>JAMYCR010000012.1:14669269-15377353 GCA_028830335.1 Eucera pruinosa
AACACAACACACCGCAATTCTTTATTTAGGCACACTATTCTTATAATAAATTTATTATTCGGTTCAATAGGGAATTTAATTAAGTGAATATTACTTGGAAGTAAAAACAGTCGGATGATATGATGTTTCATGCTTTATTAGCCACACAAAACACTTTAGAAAAATGTCAATGGAACAATCGTAAATTATTAACTGAAAATAATTCACGATGCGCGAATTTTCCTTGAAACTTGATTTAAATGGCACCCACTTGTTCATGGCACTACCTAGCACACTTTCTAATTCGCATAGTACCGGCATACCGGTTCTACTATAGCAATGAACTCAACACCACCCAAACCTTCATTCATTTATCAGCATCAGGTTACACTTCTCAAGGCATTCACAAAAAAAAACGTATAATGGTATCTCTTCGAACACCAAAATCCTTTGAGCACTTCAGAAATCCCAATCGATATATCCAGGAAAACCTTCTTAGGAATTCGAATCACGCACGAATAAAAATACCTCACAGAACCGCGGGGAAGGCACGTTTCAATGATTGACACGTGTGTTTCTTCCACGCATCGATGTCTCTTCAGTTTCACGATCTCCGTTTCGGGGTCACTAAAACAACAATCTCGTTCAAGATATGTTACAAAACGACAAACCTGTCTAGGCTATGTTACTATTTAAAGACTTCATCTAGGTTATATTACATTTCCGGAGTGAAATGTTTCTTTCAACAGCATTAACTATAAATATCCACTGGAGTAATAAAAGCGTTTCATAGTATATCTTCTCAGGTACAGTCTTCGAAAATTATCCAGTACCACCTTGTACCGCTGTAAGGTATACTATCGTTGGCAGGTGATCATCCGTCTCTGATCCGGCAGACCGGTCCGATCGCTTTACGCGTGGGACACGCACGGAACGTCCAGGGGCTCCACTTCGTACGTAGTCTTCACCGAGTGTCGTTCTGCATGCCGATCCGCGGAAACCGGTTAACGAGTTCGAAGCTGCCTTTCGCTTCGTTCTCGTCGACTGTCAACCACACTTGCATCTACCACTAGTGCCTTAATCTCTTTCTTTCTCCTTTACGCTCTTCTTTATTTTTTCGCTTTATCTTTATGAGTAACGAGTCGTCAAGAATTGGCGAAGAAGGATTATTCCAATTCAACAGTGTTGCATGAAATAATATTCCTACTCACGAGTATCCATGTAGTATTTGTAGATCACATACAGAGACAACGTAAGCTAGCTAGTTTTACACATTTTCTCTTTTCAAGCTGAATAAGCCGGATACGACTCCGTTACACTGTGGCGATACTTGGTTAGATTTACGAGCGGAAAGAGGACTTCAACGTAACGACATTCCTGTTCTTTGCTACGAGCTTCGGCACGTCGATTTCATTGAAGCTTCTGACCACTTCAACTATAAACTGAATTTTCGTTGAGCGAAGATAATAAGCGACCAGTACAAAAAGAGTTTTCATTGATCACGTTTAGAGACGCACGTTTTCTACAATAATTCACGATTAAGAGGCTACGTGTGCCTTCTTCCTACTGCTGTCAAATGGAAGACCAAGAGAGATGTCAGTGGATTTTCGTATCACCTTCCCTGTGGACGTCACAGTTTGGGGGTCCTACCTGACACAGGCCAATCCAGGTGGCCAATTCTTATGTGTCGCCTAGAGCATGCTAGCGGCCCAGCAATGACTATACCTCCCAGTACGTGTGTAGAGAGAGACTGAAGTCGAAAGAGGAACACGAAGGAGTAGCAGCAGAGCGGCCCACACGGCTCTACCCCCACCACGTGGCGAAACCGAGCAGAGCGACCGACCGACCTCTTCTCTTCTCTCCGATCGCTTTCTTGCTCCAACTGCGGCATTGAACACGTTCAACGGCAGCTGGCGAATACCAGCTGTCTTCCTCCTCGTCGCTCCCCACAACTGACCGCCATCCTTGTCCTGCTTTCGCAGCAAGAGTCCTCGAGAACCCCGTTCTCGAGAGAGGAGGCCTCGCAACGCGCCGATCGCATGAGTTTGCGATTCGCGTTCTTTGACCTCCTACCGACACGATCGCGTCCGGACCACGGACGTTACTCTTGATGCCTTCCACTTCGTGCACGACATCCGCGACGTCATCGAACAGGATCGATCGACGTGCGGTTCGCGAACAAGGGTAGGGCCCATTTACGATCGATCGACCGCATTTTTTGTCTATTTTACAACGAAAGAGGATGCCGATCGTGCGGTTTCGATTGTCATTTAGAAGAATTTCTTTTGAGTTATGGTATTTTACACAAATTGGAGGATAATTTTTGCGATTGATGTAGAATTATGTGTGAGTACTGTTAAGTCAGCCGATTCTATAGCACTGCTTCATAATTATCGGTATGAATGTTGGTATGAATTGAGAGGTTGGATGCATTAAACTGTATAGTAGATGTGGGAGCTACTTTTATTGATGCGCCCACTTTTCAATGGATACTTTAACCGTTATGGTAGTGCACCGTAAGCGAGCGTATTTTTCTGCAATGGAACTTTCCAAAGCTATTTATATATTATTAGGGCTAAGTATGATGTACGCATGTATTCATGAGGTAATTGTGTTATTTTCCTTTGGATAAATTTATTAAAAATCTTGTGAATGTTTTGTATATCAAATACAACATAACGATGCTTTGATTTACATCTTAGATATGCTATCTAGAAAAGGCCACCTAATTATGTATTTTTCTTAATTAATATAGTACAAAACATGTTTACGTACTTTGAATGGAATCAAAGGCGAATACCTACGTTCTAACTTTCACAACGTTCTGACAAGATTGTAACTTCAGCATTTTCTACATAATTTTATACTTTGAATATTCCTCTAACACAAGCCACCTAATTGTATTCTATGATGCATTACTTTCATATAAATGCTTGGTGACTTGCCTTGAAAGCATATCCTAAACATAAAATTATATAGAACATGTTGAATTTATAATCTTGTTAAAACGTTGTGAAAGTTGCAAAATCTTTACGTATAGACAATTTGAATATTAACATTTAAACATAAATTAATAAAATATTAATAGAGCTTTTCAATGTGCTTTAATTGATTTGAATATCTTTTTTATGAAGGTCGAGATGAATAATTGTTTGACGAGAAATAACGACAAATAATAACGTACAGTTTCAGATCCTGCAAATCTTATTTCCGTTTATGATAATACATAGATTCAAATTTATGCCCATGAACTACAGAGTTTCACTTTATTTGACTAACAAGTTTTTAGGAAATCTTTCAAACACCACAGATATACAAATGGTTGTTGAATATTTAAATATAGATTCACTATAAAAATTATGTGGTGATTAATATTAACACGAAAATAATGTATCAAGCAGCAATAAATTTAATCGATGTCTTCGTAATAACGCTGTTATTCGGGCATAGAGCTTCGACGAAGATAAAAAGATAGATGCGTGTTACAAGAGATAAACCGTATGAAGAAAGTAGCCTATAAATTTCCTTCACAGTACCATTTGGTTATCGAAGTAAACGGGAAAATGTCGTGTAATCGCGGATTTACAAGTTTCAAAGCTTTCATGAGGAAATAATCAGACGTTAAATGCATTCTTGTGTAAGTCACAGTTTAGATAGTTCTTTGTCAATATACAGAGATATTGACTTTAGGAACTGTAATAGAATAGTTATAAAATTCTAATACTTATTCTAAATTGATAAAGTAATTACAAAATTAAAAATTATAGAAAAATTTATAAGACTGAAAAATTGTAGATTGAGAGAATTAAAAAATTACAAAATTCTCAAATTGTAAAATTATACAATTATAAATTTTTAATATTATGAAGTTATAAGAAGTAATATAGATTTTAGTTACATTATACGTATATTTAGGAATTCGTATGAAAAGTTGATCTCTTAACCAACAGCTACTTTATAAAAATATAAATAATTTTCTCTACACTAGTAATAGTATTCAGTTATTACTAGACTATGGATTTTTATGCATTTATATAAAATTGAAATTTTCAAAAAGGTACATTTTGTAAACAATGCGTAAAAATATGCACAATATCCAAAGTATAGCACATGTTATAATATTTAAAGGATGGAAGAAATGACTAATGAAGTTTCTTCCTTATCATTATGGGTTTGGTTTCAAAAGCGGGAGAATGCATAAAAATCCGCAGTTTAATTATAATATGCTAAATCAAAAAAGCTTCAGAAGTTTAAAATACAGAAATTCAAATTTGTACTTTGTACATTTCAAACATTTTCGGATTACAAAATATGAAGTAAACAAAATGCAAGAGAAAATATTACGTAATTACAGATTTTTCAGATAACTATTTCTGGAGAAAACGAGGGGTTCTGAGGTTACCTTGGTCAAGCCATCATGTTTTTTCCCAGTATATACAGAAAGTCGAGTTAAGAATACGGGAGCTGCTCTCAAATTCAATTACCGCAGTTACCAGGGAAAGCGGGGTAGAAGGATACGAGGTAGTAAAGGTAGCACGCCGGTAACCAGAGCTCGTAAATGATCTTGAGTTAATCGTCAACCCTGGCTAATTTAATGTACAAGAGATTCCACTCGGTTGTCGTGCTCGACGTGAATTTCACGAAACCTTAAGGCGCGTTCCTAACGTCCGAATAAATCACCCGATACCTTGCTCTCTTCGTTCGTAAATACGAGGGAGTTAGGTACGAGAATAATATTCCGTGCGATCGCTTATGCAGATCACGTGTTAAGATTCAGCGATATTTCCAATGAGAAATCGTCAACGATTTCCTGTCCCTACGCTTCGATCTTATTATGACCAATGAAAATTTTTGGTGTATCGTCATCTGTGTGAATATTTAATCAATAGAATAGAAAGGTTGCATTGATGAGTAATGCATTATAAATGATTATAAAATCTTTATGTGGCGCAAAAAATGATTTTCTTGGACAACTGAAATTCATAGAGAAAATACCGTAAAAAATGTATGTCAGACTAATAGATAATTTTCAACATAATTTTGTTATGAACATTAATATAGTATTAATTAAATTGTAACTACTGTGCCCTTTCTAACAAAATAATGATAATTAAATAATATTTAAACGAAATTTATGTAATTTGTATTAAAATTTAATAATTGTGTATTACGCAATATAGAAAAATTTGAACAGATGTAACAATAATTAAAAAATTCGTACATACAAGTAGAAAAGAAAAAATATCTACTTTCCTTTTACTTGAAGAAAATTTCAAAAATGCGTTTATAATGATGATGAATAGAGATTTTGTAAATAAGATGCATTTGTTAATACGATATATTGTATTATCAGTTCTATTTCTTTGAAAAAGTTACTTTTACATAAGTGTCAATACTTAATCATTGTTGTGGGACTCAACATATTTGTTTTGTAATAGTACCACGGACCAAATGTTTTTAATATGCTAATTTGGAAAACTTGATTGACCAGAATCAAATTATATACATGAAGAAAATTGTATATATTTACTAGTAATTTCCATATATTAAAAGTAATATTTAGTACTTACGTTCCTATATAGGGTAGTACGAATTTCGATTTGTAACAGATATGTACTCTAATTTCATAGGTAATTATGGAAAAAAGTAAGACTAATAATTTTAAATAAGAGAAACTATTTTAAAATTATGAGAGCTATTAAAATAGTTTAAGCTGTACTTGACTACTAAATCAAAATTTTATTGGATTAGAGCAAATACCTAGAATTTACTAAAATAGTTATCGAGTTATATCTGAATAACATCAACTTCAAGCAACTGTCGTTTCGCGGTTTATTAAAAATTTAACGCGATCCAATATTAGGTTACGAATCATGAATTGAAAAGCGCTGGTTTAAATGAAATGTTTTAATTTTTATTATAAAAAGCATAGTTTATAATTTAGTACTTCATGAATATTTTACGTTATATTTTTTACACAAGTTGAAAATATACATTTTTCATTGTTTGGGTGTTTGATACGTCAGTTAATAATTTTTTCTGTTTAATACAAATTAATCGTGTTGGTCCAAATAATATGCTGATTATTATATGTAATGAATTTTCAAATTTAATTTTTCGAAAATGAAGTCCAAAATAAAAAATTTCATTTCACACTTCTGATTTGCCCTTTTATGTAGAATTTCCCTATTACCGGTTGTATAATTAGTATATATGTCTCGTATATTATTTTTGTGAAGCATCTGCAGTGAACTTTTCAATCCATGATATCAATCAATATTATTATCATTAAACGTATTATTAGGTTCGAGTAAGGTACAGAAAATTTGAACCAATTAGTGTGTAAGTTTCAGAAGAAGACTCATTTCAACCTAAGTTTAAAAAAGTGGTAGGAAATCGATAGTACAGGTAGTTTCATGGGGGAACGATAACAGCCAACGGGTACGTACTCCAATACTGGCCACTGTTGCCACGGAATGAGGTTGACCTTGGCATTCTCGTACAGATAATAGTGGTACCTAGTTGGTGGCTGCGTACACGCTCCCCTCTTGTCGATGTCGTACCCTCATTTCACTTCTTTTGCTACTTCACCCCGTAGCTACAGATGAGATGAAGTATATTACAAGTGCATAAGTTCGAACAATTCATACATATGTACTTTGAAAAATAAAAACAATACTTTTAAATAGACTGGAATATAGATGAGGTAGGTTAGAATTTTTTATAATTATTTGACAAATGTTAGCGGTAGTTTCAAGTATAACCCTGGTTAGGTAGATTCAAACCTTTTATGAGTAGTATTATTGTTTTTGTACAATATTACTCATCTAAACTTTTAAAAGAAATGCACACCAGAACGTTATAGTCAAATACAAAATTCAATAAGTTGTAGAATCTGTATTGATAAGGAGTAAAGTACATATATCTATCACTATAATTATTAATGCACAAACATAATAGCTTATTTATCAAAATCATATAGTACATGTAAATAATCATGAGTAACAATATATTAATCCCTATTAACTAGAAATTATGATCTTAATTTCTATAATATGAGTAGTTATCGTTTACTATTCTTGCTACTTTATTCATTATAATTGGACCCTGATCTTCTATGAATATTTTTATTGTTTATTTGGATTATTGAATTCGTGCGAAATCTTAGTATATGTTGTACATACATAAAATGTAATACACACATAAATGTAATATACAACATGTAGTTTCTCGTTTTACAGGTTTGGAGTATTATTTATACCAAATTCGATTGTTTCAGACGTTAAGATATTTATATCTACAATTTGCGAAGCCTACAGATACTAGTCTTTCAGGTTATATTCGAATTAGTTAGAAGTCAAGTTCAGATTAATTCGAGTTAGGTTAAAAATTGGATATGTAACTCCAGTGCTTTGCAAATATGTAAGCACATTAGTGCCTACCAAGAAATGGAATAAATCGAATTGCCACGGGTTCGCCTCGGCTTTACTATTCGTGACGACCATGACGAGTTTTCTTTGACGAGACGTAGCTTACACGCGATACAGCCAGCCCGCTAACACATTTGTTGAAAGAGACAGGAGATTTGATCAACGATGAACGATTCTTGCGAACATAAGAAGCTCCTCTGGACTCCGGACGCGGCTGTCCTGTCACGAACAACGCTTGGAGAAATGACTAACAGCCGGCTTTAATTTTCTTATTTCATCTGGAATCTCAGCTTCGCGCCACGCTCATGGAAATCGTGAAGGATTGAGACGCGTATTCGTTGAACGAATGATGCTGTACAAGCAACTGCAGAAGAAGCACGAATTTTCTTGCCAATTAAAATACTTCGGAACAAGGTACAGAATATTACTTTATTCAGTTATTCTGTAAAAAATGATTAAGTTATAATTAAGTATTCGAATTAAATAAAATTGAATAATTATTTTTTATAATTCAGTTTTAGGATGTAGAATCTAAATTGGGGGTTGGTTTACCATTTAAGTATCGGAATTTCTACTGTACTTTAAATGTTTTATATAATTGCGCAGACTACATGCGTTCTATACATTTTTGCACCTTTAAATATCGTATAAATATATAAATATTCCCATTCTAGTAACGACAATGTTTTTAAAAATCGAGAACACGTTCATATGCGTCACGGGTTCGCTATTCCTGCATCTCTTGTGTCTCTGTTTTATTTTGTCCCGCATCATTCTTTATTTCGGTGAACGTATTTCGTATACCATTAGAAACGAAAAAATCACGATCCAGTGAAACGTGGATTATTCGAATTAATTGGGGGACAAATCTGTTCTGATAATAGGACAAAAGGAAATAAATTCTGGATAATATAATATTTCGATGAGAAATTAAACAATTTTCAAATACTATTCGGTTGCGTGAAACGAAACAACTTTCTGGAAGTGCGTAAACTTTCTGATAGCTCTTCGTTATTTTGCAACCCGGCGAAAAATATTTCGTTTTAGTAAACGACGGGGGGCACACGTGTTTTGCAGTTGCTTGTCGTAACGGTAAACGTCCGGACCGTGGCCAGCAACTTGTAAAACACATGCCGCACACTTGCGGCCACCACCCCGTTGGAGGCGCTTTTCTAAGGGAAAGTGGCTGACGTCACGCGAGTATGAAAAAACCCAAAATGCGCGAGCTCTTGTAGTCGAGGTGCCACCACTCCCGAAAAGGTGGCGCAGAAAGCGCTTCTGCTGTTCAGAAACCTGAACACGACGCATCCGTCGTTCGTGACGAATTGCAAAATTCGGCGTCAGCCACTTCCACTTGCATTCAGCCGAGGCAGCAAATTCATTTCCGACGCGTCCGAAATCGGGGTGAATTTGTGTCTCCAAGGGGCAATTGGTGTCCACCATTTAGACCGAAAGGTTCAAACAAAATCGGAACCCCAGTAATCGTTTATCGTAATCAGAACGGGAATCACAACTATCGAAATCGCGTTCAAATATTCGGAACTATCGTGCGAACAAACGTTCGATTTGCAATTCGTGAAATGGTTCAATCGTTTGGAACCCTTAAGTGCCTTGTCGACGTTCGAAAGGGTGAGGCATACCGCGGTCGAATTAGTTAGCTAACTTTAATTTGGCGGCCAGCGAACGAAAACAAACAAGTACAGATGACTTTTACGTAAAAGAATACATATTTAATAAGAAAAGAATATAATATAAAATATAAACTAAACGTTTTTAGAAACTGCCAAGTTGCAAATTCTTGTTAACATAAATATTTATAAAGCATCTATTTCCTTTTGATGTATTGTCCATTGGAATGCAATAGCTAATGTATCTTGAGCTTCACTGTGTGTTGGAATACTACATGAACTAATACTGTACTACATCGTATCTTTGTTTGTGTATTAAATGTAGTACATGTTAATTTTTCCCATACATCGCTCAACGTATAAATACAATCATTTAAATCAAGTTTTTTATAAAACTGTAAAACTTCCACGTTATCGTCAGCAACTAACTAACGCAGTAATAAATTCCTTCGGTAATGTCTCTTCAGAAGCAGATAGGATACCAAGATGTCCAAAAATACAAAATTTGTTAAATACGCAGTTTAAATACGTAAGTACATATGTATGTGAATCATTCTATGTTGGATAATTGGTCTTTCGGATAACCAAAAATTGGCTAATCGACGTTTCGGATAACCAACGCGCGACGCAACGTTCGATAATAATCGACGTTCTATTGTACAGAATACTCAAATTACAAATTTTTACAATGAAATTTGATCGCTTTTGCCAATTACCTAAAGAATAATTTGAAATACACAAATAAATTTTATATTACATTTGTTAAGAAAATATGGTATAATTATTATTACACAATTAGGATAGGTTTTTATGAACATACTTCAGAATTTAAAACAGCGATGAAAATAGTATTGGACAAACGGACGAAATTTAAAGAATGTACTGATGATTGATATTTGTAAATAACATAAATATTATTTTATGCTTTCCGGAAAGCCAAAACTATTTACATACTTTATAGGATCATTCAGTAAAATATCAACTTATTTTTACGTAATAAATTAACTCATATGGATGGTGTTTTACAATTGTGAGAAAATTTCGGGATAAATTCAACAAGTTAAAATAAAACAAAAATTAGGTAGAAAGAATTGTGTTTGGTGTTTCTGTTATATAAATATAAATATAAATGTAAATGTTTAAATATTAATCAAAATGTTTAATTGAATATAAAAGTTAAATATTAACCCTATTCATGGCATTATCTAATAATTGGATGTTAATATTACTAAGTTGGATAGAATGGCTTGTTTTATGATTTCTTATAGAAATTGTATAAATTTACAATAGAGCATCGTTAGAAATTTGTCATGAAATTTTTAGAAAAGGTATTATAAAAGATTTATTTGCCTAAGGTTAAATAAAATTTGGGGCATTCGGGGGGGGGGGGTTATCCGGGAGAATTAAAATTTGTCTTGGTCTGTAAATAAGAAAATATATGAAGTTTAAAATATTTATCGAACGCATTCAGTTTCAACGTTGACTTATCTTGCTTATTAATCTGAAAACTCGCATACATGGAAACATTTTATAATAAGTCGGGACAAATTGGGTCAGAATAATTGAATTCGAGACAAATGGGTGTCCAGAATTGCCTATTAAAAGAATCGAAAAGGAAAGTAAAAATTCAGGACTGTTCCGAAAAATTCGGGACGTATGGACACCTCAAGCTATCTGTGTGATTTCTTTAATTTGTCCTGAACAAATATACTTTAACCGTTGGTAGCTTTAATGGTGAACAGCAATGTAATAACTTGAATTCAATCAAACGTACTGAAATTGCTCAGCGATCCTTACTAAATAGGGATTTAAGGGAGAGGTTAAAAGTGCAGGTTGATAGGGCATCCTAACTGTTGAGACCGTTAGAAGGAGCAGGGCAGGAGTAGATGGCTCACAGAAGGCGAGTCGCGTGGAGGCGTGCGGTTATGTAAGGTATGCAGTCTCGGATCTTTTTGTAGCTTTTTATTACCCCTGCTTAGGCCTCTCTTCCATCGGCCATGAACAAAGGCTGGCAGTGCTCGTGACAAAAAGTAACATCCTTATTCTTGGTCGCGAGTTCAACCCTTGACACTAGTGAAGGATTTGTTAAAATTGGTGGTGGAACATTACTTTGATAAGGAATCTCCTTTGCTTGAGGGTTGAAAAAAATCGATTTTTCATAAAGTATTCAGGTATTGTCGATTTCTCAGAGCCACAAAGGTTTAAAAAAGACAGCACCTTATACAGTTTGTAACTGCATAAGAAACTTTAAACGTATTCTTTTCAAAACGACATTTTTCTAATTATTTTCTACGGTATATTGAATGCTGACTATTTTACTTAATTATGATTTGGCAGGCATTTTCAATAAATGTTCTTTTATAGTTTAACCTCGAGCGAAGTTTACACAGTCGAATCTTGATAACTCGAATATCAAGGGAAGGGTTAAAATCTTCGAGTTACATATTGAAGTTTCGATTTATCGAAGTTTTCGTGTGAGAGAGGTTTAATGTACAAAAATTTGATTTACAGCTCGTTCAGACGATATGATTCCTTGACCGATCTAGTAATTTTGACGAATTCATAATGACCGCTTCTGTACTTTCATTTTACGCACAGTTCTTATGCGTGTGAATACTATGTACTACATATGATGTGTATGTTGCCTTCGGTGATTATCGACCCAACAAAATTACCGAATCGATCAAAAATCTGCATGGTTTAATCGAGCTCTTACGAGAGGTAACGGGACAGCAAGTGTCATTTTATATTTTTCAGCATTGGTATTATAATATCAGATGGCAGTCCATAATTTGTTTGGCAAATTGTAATACATACATAGCAATAAATTCGAATTATAGAGGCAGCAGCGATAAAAGTTTTACTTGTAGGAGTAAAAATGGACTAGTAGAGATCTGGCTATTCTAAACTCCAGTTACAGAAATAAAAATGGTATCTAAATAATTCGAGTTAAAGTAAGTTTTATTTCGATTTATAGAAGTTTTCGCAGTGGTGCAGAGCGGAACAAAATTTTCGTGTTGTAGAGGTTCAAGTTATCGAGGTTCGATTATTTGTAAAGTTTGCTTTTCGCGAGCTAAATCTGTAGCAAACATCAACGATTTTTTCCAGGTGTAACTACTGTTCTATCTTTTAATATTACTTATTCATTCTGATTCAGATGATACACCTATACAATCTAAAATTCTTTTTTTCCAATTCTGAAAACTTATAAAATGGTTGACTTTGTAAATAACCACGAAACCACAGTAATAATACAGTAACAAAATAAAACCGCAGTAACTTTAAATAGGATACTAATTTTTATATGAACAAACTTTTGAATGTAGATGAAACATTGATAAATGTAGCCACAAAGTTTTAAGTTCATTAGTTATATTAAAAAATATTCTAGAAAATCATTTAATTTTTCGGGCGTCAAACTAAAAGTACTTCTTATCTTATACTTATGAAATGTCCTATGTATTTTTATAGTTTTACATTTTATAGGTAAGTTATATAATTTAATCGTGAGGATACATATTAAATTTTTGTATATTTCACTACATAATGAGGACTATATTCTCGGTAGAACACATCGAGATTAACCTCGTTTTGTATCGGTGCTCACTATCGGCCAGGTACCAGTTACATTTTATCGCGTTCTTGGTACGGCTACTACTATCGCAGACGTATCGTACCCTCCTTGAACATGTAACTTATCGTAACAGGTATAGATTTTTTCAACCGACAGAACCGTAATTCTATTGCACGAACGAAGAATACGTTCACGATAAAGGAGGTTCAGACGCGCGTGTGGCTGAATACGAAAGTAGTGATTGGAAGCTTTGATCGTTTAACGATAGTGGAGGTATTGTCATTGTTGGGCCAAAGTTTAATTTTTTTATTAACACGAGTTCTCTACTGTTTGAATCTGTTGGTTAGAAACCAAAATTTATATTTAAATGATCAAAAAATATATTTCTATTGAACTTGTTAGCTTTAAATTTATTAATTAAAATATAACAAAACTTTATTAGTTTTTACTGAAATTTAATTGTTTAGATTTAATATCTTCCTTTTTTAATACATTTTCGTTTACTATTTATTTTAATTTATGAAACAAATAATGATTAAAATGTATATTAATAGGAATAATTAATGAATCAAGTTCCAGGAAATATAATTTTAATTAAATTTCACTGCATGTATGAAAATATGTAAAAGTAATTATAATATTTTCACAATAGTATTATATTTTGAAAATTGAATTTTAATATTTAAGGTATATCTTAATTTGATATTTACTTAGAAATTTTTTATTATGATTATTGATAATTATTTATATTGTTAGTTATCATATATTATTATTAAGAATGATAATCGATGTTATTAAAAGAATTTATACACAATGTAATAAATGCTATAATTTTACTAACAATTAACAAAATATTAAAAGTCCATACAACATGATTATTTAAATCATTAAAAGTAGAAATTCAGAAAGTAATTGTAATTGAAAAATTAGTGAATACATATTATAAAACATTATGATCACAAATCATAGGATTTAGTATTACACAATTGCAAATAACATCAGCTTATGCTTTTCCATACATTATCACAATTTATTTCATAATTTTTATTGAAATTATGATAAATAAGAAAATATGTTCGTGCTTAGTAAGATTGAATAACGGCGAATTGATATTCCTTCATATAGGTATACTTCATATTACTGTGCCTAAGGTGGCCAAACTGCGGCACTTCTAGATCCTTATTGTGGCCGTTATTATGGTTCTCGTTTACATAAACGATTTATTTTTATAAATTACATTTATATTAAAATTTTTATGAAATAATACGTTAGCCATACATAATATACTGTTCCAACGGAGAATGTGATTCGAAAGCATTTATGAGAAACGATACATGGCTCCTATTACGATAAGGTTTGACTACCACTGTACTATGCAATTTATTACAATTGAATTTCGATATGAATACGTTTCTTGAAAAGTAACATACATTATCGTTTCAATAAATGTGACGGGTGCCTATATTGGCTCTTCTTACTGTTTTGTACCGTTAATATAGCGTAACCTTAGATATAGTATAGTATAAATGGAAATGTATATTAAAATAAATTATTAAATATATAAATAGATGTATATAATTAATATTAATATATCTACTACTCATATTTAATTTCTTAAATATATTCAATTTTAAGAACCTTAAATATTCTATAATAATAAGACCTTAAACTTAATAGAGTACATATTAGATTCTCTAGTAATTTCTTATTGAAGTTTATATCGAAGAGATATAGGGGAATATCAAGTTGAACTTGTGACATGTTAGTCAATAAGGCTCTCAGACAAAATCCTTTCTGCCAAGTTTCAGTCCCCTATCTTTGGTATTAGGGTATTTATAAACCGAAACGCGATTTATCGTATAACTTCAACATTTTATGTTCCGTCAAAAGTTGTGGACAACATTTAAGGTACTCTAGGCAGATGAATATATGATTGGGAATTTTTTCATATATTTGGACGATATTTGCACGTTGAACCAAATTTTAAAAAAGTATAAGATGCCAATAATGTTATCAAGTCACTATGCTTATATTTTATATTGTATATACATTTTACATGTATATATTAAACATATTGTGAAATGTAGTTTATATACAGAGAGTTTAATTTGAATCTATGCATGTGGATATATCTCAAAGTATTGCATATTTGAAAGATTGTTTCAGATAAAGTAGGGGTGCCGTGAAGCAAAATTTTATATGATTAGTTTTTTGTAGATAAACGCGTAGTGGTCATATCTATTACAAAGGTTAAATATCCTTTCAAATAGAATCCTATATTTTTAATATATAAATTATTGAAGCTCGTTAATTTCTATAAAAAGATAGTAATCCATTTGTGACAAAAGATAATTAGTTGGGAACATATTTGAACTTAAAGATTGCAAGATGCTACTGATAAATCTACTTACACTTATATTTTTTTAAATACAACATGTTATTTTCTTTTACAAGATGATAGAAAGTAATGAGACAACTTTCGTCTTAGCATTGTCTTTGCATATACTGTTGAAAATTGTTACCATTTGTAACATGTTCTATGTTAAAATTCGGTATAATTTCGTTGCCTGATGTCACAAACACTTCAATAAAGGATACATGAAATGACACGATTGAATACGTTTCACTTCCACCCACCATTTTCTAGTAGAATATATCACGATGCATTCAAAATCTTTCGCAAACTGATAACACTTTAGTATAAATAGTTTAATACATTTTTATAAGAAATAACGAGTTAAATCAGTTAGTGCATTAAAGGATATATAATACTATTAAAAAAACAAAAATTACCTCACCTATAGAAAAATTAGTTACATTAAATTATACATCCCTCAAAATTTTTAAATTTCTGCCTGAAACATGTTTTCAAATATCCAATAATTCGAAAGGCAGTGTGCATAGATTCAGATAGAACACCCTATATATTACGGTACAAATCTATTGAGCGACCTAATTCAATATCAATTTTTATAAGCATTCGATGCTGATTTAAATCTCTAGTAAATACTGTTTCCTTCATTAGCGTCTTAGTGATACTCTGTAAACGAAACGGTAGCTAGAGGAATGGAACAGGTGCTTTTTTATTTAGCTTTCGCACGCGACCAGTTATTGCGGATAGAAGTTGGTATGAAAAGCAATCGCCATTTCCTACAGATGCACGAAGCCATTTGACCTTACAATCGTTACCAAACGAATGTTATGAAAATTTATGTAATACATTTAGTCATGGAAATTTTTATTTTTCTATAAAACTGCTAGTAGTGTAGGACTTCCCAATTTACATTCTTGAAATTTTTTTTCAACACAACGAATAAACATATCAATTTAAAACTTTGTCATTTTATTTATTAATGCTTGAACAACGTGTACAAATTTTTATGTAGAAATTATGATTCTGTCTGAAGTTATATGTAGTAGTTTTACCAAGAGATTTTATATGAAATGTGCTTACACGTAGAAATTGCATAATGGCTGATTGCTGCCGTTACGGTAATATTAAAAGAAAATTCTATTATCGATATTTATCGAACATGTCATTTTTATGGCTATGTATCTTATATCTATTTTTGTAAGATTCCGCCGATATGAACAGTGATGCTTTTGATATGAACTAAACCACGAAAACTATAACTTTGCCTTCCACCATAAAAAAATGGGAAGACTTTCAATACGTGGAAGAAAATTTTCTTATTTTCGAACACATGATAATGTCAGGTACAGCTTCTTCTGGTCATAAGGGACCATTTACCGGAAGAAACTAGCGCGATAGAAAATAATGACATCGTTGTTCGAAAAGGGGGTAATAAAGGAAACAACAGGATCGTACATGAAGACACGTGTACACTTGTAAACGAGATCCTCAGTAATTGCGTAGGAAATAAAAAAAAACGACAAAACTGTTGAGTCGAGGGAAACCTCCTAGAAATTTTACGTAACTACGGATAATATTGCAGTATGATTAAAAGGACTTTAATTCTAGACAACGATTCTCCGTTTTTACTTCCCCTTTCCACTTTTCTGAAAAATATATTTTTTGTTTTGAATGGTAAGAACTTCCTTTGATTCCCAGAATCTTTACTATTCATGCTTCCTACAATTAGTGCATATATTAAAGCAATATTTCCGCTGGAGGATGTTCTAGGAGCATTCAATACTAGTTGTAGATTCGTTCACAGAGATAGAATACGACCCTACATTTCGCCTTTCATTAATCTGAATTTTCTTCTCCCATTGAAACCAGGCTTCTTTTAATTTCTTATATTTTACTAATGAATATTTCTGACGATTCTTATTGTTATCTATTTCTTAGGGGAAAAATGAGTTGCCGAGTCATTAGCAATATTATAATGCTATCTGCAATTTGCATTTATAACAGGAACAAGAGGTGAGAATTGTAAAGAGTAAAATGAATTAACACAACACATAAGGTAAACGTTGCTAATATGGAATATCTGGCTTTAAAACCTTGCCAAAAATAGAGGAATTTATCTGTTTTAATAAAATCAACACAATGTGACAAATAAACTAATACATAATCATATTTAATTAAGTGTGAAACAATTCAAAGGATTTCAAATTATAGTGAAATAATTAACAAATGTAAAATTCGACAGTTTGAGAAGAGAGTATTTAATATGGAATACTTAAAAAGTTTGTAAAAGAAGCTTAATAAACCTCATTTTTGTTATGAAAAACGAACATTTATTTACATTATTTTCGAACAGTCATAGCTAATGATAGATCATACAAAAGTAACACTTTTTAACTTACCTTTACTAAAATATTTAACTATTTTAGTCGTCCTCAAGAAATTTTTGCATACCGTGAAGGAGAAAAAACGTTTCTTTTTCAATAATGGATGTTTGACTAACGCTTAATTATATTAGTTTGATTTATTATTGTTTATACGGAACACATATACCCGGTTGTTAGTACAAGTTGCTATTTAATTATCAAGATTTTACAAAGTTTCATATTACGTGCTGTTCCATATTACCTACGTTTACTTTAAATAAGCGTATGCGAATGAATGCAATACAAAAATCACAGAAACGTAAGTTAAGATATAATAGCACATAGTTTTATATTTCGATACTTCACTCGTCTATATAACAACAATATGTGTATGTTTCTGACTTTCTTTGCTTCTGCAACCGTATCTAATTATATTCTGCAGTTTAAAACCGTT
This sequence comes from Eucera pruinosa, assembly GCA_028830335.1. NCBI lineage: Eukaryota > Metazoa > Arthropoda > Insecta > Hymenoptera > Apidae > Eucera > Eucera pruinosa. The sequence goes on from JAMYCR010000012.1 coordinate 14,687,072, forward strand.
TAACTGACAAGTCTAGAATTATTTTTACCAGCTGCCCTGCACATCAAAGATTCTTTCATTCGTGCTGAAAAATGTAGAAACAATCCGGTGAGACGACTGTTGGTGGGGACTACGCTTCAAGCGAATGCACGAGACATCGTAACAGCTACTGTACACCAAAGAGAAATAAACTTTAACTATTTCAGTCTTAGTAAAAGATTAAAAAGTAAAGGCAGCAGCAGGAGAGACACACTGATTCAACATTCATTCAAGATTTGCTGAATCATTCTGTCGTTTTACGAAAACGTTTAAAATACGCGCATTCAAAGTACGCATAAAATAAAAATTAAGGTTCAATATTACAAAATGTGTATACGCCAGTAATGACGAAAATAGCTTAAATAAATAAGAAAGCAAAAAGCTTCTATATAACACAAAATATGTGATAAATTTAATTTCTTCAAACTCCCTATATTTAAATCAATCTAAGTATAATTTTTTTTTGTAATTTGAGTTTATTATTTTTTTTCGGATCAATTTACGTGGTATGGATTGCATGATACTTAAAGGAAAAGGAACACATTTCACATCTGTACAGACTTTTTATTTTTTATATTATTAAGTAATTTCTGCAGTTTTTTTTTCATAAAACTTGTTTTTCTGTATATTTATGGTATTGCGACATCTGCTCGTTTCCTACTGATTTCCTCAATTCTAGGCTTCCGCTATAACTATTTACTGTTTGTAAGCACTGTTTAATAATATTTTTTAACAAATATTACGTAGCATTTAACGGTATCAAGAGATATTGGTCAACCTTTACGCATCCTGGAAATAACGGTTCGTTACTAAATTTCCTTTGATGATTTCTATGTAAATGACAGTAACGTTGCGACACGCGAATTCATAGATAGGTAAAGAACTACGATATATTATTTGCACACTGGGTGTTTCAATAATTATAATGTGTCGAAAAATATGAGAAATATGTGTATAAAGTGAATAATAGCCTATATATATAATGTTTTAAAAATGTAAAACCACAAATGAGGTGATCCTCACATAAAAGGAAATCGAAAATATGGAATAATTTTTTGTTCGTAAGGGTTTGATTCCGAAAAAAATCGAATTTGAATAATAAATGAATAATTTCACTAACTCTAATTGTTAAATTCACTCGAAAAAAATTGTTCATTTTGAAAGTAATCAAAATCGCAAACTTAAGAATATCATACAGTCGTTGTATGAAGTAAAGAGTTTAATTACATTATTATCAGCGTTTAAGGCCTCTTAATTTACTGTGAGTAAACAATTTTCAACAATATTTAAGTTAATAAAATAATTGTATCATTGAATTCTATTGCATTACTATAAACCATACCAAACTTCACCTTAAACAGATTATAATCTAATCAAGTGCATCCATATTTCATAATTTTATTCATACCAAACAAATTTTAAAATACTTCATAGATATATCAGAAAATTCAACATATAAACATAATTATAATAGTTATGTACATTATTATACGAAACCTTATACAAAAAAAATTTTGTTCGATATTTTCAACTTAGGAAAAGTTGTTTAAATCTATCCACGTAGGATAGTTTGTGTTCTATTTCCCATTTCGTCCTAATTTGTATGCAAGTTAATATTATAAATTGAAGGCCGATGTTAAAAATACCTATTAATGCATATACAATGTATGTCTGTATAATCTTGTTTCAAGAGCAAGTTAATTTGTTACAAGTTCTTCTGTAATATTATGTAAAAAATGCGATTTAACTGATTGATCACCTAAATTGTATCTAATAATTTTCAAACGTGTACTTTCCTTAAAAATAGAAAATTGACTAATTCAGACAATAAAAAGATAATTTAGAACGGGAATTTTTTACTAATAGATATTATATTAACAACAAATCAAAGAGACAGTTCAATATGTAATGATAGATAATATATTTATAGTAATAATAACGTATCTAATAATTAATTTGATAGACGTTTGGTTATTTGTAGACTGCGAATATTTATGCATTTATGAGAAAAAATTTGTAAAGAATTTCAGAATGTACACAACATGCAAGAATGTATGAACTACCTAAACTAAATCACAAGTTATCATGTTTAGAAGACGAATTAAATCATTCTAAAGTCTTATTTCTTTCATTAAAGGACTTAGTATAAAAGCCGGTTATTTGCATTACTTGCAATTTTTTGGTATTTAGAATACGCTTTTCTCTGACTTTCTATCCATTTTTAACTCATACTGAGTAATTTTACACGTGTTTCATAATATTTCGGCGAACATCCTACATGCACTGAAAATGAATTGGTTAAAAACATTTTAATTAAATGAAAGTATGAATAACCAATAGAGTGAAAACAATATTTAAAAATTTACATTCACATTATTACAATTTGAAAATCTTTCAAATTTATGTTTAATTGCTACTATAATACAGATGGCTTATGTCTTTCATTGTATATTTAATAGCATTTAATAGCAAAAATTAAATTGATGAAGTACGATTTAAGCAACGTTCCCCTACTCTTATACAGGGACTTAATACCGGTATAATTTTGATATCGGTGTTATGCCGGTAAAACTATTCCTATATCGATATAATACCGAAATTGATTATTAGCGAAGTATGGATACCATTATCCATACTTCGCTAATAATGCTGAATATCCATAAAGCTGAAATAAATACCGGTATTATTTCGGTACTCTGATTGTGAAAACGATCTTGTCACTGAACATTTATATTCTACACACTCTTTATCACTAATCGTAAGTTTGTTATCCTATTCTAGTATAAGGTAAGCTAAACGTTTAATGTAGTTTACTTTTTCTTATATTGGTACATGCTATAGTGTATACTACAGTTGATGAACAAATATAGCATTAGACCGTAAGAAAGAATACAATTTCAATTCTATTGTTCCAATGTTCCAATTTTCAAATTATAGAAGTGGTACCGATTGGTTGTAGGTAACTTACTCTTACAACGATTTCGATACTATGTGTATGGGTTGCGGTATGACACTTATAACATAATTACGGTAAGTAAATAGTACTGGTTTAAGTCCTTCTTTAAAAAGTTCTTGAAAAATTTGTGATGAAATAGGAATCCCGAAAAAATTGCGGATATAATACTGGTATTTTTCATATCGGTATAAATCACTGCTTTTGTATAAGGAATCATCTTCTTTCGGTTTCTGGCTCGATTTCAGTAACACCCTATAAACTTCCATCGAGGGACGATAATATCACACAAAAGGAATAATAAATAGGTACTAATGTAGGATATGTGTATGATTTTGTATTATGTACCTAATTAAAGGATGATGTTCAAAGAGGATTCTAAACCGATCGTATAGCTAAAGCAAAATATGGTTGTGAATGTGTCACGTGATAAGAGTTGTCAGAGTGCTTCCGAGCGATCAGTACCGAAGACGGTCCACTTCACGTCTCGCTCGAGAGACTTCCTCTCTCGAAGACTACCGAGTAAATAAAGGGTTCAATGGGCCGCATAGTCGTTTCGGGATGACAAGAAAATACCTTGAATTCCATCGCTATGTTCTTCCTTCTCCACCATCTCGATCTTCTCTCTTTGCACGTGGTCTTGTTTCGTTTTTTCTTCTTTCGCTAGAGGGTCAGACAGCTTCAAACCAGGAAGACTAGGTTCGCGCAGTTGATTGTTCTCGTCGTATCCGGAGGTCAAATAACATCTTCATGTAGCTTAGGATGCATTGTGCCACAGATGAAGTAAACGCTCATAGTGTTTATCAAATATTGAATTCACTTTAGAAACGAGACACTGAAACACGCTTTTAAGTACGTGCAAAAGTTTAATTCTCCATTTCAGCAGACGATTAATTATGGCTCGAGCGAAACGATACAAGTTTTACAAAAACTGAGGACAATGATCAGTTTACGTCAAGGAAAGCAACTCATTTGTGGCCTCTTCGATATTTTATTAGTAAGGAGTATCATTCAATTGATACCGACGATTTTAACCATTTCTCTTACGACTTTTCAGTAGCTACACCTGATAACACTATTTATGGTTTTAACGCCCTGTTAGATGCAAATGATTGGAATATATTATTAAACTTCAATCCTATAAATTAGTGGCCGGCAATCTGGGGCTTGCGGGTACCTAAATGTACGTGAAGTATTTTTTCGGCGCCTGCGTGTGCCAAACATTCAAACGTTGAGCAATCTTCAAATGTTTTATCAAGTTAGATCGAAACATTTCAGAAGAACGCGTAACAATGTGTCTCGATTACTCGACGATATGAGCAAAACAAAGGAAATCTATTGAATACACCTTAAGTTATAATCCCCCCCCCCAAGTATCCTTGGCCTTAAATTAGGTCATTCAACGTGTCTTTTTTGTGAAAACGTTGCCGATCTTTGGTATAAACTAAAACTACAGATACAGTCAAAATTAACTTTTATTAGTATCCTTGGCAACGTGTGTTATGGTCAAGATCATCAGAGCTGTCTCTCCTATACTGAATAATTATTGAAATATAATGTATAGATACTTATTTTATCTGAACCATAATCTGCACAACCAGTGGGATGCATGTTTATAAGGTAAGGGATTAGTAAAAGTCCTACACCAAATGGAGCTTACGACATGTTAATCAGTAGAACTCCGAGAGAAAGTTCTTTCTGCCAAAATTCGAATCCTTATGTCGGTTAGGGTAGCTGTAGACCGCTATAACAGCTGTTAATTGTATACACAATTTACAACAAGCTCGATTTCTTTTGTTCTACTACATTAAAAATGACAAAAAAGGGGTAGAAATAATTTAAGAAATGGAATATTGTATGTTTAATCATTTTTTTATATCTTTTGGTCACAAAATCAAATATTAGAAAATTACAAAGCTATGAAATACTAATTTTTTTTTATTGAAGTTATCAAATAACTGTCATTATATATTTACAATAATCAATGAAGTAATGATCACTCTCGTGATCATTAATCCGTAATTGTTTTAGAATTTTCAGAATACCTGGTCACAATTACAAACTTAAACCTAATAATTTTTAATTATACACCCACCCATTAAAAATGTTTTTAATATTGTAATATATCAGTACAAAAACAAATATTTTATTCGAAGAAATCATGAAGGATTAAGTTTAATGCATACATAATTATTTTAAAAGAGCAGAGATGTTCCTGACAAAAAAGTATTTTATTTTATTTTCATTACATTTAATACTAATAATTGTCTTTGTTATGTATTAGTTTTGTGCCTCTACATATGAGTGAAATAAAATATTTATCTTAAATAAAACCAATTCTGTTTTAAGATCTTTGTTTAATTTTATGAAACTGAGAATTTAAAGATGTTTCTTGTCAATGGTAACTGTTTAATTAATAATTATAAGCACCATTTACTTATTTTCCGAATTCTGTATGTCATTTGACGAAAATTTCTGTTAATCATAATAATAAATACATGTATATGGTTTAAATTAATATCTCATCATTATTTACGGAAATATTATAATTGCCGTGAGCTAATTTTGATCTCAATATCTCATCAGATTTCAATATTAAATCATTTTGCATTTAACTCATCAATAATTACCTCAAACATTCTTTAGAAGAATATTATTTCTTTATATTAATAGCTTATAGTTAAAATGAAGAAATACTTGATGGTACATCCAGTAAAAAGATCTCGTTCTCGTTAAATTTTTTTTCTTGTAGAAGATGTAGCAGTTAAATCAGAAAATTTTGTTTTTAGAGCAGTACATGTCAAAACAAGTTCGCCGGTGCATAAAATGGCTACACATGGCACGCATATACACCTTTTTCAATGTACAGTTATCTCTGACAGGAACTTATATGCTTTTTTTCACAACAGCCTCGCAAATCACGCTGTAGGAAGCATGTTAAGAACGAAGCTTTACGTCACTCGTGTACTGCGACGTTAATCATAATGATTTTTAGTCGCAAAAAGTAACGTACGCTGTTCAATCCTGACCACACGCAATGATTGTGTCACACACGTTCACTGGGACTTTTAAAATGGTAAAATGTTATATAATTTTCTTACGGAGAGAAGATTATCGTTTGCAGCTTTTAAATGAATTAAAATATCACTGAATGTCACGCAGCATTACGTGTCAGGGCATATATTAACAAAGTGATTTATTCTATAAGGTTTGTTTGCATGTGATAAGTAAATTGTATAGAGTATAAATTATGGTGTAATTAACTGTTAGAAAGATGGTTCGAAATAATTTTAAAACTTTCTTTAAATTACAGCGATTACACTTTAACAATAATTATACTTGGAATATGGCTGTTACGATTATCGTAGCGGGGGTAAAGTCTTAGACTAGGATTAGAAAGGAAGGTTCGGACGAACCGGTGTCTTTTTCACTACCAGGAGCCGAAGAATGGGCAATTTCGTGGATGTGCTCGTGTCTCTTTCATTACCGGGTGCCACTAGGCTAGTTTCGTGATGTACCAACGCCGGTTTCACCGTCGGGTGCCACTGTGGTGTGTTTAGTGGTACGAGATGGAATGCGTTGCATCTTATTAAATATTGAAAATATTTTTGGTTAAGTTTGAGTCATAGCGAATGACGTTAGCTGATAAAGTTTAGGAATGACGTTAGCTGATATAGTTTGTGAATGGCGTTAGCTGATAAAGTTTGTATAGGGAAAAATTTGCTAGTCAGGCGGCGGATAGAAAACGTTACATTGGAGAGTGAGAATACCTTAAAAAGGAGAATAAGTCTAAACGAATGAAACGTGTAACTGTTCGCCGTGTTGATCGTTTTGCAAGTGAATTGTCTACTGGTAACTCACCACCTACTAAGAAAGATCGAAACATGATTTCGTTTCATCGTCTCAATATATTGTATGTTTCAACAAGAAAATAAATACATTTATAAAGCAAAATTGCGTTTATCATTCACCCTGACCCTTGATACCTTTAATTTTTACTCGGCGTCGATGCATGTACGTTTATTTTCAATATTGCTGGCTCTTGCTTCCTAGTGAAGACTGTAAATTTTTTGATAGGTTTGTAAATTTTTCAAGTTCCTGAGTTAATGGTGTCATCATTAAGAGTTTGCAATTTGTTTCTCGAAAAATTCTTGTTTGATGCTCATGACCATATCTTGAAATTGAGTGTTCAGTGTGATCCTCAGAGTTCTAAATGCTACTATACCGGTTTTTTGGTATTTTCTTCTGTACCTATTCCGAAGTTTGATTAAGTTTAGGAGCTCAGAATTTGGAGTGACTGTTCTAATGTAAGGTTTAGTTGAAGTGGTGAATTTAGGGTTCGAGTGAGCGTTAGGTCTGTTGAGTCTGTCTATTTTCGTGAGAATGTTATGATCAGAGGTTATTTGCGAGATTATGTCGTGCTTATTGCAGTGCTTTTGATATTGTCCCAGTCAGTAGTGTTCATGGTACGATATGCAAAATGTGTATTATGATTTTGAATTTTGCAGACTACAAGAAGGTGGTTGGAAAAGAGATCGTTGATGGAATAACAGGTTGGTTTGTAAGGGAGCATTTGAGAGGGAGAGGTCTATATTTGTTGGGATTGCTTTAAGAGTTTGATGTGAAAGCGTTGGGCTATGAATAACTTGATAACTACTATTGTTTATGTGATTGTATAAGGTTAGGCCTATTCAAATGTTGGGGCAATTATTCCAAAACGTGTGTTTAGCGTTGAAGTCACCACCTAGTGTATGTATGTATATATATAAGGAGTTTGATTAGGGGTAAGGTTATGAAAGTCTTGAATAATAGGTTTCGTTTTAAGGCAAATGTATGTCGCCCCTACAATGAGGGGAGAACGAGAGTTCTGATGAAAATGACTTCTACAGGTCCTGTTGGATATTTCTTGGACATTTTCCTATTTAAAATTTTTACAGAGTAGGATAACTACTACTCCATGGCTATCATGCGGTCTATCACGTCTTATTAACTGATAGTTTCAGGTTTGTATATGGTCCGATGGCTGAAACGAAGTTTCAGAAATGAAGATAGTTTCTATTTCATGTTGCTCAAGGATTTTTGGCTTTAGACTGGTGGCGTTTCAAGCACAATTTTCTTTTGGGAAAGTTAGTAGTCATTTTTAGTTGGTTAAGAGTTCAACGTTAATAAGTGTTTGACTCCCGAGCTCTAGAAACGAGCTCCTTATACACTCCAAAATCTATAATTTTCCGGCGGCGGGGCATGGGAAAATTCCGGCCGTGCAGCTGTTACGGCCTTATCGCGCTGGTTATCGGGAATACACTAGCCCGAATACCACGCGTTTCGAGACGTGAAAGACTCGTACGTAACATGGCATTCTTGGGATAATTAAATCTTGAACAAGGTTAACATGTATAATAATTCAAATTGTAAAGCAGGGACATCTCCAAAATTTTATAATTGACGATACTTATATTTTGATTAAATAACAAATATAATGAACGAAAGGATTTGATTAATTTTATGAGTCACCATATTTTTGTAAATGTGTGCGTAATATTATGCATTTGTTATATTTACTGGAAATTATATTGACTTCTGTTCGTGGAAATTGAAATTGAATATAGTTAGTCACAAACGTCTAACAATAAGTGCGATTATCATAGATATATTAGATTATACAAAATTTATCGTTATAGTTACATTTATATATTGTTGGAATTCTCTAATGTACTTATCACATAATGTAAAATTGATTTGACTAATAAGTAGAGCAATATTTTGCACAATTTGAAATATTCCGTGTTACAATTTACTTAAGTCATTTTTAGACATAACTTAATAGATACCTAAGACATCTTAATTATCTTATTTAATAGCAAAATAATGTATGAAGAATCGTAAATAAACAAATTTTTATACTAAATTTGGACTTCGGTTCACGTAACAACACAGACATTGTATATTCGTTCACACTTAATATCTAAAACGAAAAATTATGAGCTAAATATGCTGTTGAACATTAAAACATGACCAATGTAATTATAAAGTATGGGACGTGTTATGATTCAGTAAAGGCGATATTAAAGACTATCACCTTTACATCTTATATTTGTTACACAAATTGAATTTTTAATATATGTAAAAATTGTTTTTATTTAAATGACAACTTTTCAAGTGACAGTAAGAGGGACATTAAATTTTGTTGTACATTTTCAATTAATTGATAATTAATTCACTATACTCTACATATAAAAAAATGTGCATAAATAAAAGAGATGTTCAACAATATTATACTCCAAACTGGAACGATTTTTAGATTAAATAATTTCTAAAGTAGTTGAATAAAGTTACGCGATAACCTTAAAGCGGCAGTAATTGGTATATCTACCTTATGGTTGTTTCTGCTCGTAAGCGCTACAAAAATTTGGTATGGGTTCAAGTAATGCAATAACTTTTAGTAATGTATTTATTTCATTAACTTCGAAATTACTGAAAATTTTTATAATTTTTACTCATAATAAGGAGCCTTAAATACCAACGATAATTAATCTAAACATATACTTCGCTATTTCGAGCGTTTGTATAACGCTATTATAGAAAAAAGATTGTTTTTCTTATGCGAATTTAGATATTGCAGTTTGAAATTCGATTTCATCGAAAAGAATGCCTTTTACCAAAAGCATTTTATTTTTTTTATTTAATTTTATACGAAGAATCATCTCTATTCCAATTTTTCATTTCGGAAACACCACATGTGATCTATGCGTAATCTTGCTAAGCAAAAAGCTAACCGATTTCAGTGAACCGCGTTAACAGTCTTCCTTTTCTGTTTTCCTAGTCTTCTTCCCCCGACCAACGATTCAAGTAATCCACACAATAGTGGTCTATTCGCAGTGCATTCCAATTGCACGGTGGAAACGCATTCGAGGAGCATTCTCTATTGACTAGCGATGTAGCAAGTAATAGAGGCGAAAATGGTATCGGGTATCGTTAACAATAACACAGTATCTACCTCGTAATCTATGCAGCGGAACGTTATCGTTTGGCAAGGATCGCTGAAAGCCAAGCGGGGTGAGCGTGCAAATTGGCGAGCTCGTGCCAAAGCGTCGAGACGCTCTTGAAATCTCTGCTAAGACCTTCCCGATTAATTCGTCCCCAACGTCTGTCCTTTTCCAGCATCCCGCGAGAAGTGGCGTTGCTCTTATACGAGCTATCGTTCACCACTCGCGAGTTTCACGAACGACGGCGTTCTTAATTCACCGGAAGGTGTTTCAACTTTAATCCGAAGAGTGCCATTAGGATTGACTAAACGCCTGGCACAGGCCAACCGTAAAGTTCCAAGTGCAAAGTCTACTATAACCCCCTTCTCCTTCACTCCTGTTCTTAGAGTTCGTTCAACGAAGTTGCTGGTGCCATTCTTGCCTAACCCCTAAAGAAAAAGAATCCATCGTAGTCTGTCTTCTTTGCTACCAATGAACGTCGAAGCCCCAGGCGGACAGCGAAATCTTTCAGATAACAGGAAGATGCTTTTACCTTTTTGAGCCTCGAAGGATTATGGAAACAGATGCCTCGCGATATCCGTTCAGAATTCAGAATTCCGTCAGATATGTACTGTGTATTATCGATACAAAATTTGGAATTATACGTAAGAACTAAAACAGGACTGATTTAAAGGTGTGTTACCTTAGAAAACTTTTCGTTAAAAGTCTGCGAAAATGAAGGAAATTGGTATTATTAAGAATTGCTGCAATATTGATTTCGACTTGATAAGAAAATGATCGGGGTACAATCCAGAGAGTGATTCCAATTATTTAGTAGTTTATTTATTTATTATTTATTTACACATTTATATATTTATATTCTTTTAAATAGTTATTATTATATTATAGTACCATAAAAATAAGTAACTTAAAACAGGGAGTATAAAAATCTCTAATAAAAAAGATGCTACATATTTACGTAAAACAAATGATACATTATGATATAATGGAGGGAGGGGTATAAATGTACAGGGGATGAGGTAGGATCCTCTTTAATAGTATAGCAGGAAAAGTTAGTAGGGTAATAAATGTATGCAAATTCGAATATTAACAGTATAATGCTGCTAGTTGCGTTACTAACATAGCCTAAATTATTGAAAAGAATTAGTTAATTTTTATATCTGAACCGCTTTAGTAGCAATTCAATACTTTAGTAAACTAACCAGTAGGTGAAAAATAAATTTATTATTACCAAGTCATCCGTTACTTTCTAAGAGGGAAATCTTGGGCAAAGAGAAACACTTAAAATTCAGTAACATAAAAAAATTATAAAAGTAGCAGGAAATTATAAAAGTATTATGTCTTTTTGCCGTACTATATTATAAAGTATTTTCTAAAGTTTATTGCATAAGAATTCGGACACTTTAAACCAGCATAGAATATTTATTAAAAAAATCTTTTACAATATCCCTGACCATATTTTTACAAAATGTATTTCTTAATATAGTTCATCTTTATACACACGTATGTAAACGCGTAAGTTTGGAAGGAAACAGTCGAATACGCCTTAAGGTTCGATAGACAATATTTATAAATCAATTTCTGTTCAATTTTAATGTATGTAACAAATAAGAAGAAATTCCGCATATAACAATTTTTAATTATTTGGAAACAATATTTTTAACTGGGAAAAATAAGGAATTCACTCACGGTTTCATCAGCATATGGTTTTCATTCATTTACTTGGAACCTTAATTTGCTGTAACAAAAATCTTACGAACCTGTAGTTGCGTGACGGATTACATATTGACAGTCTATTTGTCAAAAATATGTTATATTTTTAAGAGTACTGGAATATTTGATAAGTTTTTGTGTACTCAATTCTATTAAATTGTTATAAATTACTAATTCTTTTCTATAGTCTCCGCAAGTTAATTTAGAAATTAAAGATACATGATACTTATGACAGCTTGCTACATAGATAATTGAAGCTTATCTTCGAATTGTGTTGTCTCTATGTAATATTTGTATAAGGAAATTCATATAATAACAAAAATGAGCAATATAATTTAGATTTTAGATAAATCTATTCTTATAACTGTTACATAGGGTGTCATATAGCTGGTGGTACAAATGTGAATTTGATAATTCTGCATGAAAAAGCAAACTACAAACAATAACATTTTTACGTTTGGAGTTTTCAACCTAAGAAAATTTATGGATATGCATATATTGAACTATGTACATATGTTTCTATAGGACGAAGTTAACCGCATATTAACTACGTTTAATGTATTCGATAATTTGGAGACCACAATAATGTAACTGCTGAGGTGGAAAAGAAATCAATCTTTTCCAAAAATTATAGGATTTCATAGATAGTTTGAACTAAGTTCTATTATAGTGAGTAATGCAATTATAAACAATCAATTAAAAAAGAATAATAATAAATCAAACAAAATGTACACGTGTCAGATGATTTATTTGATTAACTCATACATTTTTGGAATGATCGATACATTGTAATAACATCTGTCAGTTAGGAGTATTGAAACGCATAGATATCCTACGAATTTTCAAATTTTCTTTTTTCAGAAAGGAAGACTCAAAAGAAAGAAATTTATTCTACGTTTTTCATTTGTTTCCTTTCGGTAGAATCGTTTTCTTGTCGATTGTGTCACCAATTATATGATATACTGTATTTACCAGAATTATTATAATTATTATAGTTACGAGAATGATTTTAAATATTTCAAAAAAGATTATACTTAATCCAAATACCTTTTAATCACTTATTATTAGTATCTTTGTAGTGCACATATTTGATAAATGATTAATTTTTATAACATCCAGCTTTATGTTTGCTTTTGCAGACATTTCTATAATATATGACTTGTTCCTACGATGTACAGTGTTCTCGAATGATGCGAGATTTATTCTAGCGTAACGAAGCAAATCAAGTAAGTAGGGAGAGGTGAGTACACACTCAACTGAAACGTGATAAGAAGATTAATAAACAAACAAAGTAAAATAGGATACTGTAGGATTTAGTGGTAGTGTAGTTTACAGAGATGTAAAATGGCAATTTCGAATGAAAATGGAAAATAAGTAGAAATAACTACAGATGTTTACAGGACATTAATCCTATAAGCACAGTGGCTACAAAGAGTATAGTCACGTTATTATTCGTATTTTAGCATTTATGTATGGCTTAATTAAACTCAATGCATTAAATTTTCCATCAGAACTGTCAAATACTTATAACGAAGAAACGACTTTGCTGTCACTATTTTGAATTGGGAAATACCAAAATATATTTTAAATCTATTGTATAAATAATTTCAGGTGTTACCTGTTAAAAATGAAGAAACTAAATAATATTTGAAGCAGTTGAGGCAGTTTAATTAACTAGTACCTAAATAACAAAACGAATACATTGCTGTATAAATACTTTTTGCAGCACCTGTACATATATGAATATTTGTATGTACAAGGTGCCCTAAAAATGTCACATATTTTGATTGCCTGTCATCTTGCTATGATGCGATGCAGTGATTTGTTACTTCACGGTTATAAGATAGACACGTGGGTAATGTATCATGAAACAATATACAATTTAAGGACGTATATTCATTATAAAAACTATATCGCAGGTCAATACTCGTTAACGTTGTGCTTAAACAAATTAATTTGATATTCAAAAGTGCTGATGTTAATAAGCCATCCACATCGCAGGATTTTACAGTTTACAATCTTTTTTGTTAGGGTTTTTGAAAGAGTAAGGTTTACCTCAATACATCAACAATTCAACCATTTTTAAGAGAATATTCGTCGAAAAATTAAATACATTCGTCTGGAAACGTTAAGAACTGTTATTTAATTTAATCTAATTTAATTTAATTTATTGATCAAGGAAATAACCCTTTGAAGCAAAATATATTTCGAAGAGTTTGAATTTGTATTGTGAACAGAGGTGACCATTTGACTAACATCATTTTTTTATATAATTTCAAGTTCCAGTAAATGATATATAAAGTAAGCTGTTTTCTGTTCCTCTTAGAAGTTACTTAAAAACGATATATTGACCTCCCTGTATTTATATATAATTTCATTACGTATACAACATATTATAGCTTCACTGTTACTAAGAAAATTATTAAAAATGATTAGTTACGAAAGTGTTATGTGAGTATTCAAAATAATTGTTCCTATTCTATGTATAAAGTAATGTTTTTTAGATGATTTTGTAGACAAAATGCAGAAAGTTAAAAAAGAAACTGAAAAAAACATGTAAAAGATATACATTATTATGTACTGCGTACCAGAGAAAAATATTTTAAATTAGTAAAAAACCGTCTGAATGAAAAAAAAGATAAAAATATTTTCATTTTTGTGTTCAATTAGAATGTGCACATATGTGCATTATGGAGTTCACTTTATTGTAAAATGACAAACAAATAGAACAACAGCTATGTAAATAAAGAAACGTGTATACCATATAAAAACTTGTCCTCTAATGCAATTTATTAGATTATTTTATGTGCTTTTTCGAAATGTTGATTTCTTGTTTTATTCACCATATTAAATGTCTATCTGCATACGTACATACCTACTAATGAACCACATGAAGCATACAGAAGAACCAATAGACTATTCTTAATAAACAATATTACATGGAATGCTGTCGTAAAAATCACATATTTTTATAAGGCTACTTTTCTTTATTTTTTAATAGAAACATGTGAATAAAATATTGACAGCATAAGAAAAACTAATGTAATACAACATAACCCTAAAATGAAAAATAAAATACAAAAGATAAATAACAATATTTATGTTAACATTGATATCTCATATTATTACTGATTTATTCGTTTTTATCAAAATTCTTGATAAGTTCGTTAATTTTTATAACACATAGTTAAATGCATATTAATGTTCAAAATTTCTATGTAATTTATTAGGTTACTAAGAAAGTTCTTGATGTTTCTAGGATTTACCATTTGTTAAAATGATGAGAGTATATGTGTCAATTATAAAAAAGAAATAAAAAAGTTAGTAGATTATTAAAAACAGGCAATAGAAGTTGAAGCTAACTACTTGTTTGAATCACTTTGCAATTATTTATTTCTATTGATTGGAACAACACGAATCGTGTTGTTTATCTGATATTATATACAAAAAGTAAAATTGTTCTGGTAAAATTCTTTCCCGAAAATTTCTGTTTCTCAACTAATATCGTAAACAGTGGAAAAGCAGCTGAAGTGGTGCTTTTTTATGACAACGAGAGAGGGGATTCCAAACTCACATGTACAGACGAAGATAAACGGGTAACGAACGCCACTTCAGCCGAATTTATAATTAAAACGTCCATGAATTATTCAAGAAGATACTCAGCAGAATAATTGATACACATGGGAAGTCAATGAGCATGTAACCATGCAGATAAACGAAAGTATACAGGTGTGCTTCAATTCCACTGTTTCTATGTTTTGAATAAAAGACATGCAATCTTAACATTTACCACTGATATTGTTATAAATATTCGATAAATTATTGTTCAAACATGTACTTCATATGCATATATTGTTGAACACATCTTCAAATGCGTAATAAACTTGCAATAATAAAAATATATAAATTCATTTCAAAAAAATTCCGTTGATGTTAAAATTTCTATAAATTACAGTTGGAGTACAAATCTTCATGTGAGACACTTTTTTTGCATTTCCAACGGTTTGAGAAATAATAGTGCGTAGAAACTTCAATTGGATATAGTGTACCTTTATTGTCGATTTTTTAAATTTTAAAATTTTAAACCTTAAGTTATTGAATAATACGTCCAGTCATCAGACTATAGGTACAAAAACTATAGTATATTCTCTGCATAATGTAATATTGAGTCGATTAAACAGTTTTTTCGTATTTTAGGAAAATTTGAAGTTAAATGTAAAAAGTATGTAGAAACAAAGCCTTATTAATCGAAATACTTATTATTATTCATTTACTTAGTATATTGCCCATTTTTTGATCAACTTTTTGTTACTTTAAACTGTTTCATCATCTTCTGAAAAATTGTTCATTTTTTTCAGTGAAAAATTCGTTTAAGTTAGTTCTTTAAAACTTTTACAATTTTCGAATTTTCATCAACTAAACGATCATTGTAAGGGACTAAAAAACAAAAATCTTTCACACTATTCTTAGAATATTTGTATTATTTTCAATTTATTACCAATTCATACTACATTTATACATTTATAGTAACAATACAATATCAAAATTATCTTATCTTTTCTATTTTAAGGCTACGTTAATAAGACTATGCTAAATTTGATAAATGCGTAAACAATAAAAACGTTCAGATCTTATTTACATTTTTAAAATTTGTTGACACAAATTATAAGAAACAAGGGGACTGTTTGGTGAGCTCAACAGATTAAATAGTAGTAAATATATTTAAAGATTGCAAAAAAATTGTTAATATTAATTATCTGCCACAAACTATAATGATACCGAATATTTGTCAAATTCCCGTAATGCAGCACTAAATACTGCAAAGGCTTGATCTCGCGATATCTGAATACCATGAGCGAAATTAGGGGACATACGGTCCTGAGGTTACTGCGACGTCGCTGATGATAAGCATTCTGTGGTTTCATGGAATCTCAATATTGAACTATCATTAATTGCTCTGATGAATTTCTGTGGTATCATCTGATTTCATGGTATTTCGATTGGACTATTCATGGTAGAAAGGAAACATCATACGTTCACATAAATATGTACGTAGTCACCTCGGAAAATAAATTAAGGATCAGTTATGTGTATAGTGTATATCTATAAATGCACAATTCGCGTGACAAATAGTAACTTTGTCAACATGTACATATTTATTTAAAGTTATAATATACGAAATATGAAATTAAATTTCGTTTAATCTTGAGGAGTAGGTACTGCATAATAAAAAATGTATATATGTCCATTACTAGATTGCAGATTTTTACGTAAATTCATTTGCTTAGAAACAAAAATAAAGAAGTGGAAGTTAAATAAAGGGAGGTATAATCCTTGAAGTATTAAAATATCTTCTCTAATTTGACTATTTCATATATTTTTATACACTACGTATATTCCGTACTTTTGTACCTATTTAATTTCTCCATAAATACATAAAAATCTGCAGTCTATTTGTATATTTTTATTGATTATTATTATATATATTATTTATTTATATTTTTATTTCCAATATTGCATCGGAAAATGAGCTAAGAGTTTAAATTTTGGCTAAATTTTACAAATTTGACTGAAATTAATAAATGTTATTTATATAATTTTGCTTATATAATAATCTTCACGTTTCCTTGAATACTCATTATAAAAAATTGATGTTTTCATAATATTTACGCTAATGTTACGTCATTTTTATTTCAAACTATTTATAAAAATAATTATATTATTTCTATTTTCTACTAAAATTTGTATGAGCTGAAACTTGGACACTGTAAAAATTAATATAATAGTTGAATATTATTTTCATTGAAAAATTACATTTCATTCTTGTTATTTACCAATTATATCTTATTTATTTATGTTTGTATTTATTACTTATTTATTATATATTATATTTTTATGTACTTAATATCCATTCATTTTCCATTAACAATTACAAAGTCCCTTAAATTAAACATTGTTTTGTCATAACTGAGCCATTATTACATGTCGCGACTGTATTTACTTTATTTATTAAATGGTCCTTCAATATTTCTTTAAATGTATCATTTTTAATTGTTATTATTATTGAAAACTTCGAATTTGAACCAAGAAAACAAAAGAATGTCTTCTCACATGGAATCACAATACTCATCATTTCCTCTGAATTTGATTAACTTGGCACAGGTATTACTATTTGGTGCGATCCACATCAATTTATTAACAGTCATGTTGACGTTAAAAAATTTCCTTGTTTTGTTTAATGAAATTATGTATTGTGCATTATTTATTTTTTCATTAATTTCGCCATAAAAGTAATGTTTTGTATTTGCGCAATTAAATGAAGGTTATTCTTAATTGAAGTTACATGTCTCTTTCTTGCAAACCATATTCACAATTATAATTACTTGACGACAAAGAACAATATAAAGAATAGCTTTAATGTCCTTATAATTTACAACAAATAGAACTTTCGCAGTCACTTAACTGCTACTATATTATTATATTAGTATACATATAGTATAACATATATATATAATATAATATATATAATATAATAATATTATAAACCAAATTGTAATATTATCATTAGTACTACAATTCCTCAACATTAGAAGAAAATATCTTAAACACTTCTTTTCAATGTGCACCATCGAATTTATTCAGGGCTATTTAAATTATTCAAACGGAAACTAAATTTTGTCGGCGTCAATAATCGCTGGTTAATACCAATTCATGAATACCTCCAGCTGGTAATTTCCATGTATCGATACACATACCGGTTATTTGAATTATGTTATTCAAGTTAGCATACATAATTCATCTCGCGTTCCTCCTATCTGGTATAGGTAGGACGCACATTATGCGCGAATTTTGTAGCTGGCTGGTCGTTTTAAACATATTACATACTGCTGAATTACCTTTCGTCCTGTGTACACGAATTTTTGTTCCATTAGGGGAATGTACGAAGATCAGTCAAACTATCAGGTGTAATTAAACGTTGATATGGGGGAATAATGATTCGCTGCTTCCTTTTTGGCAAATAATAGTGGATAAACTCGTATATCAATGTGTTCTCTGAGCAAATTATGTTGATTCGTTAGTAAAATTGACCAAGTTCATATTTCTTAAATTTCTTTGTGAGTTGACCATCGAAAAAATCAATTATCTTATAGTGTAGTGTCTTGAAAATATGTACAGAAAGTATTTATTACGGTGGAATTTAAAAAGCTACCATAGCTGTAAAGATTTAAAGAAATTGATATGTATAGAATTCGTAATTAAATGATAAACTTTAAATATGATTTTCAAAAATGATATTTTTCTAAATATTTGCCATAATATCTAAAACAACAGTTATCTGATTTACTTGAAATTGGTTTAATTGTAAATTGATATTTTTAAAATTCGCTGCTTACAAGCTAGGACAACAAGTAATCTTTTTAAGAAACTCGAATTTTTATTTCAAGCGCTGTCACTTCCTTATATCTCAGTATTTTTAATATACTTTAGTTGAGACGATATCCAGACTCATATAGATTAAGATTCTCTTCCATTTTTTTTATTCAAAAAGGCACAATGATTGATTTTATGGCAATCATGCAAATATCTTTCTTTATGAGACCCCTTGGAAGAACTACTGTAACTTTGGGCAGAATCGTAATTTCTGCATAGAAAACATCTTATATGTTGCTCATACATCAATAAATTACTCCATAAAGTTTTATGTTGATAGATTGTATTAGTTTTGTTGGAAGAAATTGTTGAATATTCTTTAATTTTACGATCACCAAATTAAAAAGGTTCCTCAACTTTCATCTCTTTTGAGTATTAATTCATTTATTTTTTTTTTTAAAGCAAATTTGTTATCGGTTTCTCCACCAAATCAACAATTTGCTCGAGTTGAATTTTTAAGAAAAGATCATTAGTCCAGTGCAATTTTATGCTAATGTTGCGAATACTTTTTTCCGTGTATAATTGAAAATTAAGATTAACCATTTATTATTACCGTGTTAAAAGCGACTGAGATATTTCAAGTAATATTTCACACATGCATCATGCAGAATTTTAAAAAGCGGTTGCTGCATTAATTTAAATTTTAAAAAGGCGAACAAAAGATGAGATACGAGAAAGGAAGCTGAAACTCTCCACAAGAGGAAGATAAAGGATAGCTGTAAACTACCAAGTGCTTTCCCGCTATATTTTTTTAACCTCTTATTGTTTCCCATCTTTAAAATACAACTGGAATAGCGGTAAATTCTAACAAAATTTCTTTTATTAATTTCCTAATAACTGATATTTCGTTTTACGAAATTGTTGTATTTTATTTTTTTATTAATAGTCATTTTATCTACATATTAATAAAACATGTTAATTAAATTAAACAAAAGATAGATCACAGTATTTTTACTTGCTGAGATACAATTGAAATACTAGAGTCCCAGTAATAAAATAACAAATATATTCTCAGATAAAATTAAATAAAGAATCCTTTTACAGTTTAAGTATTGGATCAATAATTTATATTGTACTATATAATATATTAAATTTTTGTCAAATTGTTTGACATAATAATTGTAAATGAAAATATTATTCTTTTCAAGAATAAGCACTTAAGTACTTTCCCAGTTGAATCAAATCGAGAAATATTTTAAACATTGAAAGATTTCAAAACTTATATTTATCTGAATTAGTAAAAATTATTTTAAACATTAGTATTGTATTTCAATTTTTTTTTAATATCGTTTGAATTTCATGAGAAGAGGCATTGAATTAACTTAATTAATGCACCCAATCGAACATATAAGTACACTATACACAGAATGGTTTGCAGTGTATCGACAGATAAACAGAATTAATAACTGGAGAATGAAAAAAATAACAGTACTTTTTTTCTCTTAATACAAAGGAAGCATGGAGGTTAATGATGCAACTCTTTAATGTGGCTACTATCTTTAGTTATATGAAACAATTTCTAAAATTACTGACTACACAAAAGAAAGGAACGAAGAATTAGAAAGATGTAAAGCAGAATTTCACTAAAATCACTTAATCATCGCTAATCCATCGACAATTAAAACCTAGTCGATTAATGTTACTTTTTTAATATATTGTTTGGTAGTGCATTTTTCGTACCATGCTCGTTATTATCTCACTATTATCCCAGAACAATCCTATTTTATTAATTTTTTAAAAGAAAAACTTTTACTTCGATCGGATATTGCACCATGTTTATAATGTAAACAAAACGCAATTGAGTAAAAAAAATATTAAAACTTTTTCTAATTAACTCCTAAAAATCGAGTCCGTATCTGATTCCAATCAAATATTATAAATAATTGAAACCTCTCAGTACCCTGTAGGTCAGCCTGTATATATACTACTGGAAAAATTTATTGCATTTATTGCAAAATATATTTTATTGGAATGCTAACGAAAATTTATTAAATTTTAAAGTTCTATAATGAGTTAGAAGTTAATAGTTACCTAAAACTGTTGCGGAAAAAACAAGAGGAAAACTTAAAACTTCTATTGTGTGACCTCCTTGACTTAGTTCGTTTAAGTCGGTGTTCCTTAAAGAGAGAGAGAGTATTAAACACATGAAACCATGAAAATGTACAGGCCCCTGTTTTAATGAACTTGATTTTGGGACTGATTGAAAAGATTTGGAATATCCTTCTTTGATGAAGTTTCACTTGTCTTGATGGCACATAATCAAGCCTTATGATACTATATGCCAAAATTGCCAAAATTGTTCTTGGAAATATTAAGATTTTTACGTTGACATCCTTTACTTAAGGAAAAATTTTATCCTGTGAGCACCGACTTAATGAATCGATATAATAAACTCGAAATAATTGAGCCTCCTACCTTTTGTTCCATTTAATCGATTTTAGCGAATGTATTGAAAGAATCAATCATATAATTAATTTACTTTCTCACAAGAAATACACACGAAGTTCCATTTTTATTCCATCGCTGAATTGAAATCAGCCTAGGTTGTGTTTTACAACAAAAAAATATGTGGAAGTTGTGGAGAATGGGATAAATGATAAACGATGTTTCAGCTTTAAGCGGCGACAGAAGCTCTAGTTTCCACCTGAAACCTGCGGCGGTTGTTAGCTAGAGGCAGAGACGGTCGGTCACGTACAATACCTTGGACCAGATCCCTAGCGAGCCGGCACTTTCGTCGATCTATTAGTCGCTCAATTACCCAAAATACTCCGAGATACGCGCATCGGATACAAACTCCTCCTGGCACTGTTCGATACACTTCCGGCATCGAAGATGATTATAGGACTCGCTACCATCTCGACTTCTTAGAATCAAAAGATTGAATACGGTATCGAACATAATGACTGCATGCAGAACACATTAAATAGTTGCATATTTTATATAATTACAAGAACAGAATATACATCGATGTTTTCTCCTCTTATTCCAACTATGGAAATAGTAATTTCATCTATCAGAAATCCATCCTAAAAATCAAGTAAATTCTAAATTTTCTATGCCAATAGCGCCATGCCCATATATGACGAAATACAGTTTGGGGAGTTTACTAATCTCAATGAAAAAAGGTCTCCTAACAAAATTTTAATTCTCTATAATCTGAATTTTATTCACTTGTACGGCGAAAAAAAAATTATAATTTGAGTACAATTTTTAGTGCGATGTCGAAATTAGCAATTAATAGTTACCATACGATGGCTTGGTATGAATACAATGGTAACGAAGTAAAATATAATAGTAAGATAATAGGCATATAAAATAAAGTTGAACAAATTTAAGGAGTTACAGAGGGTTAATGAATAAAACGGTGAATATACAGGTGATCATAAAACGGTGTTCTTTACAATATCTTTCTATAATCTGTAATATTTTAAAAATTCCATTTTATTATTTTAATAAAATTAACTTCCAGCTTTTCTATGGCCTGAGGACCATATTTTGGGGGCTCGCGGGCCACATGCGTCCTGAGTGCCGCATGTGTCACACCAGTGTTCTATACTAACAGCTTTTGATGACGAAGGTGAAGTAAGGGAGGTCTGGTTCGCTTGCAAGGAAAGCTTAGATAGCACTGGATTATGTATACGACCAATTAGACGAAATGCCTGGAAATACGTGTGTAGTACCAAATCCTTTGGTATGCTTCTGACACATCTACAGTTTCAAGGTCGATAATTAAAGCAGTTGATCTACTGCAATTTCACCGCCTGTTTGTATTTTCTGTTGAATTGAATCTTTTCGTAAACGATACCTTATACTGGAGAATTTTATTCAACATTTCGTTTCGTTTTGGTATGTAGATTTGCTGCATTCTCAATTGTACTCGTCATTGCAACACACCCTGCGTTCATGAATTGTAGATTTTGAAGATGAAATGGAAGTAATCGTATCCTTTATTCGTCCAATTCATTTATTACGAATTAATTAAATTTCATCTATGCACTTCATTTCCAATCATATTCTTGAAACATTTTAAACAGTCACAAATAAGTTTGAAAAATACATTCATATAAAATTTTCGGTTCTGTAGTTTGTATTATTTTCTGCCATTAAATACCGAAATTTTTAAAACTTGAATACTAATGACGAACAAGACGTTGTATTATTAATAATGCTTACCACTGTTCAAAATAACAGTTCGTGTATAGGATGATGTTATGATGTAAAAAGCTACAAAATTTGAATACATTAATATACTATAGGACACATATAATCAACTGCAAGTATAATACTTACTTTTAAAGCGATACTTCTGTTCTTTAATCGATATTTTATGCCGAACGATTATAGTTAGCTTTCAACGTAAAGCGAGCGATTACACGTAATCGTTCATAATGCACAAGGAAAGAATTTTAAAAATTAAATTTTATTTTTAGTCTATGAAAGTTGCTTTATTTCTAGAACAAGTAGACATTGTGAAATATATGTACTATGGTACTAAAATTTATTTTGACCAATAAAATGTATCTTTAATTATGTTACTGTAGTTTCAATTATATTCTTGAACTCATCATTTCACCTGCAACGACTCGATAATTCGTCTCTATGAAGTTTTAACTCCATGCGTAAGAAGCGTCTTTGATCGGTGGATCGATTTTTATTTATTACATTTATCAAGATACTATACCCTATATAAGTACATATTTGTTTTTTTGCACATTATTCCATTCTGGAGAGGCAAATTTGATAGCGAAGATGAAAAACATGATGATTAAGACTGGATGAGACGGTTTCTGTTCGTTAAAAGATGTTCCTCATTTCCTGATTCATATTTTTTACAACCCAACCATTTCTTAAAGTCATCCGACCATCAGATCTCTCGTTGAATATCCCTATGGCTTTTATAATGGAGATGATGAGAACGGTCCAGCAATTTTTGTTTCCGAGTGTATAATTGCAGTTGCAATCGTATCCTGATGAATTCATTACTAATGCGAGCGTTAAAACATTTATTCGAATAAAGTATCTTTTTTCATTGCTTTAATTATTAGTATCATTTTTTATAACCGCCATCTTTAAATGTGTGCACCGATTTCAGAAGTTTTAATATTTTTTTTTATTATAAGTTACAAATACATTGGTTAGGTAATTTCTGTTTGCAATTTATTTTAAGAATCTTTCTTTAAGAAAACATATCTGTCAGGAATTATATTGTTCATTCAGTTTTAGAAGTACGATATTTGTTCACAAGTAACTGTCAGAAACAATGATTATGTGTACTTGTACAGGGTGTCACAAGTTTTTTTTCCACAATACTTCATTTGTTTGATCTATGAATATAAAGAAGCAAAAAAATGTCTCACAAACATAGGTTGTTTGATGTCTAATTAAAGAGTTATAACAAAAATGTAAAATACGAAGGGTAATGTGATAGAAAACAAGACTAAATTGACAAACAATATAATCTAGTGCTTAATAACTAATGTTACTAAAACTCCATTTTAACGCATTCATTTAATGATATTGTCAATATAATATTGATAGCAATAAAAAGTTGAATTTGTTATTTTACGAAATTCATTTGGATTTAATTTTATTTTAATGAATATTGAAATTTGGAAGGAAATCAACTCATCATATTGCCATTATTTTACTTAATCGATTATATAGCGCCCATTTGTTCCTATAATATGGCTTAGTGTTTAAAGCCTTGAGAGATTATTAATGTTATTTTGATAGAAGAGAGAATAACTTCGGAATTATCAAAAGCTGACATTACCTTACCACTAGTTCAATATTTTTATCATGACTTTCTAATGAAGCTTATTGTTGTATAACATTTTTTTGTTTATTTAAAATTGTAGAGTATACTGCCAAAGTTTTGCTGGAAAAATCTGGAACACTTTGCTTATTAAATAAATTCCTAAAGCTATCGCTCATACTTATTTGAATGATTTTGAAAGTCGAGTAGAGGTTGCTTGAATGATTTAGATATAAGACGTACAATTACAATCAATTAATAATGAAAAACAGTATCAATTATTCTAATAGAAAATAATTTATGCCAATAATAGTATGATGACTCACTACAAACTAACCTTTACATCCGTCATCCTAATCGTAGTAAAGTATAAAATCGTTTATGGTTTAAATAACTATGTGCGGTACTGTAGTTCACTTATTTTAGTACACAATAACTTGATACATAATTTTCTTTATTAAATGATGCTTTTACTTGCAATGTTACATTTTATTTTATTTGCTAATAATAGTTCAAATAGTTAATTATGAAATTATAAAAAATATTTCTGATTTAATTAATAAAATAGAAAAATAGATAAGAGAATAGATAGAAGAGTCACAGTATTAACTTAAGTATAAAAATGTTAATATCATATTAACTGTCTGTAATATATACTCATTAATGATTGTGTAAAAACGTAATATTACACTAATCAGTCAAGCAGTGATTACTATTCTGCAAAATTATCTTGAAATGTTGAAAGTAGTATACTCATATGTTTCTGCAAGTCGACAGGATAATTTTAATAACGTACACTATATTCGTATTCATTAATTAATTGTCATAATAAAGTTTCGCATTAATGGCGAATTTCTGAAACATAAAACGACCACACAGATAACGATCATCTGGTATCGATTTCCCTTTCTCCATTAAGGCTCGTGCATCTGTACAAATCAACAAGAATAATTTTAACAACTTATATTACATTAATTAGCCTACCTAATGAAGTTTCATATTAATGGAGAATTTCCGAATCATGAAACGATCATTTGAATAAATATCATGTATCACTTTATAGCGATTTTCGATCTTACCATTGACAACTTGTAAGTAATCTAAGATTGTAATTATTATACTATACATAAATAAATTTAATAATACTATTATTAATAATTAAAACAAATAACATTTTTTTTAATAGCATGGTGCTGAATAGACCGTGCATCTTTATGCAGTAATAGGAAATATAAATACGTAAAAAGTCACGGAATGCAAATGGTATTCAAAAATACAGAAAATATTGAATGAAAAATCGTATTTTTCAAAGGATTTTCTTTACACTTCGCCTTTATAGTGTTAATAATCTTTGCTGAATTAGAAATTATGCCTCGCGATAGAATACGCATAGAATCAATTTTACAACGTTCGTGTTCGTTTCTTTGTTTAATAATTTTTAATAACGTATACTATAGTCGCATTTATTAAGCTTCTTATTGGTGGAAAATTTCTGAAATACAAATTTATTGTATACATAATTGTCTAGGCATCTTGTATCGATTTCCTGTTTCATCATTAAGACCACAGATTAATTGATCTAAAGCAGCGCCATTTGCCATGAGATCAGGTCCTTGGTAATCCAATAAGCACGTACTAGAGGATCAGCGAAGGAGGATTGCTCTGATACGTGGAAGCTGCACCTTACGCAGGAAAATCGTATCCTGGTCGCTCATCAGAGTTCCTTAAAGCTATCCTCGATACTCGGAGGGAATAGCTGTACCAGTGGTGAGATTTTTGCAGAAGTTACAGGAACGTGTCAACGACCGAACGATTGCAGTCCAATCCCTCACGGTATAACAGGTCTCAGACTTGTAGCTTTTGCCTTTACTCTTCCTGTGCTTCCTTCGTTGCGTGATTGATTCTTTAGCATCCAATTAGCGAGTCCAATTCATTATAGCGTAACTCTTCCGTATGGTCTCCATTGGTCGGCTTCTGCTTTCGAAAATCGATTATGTGAAAGACCCATACCCATGTGCTAAGAGCTCTTTCGTTATTATACAGGGTGTCTCATATAAAGTAGAATAGGTACTTAATTATTTATAATATTACATATTGGAAAAGATAATTGGATAAATTATTTTTGGTGAGATACTTTATCTACCAGAACTTCTTAAACTTTTTTCTTTTGTTACCCCGTTTTAAGTAAACAAATAAAACATTGACTGTTTAAAATCAAAATTGGTTTTGTAATTACCTCCACTTATTAATATTTGAGACAGATAAACATTATAAGTTGAAGACGCGACCCATATTTTAAAAAGTTCCAACCATACCAACGCATTGTGATAATGCTGCACTCTCTAATATAAAGCACACTTCAAACAGCAGTATCAACTTGTAGAATACAGAAGAATTTAAATTTTGTTTGATTTGCAAAGTAAAAGTACAATGAGATTTCATTTAGAAACGTAATTCTGTTAGGATTTCTTTCTCTTCAGTTTGCATATATGTTTATTAGTACGTTCCATTAATTCGTGTTGAATTATACAGAAAAATGATTCAACTGACTAAGCGCGGTAGAAAGACTTTCTAGCAAGTTTCACATTCCTATTCCCACTACTAGTGTGATTTTAGATCAACCATATTTAACCTCTTTTTCCTCGGACCATATATATGTATATATGTTTGCTACATTAAATGGGCCGTAACATAATACACTATACCCGATACCATAATAATATAAAAAATAAAACTCAAAATCTAAATGTATTCAAGCGTTTATTTAAAACTAAGTGTGATTTTTTATGTTGAGACAAACTTTTAACTAATTTAAATAAATCAGGTTTATAATTGCTACATCATACACTGAGTATATTATCAAGATGAGAATCAGTAAGCTGATTTCTATGTATGTTCTTCACATATTTCATTTTGGAATAGGATGATTCGTAAAAGTACGATGATGCGAACAAAGTGTGCAGCAGGTTGGTACATTTCTGTATAGTCATGTATTTTTCAGGTACTAATTTTCATAATTCTGCGTATTCCTTTCTCCCCCTCATTTGTCGAAAAATAATGTTTGTATCCGTATCATTTTTATACTTTATTTTGTCATATAGCTTTGCATAGTCGAATCTTAATGCAGCTAATTGTGTTACAGTTGCTGCTTTTAAGTGGCAGGAATTTTCTACAAGTAACTTCTGAATATTTCGTATATCCTGAAATCTGCACTTAAATTAGTGTTAAGTTTGCTCTTAAATTAAAAAAATTGTTTACCACATAATGAGTACGAGTGTTTCAGGCTGCACGTGATTCGTAATTCACAGTTTCTCTTATATTCTTTTTGTTCAGTTACATAATAGGTTGTGAAGAAAATTGATAATATTTTAGTCAGTGGAATACGTGTTTAGGAATTTTTACAAATTTTTCAGGTGCAAAATCGATGTTTAAAAAAATCAGAATTGCCGATGTTTTATTGAAGTTGGCGGCTAACTATGTTTATGTTTTTACGGTTATAATTTGCCGCACCCTGCAATCTTAAATACTTTGTTTAAACTGAACTTGAACAGCTACGTTAACATTCATTGATCTCTAATCACTACATATTTCAAAAATATTGTGAGAATATAGCACTAGCATATTACAACATGAATTTATGAGATATCCTAATATAAAGTCTTAATAACAAATTTATTAAAATATAGTAAGGGGTTCATTTAGGAAGTATATTGATTTATTTGCCTCCCCTAAGTAATACCTTTCCGTTCCTGCAAAATCAAATTTATTGGATAGTAGTTTATAACAATTTTCTTTTCAGTGAACCCTAAATATTCTAGCTTTTCATTACATTATAAAGAATATCTATGTCCATTTCTACATGTTTTGAAACTTTGTATTGGATGTATAAATTAATTCGCTACCTTCAAATTGAATCAGATTTTTTGAATTTAATACCTTTTTCTTCCAAAAAGGAATATATTAAGCGATGTATTAGATAATAAAATGTTATTGAAATTTGGGGAAGATTATCTTGAATATTAAAATTGTATTTAATTTTCTATAAAGAACCATTGAGTTTTATGAGAAAAAGCACCGAATTAATTTCTATAGATAATAAATGATCTTATCCTGTATATGTTTGTAAAACTAATCTTCTTACAAGTGTATTAAATAAACGGTTTAGGTTTTAATAGTAAAAATAATGTACTCAAGATTGTACTAATAAAAAGAAAAATGTAGTCAAGATCATAACAAGATTTTTTCTGTTTTCTTGTTTTATCATTTTTTAATAAGATACTTATTATTTTCTTCCATCATTTTTTCCACATTGATTTTTTGCACTTAGGTCACATATGAGTATATTCCGTGATAGTTTAATTACGGGATCAAAATTACGTAAATATAAGATGGTACACGCTACACAGTATCTTGGCATTACTGGGAAAATCAAGGTTGCTCCAGATAATTGCGAATGTAATGAAGATTGCCGATCCGATAGCAGATAATGACTAAAGCAACCTGCATACATGGATATTGTGTGCAAGAGTATAATACCTAAAGAAAATGTCAAGATTATTATCCGTGAGATAAACATTGTAAGATTTCACAAGTTATAACTTAAGCAGCTTTATTTTTATTAATCCTGGTTCCAACGACTTAAGTCGAATTTTGATTGCAACAGAACCAGGTGTTCACAGTGACATTTTTTTTAGTAATTATCATTTACAGCTAATGTGTTAGCGTAAGTGTATTAGTAGTATTTTAGTATAAGTGTAGTATTAGTAGATTTATTTTATTTTTATTTATGTACCCCTTTCGTCTTTCGGCTTTAGGAGGAATTCCTTTACGAACTCGTAACATCTCATATTGAACATGATAGTATAAAAGTATAAAATACAAAATATAAAAGGAGAAAAGAAATATAAGATAAAGCATAAGCCACCACAAACCAACAATAAAATAAAATGAAAGGTAAAACTTCCGGAATAAACTGAACTTAACATTAATGGCAAACAATGCTAAAGTATATAAGCATATTATTTTCATACAAAATTTCCATCGTTACGAGTGTCTATTTTTCTCTCAATCGTTTTTCATAATCTGTTGCTGGGCACTTTTTAAAAGATAACTTTGCATGTTTGCAAAATAGTTAAGATACTAACGGCTCTAAATAATTGTTCGATTAATGTATGTTCAGCGTGTTGAGTTTAGGACTTATTTATAATCTAACTATTGAAGTTGCTAAGAAATCTCGTCTTTTTGTAACTATGATGCACTTTTCGTAATAATTTGAAAAAGTTACAGAAGAATAATTATTATAGGCTACTTTAACTAAAACTATAAACATAACCATTTCTTTTGCAATTAAAAAATCTGAAAAAATCCCTGAACATGAATTTCACTGACTAATGTATGTCCAAATTTTTCACAATTTTTTGCAATACGATTAAAGGAACGAGTTTAAATTATAAATCACGTTTTGGTTTAGATGTACCTTAATATTGTAGGAGCAGGGGACTGAAACTTGGCCATAAAGATTTTCATTGAGAAATCTATTGACCGACATGTCACCGTCATAAGATACATTAAAGGCACTTTTACCACAATTATTTTGGTTGCACCCTTTATGTACCTCCTGTATTGTAAAAAATGATTGTTGACTTGCACGAATACTTCTTTTGCATTAAAAAATTAGGAATTAATTTTAAGACAGAATATCTGGCGAATGTGTGCATAGAAAAAGGGAAACGAATTACTAAATTTAGATTTTGGAATTAACATTTGCAACAAAACATTTTGACCCTGGGAAGTATTTCTCATTTCAAACATTATAATAATCTAACATTACTCGATGCAAATGAGAACAAAATACAGTTTTAACAATGGAAAGATCTTTTCGATACTGGAAATTACGATCGTTTTAATAATTAATTCTCAGTTGAAAACCAAACATTGCGAAAGAAAATTGATGAAACTTGGCACGCAGCTCACGCGCTTTTTCATTAAGCTCGTGAATACACACGGTGAAAAGTAATTTGTCCGTGGCACGTATACCGACTGAAATTACAAGAACAGAATGCTCTGTGTAAGGAGCATGGAGACAACACCACTGGCAAAATGGATACGTTCTGTTATACCCCGTTCATTCTAATTGCTGGCGCCTTGCAAATCGAGCTGAAAATATTGCGTCGTCTGACGAACAAGGAAATACGCAAAGACATCTAATTAGCCAGATCGTTTGTTACACTTTCAAGAAGTTTTAATGGGTCTCCTCCGTTCAAGGCAAATTACTTTTGGGATCAAAAGGTGGTGAATATTTTTTGTATATCTTTGGAACAGTCTGTGAAAATTCCTCCTCCTGTTAATTCGGCGAGTTTCGAAAAAGTCTGTTTATCGAAAGAACGCAAGGTAATTTCCAAGCCGGTTCGTTTATTTACTCTGGCGAGAAGTAGCTACTTGTTACTAATTAATTAACCAATTAAAATTCAACGAAAGACCGTCTGCGTCTCCTTGAGAAACTATCTACGGAGAAATATTAATTCGCATATTTTCTCATATCAAGTACGCCGAGGAAAATTTAATTATCGACACTTTGGTATTAATTTTATAATTAGGAATGCCTAGTGTTTTTCTTCTTTTGTTCTTGTAGATCGTATTATTACTCCCTATTATTTAAATAAGAAAATTCTATCTAAAGTTTCTTTGAAATAAATGAATAAGAAGCCTTTATAATTTTGTACCCGAGAACCAACTAATCTAAATCCATTTTTTATAAAGTGAGTTATATACAATATTTTAGTGTATCCTTTTTATCAGACACATAAGGATCTACTTACATTACATAATGTAATAAATAAAAATATTTCGCTGTTTGAGTGAGGTACTTCAAATAAAATGGTGTATTATGTATTTTCAGATTTTGTTTTCTCGTTTCTGTAAAACCACGATGTACGATTTGGGATAATCTGACTCTGAAATACAACATTATCTCCTATATTATATTCATGCTGACTTTATAACTGTATGGTGATACTAAACAAGTTTTACATTGATTCCTGATAAACAATATTAAATAGTCCCACTAATTAAAAAAAAATGTTAATTTTATATATCTTATTACGTAAAAATAATCATGAATAACACATAAGATATTCGACTATGATTAAATAAGTTTGAATATATTTTCAATTTTTAATTACATACGTGAAATCGTGATTCATGTTATCAATAAGTATTAAGTCTTTAAATAGGTTAATGAATTCATTTTATCGAAAGTTTAAACTGTTTTTGGTTACGAACCCATAGCTTGCCGAAGAAATAGTATATCTAAAGTATTGCAGAACAATAACAATTACTTAAAGTTAAAGCAGGATAGGTATTTATTCTGTTAAAAATAAAAGCTGACATTAATAAAAAAAAAACCTATTATATGTTTCACTTTACATTACGATTAATTAATTTTTTCCACGTATTCTTGCTTGTAGGTATTTCATTACTGTGAGGCAGAATTTGTACGAAATTGAAATTAAAATGACGAGTTTATACAAAGTATTTTACGTGTATTTACGCACTTTATAGTTAACTACGTAATTTGGGTTATGACGAGAAGTGAAATGAAGAATTCTATGTAATAGAATCCACATATGGAAAATACGGAATACATTTTCTCCTCACGAGTTCTTATTTACGAGGAATTCTAATTTCAAATTCGCCGCGCACGTGCACGATAAGATGTATAACACGGCTACGTATCTTATTTCTCTGGTGTTGGTGTTTATAAACATAAAATACTTGGAAATATAACTCTCCAGAAAAATAGGTTGCAAAATTTTAATCAAGTGCACGTACACCTTATACATTTTCGAAATTGCTGTTTTTGTTTACTTCTGAGAGGAAACGAGTTACATTTTCGTTACTGTTTCGCCTTTACAGAGAAATTTCATTAGCAAACCTTCTAGACAGCATGAAATACAATGATCAGAAAATAATAAGAACTGGAATGTTTTCTGAACGTTTGATTTGATCAAATTTTTTTAGATAAATCTACATGCGCCAAAAATAAATTCACACATAATCCCTTCAACAATAATGTTTTTTGTCCCAATATATATCTTTTTTTTAAAGCTACCAGAATAAATTCGATAATTTTTCTTTAATTTTCACAGAATTGTTTTGTTTCACAATTTAATTGCTTAATTTAAACAAATGAGTATAATAATTTTAATGTGGAATGTTTAAAGGTATAAAACATTCTGGGTTTAATAAAACCGATATGCAAATCTAAGCATTGCTTAGGCCAGAACAGTTTTTAATGATTAAAATATTAATCATTAAAATATACTCTATTATATCAAAGAAACTAAAAAACCGACTTTTAAGAATAAGTTCATTCACTGAAACACAAACAGTTTTGCTTTATATATTCACACTTAATAACTAAAAATGAACTAAATAAAAATGCAATCATTGTATGTTCTTGAGTGCTCATTTAATTAACTGTAAAAGGTTCTTACACCAGAAAAATAATTTTGTATTCTAACAGGATCTTGTACAGTCTCATCTAAGATATATGTTGAAATTTAGTACTCTATTTTATAAAATCAAAGTTACTGAAAGTTCATTAACAATTAAGAATCGGCAAAAATATCCTTATGTTGAAAAATGTAGAACAGATAGAGACATGACGCGATATCTTTTTGCAGTATTTTTTTTGTTAATAATTAAAAACTGAAGTCTTAGTTACAACTTCTTTCGTTTTTAATATTCGTCTTATTTTGGTATGCACGATCGTCCCTCAATAATTTTGCAGACTATTTTAATAGTGTTAATTAAAAATTTGTCTGTAGAATACATTCCAATAGTATTTTAGTATTATTGTGATTGCTAACAAAAGTGGATGTGATTTTACATAAATAAATAAATAATAGTAATAATAAGAGGTTCACCCGTATAGTACCGGATCTATATTCTTCGTTTTAAATTAATTTCCTACGCGAACCGTTTGTAGTTTCAGTTACAGAACATTATGCGTTCGTTGTAATGGAACACAAATAAACTGTACAAAAACTTGCAAAAACTGCGACTTGATCAGTGATGTATGAGTTAGAGAATTTGAAGCGCCTACGTAAATTAAGCTCTCGGAAGATCGAACTAAGGATCGACTAAAATCACGGCAGCTGGTAACAACTTCCAACACTCTTGTTTAATCGACAGTAGTGACGCTTATGGAAGCCCCTTGATTTGCATAATTGCCGCTTATGCACGCTCAACAACGTTGAAGAGGGGGTACGAGAGGGGAGAAAGAGCGTCTTTGGTTGTTGGATGGGGTTGCTGGATGGTTGCTTCGTGTTCATGTATTTCTCCGATGTGTCGAGTACTTACCACGTACTTGCTGCTCAGAATGGTAACACTAATGGCAGCTAAACAATGCAACGAGCTGCAAACAGGAGTCCTGTAACTTTATGGGGTGCTATATTTTTTTTTACCCACGTCTTCTTTCCTTTTTCGATATCGTTTCCCTTTTACTGTCTGATTTTTCTCATGTATTATACATGTGTATTGCGACCTTTTATAGCATACTTTATAGGTGCACGATTTATTTTCCTTTCGTTTATTATTTATTTCTACAGAATGATGTAATGTTTCGTTAAGGTAACAAGAAAAAATATAAGAAGGTGATTAGTAAATTGGGAACTTTTGTGTAAATTTGTACACTCAATATACTTGCCAACTAGATTGCTCCTTAACACGTTGAGTGTCACGTGAATTCATTAATTTATCAGTTTTCATAATTTCCCATTTTCGCCGTATGAACCACTGGTGGCTCATATTACTGTGACTGTTATATACCTTTTATTATCTTTGGAAGTGTTAGGAAGAGAACGAAAAAATTAGTAAAAGGAAAAAGATTTGAACAAAGGAACATGCGGCATTCAACGTGTCAAACTGTTACATGTAGAGCAAAATTACATATCTTGTTGGAAACTTGGGAAAAGATATGTTATGTGCCATATGTCATATAATATTTTTCTGTTACATATAACCAGAGCAAGTTATATGTAACATTTCTCCTGTGATATAGTCAGCATTCGTTATGTCGTCAAGTCTTTGTAATGTTGTTCTGGTAACAGCATGCTGTGTAATTTTGTCGAAAACAATAAATAAGGCGTAAACCATCATTATTATCTACAACATAATATGGTAGAAGTTATTTTTTAGAGGATCGTGAAAAAGATGACAGAGATTCATTGGAAAGTTTATAAATTATGCTTCAGAGTAAAAAGTCTTTGGTTAGCTCAAACATGGTTTTATTTTATTTAATTTATTTACTATATATAACAATTACAATCATATTCGTTCTTGCGTTATTTATTTATGCATTCTACAATATATGATACGGAAATACATCAAGTTAAGAAAGCTGATTCCAATAAGTCTAAGATAAAATAATCACATTAATTTAAAAGTACGACTGGGTCATATGTATTGTATCTAGATCCGAAAAAGATAAAGGGGTTAAATACATTTTACATATTCAAGGTCTCTAAAATGGCAAATAACGGGTGAAATTAAAATTTGGACAATTACAGTTAGACTTTCGTAAAGTCCATCAAAATAAGTTTCACAGGTTTATAAGACATAAGAAGAACTTATGACGCGTGTATACGATTTATTCGCATAGCGGACCTGAATGGCGAGTAATATCCTGCACGCGCCTGTGCCCTTTCCGTGTGTCAGTGCAATTTGTCCTGGGTAATGGCGATGCACTATTGCAATGTAACCAAGGACAACTTGCGACTCTCTTCACCCCTCTCTTATTCCTTCCCCCATCATACGTACATTACTGCAGCTTGTGTCAATCACAGACATACATAGATATAAAGCTAATTGTATGAAAGAATTTTTTATTTCACTTTAGAATTTATTACATAAAAATTTCCTTCCTGTTTTTAATAATCATATCGTTTAAGAGATTTTATCTATTTTATATAATGAACCATTTCATCTTCCATAAATTGAAATTCCACTGATTGAGCTCGTTAATATAATATGTATATTTCGCTTAGCAGTGAATTTGCAGTATTTACCAAGTTAATTTAAGTGAGAAAAATTTATACCTATAGCGTAATTTGTCCAGTATAATATTTATTAATAAAATACAATGAAAATATGGCAATAACAAATATTATCGAAACTTTTGTACATTTATAGAAAAAGTTGATTTAAATGTGGTCTTCCAGTATTGGAGAATAACTGCAACATTTAAGAAACTATTAAAATTTCTTCATTAAAAGATTTTAAATTTTGATAATGAATAATTAAATAACAAGAAATCAATGTTCAACCGTTTGAGCCCAGTAAAATAATTAATTCTTTTGGAAATAATTATAGAACATATTAAAAGTACAAGTAAAAGATCTAAATAATAAATTCATTTTACCATCGAAATTTGAACAACAAGTTATAACCAATTATATCTTGTTGTATAAACCAGAACCACAAAAGTAATTATTAAAGCTAGTGTTAAAGAAATTCCTGCTCCTCTGAGAACTGTTAATCACCACGTAAACTTCAGGATCTTTGTAAAACTAATTCGTATTGGAATGAAATACTCTACGGGACTTCATCATTTATCATCTTTCAGTCTCTAGTGTCACACCTCCAAATTTTTTCACAACCCCTATGGTAGAGGCAGCGAACTTCTTCGCTAAAACCCACAAGATTCCCACCATCAGTCAAACCGTTTCCTCACTATTACGAAGAGCCGTAGAACGTTAGAATACATAGAAGGAAGTATTCTAGAATTGTAGATGGAAAGAAAAGACATGTGGCGCGCGAGCTCGCACGACGTTATGATGGAATCGAGAGCCAAGTAATGGAAGAAACAGGTACAAAAATTATTGTACCTGCAACGAAAAGTACGGAATTAATAAAGTAACTCTCTGTATTTCTTATTTGCAAATTAATAGTTCAAGCTTGGAGCTACTAAAACTATTAAACAAAACAATGAAATGGTGACTTTATGAAAGAACAAAGTGTAGGAATAGTTTTTTGCACCGATTTTAATTGAGAGATTATTGCCACATTTTCTAAAGCTTAACAGATTTGATATAATATCTTCTGGGATCTTCTTTCTATCTAATTATTAATTTAAGTTCCATTGGCATCGATTCGATTATTTTATTGAAATAATCTTCAATATCAGTATATTCTTCCATTAATCTATTTTATAGGTTGACTTTAGCAATAGCAAAAGTTCAATTTCATATCTTTGAA
The DNA here is from genome assembly GCA_028830335.1 of Eucera pruinosa. NCBI lineage: Eukaryota > Metazoa > Arthropoda > Insecta > Hymenoptera > Apidae > Eucera > Eucera pruinosa. Next base: position 14,724,183 of record JAMYCR010000012.1, read on the forward strand.
AATTGAATATTTCTCGTATAAATCTCAATAGTATTTTCAATAAGTCCAACAACTTATTCTATTATCTTTTCACTTTTCATACCACTGCTAATGTTTCATGTGTGCCAATATTTTTGTGGCTCACTGTAAGCAGAAGAAAGAGCCACATAGTATGGTTCACGAGTCGCCAGTTCACTGTACCTGCTCTAGGGAATCAATTGCAGAATCACTTTGTGTATAGGCTCCCTATAACATATTACCGCAAGGCTGAGTTCTCCACACGTTGCTTTGAAATATTTTAATCTTATTTGTCCTGAGGCGAAGGATGATAGTAAATTACCACTTGTTCTCGCTATTCAATTTAATTAACAATAACAGTAATGAATAGAAGTAATAATAGTTACGGTAAATAACAATAGTAAGCAATTGGACGAAGTACAACAATAAATACTAACGTGTCTAACGTAAATATAACCCTTCTGCGCCTCGAAAATGCAAAGAAAAAGAAAGTAATAGAACGCAAAGAGAATGCTAACAAGGGAGAGAAAAATGCGAAGGCTTAGGAAAATGTAGAGAAAACAGAAAAGTCATAAAGTAGGAAGAAGGAAGTCACGAGCACTTGGTTATACTCGTAACCAAGGGGTCCAAGAGAAAATCTCGAACAAAGAATGTTAAAGAATTAAGGATCGAAAATGCTATCGAAGAATTGAAAAAAATTGAATTAAAGTGTAGATTGAAAAGAAACGAAAACTGTTTAGGAATGCACCTGTGGGGTTCATACGAATTTGGTCACCAAATGTATACAAACACAAACCAGACATGCACGGAATGATAAGAAACGTTGTAAAAGAATACGAAAAAAAGTTACAATACATCTTTTGAAAATATCGACAACAGTGGCTGCCACAATCCTAATTTATTATATAATGTAAAGTAGCTCACGAAAGTGTTCGAACGCTATATTATAAAGAAATTCTTCTTACCTATAAGTCTGCTTTTAATGAAAATTTGTGTTGATATAAAGTATACTGGATTGCATATGAAACAATTTGTTTCGACAAGAAAACGTCTTTGAGGGAATGAAATCAAGCCCCGGAAATTCAACATTTTTAAAATTTTTTTCACTCAATTGCATGATTATGTAACTAAACTTAAATCTGTATGCAATATTATATTGTCAAAATGGTTTTCGTGATTTCATTATACGATTCATGAATACATCAATCCTTCCGTATTAATGAGTTTTCAGTTATCCGAGTTAGCTTCGGTCCGCATTAACTCGGATAATCGAGACTGTACTGTAGTTGAATGTACATTTGCCTTTCACACGATCTCAAATTTCACCTAGGATGTAGTCAGTTCCTATTTCTTTTTCATACCCAAAATTAGTTGTTATTTAACTACTCCATTTTCATTTGCTTTCAGAGTTTCGAGGTTTGAAAGAGCTATTGAATACGATTTTCAAGTTTGAAGATCTTGAAAATTAGGTTTCGCCTCAATTCTATTCTATATATAAGTAACTCTTGTACGACGCACTGCTTACCTAATGCGATTCATAAATTGTAATAATATTTGCATAACGTGGTCTACAGTTTACTATGTCGGACGCTTGTAGAACTAATTTTAATAATTTTGTTTTTGTTTTATAGTTTATGTTTTGCTAAATGAAAAGTTTTTTCTTGATTTAATGAATAAAATATGTATAATTTATTTCAATGAATTGTATTTGGAACACAAACCCCCTTTTTGCATATAATCTGAGTTTCGTATACCAAGAGTTTTGTAATGCGATATTATGTTGGAACTTAATTTCCGTGTTGTACGAGGATTATATATGTACATACATTCTGACTTTTATGTCGTCTTGTAATTGAAGTGAAGTATTTCAAAAAGTTAAGTCTTTTCAAAATAAGGGTACAGGGAAATAATATGACAAATAAAACAATAAAATAACGTGAGGAATCCACAAGAAAGGAGAAAATGGTAATTTAAGAGTAACCTAATGAATCATCATTTTGAAAAATGATTATCAACCAGGGAAAAGGCTAATCCATGAAACTTTGTAAAATATTGGGATACAAGCGAATGTAATTAATTTTGTCGAGTTTCCTCTGTCGTTTTCACATTATATCTTAACAAAATGACAAATAACACGAATTGTTTGTGTTATTAGATAGAATTAAGTAAATAAATTCTGTAGAATTCTTATGAATAAATATTTATGAATAAATATACAATATTTTAACAGCTTTAAACAATTCTCTTTTTACGAGTATCGAATATTTCACAAAAGTTTTTCTATATACATATACATACGTACAATTGCATCTACGAATTTACATGAAAGGCTAGGAAATGGAATGCACTGACCTGTTCTGCAGATTCGGTGATAAAAGAGTGGCAATATTGTATGCTGAAGTGCGCTCTAGGTTCTCGAGCGAGGAAGCTGAATTGAGCGTGCTGAGGTTCACAGGTTGCGTACGAAATGCGCCTTAACGCGTGCGCCATTTGCACGCACTGAAAAGATAAATCCAATCATTTAAAATTTTTGTACGTCCAATTACAGTATATATTAGAGAGGCGTTGTCATTGGTGAATGATAAAAGATACATTCCATAAGAATTTTTTGCGGAAATGGAATAAGGCCGGGTAATTCAAAATTCGAATGCAAATTTCTTCGATATATTTAGTATATTCTAATATCTTTTTTTTTAAAAGAATGACTATAATTGGCTCGCAAAAAAACATGCCTCAGTAGTGGCTGCGAAAAAAATGTTTAGTCATTAGCGAAATTAATACCTCCCTCACATTTCACCTGAAGAAAAAGTTACAAAGAAATTTTTGTTTAATAAGAAGTACAATTCTGGTCTGGTATTAGGATAAGAATTAGGTATGAAAACTTTCAAAGTGGCGGTCACTGAAAGGATGTTCGAACTCCAAGGAAAATATAGATAACACTGATTAATTAAGAAAAAAGTATTTGATATTTCTAGTTGATTATGGTAGCGAACTTGAAGAAATATGTGCTATAAGTTGTTTAAATTTCAAATTAATGTCTCAATTAGTTTTAAAGATATCATTTACGTCAACTTGAAAAATGTTGTTCCGAGGAAATTACGGTTAAAGTAAAGTATTTATACGAATATATGCATAGATTCATTGAAACGGTTATATCTTCCACATGCTTTCGAATATCAAAATATCCTCTTAAGAATATGTTTTTCGTGTTTCTTCAAGTTATCCAAAAGTCGGGGCCAGTTAACCAAAGTTAATATACGGGATGAACACTATTAGTAAAGTTAGGAAGATTTAAAAGTAATCAGTGGACTGTGGTTCTTTATGCAAATTCATGTTTTTACGAACGCAAATATGAAAGCGAATGCTAAATACTGATTGGTCTCACCTTCAAAATCATACAAAGTGCAATTTTCTTATGGCATTTTGCGTATTTCCGTGTATTATATAGGCGGTATACTTTTTTGCACTTTTAAATTTCTCAGAAAATCCACAAAGGTTTGCAGTCTAATAATAATCAGTCACTAATTTCATCGTACTACGCTCACCAAATTTGGGAAACTCGTAAATCCACTAATTTTCTCTGGTGTTTACCGTATTGGCTGCTTCTCTATTTGCAAAATGGATGGTAATTGCAAGCTTTCCTTTCCTTTTGAATACTAAATAAAAATGTCTACCGAATAATGATACGCCACTCGAAAGGTACGGAAGGTCAGAAAGATCAAAGCAGCTTGTTACGTTTCAGTCTGCAAGCACCGGGAACATTTCTCAAGCATAAAGTAGCGACGTCTCTTGCGACACCGTTCTCGCGCGTTATCTTGCGTTATATATTGCTGGAGCTCGTTGAATTTCTCTTTGCAATTTTAAGCGTTCTTACTAGTTTTCACCGTTCGCTTGCTCCGCGCGTGTGTGCAAAAACTTTGACGCCCCTTTGAAGTGTATCGCGACGTCTTTCAAATGTTAGTTTATTTGGTGGTTGTGGGTAATGGCAATAAGAAGAGACGTACATATTAATGTTGTTCTGCAAGGAAAAGTTTATCTTTATGCTTAAAAAGGAGTTACTTCTAATTATATATTTACAGTGCGGGATTAAATGATAAGACATTTTAGGTACTTTTATATTTCGTAGAATTAAAGCAACAAAATGTATGTTTTATACACCCTATATATTGGATATTACCTTCGGATGGTGTTTATTAGATTTTAGTTTCGTATAATAATACAAAAAAGTTACCGAATCATATTTAAATGGTATGGATTGAACTTCGTAGAACAAAATCGTGAGACAATAATAACAAATTTTAATTGTTTCATGGAAGTATTATATTAAACCAGAGAAATCAGGGTTGGCTGCCAACAAAATTTGAAGTTTTATTTCCATGACTGTTACGATTCCGGTTATTATATTTGCCATATTTTCATTTAATAATATATAATTTTCGCAACATTCCGACGCAGTAACAAATAGAGTTGCAATAGAATATCATTTTTAAGATGGAAGTTAATATCTGTGACACTTATTCTTATCATTTTTTTATTTCTACAGGAAGTTTTATACAGTTACTCGCATTAATATGCGGACACTACTTTCAGCGATATTCACCAAACACGAAAGTTCTGGTTTTAATGAAAGTCCGCATGCTTATAGAGTATAATGATCTGTATTTATGTGGAGCACTTATTTTGTCGATAGGAAATTTCTTTGAGAAGTTGAAATCAACTTCCTAAAATTTCAGCATTTTCTCATTTTTAAGTGCAACTCTGCCACGGAATTTTTGTATTAGGGCGATAGATCACGAAAAACTGAACATTTTTCATACGAAAAGTTTTGCTCTATTTCGCACTACTACGAAGATATTTAAAAAAAACCGAAGAACAAATATAGCGCTTGTGATAACTTTTGTTTTTCTGTACTTTTGTAATGGTGCGAAATAGAGCAAAACTTTATGGATAAAAGAATTCAATTTTTAGTATTTTATTATTCTGTTGTGAAACAAGCTCGAAACGAAATTGTATTTAAAAAACTAAAAAAATGTTGATATATTTGCGAATTGATTTTACCCTCTCAAATAAATTTCCCGTCGACAAAACAATTATTTCACGTACAGTTCATTATGTTCTACATGCGCGTAAACTTTCATTAATTTCAGGATTTTCCTGTTTGGTGAATTCCACTGTAAATTGAGTTGGAATATTAATGCGAGTAATTGTATGGACGTAATAGTTACAAAATAATATTAAATTTGTTACGTTAATTTTCTGCAACTATTCGTGAATGCATAGACGTGTTCTTCTTTTCACTCTCTTAACTATTGTAACAATAAACATATGTTACAAACAAACATAGCTTATGAAGCATTTCTTTTTTCTGCTTCGTTTTCTGTTTTCAACTTAAGAAATAACATTATTTTGCAAAAAATAATACCAAAGTTTGCTTTTACATGTGATCATCATTCATAAAGGACCTAAGCCATTACATAATTATTTGAACAATCATGGAGCTACTATCGATTACGCCATAATCGTGTAACGAAATAATAGTTTGAATAATTGCAGCTGTTAAATTGCTGTAGATAACGAATCATCAGGTTCGTAACAATCACTTCTAGGTGACAATCAGCCTTCAGTTTCTCTTATTACATATATTAATATTTGGTTGTAATTTATTAATTCCTGTTTCTTGAATATGTTGTACATTTCACTAATATAATTTTTTAACATATACAATATTAAACTCCCTTCTACCTGTCTCCTTTTAGGAGATCAGTTTAAACATTTTGAATAGATTGAAGATATAGCGGATTACTTCACCTTTCTATAAATTAGAAATTGTTCTACCGATTTCGCAGAATATACCGCAGTATTGTCATGTTAAAAAATATAATTACAGTCTATGATTCATATCACATGCTTATGTAATTATTAATCTGCCAATGTAAGGTATTTTTCGCTGTTTATTCGCTTGGATAACAGAAATTATATGGGTTTTGGGGTGGTGCACAATGCCAGTCTATATCATGACAATATAACCCACTTGATGATGACTTAGATACTTTTTCTTTTCTTAAATCATGAAAATAAGTCATTAAGATCGTTTCAATTTAACTGAAGAATATAATTCTCCATTTTTTCACTATTGAAATATAGTTTGGAGTACACTAAAAAGCCGTTTTATTTATGCTTCTTTTAATACTTCGAATTTGTAATGGAGAATATAAGTGATTTGTACTTGATAATCTATACGTTTTGACCAAATGTTGTTGTTTAAATGTTAAATAAGAATTTTATTTTATTGTTCGTATTACTTCGATTAATCCTTTCGTGATTACTGAGATCAAATATTCCAATTAGGCGTCCAAAAATTAATAACAATTTAACACTCGATATAGACTCAATAATATTGAAAGTGTGCAATAAAAATATTCTTAACACATTAGGTACTTACCAATTAGGAATTAAGCGGATATACATAAAACACTGGTCAATTCAAGTTTAAGTTTTTCGGTAATATCAGCTAGCTTTTATTATCGTATATAAATATGTGAAGTAACATAAAGATTTAAAACACCATGTTGTTTGCTGGTTAAATTATTATTAATAATATAGTACAATTCTTACAGTTCTTAAACTATTGGTCGCGAAATGATTTTAGGTAGGTCACGTTAAATATTAAAACATTAGAGTCATTAATATGTTCGTTAGTAGACTTTCGCCTGTTGAAAATTGTTGAGTGCAGTACACTTTCCTTTTAAAATATGCATCAAGGTATAGGCGAGTAGGTATTAAAAAATTACTGTATTTAAAAGTGAGTCGGGAGCTCAAAAAGTTTGGAAACTATTGATGTAGAGAATAAAAAGCACATTTATAGCACAGACGGGGTACAGAATAGACTTATTATTTTATGGGACTTCGTGTCACATGGTCTGAAATACCGACAATTTAAAAAATCATAATTTTCGGAAGAATATCTTTCGTTTTATTATCTCACAAGGAATGTAAACACTTCTAAAATATTTTAATACACAAAATGTAAAAGCAAACGCAAAAGTTATAGATTTCGGACAATCGAAAAGGTAAAAATGAAAATTGTAAAGAGGTCTCGAGACCTCGAAATCATATGACAGAAAAATACATTGGCTGATAGGTCTATTGTGTACCTCGTCTGTGTTTATAGGCTACCGGTTAATAACGGTTCTCGATAAAAAGCCTATTAATCAGTTCCCGGTAAGTAATGTGTTAATAAGAAATGCTTCGATCACAGAAAGATTGAAATTGCATGCTTAAATGATATTAAATCAATGAAACATAGTGAGAGTTGTAAGAGATGCGTTTGAAAAGTACGCGAAAAGAATAACATCCTCATTAAGTTTGATATGTCATAAATATCACTTAGATGTATCAAAGTGTCACAGATATCGTAGCTCGTTACTAACAACAATAAATCTTCGGTGAGCTGAATACGATGAGTGTAGGATGAACTGCAAGTATGGAGGATCAAACTGAAATGTGATACAAAGTATCCGCTACAGTTTTACAAAATACAGAAAAGAATTTTGAAATTTGTGGGATCCAATGGGAAAAGCGTGTAGGTGCCATATTTGTACGTAGATCTTTTGTTTTTTATATTAGCAAATAGCTATTACAATTTCGCATGCATTCTTAGCATTGTGGTGTGTACCATGTACCTTTTTATATTGAAAGTAAATACCTTTTGCGAAAGAGGTCCAGTTTTGTTGAATGTTATCCGTACACCCGCTACCACTCAATCGCCATAAAATAGTTCAAATTTAAATTGAATCATATTAACGAAAGTTTATTAGATAAAATAGAAATTTAATATTATTTTACGTATTTCTTTTTATTACCCAACGTATATATAGCAATATTATATAGGATGTTTTCTTTCAATTACTCTTATTGTTAGTAGTCCAATCAGCTATTTCAACATTTACATAATTAATTTTGTATTTTTTACATGTATTGGTCGTTCGTAATTCACAATAAACGTATAATTCATCGCTAAATGTAGCCGGAATACTAAGCGTTCCATTCAGAGTTCAATACCGAGTACTATTTACGAATACATTTGATCTTATGATGGCTATGAGTCAATATTTATGTTGTATATATATGTATTTTATACGTGGCAAAAACTATTGCAACGCAAAATAAGCTGTAACTCGAAAAGAAAGTCATATCGGGCATACGTTTGCATGAACTTTTTTTTTATTTTAGTGTGCAGAATCCATACCTACGATATTTCCCACGTGCCATCGGACAGCCTACATTCCAAACTTATTGAAAATACCAAAATAACTAATGCTGATAAATCAATGATTTATTAAAAGTAAGGTGTAATAAAAGGAATTAAGTAATACATGAATTTTAGTTGCCATTTAATAGCGAATTAAATTAATAGTTTGAATAATTACAATTGAGTATTCGATTTCCCAGGGAAAGTCATTTTTCTCAAAACTTGTTTTCTTATAAATTTCTATTGTTGTTCTCTGTTTTTTTATTGCATCCCCAATTTTCAACTACACATTCATAATAATGTAGCATTTTTTTTCAAAGAATATGATTTTTCTAATATTCTTATTTTATTCGACAAATAACGTGACAAATGTAAATTACTATACAGTAATACACAAAATTTGTTAAATGATGACATTGTTACACAATCATCTTAGATACCGGTTTCTTTAAAACAATTAAAGTTTTATTAGTCATTACATTTTAATTCAGTCAAATATGTAATAAACGAAAGTATTTAATCAATTTCGTGAGTCACTATACATAATTAATATTTTCTACAGTTTTATAAATTTCCGTACTTTTATATTATTTATTCTATACTGACTTTTTCTTATTTTTAGTATGAAAAGGAAACGATTGCCTATGATACCGACGCATGCAGGTTCACATATTGTGCTTTTAAATATTCAGTTCCAATGGTCGTCGGTAGAGTACGCTGCTTCTTGCCAAACATTTCTTGGGAGTAAACTTCATGAACGGCGGGCTATTTCAGACATTGTACTTACATAATAATACCATTGACTAAGTACAAAATAGACCATCCATTTGTAGGAAACATCATAAATTTCAAACTAAAATTAGGATTGTGTAAAAAAACAGAAGTTTTTTACGTCCTTTGCGATTTAGAATGGTTATTCTAAGAATTATATTCAATTCGATCATCAAAGTTGCTCTTTGTATGTAATCTTGTACATAATAATTTTTCAACTAATTCTTGCAAAATATATTCTAACATGAAAACTAAATAGAACAGAATACTTAGAATTTGAAGATGTACGAAGAGTTTTGTAACTGTATATATGTTTATTATTTACAAAAATTACAAATATAATAATCATTTTCACATGCAGCCAAGCAGTTTAATTTCTTTCCTTATACCTATTTCCTTTGCCCTTATTACTGTAATAATTTCGACCATATCATTCTTATCCCATGATATTCTTTTCCAATTTGTTGGAGGTGACTGTATACTTCAAGGTATATCTAAATATATCTAGAGAATGAAAAAAACAACACATTTACTCAATTACTATAAATTAGGCATCCATGAAGGTAATATGAAATCGGATTCCATATTACCTTTATATACAGGGTATTCTGCCAGTTCTGGGAAAAATTGCAGGGAGTGATCCTGTGAGCCAAAATAAGACGAAAATCCAGAGTAACGAAATTGCTTCTAAGGCTCCGTTTTTTAGTTATATGGAATTAAAAAACGGGCTTTCACGCGTTTGACGCACGGCTATCTTACAGCAGCAGGCCACTGTAGAGCAGGTTAAGAAACGAAGATTGATTCCAGCGTTGAATAAGAGCGGCGGAGTTTACCTATGTACGCTTCAACACACACAACATTTGAATATATAGAACTGAATAAAGTATTTCACTACAAGAAGCACATGTAACGCTTGGCACTGTTGGTTAAAAACTGATTCGATGAATTAATGACAATTGATATTTCGAGACCCAACGCTTAGTGCTTACTGTTTATACTAACCGTAGATAAGGCCTATATAATGAAAATATTTTAGCTCGTTGCATTACGAAGCAACCATTCAGTATAGGTGGGATCAAATTCAATATACACTTACGAATCCATAAGTAAGAAATGAAAATAATCCATGTCAATTTTAATAACTTTGTTTCATTCCACAAGTTTCGATTATTACTCACAAGCAATAATGTTTCAATAATTCTACTTGAAATATGTTCATTCTACACAGATCGGTATCGAACCCTTGAATGAGTACTTGTACGTTTCGATAAGGTACTTATCAGTACTTTGATATTACGAAGACTCAAATCTTTTGTAAGTAGTACTCGAACCTTGGAAATCAGCATTCTAATTTGATTCTTTCTGCTAGAATCATCCCATTAATATATCACAGATAACATTTCAATAATGATTTTATTGGGGGATTCTAATTTACCAGCAGGGTTCCATGTTACCATCTTCCCCCCTATTTATTTCAAATTATAAATCGACTAAAATTTTCTCATGTTTTATCACGAAACAGATGGCTCGCCGTTTCTTGTTCGCAGAGGCAGTTCGATAATTAGGCAATTAATTCAACAGCGGAGGTGAAGCATTGTTGTAGCGCTGCCTCGATTAACGCGGCGGCACGTCACGACGAAAGAGAACGAATAAATCGCAATTATTGGCCACTTCGGTCCCGTTCGAACCCAGCCTGAGATGAAGTTTCGTTCATCGAATTCGTTCAGCAACATGGAACTTTTAATGGCTCACAGCCGTACCTTCGTTCGCAGAAAAATCCGCTGGAAAGTTCGTCGTTTCTACTCGCGCGAAGTCTGCTTCCGAACTTTCAAGCGATTTTGAGATATTGTTCGACTTCTCTGCGAATCATTGAACAGAGCCGTGGATTTCTAATTGCCATAACTATGGAACTACATTAACCCCTTGCCTTATAATCGTGGATATGACACGCTGGCTAAATGTAATGAATAATACATTAAATATCAATGTAAATGCTATAAAAACACATTGTATTTGTAATAAACAAATTTTAATACCAATTCGAGTATTAAGCTACAATATTTAGGATTATCGAGTACTTACAAGATAAGTAATGTTTTAACAAAACACTAAATAGCAAAGTGAAGGTATAATAGAATATAAGGAATAGACGACAAGAATGAGTAAAACAACGAATTAATATGTTAATAACGAGACTTTATGTTGTCCGGTTCAATTTTTTTATGTATTAGTAACGGTAAAAATTAATTAGGTTTCAAGTTATAGCTGATTAATTTTCCCACATAAAGATTTTCCATATAAAGGTTATTATAATATTTCCCGCTTTTGACTGAGGATTGAAAAGTCACGGTGTAAACTCTAAGACGGAGGCAGTGATTCGAAAAGGTCGATTTTTGTTTCACATAATTTGAAAGAATATCCTGTTAAGAGTAATCTTCTAAAATATTAACCCGAAATTCATATAAATAACGGAATAACAGTATACATAGCGCAAGAAGTGCTACGATTCATCTAAGGCAGGTATGAACACATCAATATTACTAGACACTCCATAAACTCCATTTCATAACGACTTAAGTATATTAGAATTATTGAAATACCTTTGAATGGTTATACTCAATAATGTGATTATATTAAAGTTATACGCTTTAATGCTCTTGTTTGGGAGGTCCAATTTTCGTGAAAACCGCCGTCAGGTTGTACCATTATTATGCAAACAATAGCACAGTTATCTGTTTGTATGTTTAACAATGGAATAAAGTTCCATCTGAACATTATAAGCGGCCTAGGAATCAAAATTAGATCTATAATGTTCAACTATTTCACCCAGGAAAACGCCCGGGTGCACCGATAACGATAATGAGCTCACGTCTCTCGACAGCAATTTTGATATCTAGGATCAAGAATGTTCATCAATCGACCATCAATCAGTGAAGATAACAACTACTAAAGGCCAGCAGTTATCAAGGTATGGTTATCCTTGATAATTTTTTGTTCATAAACAAAAGAGATGAGCCTAAAGTTCTAAACGCGTTTTTTTCTCTCAAAACGATGCATTTTAAACTAATTACGTGATGTTCTCCTCCACTTTTAAAGGAATCAATTTTAACTTTTACGAACTTATTTTACATAAGAATGTTTTCTGTTACGCGCAAGAAAATCTTTTTAAAATAACATTTACTATTTTTTTCATCCCATAATATATTCGTTTTTCACTAAAATTTTAAAACCTCGTATTTCAAAGTTCGCTATTGTTTCTATAAATTATTCTAACTTATTTTGCACACGTTTAACTGAAACTATACTGATATAGAATAGAACGTTGAAATTCTTTTCTCCAGATGAATTAAACGTGAATGAAGTAGGAAATGTTTGGCGCGTAGCATATTACAACGACTTTTGTAACTTCTTGGTTAACGGTAGAATTACTAAGGCATTAAAATAGCTAGTTGCAAATATACCAAATATATCAAAATTATATATATTTGCAATGGTGCATTTTTCAGGATATTCCGTGATCTTCTGTACAAAATATAAATGAAGATTTATTGTCTTTCAATCACATGGGCTTTGCAAATGCCTACCATTTTATTCCTTTGGTACAAATAAGTATACTTTAGGCATCGGTAATATTTACGGGTAGTAACCAGAAACTTGTGAAATATTGTCCAGTGTAGGTATATTTGAACACTCCGCCAAGAAGATTTCTAACAATAACAAGCATATGTATTACATAAAGAATTCACAGAGGTCACATTTTTTCAGACTTGCAATGGGGTGTCTGATGATACAGCCTTAAGAGTTATGCATTATGATTTCGTTAAATAACTAAGGAAAGTTAAGGAAGTGGAAGTCACTATATTAAGTGAATATATCTTGCGGTTTATATTGTCGTTACACCTTCTTCGTAATTTATGTTAAGAATGACTAGACTTCCAACATTATCATCATAGTTCGGAAGTATTCGTCATTCAAATAGCATGTTTTGCTATTATTTACCAAACAATAGAATTCGTGAACCCAGTATAAAGGAGTCCGAACCTGAATTATTTCTTTTGGCGGATTCTTTCGTGGAAAAATTACGATTACGCTTGCAGACTGCTACGAAGGAGGCGTATTTTCACCTGAAGCGCATGAAGAACGTGGGGGGTCACGTATTCTCTATACAGTGCATCCTACGTATACTCGTGAGCGCTTCAGTATGCATAATGTTTATAAGCTGACGTATCCGTATCATAGCGGGATCCGCAGCGGGCGACATAAAATATTTTTATATCGAAGGATACCCCGTGGAAAATATTTGTATATCCTCGACTATCGCCCTGGCACCGTAAATAACTCGTTTCAGCTCCGTTATTCAACGTTGGTGCTGCAACATTCGCATTTTCATCGATTTTTCAACGTCTCCTGTTTTTCTTCTCTTTTTCTATCCTCATGTTTGAACTCCGAGAAAAATAATTGAAGAGACGATCTCCACGCTAAAACAAATTTCAACCCCGAAACATTTTTTCGTTACTTCCTCTTGAATCTTTCATACCTCACGCCTGGTATCCCACCAAGTGCTGAACGTTCTACGTGCGGAACGTAGAAATGATTTTCATCAACGAAAACATTGGTATAAAGTTAATTTTTTTTCTTCTTAGTTGTACCACTGACACGTTGAAAAGAGCTTACTTTTTAAGTGGAACATTTAACGGGACGGTTACCATTAAGTATTTTTGGTTGAGTTACAGTGTATACGAATAGAAAATGAATTACAGTTAAACCTCGGTTATCGGAACTAATTGGGAGACATATATGTGTTCAGATAATAGAATTTTCAGATAATAGAACGACGGATTTTCTTACACTAAATTTTAAACATTTTCATACCGTGAAACATGATATATGCAAACAATGATACAATATAAACAAATAATATATCCAGTAATAATATAGTGTAAAAAATATAAAGATAATATTAATATAAACAAACTACCGGCAACTTTAAACTTTTTTCGGCTTCATTAGAAGATGCAATAAATTAACATTCTGTAGGTAATTTTCAATTGATCGCCTGTTGCTTTTTATACCAGTATGGCGGCTTTCCTGCACCTACCATTAGAGGGTCATACGAAATAGGATTTTCTCGAAAGCACTCGCCCCAACTACCTCGTCCATATATATATATACCGCCTTTAACCTTCCTTCAAATATCCCAACGTCTAGGACAGGGCCTGCTAGGTAGCCTTACTGATGAGTCCACTAGCAGGCCCAGGACAAAACGCAACACCCTTCCTTTTCCTATCCTATCCCTTCTCCACAGCTCCACACCAGTAATCGTTAATTTACCAATACCATATTCTTGTGCTAAGTTTGTTGGACATTTGCCGTGTTTCAACTTCCTAATAATTTCACGTTCCGTTTCAACTGATAACATTATCCGTTTTGATTTTGATAGTATTATTACAATTCTGAACGTCTCGAATGCAAATACCACACAGAAATACTGTGCATAGATTTTATTTTGATCGTTAGTCTTGATAACTTCGATAGGGGGAAGTAAATACTGCACGGATTACACACGCACATGGTACGAAACATACAGTATGATTAATAGAATATTCGGATAATAGAACATTCAGATAATGGGTGTTTCAATAGGTTCTCCAATACTGATAATAAAAGTATTCACATGTACCTATGATAAAAATGAAAAGTACATATATGTTCGATCCTGTCTGTGAAATCTAAACTTCCGTTGCACAACAATTTACTTTTGTATAAGGTTACCATTATTCCGATTTGGATGTATAGAATGCAATTATGGGGATTTCCTAAGAAAAGTAACTTAAACATTATCCAAGGGATCCAAAACAAAGCGTTAAGAACAATTACTGCTACCCCATGATATGTCACTTCAGATACTTTACATAAAGACCTGGGCACGAATAAGATGAAGAAGCAAATAGAAAAATTCATTACAGTATACAAGAACAGAGAATTAAATTATCCCAACGAATTCGCCACGGATTTAAGTTACGCACCAGAGTTCAAAAGACTAAAAAGAAAAAAACCACCCCGATCACTTACAGCGAAATTCACCAAACACGACAATCCAGATTTTAATGAAAGTTCGCGCGCATGTAGAGCATAATGGATTGTACATGGAACAAATTTCATTGAGGGGGTGAAATTAATTCGCAAACGTATCAGTATCTTTTCATTTTTCAAAATGCAATTTTGTTTGTGACTTTTTTGCAGCAGGGCAATAGAATACTAAAAATTGAACATTTTTCGTACGAAAAGTTTTGCTCTATCTTTCACTGTTACAAAAATACAAACAAAATGAATGTCTACATTAGCACTGTAAATTAGGAAATCAGAGATGAAATCAGTTCGTACAATGCGATTTGTTTTTCGGGGTTTTAAAAATAGCATTATATTAATGAGAAATGGGGCGAAACACAAATATTGTGACAGTGATAATGCAAGCAAAAACTTAATTCATCTCTGCTGGCTAGTTATATGACACTAGTTGAAAATATGATCTCTATACAGGGTGAGGCATTTAAAACCACTTTCTTGAAAACATTTAATAACATTCGCAAATACAGATCGTGAAGGTGTAACACGTTCGGAAAATCGTTTAGCATACAAACGGACTGCATCTCTTACGATTTGACGATATTCCCCATAAACAAAGACCATATCTACTTTCTCCGCCATTGAATAACGCATTTCGGAAACTTGAGATACACTTCGCTCAGCAGAGATTCTCATAAACGACTAATCATACTATGTACAGATGAAGTGTACAGCGTGATTGAATGTTTATTTCCATTCAATGACACATAACAAGAGATTACGAGACAGAGATGAAGTAATATCAACAACCAGAGACGACAAGGAAGTGTTCGACCATTTCCTCAAAGTAAATTATTTTTCATCACAATTGGCTTAACCTAGATCACGAATGACCTTCCTAATAGGTCATTGTATTCGCCTTGAAATACTCTATCAGAATGTAAGTAAAAAAACCTACCGTTCCATTTAAAAAAACAGAGATGACCTTCGTATCTCCTTGACGCCTCCACCTATCAAAAAACTAGTAACATCGGATGATCAGCGCCTCGATACCATATAATTTTGGTCTGATGCATTTTTTCCTATCACCAATAGCAGCCAAGTTATTCAAGTGGCCGGTTTTAAGTGCCTCACCCTGTATACACACACACACACACACACACACATATATATGTATAAATATATATAAACATATATATATATATATATATATATATATATATATATATAAGTTCAGTACTAAAAATGATTAATACAAGATTTATTAAGTTCAGTACTGAAAATGTTATATAATAAGTACAAATTTCTATTATAATATATAAAGTGTCGCAAAAATTAGTACCATACCTTTATTTTAAATAGCATCCAAGAGAAATAAGAAATTGCTGATTACTTTAAATGTAGCTATATTATTTGCTAGAGTAGAAAATGATATCGGTCAAATGATCGTTTCTCTTAACTGTCTAAGTTCGGTCTCTTTAAGCTACGTTTACATTAGGCAGTACTTATTACTATTAGTACTAGTAGTTATTACTATTAGTACTATTAGTACTATTAGTTTCAACTTGATTGAAATCGTGTTGCCACGAACAATTTTGATCGACTTCAGATCGACGCAGCATTATATGTATGGTAGTTTTAAATGGTTTCAGAAGAGTGAAATTAATTTCTTGGCAAATATTATCTGTAACTTATTGAACTGTTATTGGTTTGGTGTAGGCTTCACTCTTTAAGAAACCCCAAAGAAAAAACTAGGGCTCTCTGGTCGGGTGATCTGGGCGGTGAATCGATGTCACTACTTTAAAATATCAAACGGAGACAAACGTTCTTCATGTCATTTTCGTAGACGCAGCGCTAGTAAATATTGATGTGCAATATACGATTTTACGGTAAACAAACGTTCTTGAATTGTGTAACGGACCATGAGAAATCTATCACGAATTTGTATATCACGCAACCATGAAATAATAAATTAACTACATCGTATCATATCAAGATGACAATCTATAAAGGTATGGAATAGATTTATTGGAATGAAATTGGAGTCCTTTTAGATATTTTAGATGTAAAAAAATTAAGATACAGGACGAGTCATCTAACTCGATCATTTTAAATTATAAACTGTTTGTTATATGAAAAATTGTCATATTGTGATAAAAGAGAAAAGCAGTAAGGAACAGATCACTACTTTATATTGCTTCGTTCTTTCGATACCATGTGAATTTTATTTGAAAATTTTGTTTATATAACAGTTTATGAGTAACTCAACGCAATTGAATTAGGTGACTCACTCTGTTTACTTATTTGGATTCTACTGGTTAATGTGTAGTTGGTAAAATAAAATTATAATATTGGAATACTTCTTGTAGCTACTACGGACATATTATTATTATACATATTATCAGGAATACCGTTTATACAAAATATAGTATATAATTAGATACATAAAATACGCAGTAATGGTAGCAATTTTTCTCGACAACATCAATTACAGTAAAGTTAAATAAAAAAAACTTATAACTACAGGTATTATGTATACCTTTCCAGAATAAAATTACAGATTGAGAATGATCTCACCGATTTTTATGAAATTTAAATATATTATAAAGAATGCAAATTTTAATAACGTTTTCCTTTACGCATAATAGGTGGTTGTCTTTAGTTTCTGCGATATTTGTGAAAAACATTTAGTAATATATAATCAAATTTTTCGTAATATATACAGATGTATATATATATATATCTATATAAGTATATAGGTATGTATGAACCTGTGGCTACCGTTTATCTACGGTTCCTATAAACACCACGACAGACATAAATTAGAAATGGGTCGTAACCTAATTTCTAGATTCGCAAAAATCGAATCCGAAACTTTTCGAGCTCTCGAATCCCTCAAAACTGTTGAAATCCTTAGAGAGGAATATGAAGACCCTAATAAATCCCGTTTAAAAATCAAGTTATTTGTTGAATTTAAATTTAGTTATAGTTGAAGTAAATCAATAAGCAGAAAAACTTCGTGAGGTAATTATTCATTTTTATTTTTTCCTGTTATAAACGACTGTAATGAATTGATGAAATTCTATCGATTAAGGTGACTCTAAAATCTACATATAAACTCCACTGGAGTATTAGTTAAATAAATTCGTATCATCAGAATATCCTTGTTATTTCTACAAACTATTATTTATCAAGGTCTCGAGAGATTCGAATCATAAAAGTAGCACAATGCGTCGAGTTTCGAGAAATCGTAACTTTTTGAGTTTCTAGAGGTTTCGAGGTTTCGAGGTTTTGAGTGCCCCATCCATTCCAAAAACCACTAGGTGTAGCTGATGAACTTAAAACTTAGGATTCGCGTGACCGGCCGCCGAATGGTGGCTAATGGCGGAATAATCATTTGGTCCGAACTTAATCAGTTAAATCAATTACCACTTAGGATAGTTAGGTTCGAGGTAAACCACTATGTTGGATACTCACTCGATTATTTTATTAAGAAAATATATACTGTTGGTAACCAAATATCACCTAGCGCAATGTCCTTCACAAATACTGTCAGTCATCCTATGCATCATCCTACTACCCTTAGTAATCTTACGCATCATCCTTAGACTCATAGACTCTTACCTATTTCCACGCTATCCCTTCTCCGGCTCTCTTACAAATACTCCAATCTTATATAAATTTCCTGAGCAGCCCACAAAATCGGTGTAGTTAGCAACTACATTCAAGTGAAAACCCGTCTCGACGATACTCTGTCCAACATCAACGAAATCATTGTAAAATCTCGAATGAACTTCTTCGCGGCTAATAGTTGTACTCGATTCCTTTACCCGGGATCCAACAATTATTTAGGCCGCCGTCAGACAGTTAGCCACGCGAGTCGCAATTTCTAAATTCATCTGGTCCACGCCTTAGTTGCCGATCATAGCAGTGTGTTAATAGATGATGATCCTATACTGACATATACGCTGTCTCAGATGCATACGTGTACGAAAAATTTAATTGTATATTAACGAAAGCTTTTTGCGAATATTTTGGAAACTAAAGCCAACCGCCTGATATTGGAGAAGGAAAAAGTTGGTCAAAATAGTATCCTTTATAGCAGCAATGAGCAAGCTATGGTCAGCCTTTCATTTAATTGAAATGTGAAAGTAGTAATTGGGCTGCGACTTTTTGTGCATTTATTGGTAACGTAAGTGTGTAAGAAAGTGAAAAATGCACATAATATGTAAAAATATACAAGATATGCACAGGATAGCGTAAATTACAATATTTAGGGGATGAAACTACCGTCTACTTACATTTTCTTCAATCTTAATTTTAAAAAATATGAATTTGCATAAAAGTCCACAGTCTAGTGATAATAGTCTATGTTGAAATTAATAAATTCGACTTCATAGATTAAGATCTGTTTATTAATATATTTCAGTAATTAATATTGCTTTCATTGCAGTCCATGTGGAGTATTGGGTCTTTAATTTTGGCCCACAAAAGAACAAAGGTTGCTTACTACTGCTTTATAATATATTTAAATTTCATTAAATTGGTAAGGTCACACCTAATCTACAACTTCACCCTTTTTAGAAACACCTATATTTTCACCAAACTACTTATAAGAGAAGAAATAATTATCAGATTGAAAAAGAATAATTATTTCGAACGATCACAATAATAAAAAACAAAGAAGAAATCCGAAAGAATCAATTTCTTTTCTCTACAAATGGTAAATTCTCGTTTCCGCATTGTCGCGTGGAGAGCAAATAAAAAATAGAAAGAAGATGATGGATGCGGAGGAACAAATACGGACTCTTACAAGAGAGAGTCACGATCTGTGTATTCACTTGAAGTGGTGACTACGTGTGGAAGATATAAACGATGCCACAGAACAGAGACCATCAATAAACTTCTGCTTCATCTGTTCTCAATCTTTTCCCTTTGTACGGGAAGTACTGTCTACCTAGGTAAACTGTTGTCCTTCGTCTTTGTATCTTTCCAGACTTGGCTCATACTATGTGATTTTTGAAACTTTGTCCTATGGATGTCCTTATCGTTCTCCCACATTCGTAAGTATACAGACAATTTTGATGGATTACTATTCAGATCCATTAAGTGGGGATATTTATCAATATTTAGTAAAATAGTCTACCATTGTCAACAATTTTTTTATTAACATATATTTTAATGAATCATTACAATTAATATTTATTGTATTATTAATCTGTACTGCATCAAATGAAGATGGAAGATATGTTTTTAAATATTATCACATTTATTGTACTAATTTATAATTACTCGTATATTATATAATACTATAATAATAATGTTGTTATGATTACAATACGGTAAACCGAAAGGGAGCAAATGTGATACTACATGAGTGAATCCAATTTTAAAAAATTAAAAAATGCCGAACGTACGAAGTTACTGTTGATATTTTTACCATTAATTTTACAATAACAATTGAAACAGCCTATTATCTACCATTCTTTTCTTAAACTAAACTTATACAGTTATGTTAAAATACGTTGGTCATTAAGTACTTAATATTTAAAAAATATTGTAAAATGTAGTTTGGATACATTGCTCCATAAATTTATTAGATGCCTTCATACTATATAATTTTCAATATGTATATTTTACGCATACAGTCGAATCTGGATAACTTAAATCTCACAGAAAGAGCTAAAATCATTGAGTTATGGAAATTTCGATTTTTGGATATTTTCGAGTAAAAGAGGACTAATGTACGAAAATTCTACTTACGAGAGATAAATACACGGCAAGTGACATTTCATGATTTACAGTATACACTTTTTTGACAAACTATGACATATACATAGCCATAACTTTGAATTATAGAGACAGGGGCGATACAAGATTGACTTATAGAGGTAAACTTCAACTTACAGAGATCTCACAATTGCAAATTCGAATTAAAAAGGCAAAAAAGTTGATCTAAATATGTAGTAAATAATTTGAGTTAAAGCAAGGTTTGTTTTGATTTATAAAGGTTTTTGTAGTGGGACGGAAGGGAATGGATAAACATTTTTTTGTTACAGATGTTTTTGACTTAAAGAGATTTGGCTGTATGTAAATACTCTCAAATATTTCTAATTACTTTGAACTTTATATTCTCTGTTTCACAATACTTCTGAAATAGTTTGTTTTTAAATATTTATACTATTATCCTCCTATAATGCTTAAATCGTACAATGAGAAAGTTATGGTTAATAATGTTAATAAAATAGGTAAGCTAATAAACATAATATGAGTGATGTAGGTTCAGACAGTGCCAATATTGAAACAATAGCCGCACATATGAGTTATTTGCTCCGCTGCTGATTCATGACTTCTAAATTCTATATTGCCCCTTCCTATATGTATAATTTGCTTATCCTAAACAACTGTCTCTATAAATGTTAATAATAATCGAGAAGTTAAAATAGTAAATGATATAAATACCAAAGATAGAAATTTTCAGCATAAACAAAAAACATGTGAAACAGTAAAAAAACAGTGTTAAGAATTAAATATTGATTTAGTAATTTACTTTTTCTAATTTGGCGCTACATCAATTACTAACGGAAGTAACATGAAATGTATAGTTCTTTTAATATCATTTGTATTTACATTGTTTACCATTTAAACTCTGCAATAACAAATAAATTCTCAGTTTAATGTATATGGATTAAAACATGCATGGCGTTCATGTTTTATTCATCATTCATATAATTAAATTAGATTATTTGTCAGAATTTTAATTTAATTCATTATATATTATACAGGGTCTTCGGTAACTGATGATGCATCCGAAAAAGAGGCGACGCTATATGAAAAAATCGGTCGAAAACATAGAATAACATTTTTTCATATGAGGCTTGGTTTTCAAGAAAATCGATTTTACATATAACTGTGAAACAATAAATTGGCCACCATGATCTCCTTACTTAACGCCTTTTAGATTTAGTGATGGGATTGCATTAAATTAACTGTTAATTTCAATGAAATTACAAGTGTCGAGCAATTCAACAAGAATATTCGTTTAGTATTTGATAGATTAAAGCAGTAAAAGCTCGTTCACACGATATGGCTTTTTGACTGTAAATTTGCGGGATCAATAATAACCGAAAACAGCAGTCACAAAGTTTGTGCATTTTTGTCACGCGTCCAGCTTTCAAACATATGAATCAACCGATTTACTATGGTGTGTAAGTACAAACCATTCTATTCACGCTACAGCGAATCGATCAATTTAATTATTAATTAATAATAATTTAATCTTTAAATTAGAATAATATTGTTTTGTATTTTATAACCGACATACTCTCTATTATTTAAAAAAATTGCTATTGGTTATACTGTAACACTTAATCGATTGCAAATATGTAGCATGAATGTGTCGATACTAACGCGAGAAGCTGCTAATTTATTTTTTCACTAAAAATTAATTGATTCTAACTACCATTTGTGCGTTACATACTTACATATTACTTAATTATTATCATTCATTTTATAGTAGCGATTTAAAGAAAAATGTGTAATTAAATATTTCCATATTTTTGTTACGAGATAATCATAATAAATTAATTAACTTCTTTAATGTATAAGTTATTAACCAATTTGCTATCGGCACATTAGAACTAAAGATCAAAAGCGTAGGTAATGATAACGTTTATTAATATAAAAATGGTATAGGTATAAATATTTGCATATTTTACAATAACTAATTATACCGTAATATTGGCATACGAATGATTGCAGAAATTATATTGCATTAGAGAAAAATTATACGTATGCTTTTAACAAATGCCAGTCCAATTCTTGAAGACGTATATATAGGTTCATAGCAGCGAGAGAGTTAAAGAAAGAGAAATGCTTTTGTTAAAAGCATATATATAATTACACATAACAAATTTAGATTGAAAATGATGACAAGAAAGAAGAAGGAGCTATTCAGAAATTTAACGATCCGTGTAATTGTTCGTACAGAATTTAAATGTACACTTACAGGGGTAAGAATATTTTCTTATCAAAATGTTTGCAGCAGAGGAAGGAAAAAAATAGAGCTGCCCATTACCGTTTTCTAAAAGAGGTGTCGATGCAGCAAACTTGCGTAAAGGGAGCAATGGGATTCCTTCGGGATTTCTGGATCCCCCGGAATTCCGTAGTAGCTCGCTGCGGTGGAACTTTTTAACGAGCTCTAAGAAAAAAGTCCTTCGTCCTGCGTGCTCCTTGATCGTCGTTGCTGACGTGAATAGGCGTTCAGACATAGCATTACACCTCTTTATTATTACCAAGAAGATGTAGAATTTTAATGGCCTTAATAACTGTTATTAGAACATCATTTACTTGGTAATTTCTGTAGGTCGCCCATAGTATAATACATGTAAATTACTGTGTCATGAACTTTTATATTCATAACACGTCTACTTGGTACCAAAAATTATTGCTACGAAACCTTAAAATAATTTCTATGGCTTATTATTGATATATTATTTTACCTGCGCGTATTTTAATTAATGTATAGGATGTTTCATTTTTATTGATATAGTAGGTCACCTTTACTAGACCATAATATTTCAACTCATTCAGTTTTTATCTCAGTTTATGATATCTAGGTCGACGTTCTGCAATCGTTTGAACATATCTATCTTGTCCTACCCAGCATACATTTCAAAATATAGCAGTACTTGCTTAATTGTCGCACTTGTGCTCGTTTAACTATTATAGTCTTCCTCAGTAACTCCTGCAACTACGTCCACAGAACGAACGTTCGTATTATCTATCGGTGATAACGCCATAATTAAAGATTCGCCAAAATAAGAATAATAAAGTTTTCATATTATTCACTTTGTAATTATGAAATTGTTGTTAAATTTTTTATGATTTTCCGACAAAAATAATACCAAATATGGCCATATTTGAACGATTTTTAATTACAAAGATGAAATGTGATACATTTGTACACTATAATAATGCATAGAATAATAATGTCCTAATGAAATGCACAATATTCATAGTAATAAAAACAGTATAAGGTAAATGCTATTATTCTTTGTTTTGAAAATTTGTTAAAATATTTCTGTGTCACCGAAGGAACAATGATTCTCGAATTTGTTTCTCTATTTTACTTACGTTCACTATTTCTCAACAAATTTAAGAAGCAGGCAGTTGTACCTCGGCAACTGTTGCAATATGGAAATGTGCAACAACTGAGCGTACATCACTGTATTTGCATTCATAGATTAACGCCTTGTATGTTATGTTATTAACGCTAGGTTTATGGATTTCATGCTTAAAGTTACAGGAATCGTAAATATCATTTACAAGTACTTTATATTAACCTTGAGTGATATAAAGATGTGAATAGTTATCTTAATTCATCAACTTCTTTTTTTGGTCCTGCGATATCTATTTTTCCAGCAACTCGATAAATCATGCAATCATTGTCCGTAATTATAGTGTTAAAGTGTACACACAAAACACAATCAATCAGCTGTATGGCGTTTCTTGGTATTTTAACAATTTTGGTAATTAATTTTTACGTGTTACTTTTATTGAAGTAAGTATATATTAATATCATTGTTTCTTTTGACTAATTCTTATATTTTAATTTTAGTACTTACCTATAATTTTATCATTTCAATTAGGAGACTTAATTAAGTTATATTAATTAATCTTTATGTGCCCTACAGAGCAATTCCATTTCAGCAGTTCAGTTTTAATTCGTCTTTATTAAACGGCATCCAGCAAAATATACATAAAGCAATCGCACAGCATGTTATTCCATTTAATTGCCGTCAATACACAATGGAGAAGTAACACGTGGTTATTCAATTTGCATTCAAAGTGAATAAAGTTTATTTTACTTCATTTTCTGGACTTTTTCAAAATAAATGACACGACATCTCTAAAAACAAACAAATCAATCGACATACTTATGCTCCTTATACATTGCAACTAGATGGTTTCTAATGAAAGCTGGATTTAAATTCAGTAAAAAAACAAACATTTTTTACACACTAAAAAATTGTTATTTTGTTCATTTTTAATATTTTGCATTAGGTTTATTCTTTAATGAATTTTTTTTATTGTAATCTACTTGTAGAGTGTTAGAAAATAACAGAAACTTAACTGAAACCGTATAGGGCAGTGCATGCCAAATCTTTTAATAAGACAAAATTTGATTGGATACTATAAATATTATTAAATATATTTCAATAAATTTCAAACTTTCGGTTTTTAAATAAAAATTAAAAAGGTTGCTTATTCTTCGGCCACAAAGAGTAGAACTTTCCCTTAATGTGTTACAGTGAAATTGGATGAAATAAGTGTAATGTTCAAAGTCGGCGTGCATACTATGTTTTCGCAACTTTTTCGCTTTTTTAATCTTGTTTTGTATTTGAAATTTCACCTGTCTTTGTGAATCATCACCATGCTTTCTGCAAGCAACTGAAGCGAATATACTAACATGCTCCTCATGATTTTTGCTGCTGAATATTAGTTTGACGTGTATTTGCACCAGCAGTACTGCCTCACGCTTTTGCTTCCAGTGTTTTTAAGAATTTTATACTTCAGCGTGTGGGTTGTGTGTTTTGGATTCCTATCATAATGAAGCCCTTTCAAATCCAAAATGAAGAAATGAAATCTATAAGCAGCCGCATACTTCGGTAAACAATTCACACTTCGAATTACATATAGTTAGTCACAAAAGTCTACACACAAACACATTTTGAATTTCAAACGGTTACATCTTCTAAGGCATATATACTTTAGAATAATAAAAGTATATACGAAAAGGGTATACCCGGATAAGGCGGTCAAGAGTACCCTTGAATCAAATTAGACTGTTGTTGCATCATACGATCGCTTATGCAATGGAAACATTTTACACATTTTCTCAATTCCCCCTATCTAATGTTAAGTAAAATTTGTTAAAAGTTCTAGCATGTTGCAGACACGGTAACGTATAGTAGAAAATTTTTTCAGATTTTTTCGTTACAAATCCCAGCCGTAAAAAGTGAAAACCCTTAAAATGCAGATTTCTTATTGAAATTGTAAAAGCACTACATTTATGTCTTAATGATAATAACATATTATCATAATTATTATCCCCAATCTTTTCCAGATGGTTTGCAAAGGTGCGCCATAGCTAAAAAATCAAAATCCAATTTTTTTATATATTCTTTAAGTAAGAACACATATATATATATATATATATATATATAATATATATAATATATATAATATATATATGTATATATATATAAAAATATATATATAAAAAAAGCTTTAGTCCTACTGCAAAATATAGTTCCACTTTGTAAAATTATGATGCTTTTCGATATCGTGTATCCCTTTCAACTATATTTTTTCCGCCAATGTATGCTACTTACCTCAATATGACATATATTTCCTTTACATATATATTTTTCACCATTCTACCGTTATTCCTGTTACACACAGCACGGTAACAAAAACCTACAATTATATTTGGAACACTACACCAATTACCATTATTAATTGGAAGATGCCGAAATAGATACCATGCAATTTCGTTGATCCTGTTGCTAACTAGTCTAATTTCTATGACCCATGAAGCTATATACGTAACTTACTAGGAGTATAGTGTGAGATTACATACAGGTTATATACCGTAAGTATCGTATTCTGGTACGATGGAATTGGGTAACCCTCCTACTTTACTCGCGTTTCAATAAACAGTGAATTATTGTGTACACTAATATTTGCATAATGTGTGTACAGTATGCTACCATTATGGCAAAATCGATAAACGTGGCCCTGGCAAAACACCGATCTCGACAATTTCCTCCTGCTAATATTTTTGCATTTTCGAATTCTTTTTATCTACATACATGCAATTCCATTCGCATATCGTAAAGAGGCATTCGCGCGTAAAGTAACACTAATTCAAATCGGAGATGCATAACACATAAATATTAGCTTGTTCTGTTCGAGTAATTACCAAATTTGTTATAATTCGATTGGACTGGTGCAACTACCCTTTAATGGCTATTATGGTAACAATAATCGATCGACGTATTAATTAAACCATAAAATCGAGTGGTTTAACGCTCGTATTACGATTATCACCAGTACGTAATAATATCGATTATACAATTGATATCATTTATGTTTCGCATACGAAACAGATGAACGAAATTTGCGACTATTATACTATTAAAAAACCATATAATGTACAATTATAGAATAAAGTAATTATTATTAATTCAATTGATTAAGGTTTTGTTGTTTCATTATTGTACATTTAGGGTGAATAATGATGTTATTTTCACAACCATAAGTGTGACAGAATAAATTGTGACATTAACCGAAAAAAATGAATCATTACATAAATATAGATCTCTTTGTAGATAGTGTAGAAATTCTTTTTTAATAAATTTATTAATCCACATGTTACTTAATAGTAATTCATTAAACAAATTTCTTTATCTTTACAGCCACTTATAAGTGATCAGTGACAGATAACAAGAACTGATAACTGGGAAACGAAAACAAATAAATATCTATACTTTCTTTTTAATATTAAAAAAACATGAAAGCTAATGATGCAACTGTTCGAAACAGTCACCATCTTTAGTTATATGAAGCAATTTCTAAAATTACTGACGATGCAAAAGAAAAGAAGGAAACATTGAAAAGATGTAAAGAATATTATCGTTAATCTATTGCCAATTAAAATTTAACCGATTAATATTTTTTTTAACATGTTGCTGGATGACGCATTTTTCGTACTGTACTTCATCTTGCATGCTTGTTGTGTTGTTACCCAAGAACAATCTGAGTAATTCTTTAAGTAAACAATTTTTACCTCAAACGGATATTGTGACATGTTTCCAATTTAAACAAACCACAACTATATAAGAAAATATCAAAACTTCCTTTAATAAACTCCCAAAGAGGAAGTCCATATTTGATCTCATCGTCAGTTAAAAATGATACACAACTGAAATCTGTCAGCATCTTGTGTGCTATTTTGTATATATTGTTATATAAATAAATATTCTGTATTACATCATTCTTCTTTGATAATTCTTTTTATATTTGTGTTCCTGAATATAAAAATCAAAATATTTATTTCGTTTGACTCCGATAATCTGTACGATAGAAGTAAATGGGAATGATCCCATATATATTTACTATACTTAAACAATTTAAATTTTCAAATCTTCAAATCCTTAAATTACCAAATTTTCAATATTTTTGCAAGTTTCACACTGTAAAGAGCAAAGAGTACAAAAAAATTTGTAAGTAGAAGTTATATAATATATCAATCCCCTATTGCCATATAAATATAAAAATTACGTATTTCGTAAAGGACAGAAATAATATACATTTACATATATATGTATATATATATTATTTTTATACATTTCAAAAACTGCATCACATGCAAAGAAATTGCATTCGAAAAATTTTTCTCGTATTGTTGTAGTTTTAGGTAGAAATTTCTTTCTTGTTCGCCTTACGCGAAATGCAATTTAATGCAAATGAAAAGTATCGTAAATACATGTACTTACTTTCGAGAACCAATTAGATGTGGAAAATGCGATGAATGGTTCTATTGTTGAAGTCAATCAACGAAACAGCATTTATAAAAAATATTGCGGTACGTTGATTAAAAATTTCTCTTTTCACGTTGATTCCTGAAAAATGGTCCCTGTAATTGCGAGAATAACGTTAATTTCAACGAAGTGTTTCCGGCCCCGTCGGACAATTTTGAAGAACAATAGCAGTGCCACTTCGTTTAAAATTTCCTTAACATCGTGCATAGTTACGAGCTTGTGCAAACTTCCAACAAGTTGTTAGTACTCGGGCAGGGAAGGGGGTTTCTTAACCCTTTCACTAGAGGCTTAGAATTTGAAAGTGTTTCTAATGCATAGATGAGGATAGTTTTTATTCCTTTAGGAACAGTGTAAGGGTGAATATTTACATACTTGGTATTATTGGTTGAATTATAAACTAATACAAATAACAAATGAAATATCATTACGATATAGAACAATGTATAGTCGCGTTTTAACAAACGATGCCCCAGTTTTTGGGGACGTATATATACGTCCTTCGTAGCGAAAGGATTAACGGTGTCCAGCAGTTGGAACAGGAACTAACCATGCGATAGCAATATGTGCGATGCCAATAGTTCTTGGCGTGCAAGAAACGACTTTCTTCCAAAGATCCTTCCCATGGCTGTGTCATATTCTTACTAACACCGAGACATTATTGTCATTCTGCTACTTTTAATCCGATAAATTTATTAGGAGTACAAATTAATTCGGTGCCTTTTTACAGAATTCAATGTAGATTTACGGAAAATCAAATGCAACTTTGATGTTCAAAATAAGTTCACATTATCCAATCTGCATTATAAGCGACATATAAATTACATTTTAATGAAAAAGATGATGATTTATCTCAATAAAGCCTTCAAGACATTAAACATAAAGGCACCGAATTGATTTGTACACCTAATATATAAATATATATTTATATTTGAATAATAAGGAGAAAATGAGTGTCCACTTGGGTTTCTATTTTGACGGCCGAAAAATTGGCTAAAAAGGAATAAACGTAGATACGAACTTAAAAAGGTGTAGATTTACTTATTGAAGCTTGAGAAAATTTTATATGGAAAGATTAAGATTCTGTCCAAAATTATAGCGGTTCTGTCAACACGTCTCCCAAAAAATTGTTGGATATTCTAAAAGGATAGGTAATATTGAGCCAACAAAAATAAAACTATGTGATAAATATATGTATATTCTTAACAATCTATTTATCGCAAATCTAATAGTAGGCTTTTCGACGCCAATGCTCATCAAACGGGAACCAATTAATCGGCTGCTTTCTGCCAACGTTTATTTATTCCATCTTTCTATTTGAGAAAAACATAATATTTAATGTACTAAGCAAATATACAGTGGCTCAAAGTAAAACTTGGAAACTTACGTTTGCATACTTAAGAAGCGATTGATAATCGTTTGAATTTCCAAGCATTTGAATCCATATGTATTCAAATTTCCACGATTTTGGGATTCTAAGCATTTGACATTTAAAGTTTCAAGCTTTTGGATTCTCGAGTGTACGAATTTTCACATTTTTAGTATTTCAAGCGTTTGAATTTCCAAGCTTTTGCATATTCAGGCGTTTGGATTTCCGAACTGTTGGATTCCTAAGCTTTTCGATTCCCAAGCTTCTGAGTTTCCAAACTTTTGAATTTCAAATTGTTTAGATTTCTAAGTTCTTGAATTCCGAAGCGTTTATGTTTCCAAGCTCTTATATTTCTAAGGATCTGAATTTCTAAGCTTTTGAATTTCCAAACTTTTCATCAATTTCAAACCTTTGTATTATCGGGTGCGTATTATAGATGATAATAAAACTAAGCTGTACAAGCTGTGCAATGAAAGAGAAGGGAATAATATAATTAGCACCCCCAAAATTTTTATTTAAAAATTTTAGTGTTTTGGGAATAAGTGCACATAGTTCTATATGATAGCCAAAACTGACAGAGACGGTTGCGTATGCGTAACAATTTGAATCACGGGTGGTTGATAAAGTGTTAAGACGTTTCTCTACCTTGACGGCTCTACAAAAAATATATACTTATAACATATATTTACCCTATAGTCTTATTTTTGTTTCTTAAATACATATCAGCTATTTTTTTAAAATATCTTATAAAATGTATTTGTACATTATCATAAAATCAATCATTATAGTTCTGTGAATAACAAAAAAGTCAAAATCGATTTTAATTCGTATGAGTATAATTATCGCCTGAGCAGGAGAAAATAAGAAATACTGCGAAATACAAAGATAGCAGCTCCTCGAAGAAAAATTCTATTTTTGCTAAAATAAAGTGATTTGTTTTTTTAGGTTACAAAAAACGAATTTTACATATATCGATTAGTTCGACTTCAAACAATGAAAGGACATCTACTGCAGACGCTTATCAAGTTTCAAGTAAATCGAATAATTGCTTCTTAAATGTCAATTAGATAGATAAACGTTGCTTTGAGAAAAACGCGTTTAACGTTTCGCATTGCAGTTTAATTTTTGTAGCTTTGAAAATTGTACAAACTTTATCTTAACACATTGCGGACGGATTGCGAGAATTTTCGTGTTTTCTATTCTAGAGCTCGTGACTAATCACGAGAATTCTTGAATTTTCATTGTTGTCAGTTAGAGTGGAGCAATGTAACGGAAAACACATTCGATGATGTTATAAGTTCCATATGGAATTAAAAGTGATTATTCTCTTGTACTTAGTAATAAAAGCAACTTGATTTTTATATCACGTTGATATTTTATAGCGTTCAATAAGTATTGGGAACGATAAAGAACATGATAAAATTTTGAATATATTTGACAACAATTTATCAGATATTCCAAGTGAAAGTGAGGATATTGATCATTGTGAGGATGATATTGAAAGTGAAAGAAGTGAGGGGATGACAGCGATAGAGATAAAAGCTCTGACAGTGGTTCTACAGCACAGTTTCACATTACAGAGTGTTTTACAAAGTATCATACTTCAAAAATATATTAGCTTGCAAGAATATGTAATAAATAACTTCAAAATGCAATTGGTATTTAATTTTTAAAACGTGCCTTTGAAATTTATGTAAAACCTTTCTTGTATTCATTCACCAAAAACATAGCTGGCCACTGGGTAAAGCTAGCAATAAAACTACTGGTCCACAATGTGTTAATACTTGATAAAGACATTGTTAAGATTTGAAACTGCAAGGAAATTGAATGAAAAAATTGTTGATTTTTTTCGACCAACAAACTAGGAAGACCACTTAATTACCAACCGTCCCAATTTCCTTTCATTCTCTTCTCGACCGGACCTTTTGTCAGATACGGTATTGCTTTTAGACAATACATTTTCCAAATACCGTGAGTGCGTTGGTTGAAGCCTGACTACACACTCGAGAAACAATTGGCAAACGTTCCGAGTTCGACGAACGAAACCTGTCAAATACAAAATCGATTAACGAACTAACTCGCTGGAAAAAGTACAAACACCAGCTTCACGAAGAACATCCAAATATACTGCGTTTCAATATGCTTTTAAATATCCGTTATGAATTGATATTTTATCAAATAGTATCGCGTACGCAAAAGATATTGCACTAATACTAATATTTGCTGAAATATAAAACTATATTATTGCTTTTGAAATAATATATATATATTATTTATATATATATATTATTTATATATATATATTATTTATATATATATATTATTTATATATATATTATTTATATATATATATATATTATTTATATATATATTATTTATATATATATATATTATTTATATATATATATGTATATCAAATTTTATCACTTTAAAACTGTTAACATAGAATATTTAACGCAAAAAATAGTATTGTAGTAATTGCCATCAAATTCTTCTATTTTTAATGAAACTATATGTACGTTTACATTATTACAATAATACTACGCGAAAAAGAAACAAATTGAACCACATAGAACAC
The DNA here is from genome assembly GCA_028830335.1 of Eucera pruinosa. Taxonomy (NCBI): domain Eukaryota; kingdom Metazoa; phylum Arthropoda; class Insecta; order Hymenoptera; family Apidae; genus Eucera; species Eucera pruinosa. The sequence goes on from JAMYCR010000012.1 coordinate 14,756,819, forward strand.
GTTGATCTTTTCTTTGAAAATTTACTTTCACGTCGAACATATAGAATTGTGTAAAATTGTACTACACTTCGTCGTTAAACAACACGTGTGTTAGAAACGCTGACTTTTTGCGTAGTCAACAATTTGGTAAATTTGAATAAATTTTAGCTTTCCTTAACCCTCTCGCTACGGCAGATTTTGATAAAAAAATGCGGAGAAATCGCTGATATATTAAATTGGATTATGTTTTGTTCATATTCTTCTCTCAATCTTTTTCTTTATTTAAATGGCAAAGAATTTTAGATGTTTCAATACGTCAATAATGTTTCTGACAATCAAAATTAACCGATAAAAGGCGCTAATAATACGATGTGCGCAAATTATTTGAATGCCTAAAGGTTTTCTGTGATTCTAAAGTCTGTGATTTAAGTTAATCATGTTTTTAAACCTCTAAGAGTATCATTCGTTTTCGTTCTGTAGTCAACTAACAATAAGTTATTAGTTTTGTGAATATTTATGCAAGTCGATAAAAGGCGCTAATAATATGATGTGCGCAAATTATTTGAATGCCTAAAGGTTTTCTGTGATTCTAAAGTCTGTGATTTAAGTTAATCATGTTTTTAAACCTCTAAGAGTATCATTCGTTTTCGTTCTGTAGTCAACTAACAATAAGTTATTAGTTTTGTGAATATTTATGCAAGTTTCATAAATTAAAAAATATATTTATCTTTTTTTGCAAATTATAATGTACATTTATTATACTGTCATAGATCTTCCAAAAATTTGTCTCCATATTTAATGGAAAATATCAGCATAATTGGAAGCCGCATTGTTCGAGGGTTAATTGTAAATATTGTTAGACTGATTAGAACCAGTACGAAAAGGCTCATTCCAAAACGTAAACAATCAAGATGATTTGGATTTGATGATTTATAACTTCAAAGGTCAAACGTGTTATTTAACTTAAAATTTTTGAATAGGGAGTATGCTTAAAACAGAATTAAGCTGTCAACCTACTTCGGGTGATATTTATTCTAATACTATTATCATTACAATTTTTAAATAAGAACACTAAATTGCGAATTTAAATGGCTGTATAAATGTATGAATAATAAAATAAATAGCAATAATAATTGATGATTAAATATGCAGCAAATGTAATTGAAAAGTTAATTTCACACATTAAAGTTTGAAAAGATTACAAGATTACAAATTATGGGTAATAGAGATGCGCGAGAATTTTAATTGCATTACCTTCCGGTATGCGTAATGACATGAAACTCTTAATATGGTATTTTAATTGAAATTTATACAATTTCTTTAAATTCAATAATTGTTAGTGAAACGTGACAGTGTTACGAAGCTTCAACTGAAATTAATATAATTTCCGAGTACCAAATTCCATCTAAAATTTGCGACCTAGTTGGATTTAATTAACAGCACGGCGCAATTTCAGATATTGGATAATAAGCGTTTTGGAAACGAGATTAACTCAAGAACAATAAAACTTCTAGTAAAACAGTATACTGTAATAAAATAATTTAAACAAGTATGTGTAATTCATGCAACATGAAATGAATGTAATTATTCGGAAAATATATATTAGATATGTACTAATAAACACATCTATTAAAAAACAATAAATAAATATTAAATATAGATATGTATTTATAAATAATATACACAATTTATAAGTCTGTATTTTTTTAATTTTGAATTATATTCACCTATCATGTACACATTCTATAAAATATACTACACAATTTAATTTATAACATATTTTTTTTATGTAGAAGTATGAATGTGTAAGTAAGTACAATACATTAGCACACTATACCTGCTCATACCATTGAATTTCTGCCAGTGAAAAGAAATGTTAGTCTAAGAATACAGATTATTATAGGCAATGAATAAAATGCACGAATAAATACATTTATATTCTTGAAATTATCAGAATTTATAGATGTAAATTAAGGTATTGTAATATATTATATGATAATTAATATCGTACTTCTCTTTTATGCTTAACCTAGGTGTACTATAATGAGCTATATACTTCATTCAACATACGGTTCCCTAATGTAGTGTTAACTGGATTGTGTATAAGTGTACATCGTAGCATTCAAGCGTTAAGTATCATTTTAAATAACATTCACTGATGTTGCCGCCGTCGGAATCAGCGATCGTTTTTCCCTGTTTTTCCTCTCCTATTTTCTCAAATCCCATGGCTCTGGATATTACATTCAATATCACTTTATTAAGTTTACTTATGTCTTTCTCTAACCGTTGAATGTTGTTTGTCTTCTGTGGAAAGTAAGGGAATGCGAATACACGAAACAAACTGAATCACGACCATATTGGACGTGGCGTTCCTCATGGAACCTTTTGATGTCCCGCCACGTGAGAGAAGCCCTTATAGGATTCGAGAACAGTTCCTATTGCTGTTTCAGATCTATGTATATAGCAGCTAAGTTACTGTAACATTATGCAAAAACTGTGAAAACGGCATCTTATACAGGGTGTTCCGTAACAACGAAACAACTTCGAATTTCGTTATATATGTATTATTATAATGTCACATGTTTAAATTAAAAGAATTAAATGCAACGTTCAATTGGTAATATTAACACATTGCGTATGTAGTTTTCCTCACTCAACGTACTTCCAAAATCCGCAAATTTTTAAGCGTGTCAGAAGAACGTAATACAATGCATACAAGCAAATTAGAACGCTGGCTTTCAAGCAATAAAATGTTGTACAACAATAAAATGAATATAAATGCTTTATTTAGTACAATACACATTCGCACCTGAGTGTACTCGATGTAATAGTAATGCTGACTGAATCATTTCCACTCTTCCGGCATTTTGACGTGCATTTATTTAACGATTTTTTTGTCATAAGTAACCACAAAGTTTCGTCACCTTCACAACGTAGCAAAGCGATCAAATTGTTTGTAATTTGTTGAGTCATTTATACGCGCGCATAAGGAAGCATTAAAACGAGATATCTCGTAACCCAGCCTCAACGTTCGGTTTGTTATATACAAGATATCTCGCGACCCGTACGCAATGTGTTAAGTATCATTTACAGTAGATTCCAGCTTAACACTTTATCTACCGCTTGCGAAAAAAATGCATAAAGCACCACCGATCGTTTCTTTCGAATGCGGAAAACTAGTAACACATAAACAACATTATTTATTTGCATTGTCTGCACTCATTTCAGAAAATAATATAAGATTTTTCAGAAACGAAGTAGGTGTAATAAGAAATAAAACATAGCCAACTTATAGGCATTTAAAAAAAAACGAATAATAGACTTCCGGTAAATAAATTGTTAACCAGTTTTTATGGCACCGGGTCTCTGGCCGGTTAACCCGGCTAATCAAATGTTATCTCTTTGAAGGCCCTTCGAAATCATTAATAACAACACAAATTTGTATCGATCAACTAACAACGAAAATAATTGAGGTGACTATATTAGACGGACTACTCCTATATAAAAGCTAGATATAATATACACATATACATATATACAGGGTGTTCGCGGTAAATTGTACTAGCGTATTTTTCGTAAACAGCAAAAGTTGAAAAGGCAAATCTTCAAAATGAACAACGTTGTCTGCTAAAATAGTCCATAACAATCATTCAGATGCACGCCATATTTGCAAAGTATTACAGAAGAGATAGTAAAACTAGTAACTAGTGGCATAAATATGTTGAGCTACTGGAACTTATTTCGAGTAATAAAATCCAATTTTGACTATATTATTGTTGTTTTAATTACATTCTTAAATCCACCATTTCTTGTAGAACGACACAATACATGTGTGTAAAAATACCTCTGTGTAAAGATAGGAGAGTGAAAGTTATACGGTTGGATTTGTTAGGTTTTACAAGATTAATCCGGTCAAATTCGTTATTAATTCCTACTTGTTAGTTATATTATGATTTACCGGGCACCCTGTATAAGTTTCTACTTTGTACTCTAATGAATTACTGATCAAAAAGTTTATGATCTGATATTGATATACTACAATACTTCATATGGATGTACGTGTTTCCATTGTGCAATATTTTTCTACCATAAACTTGATAGGAACATTTGCATATCGCCGACGGCATACCATTTCCTTAATTGAGTTTACCCTACTGTCATTGCGAAGGCCATTAATCTGTCGTGACATACGCCTTTGAATAGACATTGTGGCTCGTACAAAATACAGAACAATTGATTCAAATATTTTATGTGTGCACCATTGTGTTTTAATCATTGATACAATCGTAAGCGGAGAATATGAAATATTTTAATACAATAAAAATATAGGATATTTCTAGATTCATTAGAAAATTATAGAAACATAAATTACAAAGAAAAATAAGATAAAAGTTATATAAGGGTTGGTTGTAAACGCTTTATCACAAAGATACAAACAAATACACATTTTAATTTCTATTTATGTCGCACTCTAAAATGAAAGGTTTACAGCGTATGTAGAAGTATATAATACAAATAAAATTGCAAAAAATTGCACTTGGAAAATTAGTGCAGCGAATTAACAAAATACTTGTTGATGTTTAGCGAAATACTCAAGAAATTCTGAATGTAAGGAATTCGATAATTCATCAATGTTTGTAGGACAAAGTTTAGAATCTCCTTTTAGAATTCTTAAATATGCCTTTTTTAAACTTTAAGTATAATTAGTAAGGACTAGTCTACTATTAGCAACTATTATTTTATACACAGGAAAATATTTATGTTTCTTTCAAGTTGAAAAATTGTAAGGTACGATACTTATTCTTAAGAGAAAAAGTATCTTTAGCTAATTCAATAATGGCCCTTCTAGTGTGAAGTTTATATCACTATACTGTTTAACATTATAGTTTTTGAAATGAAAACTTAAGCACTTCAAGAGATCGGTGTTAATAATATTAACTCTTTTGCTGTTGAGCCAGTACGTCGAACGGGCACATCGAAAAGTACATTTTATTAAGTTAACCACTACACATAGACAAGGATAACTGGTTAAATTCTAGAAGAAGGGATTCAAAACTGTTTATGATCTCCTGATTCATGTTGAAAGCGCATAGAATTTATGTATTCTTTTTTTAAATTTTATAGTACTTTTATTAAAGCCGTTTCCAATTGCCGTATTAAGCAACCTTGAAAGGGTTGACTATCAGTCGCATGAAATTATCTCAAGATATGAAAGATTATGTGCATACAGATAAAGTAAATAACGTTGGTCTCTTTCCTTTTTAATTTAAATTTCAAGAGAGTTTATATGGTTTTCTATTGAACGGTTATAAAACAGCGACAATATTTAAGGCGATTCAATATAAACGAACATAAGAGAATTGTAATTCACGATCAAAATTGAGTTTTGAATTTATAAATCAGAAAAAAGTATCAATTAAACGAAAAAGACTAACAATTACATTTTTGCAATTACATTAATGATTTATTTTTTTAATAAAACATCCGAAATAATTTACCTCATAAATTAAGTATTTAATTTTTGTCTATTAGAGTAATCCGTACAACGAATATTTCTGAATAAAAAGCCCGCCAATTAACCTATTAAAGACAAACACCTTTTAACGCAGCATTTTATTTGAAATTTTTTGCTACCAAATTTGCATTGCTGAATTCTATTTTTCATCAATGCAATTGTAGAAAGACATTTAAGAATGCGTGTAATTTTTTCATTATTATTTTTTCCTTCGCATATAGGTTATATAATATTGTAATGGTTGCAGAGCTACAAATAAAATGCTGCATTAACGCAACGTTGGTCCTTAATGGATTAATCAGGCCTAATTTCATAAAGAGAAATCTTACTGACATTAAGCTTTGCACAGTCGACGTATACTTTAATCTTTAATCTCTAATTGCTTTACTACTGCGCACAAGTTACCGAATTACGAAAAAAGAAGGAACGAAAGGAGAAAGAAATAAACGAAGGAAGAGTACACGTTATCCAGGCAAGATCTTTCGCTAACGAGACGGGCGCAAACAAATTTTTAACGACGAGACTCCTAACTCAAAGGGGATGGTTCTCCTGTCCAACCATGTCGTAGAGAACTTGGAAGGGTAGCCTAACCATCGTGTGTACAACTTTCGCCATAAACACCCTTTGTGCGTGTTTTGCAAGCCTGTGTATCACATTACCGACTGCTTATACGCGTGTATACCACGTATGTCGGATCTCATCGACTGCAAGTAGCAAGATAAACACAGTCGTAGACAAGGTCGAGAACTGCACTCAAGCTAATGCCCGATTTTTTGCTTCTTTCCTTTTTTTTCTTACTAGAACCAACCAGCCTTTCCTGTACTCGTTCAGTCGCATTTCACACGTATCGCCGGCAGTTTCCCGGTGGAATTCTCGACATGGGCAGGGTCGACCAACCAAATTAGATATACGGAAAAAAATTGGTCACCTTTACGAAGAATTGGTACATTTGTAACTGGATTCGATGGAGCATACGTAACAATTTTAAAGATTATAAATATAATTTTTTAGTAGTTGCACTATTTTAATCCTTTTCTGCACTGCGATATGATACTTACACGTAGTATTGTTGTAGTATTAGTAAGTATTAATAAAATTGGACATTATTAAAATAAAATATTTGCAGAATATATTATCCTATTTAGCTATTATTTTCAAATAAGTTTGTGTTATATTCTTTGAAAAAACGAATAATTTCTCTTTGAGTTATTTCACTATTTGTCTATTAAAGAAAGACATTTGTTATGTTATTTTGTGTTTCAATAAGAGTTTTGTGAAATAAAGTTTTCAATAATTTCCGATTCTATTACATCAATTATATAAAAAATATATAACATAATGTTGCACTTTGTTTGAAACTCTAAATTACCTGTTTTGTCTTAAATGAGTTAATCGCAAAAAACAATTATTTGAAAATAATTGATTTGATCTTAACATGAAATAAAGTTACCTTTTATGGGACATTTTTACAACAACAATATTAAAGTAGATAAAATCATATATCAATCTAAATATTTTAAAGTGTTATATTATATTTTTATGTCAAACAAAATATGCTAAAAGTATATTAATATTTAGTATTAACGTTATCATTTAAGGGTTACAGTTTTCTATTGTAAATTGTCAAAAATTGGATATTATTTTATGCATTTTCATAAAGAATACACGCTTAGAAATACATGTACAAAGGCATATAGTTGAACTCCTAAAATTAACGAAGTGACAGCTTTTTAAACAAGCTCGCAGTGGTGTGATTCGAGTGATGTTGTAGAAACATTTTAAACGCATTTTTCTCAAAACTATGTTTCTTTTTGACAAGTGGTATCATGGAGGCCATGAGAATACCTTTTCTGTATGGTCGTAATGCGTTCAAGACTCCAGGATACCACGAATTTCTATTTGAAAAATTTGTAACTCCCTTTGTGCTAAACGACGATGAAAAATATTTGCAGATTTTTTTGCAGAAAAATATTAAACAAAGCTTTGGAGTTCGTTTTTTTTACAGTAGAATATGCTCTTAAATTACCTTGCACTGTGCTATATTTTGATATTTGGCATTTGACGTTTAATTAATTTTTGTATTATAGTTTAGAAGTAGTACATTTGGAGCTGGATTTAACAAACCCCGAGGTGTACGATTTTGAAGATTATAAATATCACTTCGTAATAATCGCAATCCCATTTTTGCACTGTGATATAATACCTTACAGAACTTATGGTTAACATTAGTGAAGTTGGACATTATGTAAATAAAATATTTCAGAAAGCTTTTAGCTAGATAATATTTTCAAGTAATTTTGTGTTATATAAGTGGTTTAAGTAATATTAATGCTAGTATTTTTAATGACGTTATTTAATATCAGTATTATCATTTAGTATTAGTACAATATTTAACTAACTTTATTAGTATAGTAATGCGGAAGTTAATGAACGAATTCAATGAGATTTGAAAGACCGTCGCAAGATGAAGTGTATACGTGCAATCCAACGTTTACTTTACGCGAGTGTAAACTTGAATAAAAAGGGTAAGGTGTTTACTACATATAAGTTACAAGTAAGATTTACGATGAATGATTACTATTTAAAAGTGACGTACTGGAAAATCGTAAAACTGTATATTATATGCAATTAAATAGCCATCTGTTAATTATAAGTAATCCTGGCATGTTAAAAAATTGGGAATTAATATAAAAATGTGTTAATTTAAATGATATATACGTGCACATTCACGTTTTAATTGATTAAAACATAAAAACTTGATACAATTAAAGTCTCCACATTTAAGTAAGAAACTAATAACAACCTGGGTGACTATATAAATGATACATTCGATTAACCTAACGAGTTACCCTTATGACATTGATATTTTTAAATCTAAGGTGAGGTGGCAAATATGATGTATCCAACTTTTGACAAAATTGAGATGCATGCTCTTCCGTGTGTAAACTTACCTGAGAAATAATACGAATGAGGTGACAAACCTAAAATAGCAATCATTAATAAGAGATTGCATTTTTAAGAGTATCTATCGTATTTTTTCACAGCTGAGTAACCTTGAAATTACTATATTGTAAATTTAAGAGAACTGTACATATCACGTTTTGTCAACTGAACATAGATATGAAATAAAGTTTAATGCTATTTCAAACTTTAATTGTAGTTTATAAAATTAAAAGTTACTAAATCGAAGTATAAATTACGTATAACATTCAAAAAATGTTGTAAGAGTGGGAACTAATGAAATTTTCACGATAATTTTTATGATTTTTATGATACGTTTGAAAATAGTTTAAATAACTTTTTCATAAAATAACATAAATTGTTATTCATAATTAGAACTTATATCAATTATTAAAAGTAATAGAAATATATTTTACATTAGGTAAACATTTCAAAACATTTTAAGGAAGGCGTAACTGCATTTATGGCTTTTCTTGATATCATGAATAAAAGACATTCATTACAAGTAGATGGTGCATACGCGAAGGGAGCATTTACGAGAGTCATAAACAGTAGTAATATTCAGTGTAAATTGGAACGAATACATTTTTTACTATATAGCCGGATACGGGTTCTGTAATCTCAAAACATTTTATCCATAAATCATTGATTCATTGTTTTGTCAAATAAACTGTAGATAATAATAGTTTATAGCGTTTGTATGTTTTATATCGTTAAATCAATCAATTGTTATTCGTATAACCAATTAGAAATTTAGGATATATTATGGTTCTACTTCGTCTTTGTGTTTTATACGAAAAAATAATATAGTTTATATTTATTTTTACACGTAATCATGCATTGGAATCACTTGAAATCATACATAGTTACACACAATTATGTAGGATATTTTAGATTGTTATCGTTATTCCATCTACATTGTTTAAACAAATAAAACATGATTTATTTCGGAATATGTATTCTTCTTTACGTTTAAATTGCATATTTTAACAATTACTAAATTTAAAAAATATTCATTATGTAGGAGCGCATTGAGATATATTTGTGTATATGTTTGTTAAAATTTGAGTTACATTTTTCTTATTTTTATCAAAGACTTAGTTTTAATTAGTCTCTTCTGCCTAATTTGTAATATCTCTACCAACATGATAATTACACGTATTATTCATTAATTATTTTTCGTAAACCATTCTATTAATTTTACTCTGTAATTATTGAAAACGAATCTTTCCGTGACTGAGTTATTTTTGTTAGGAATTCGTTAATATAATATACCGATTATAATGCATAATAGATGTTAAATTCAGATTCATTTTTGCGTACTTAAGAGGGATATACGTAAGGTCATAAAAGGATTAAAAGTAAATTTGAATGTACAATTACCGCGCTCAAAATTGCGAATAAAGAGGTAATTAGCAAATGCGTACTTTTTAATGATATTTAATAGAACATTTACATATTTAAGTAATTTCTACAGGTGTAATAAAATTGATATTTAAATAAATTTACTCTTTTAGCTGTATAAATTGTTTTTATAATTTATACAAAAATTAACAATATAATAATGGATCAAACAGTAAATTAAATAAAAAGTCTAAAACGAAAATAATTATTCTGCAAGCGATGTTAAACGCAAGAAATAATTCTGAACGCTACAATGGTTCAATTTTACGAAAGCTAAATATTGTGAAGTCACTATACAGATTAATTTGCATACACTCACATGTGGCAACAAATAACATACCGCGTTAACAAGCAAGAGTAGAAACTTCATTTGCGTAAAAATTCCAGTTTTTTTTCAAGGTTCTGTTATCGTTCCGCTTGTCGTGGGATTTTGAACATGCGCTCGTCAGCTACGAAGCTAATTTCCCTCTAGCCCGTGCGACAGAGATAACATCTGCCGTAGAAAAGAACGGCATGGTACGTGAAATTATTTATTGTCGTTGAATGCGAACGGTGTTTACACCGAGAACATTCTTCCAGAGATAAAGTGTCTTTGGATACCGTGGACCAACCCCTTCAAGGGGTGCATTTCCTGCGCAGTATACTTCTGATCTTTTCACGTTTCGATAGCAACAAAAGCCGTGCGGCAATGCGGATCAGCAGACCTTGTTTTCAAGAGTAATTTGGTGTTCTCTGCTTTAACATTTTCACGGTTACATTCTATTAACCCCTAAAGGTTTTTTCCTAGCTTGATGATCAGAAAAATTGATTCTTTTTTATTGTATTTTCTTACAGCTTGGGGATTTTGGAAATGTGTTCATGAAGTATTCAAGCGAAATTCTTAAAGTTTGCATGGCTATAAAAGTTTAAAGGAGATAGCGTACGGCTCGTAACTGTATGAAAAACTTCAAACGCATTTTTTTAAACGACAGTTTCCTAACAGGTTGTCACTATATCACAAAAACCAATCTCTAGATTTACTGAAAGTTTGGCAAGCATTTTCTGAAACTTCGGTACCGCAGCTGCAAGTTTATTAGTTGACAAAAGTTCTTATGCCACTAAATATATATAAATAATCAGATGATCCGATGAGTACGGAAAGTAGTTTGATTAATTGAAGTTATTAAAGCGAAATTTGCAAAATAAAATTTTTTATATAATTTTCAATATCATAAAATTAATTTTTCAATGCAAGCAAAGTAAGAATTTGTTTGTAATTTTCAATATTACAAAATTAATTTTTCAATGTAAGTAAAATTTATTTGAATACGCTGAATCATTGAATGTTCCACATTCAAACAAAAAAAGGCGATTCAATCCAACAATTTTTGAGATAAAAATTCTGGAGTGCAGCCCGGTTTCTTAAAAATGGATAAAAATTGTAATATTCGAAGTTTCGTACTCTTTTAGACAATTTTGAATATAGTAAAATGATGACTTGAATCTTACCATTTATTAATTTGAAAAAATCCATTATACTGATGATAAAAAGTGGGGCAGAACGACTCGGAACGACCAAGCAGCGCAGGGCAATGCAAGAAAACTAACGGAAAGGCAGTAGAAACTGTGTGTTCTAGTATGGCAAACCTTATTGTAGAGCAAGTGGTGAGACCAACACCGATATGATGATATGCAAATATTTCGATTTCAAAGTACTCTGTGAGAGGTATCGAAAGTTATCGATGTTTCATGTACTTGGCATCACTTTTCAATACTGCTATTTCTTAAAGCTAGTATTTCTTTTCTAAGTGACATTAAAGGCTGGGATACACTATTGCGCGTCACGTGAAATCCTATGATTACAATTGACAATTGTAGAATGAGAGAATGAGATAACAACACAAATTATTTTTGCCATCTCTTTTTCACACTCTACGGCTGTCAACTGAAATCATGTGTTCTACGTGACGTGACAATAGTGTGTCCGGGCTTTAATTCACTTAACGAGCACGGGAATCACTCACTTTTGAAACACGCATTTTCGATCACCGTCGTTTGTGTACCCTAACACTTTGAATTAAGTATATCCTTTTAATATAGATACTTACTTCCATATGTATTGCTTACATTTGTTTATACTTATTACTTTCGTATAACCAAACAATAAATCAACGAAATAAACAAATTATAGTATTACCATTAATTTACAAGATTATTGGTATGTAAATGAATGAGACAAATATTTACTTTATTAGTATATTACGGTATCAATATTTATACTACCGTATCAAAATAGTGGTGATACAACGTACTATGTACCATGTAAAGTGTCAGTTGTCATATTGCTCGATTATTTGACAAATACTGTATAGACAGCGTAGATGGACAGTAGTGGATGGTACTGGGGGTGTATGCGGGAGGTGGAGACAGGATGCAAAAGAGATATGTGCTTCCAGCGTGAGTGCTGTTTCGTGTATGCACGAGTAAATCCGCAGGTGGAGGGTAAATATATTCTACGATCGTGGCCGTGGCTATAGGCACAAAGGTTATATAGTCGCCAGTTTTGCGTTATTCGTCTATTGCAACGCATCTATGCTCTCCACTTCGCTTTAGCAGCTTCATCGATATACAGCCTTCGTTACGCTTCAAACAATTTGAAGGTTTTGCACATTTAGAATGCTTAAACGTTTAATACTTCAATATACTTAGCAGTATTGGTAAAGTTTTAAAAGTACATCTCAGTAGTTTAAACATATACATATGTGTACATACCGTTCAAAAAATTGGAAATCGTTGGTAATCACAATTATTCCGAATAATGTGAAGTTTGGGGATGACTAGAAGACACTTAATAGATACACTCATTGATAAAAGTAAATATCTCAAACACTAACTACGCAAATACTAATAACTTTTGAAGTACTGTCAACGGCTCATTAAAAAAATCGATTAGGTAGATACAATGTTGGTATGCCTGTATGCATAATACCAATTGTGTAGTACCATTCGTTGTATCAAAATAAATTTCCAAAAACAGCTTTAAGAATTGTTGGTCTAAACCAGAATAGCCTCTCAGGAACTACCATTTGCTATTATTCTCGTAAGATTTAATATCGATTTCTGCGCTGAATACAATTACCATGACCATATATGAGCATTAACTATGTCGATATCAACTGTTCCCTTCTGGAAGCTAATTGTCTGAACATTGGTGGCATATCTCGAAATCGGATGAAGCTGCTTTTTGACAGAAGAAAAGAAAGGAGCCCTATAGAAGCTTTTCGGCTCATAGAAAGGGCAAAGGCCTTTTAATGGTGCTAAAATAATGGAGTATCGTCGGCCGAGGTACCTGGCCTGGCATGGAACCCACGAATGGACACTGTTCGACGTTCCTGGATGCTCGAGAGATGCGTTTTACCCTGGAGTGCTGTTCCGTGTATGCACGAGTAAATCCGCAGGTGGAGGGTAAACATCGCCCTCGGTGATCGTGGCTGGGAAGGTCTGCTCGGGACCAACCATCCCTTATTCCGCTGCCGTTTTCAAAGGTTGGCGCCCTTTTTCGTCGTCTCGTCTGTTTGCACGTCTACCAGCCTCTTTCGTTTTCTCGTGTGTGCATTCACGTGTGCTTCATTGATACCCTATCCCCCTATCGCGAGTTGAGTCTATTTCCATTGAACCTGCCGTGCGCCGTTGTCTCGGGATTATCGTTCTGTTCTGTTCCGGAGCTTCATGGGGTGGTATAATCTTCTCAGTTTAGGGTTAACAGTTTTCTGCCAGACTTGCGTTTGACATTTGTCCTACTCCTCCCTAGTAAGATCGGCTAGGAGTTGCGGTAAGACTATTTCGTTAGAAGAATGAAGGGATTAATCTTCGTGGAACGTATAAAATTAGGTAAGGTAATTGATGTTTGCGTAATGATTAATATGATGTAGCAGAGTTTGAAGTATATTATTAATTCAATAATATATTATATTAATGACAACTAATTACAAAATTGGATGACACCCGCTGAATTAAACGGAAAATACGTGTATATGTTCCATAATTAAAACGCGTTACAAGTATAATACAAGGTGACGTGGCGATCAGTAACAAATTCTGAGTAAGTTATTTATCGCATAGAAAAATTATGAAAATAAAAGTTCTATAACATCAAAGTGAATGTATAAAACATTAATTTATTTTTCACCATCATTTTTATTGACATATTAAGCTTACCTTCAGCTATCTTTGCAATAAGATACCTGTTGTGTATTAAGACATCATAATTCTACTGATCAAATTTCGCTGGGTTATAAATGTTGAAGGACGTTGAATATTGCGCGCATGTACACGTGTGTGAACAAATTTTATCTTTGAACGTATGAGTGCGTATTAGAGAGATTGATTTCCAAATTTGAATTTTCTGTTCTTTTTGGTGATATATCAACTGTAACGAAGTGTAAGTGGCGAATGACGTTAAGGTCAAGATTGTTTCTGCCAGACACTGCCTCGTATGGTTCCTTGATTTCCAAAGAGGTTGTTTTTAAGAATTTCGGCGATATACATATTCGGTTTTTTTAGGACAATGGCTAGGTTTATTGGAATAAGTAGTGATGGGACTGAGACATGTTTGATACTATTAATACGTTTATGTTTAGACTTGATATTTGCATATCAATCTCATGCACAATACGTTTGCAAACGATTTCAGATGTATTGAAACAACTAACTATCGTATCGATACGTCGTACGTGTATTATGTTTGATACCTATTTAAATATAATTACGAAGACCAGAATACGATTCAAAGAAAATCTGTCGCGTGAAATATGTGAAAACTTAAGCCAGTGATGATCAACCTTTAATCCTCTACTGTCTATTATATCATTTCTATCATCCTTATTATTTATACTGAAACTCGCCGATCTTTTTGATAATTAGTTCATAGATTCATGTTGCGAATGAGAAAATTATTTTATTTTAGCTATTGAAATTAGTTAAACAATTACAGCAAGGATTCATCATCACTGATATACACTGTCCTTTGGCTTATTGGTATATCAATGGATGAAACGTCATCAACCATATTTTCACAATACCAATTACAAATTATTTTCATACGCGTTTGATACCATGTTATGGTATTCGGAAATTGATACGTATTGGTATTCATTTCTATGTCTCTGAATTTATCCGACCACTAGGAATAAGCCTAGTATATGTAATGTCCGAGTGGCCACGGCTCGGCTCACAACGATAGAAAAACAATTTCCTTGACTGTGAATAATTCAGCATTGGGACCGAACAGTGTTCAATATTCTTTTCCAAATGTTAGTGAAATATTAAACAATGCGCAAAAAGGCATCGAATCCATTTGTTTCTGAGTAGACTACACACTTACTTAATCCTTTCACTGATACAACATACGGGCATGTTGGAAAATATAAAATTTTATATCAGCAACGAAACATGGGCAACGAAAACATTCCTAAGAGGGAGACTCCCGTAAAACGCTAAAATCAAAGTGATTTCTGTCCATTTTTTTTTCGTCACATTCCATATATATATTCTTTAACATTTCAAGATATAACAGTTTTGTTTGGCCACAATTTATTTGCTTTTTACGAAGTAATAAATAATATTCGCCATAAATTTTCCCATCCACGGCGTTCATCTACTTTGATTTAGAACAAAATATCGAACTGAGTTTTTTTTCGCAATATAAATACATATTGTATCAACGTAAATCCTGTTTAAAGAAATACAAAATTAATTATAATACACAATTTTGAAGGCAAAGAAATGATTTCTGCATGAAATTGTTATTTTACTTATGCAATAAGCATAGTTTCAATGCTTGATATTATGAATCTTGTAGGTTCATACAATGAAGAATTCAATTACGTATATTATATGCTTTGGATCAACTCAATTGATTAAGTATGTTGTGAGTTATGCTACACGCCAATTTGAAAAATGCGATTTTGAGAAAAACGGTTTTAAAGTGTCCACTTTAGAAAAGTCAACATTTTCTGAAACTTACTATTTTTAGGCTAATCTGCGATTCCAGGACAATATCTGTTTCCTTTCCTTTGCCTTATTTTTATACACTAAAAAGGAATCCATTTTTTAACTTAATACTTGAGTCTCCCCCCCCCCCTCCCTTAAAGGGATATTCTTATTTGTTGGGAAACAAAAACATATTTCTAAAAGGATTCTTTGGTATTCGTACATATTTGGAATATACATATAGCTGTTTTAGTGGATCGATACGCAGGTAAGAGCGAAAACAAATATGACACAATGTAATTTAAATTATTTTTGTGAAATAAGTTTCTCCTTTCCCACTTCCAACTAAAGGTAGTTCAACAGATTTTTAGTATTTACGAAAAATTTTCTTCAGTTAATTTATTGGAACACTGTGTTGGTTGGTAGAAAATAATGAGAGCTACAATGCAACACTTTAGCAATTTGCCCCAAAATATATATTTTACGGTGGAAAAATAATAGAAATTGCAGCTCTTCTTGCTGTTTATACAGCTAATGATGGGTTTTTAATTCTCCTTAAAATAATGCAACTGATGAAGGTAACAATTGGGTCGTAGGTTAAAGTATTTGCGGATTACAAAGATGAAAGTTTAATTCGAGTAACAGAACGCAATATTTACAAAGCAATGGAGGATTTAATGTATGGCTCTGGAATATATAGCAGAAGTGGTATTTTCAAAACTAATAGAGACACAAATTTGAAATTTTAATATGTTATAACACACGTATTTTTCAAATCTGGTCCTAGAATCAGCTGAAAATATAAATTATCTTTTTATGAATTAAGAAAAATTGTTCACATTCATCCGAAAATTTCAGTATCCTATGTTCAAATAAGCGCTATTTTAAAAGTTTTCGTCATACAAAATCTATTCTCGCATTAGATCTTATTCGATAAAAATTGACTTGAAATTCTTACTTCGCGTTAAATGGAAGTGAAACATTAATTGCACCACCGAATATCGATTTTTTGACACCACATAGTTTATCATTGCCGAGTGTTGATTTTAACAATAATTGTTAAGAACAAAAATATGACAATACAGTAAATATATTGTAGCAACGTGTATTAAAATTACAAGTTGTTAGCTCTTATACTTTCCCTGCAGAAAATTTTTAAAGAACGTATCTTTCTTCACTCACCTATGAGAATATCTCTTTAAAAAACGGGTTCCAAGATCATATATAATGAAGAAGAGTAGAATTCATAAATTTTTTCTGAGTTTTATACTTGTTAGAATACCTTAGAATTGTAGCGCATCGTTATTTTAATTTCATTAATATAACAATTGATTCGTTAGGTTGTAATTACATATCCTGTATATTTTCCTGACAATAGCTTTATTGTATTTATTTACCTATGGCATTTTATTGTATCTACTGTAAAATAATATTTATCACGAATTACTTTAATTTCATTTAATTTCGTATAGGTTTTGTAAATTTTCCTGAAAACATTTTTAGCATAATTTCTTATCATACATGTAAAGTATTCATAGAAAGTAGAATTTATCTATCCCGAAAAAATTCTATTTCAGTATATCCTATTGGATACAATAAAATAAATCCTTCGTTTAAAAATAAAAAAGGATCCTGTTGACTGTGACCCTGGGTGGTTTCAGCTTATGTATGTGTATATGCCACTGCTGTCTCAAAGGTTAGCGAGCATTTTCCAACGTGTGTTTACCTGTCGGCATCCCTTCCTGTTTCTTCTGAATGTAGCATGCCCTTGGAAAGGAGAAATAAAAAGGGAAGAAGCGAAGATCCTGGCTTCCATTATGAGCGTTAATGCCTACATCGTTGGGTAGGCTTTTGATGTAAACGTGCGTGCTCGAACAGCCACGAACAGAATCTCTAAAGGTGAGCTTTCCACCATGGAATTACTCGTACAGTTCCTATATTCAATATCCGGGACTCGATCGCGAAAGAACTGGGCTTGCAATTTTAAGAGGGGTTTTTTGTCTTCGAGTGTGGGAAGCATACTCGACAAACACTATGCAACATTGATACTTGAGACTGTGAAATACTTCTGTAGCACGTTTCAAGAATATTTGAATATCTTGACTATTGAGTGAAATATCACTATACACTGTTATTTTGTGTTAGTATATAGGGTAGATGTCCCAATTACTGTCAGTGTCCCTATGACCGACACTTTAATTATTTTATTCGATAGCAATGGGATGTGTGAAGAACCGTAAATAAACAAATTTTGATACTAAATTTGGAATTCGGTTTACATAACAACACACAGGCATTGTATGTTCGTTTACAATTGATATTTAAAAATAGATGTTAGAAGGTAAGTGTGCTGTTGAACATTAAAACATGACCAATATAATTATAAAGTATGGGACGTGTCATCATTTAGTAAAAGCGATACGTTTGCTGTACATCCTATATCTGTTACACAAACTGAAAAACTAATATATGTAAAAATTGTTTCTATTTAAATGAGAAGTTTTCAAGTGTCAGTAATAGGAACATTGGGATTTGTTGTACATTTTCAATTAATGAGTAATTAATTCATTATATTCTACATATGTTCATAAAAAACTATTCATAATTAAAAAAGACGTTGAATAATATTATGCTCCAAACTGGAACGATTTTTAGGTTAAATAATATCTCAAACAGTTAAATAAAGTTATACGATAATCTTAAAGTGGCTGTAATTGGTACATCTACCCGAATGTAAAGAAAATAAGAAAGATCCTATGATAGTTTTTGTTGTAACATTCTAGTTTCCGTATTTCAACAATATACCTCAACCATTTTTATCAGATTTCTAGTATCATTACCATTCCCTTTATTTTATTTTTTAAATGTTATTAAGAATAACATCGATCGTTTATGGTAGTTAATATAAATAATATGAATTACCTAAAGTACTGATCAAAGCCTTCTGCATTAATGACAGAGGCTATATGTATACATCAAAAAGATTTGATCAGTCAAAAAAGCGTATCAGAAATCCTAAGAAGCGCTTATCAGGAGGTAAACCTAAATTGATTGCAACAATTTATAATTTAAAAAATTTTATTAATATTTTTAAAGCAGAGTGTAATACTTCGAAAAGTACCTTCTATTCGACTATTATAAACTGTTCGAATATTACAAGATTAACGTTTGCTAGGGAAAACATGGATAGAGATTAAAAAGAGATGATTATCTATATGCAAAATATATGGAATCATGGTCTTAGTGTGGCATGTTTATATCATGATCATTTCAGGTTATATTTAGCGATGACAACAAATTCACCAAACGAAATATTAATATAGGATCTATGATAATTTGGGCTTGCGTTTTGCACCACGGAAAATCATTAGGTGTCGTTATTTCAAGTAAAATGAAAAGCATTAATTATATTAATATTTCAGAATTTATACTGAATTTACACTATAACTTAGTATTGCTTTAGATTGAAATTAGTGAGGAGAATTCTGCATTTGTGCAAGACAACGTACAGAACTACGTCGGTACACAGGTAATGGTTTGCAAAAAATATATTATACAATTTCAAGAATGGTACGCCTATTCTCCAGATGTGGGTTCTATTAAAAATTTATGAAGAAGTTTCGTACATCGAGCTTTCTCTAACAATCCCCAATTTTAAAGCATCAGAGAGTTGAAAACAACAATTACCCAAGCTTGCGATGAAAATATACTATAAAACTTCATTAGAAGTATGAATGATAGAAGTTTCCAAATCATTCGAAATAACAAGTATCTGTTATACCTATAGATATTTATTTTTAAGATTCTTGTAAAAATTTCTCAAAAATTTAGCGATATAATGCGATATGATATAAAACGATATAATTTAACTATAAAAGCTGGTATACTTTTCGTATATCCTTTGAATAAATAGAACTGAAATTGAGGATTGTAAATACGTTTTGGGGGGTAGAGAAAATGGTTAGGGTGAAGGGAGTGTAATAATAACATGTCAAAAGCAGAAGGGAAAACAGTGTCTTGCAATCTCTATTATTTGACGACGACGTGTCGAGCACTTACTGTTCAGCTACCCTAGGGTACATCAATTTAATAAATATACTGTTTTTTCTTGCTCCTTTACAGTTTAAATCAACAAAAAGTTTTTCAAATGACAAATATTGATCTTCGTAGTGGCAGTATGGTATATTATCCAATATGGGATACTTGCATTATACTATTATATATTCATTTGTACTATATTCATCTTTTTAGAATATTTGCTGCAATAATGTTTAATTTAGTGAATTATACAATATGTATATGTGAACAATGTACTATGAAACTTCGTGATTTTTAACTTCAATTCAGCTTTTAATATTCGTATATTTAAAAAGCGGATAATGTTTTTTTTATCTACTATCTTTGATAACGGAAATGTTTACGGATGTTAACCCTTGTCGTAACATTTTTTAGTGGCTTTACACATTAACATTATTTGTTCACTATTTTAACACTGTATGAGATATAAAAAGCAGAAATATTACATCAGAGATCGGCTTCTAGATAGATACACATATGTAACACATACATAGTGAAATGTATACACGGATTGTAAGCTCCAACCTGATCAGACCTAGGCAATGGGTGCTACGAATTGGGAATCTATTGGATAATGCAACTCAAGGAAGTGATCGAGACTCTCCTTTACCCATGTAGTTATTCTATGATCATTCGTTCGTGGATTGTTTTAGGATCAAGGCGCTACGCAGATCGCTTCTGGTTTGAACATTTCCAGGCGCTTATTAGAAGCAAAAGCGAGCGACTTCACCTTCTATAAATCTGTCGATTTCATTAAGCCAATATACAATTGATATTCAATTTCTCAAAAATCAAAGTTTGAGATAGTTTCAACTCTGATTGCCTTAGAACAGTCACATCATGTTCTGGCGCATTAAAAAGGAAGAAAAGGAATAAATATACAAACCAAAATGTTTCGATTACATTTAAGTTAGATAGTTCCTTAAAAGTTCCTTAAAATTATAACATACAACTTCATGTTGTGGGTGTTTCCCTAGAGACATAACGTCATCTGGTTGTTTACTTCGTTTATTGAGCGTAACATATTGTACGTATATTATAGGCAACTATTATTCAATATGTATACTCTCAAATTCGGTGTAAATGAAATAGTTACTTTATAAATAAGTGAATACAATACACATAGATAGTAACTATCTTTTTATATTTTATAAGCGAAAAAAATATGAAATAGTAGGACAGAAATGGAAGTTATTACATACAGGTGTCGCCCGTATAACACGGTAGTTACGTTTTGAAAAAGTACCGTGTTATGCGAATTCGAAGTTATATGAAACACAGAACTAGTAAAAAACATAGATTTAGGTTTCACACATTAATAATAGCATACTATCTTTTTCATAACTAAGAGAAATATGTTTACGAAAACATCAAGCAGTTGTACGAAATAATTAGTCAAAATTATTGCACATTAATATTACACGATACGTATTTTCTTCTTCGCTGCTAAACGCCGTTGGACGATGGCGTTTTCTTTTTGGTGAAATATCACCATCTTCTGAGCTTACTTGTTCGTCTTGATCAGATGTTGCATTATCTACCATTAATTTTTGAATTTTTAATCCGATTTATAGGAATACCGTGTTGTATGGGGATTTCTCCGATCCTCGAATCGTGTTAGAGTGAACTTATGTTACGGAAGTACCGTGTTGTGCGAGGGGTATCTGTGCTTGAAAACGGAGTGTCGTATTGAATTTGTTGGCAATCGGCTATGTCAACTATTCGTAACTTAACACCGCTGGCGCGCCCTCTTCACACATTTCGCGCAGAAGTCATATAGTGGCACAATTTGTGCAGACAATAACTGTATATTCTATAAACATTTTTTATTCATTTACTTAAATTTGAAGACATTATTTTACTTACAAAATCATTGGTTAAATAAGTAAAAACACTTATGTGTAATTATCTATGTACTTCTATTTTCTCCAGTTTTTAATATTTGTGAATGGTAATACATGACTTCTATCGTGTCAGTTACTCTTGTAATATGATCACTGTTTGAATTAATATATTATCATTTCCGTTCCTTTTCAAATTGACTCTGTATTATATGTAATTTATATTCGGTAATTTTCAATTTTATAAACTAAATTATAATTTGAGTTACAATTAAATTTTATTATAACCGCAGTGTGATTTTATAGCATTTCTACTATACTTTGCGCCACAAGTATCAATTGCTGCAGATTAGATCGTAGCGCGGTTAATCGTAAAACGGTCGTCTTGAATGTTGATAATAATTGTATACGTTGTTTTGTAGTTGTAAACTAAACTTTGATGCATGTTAGGGCTAAACTTTACTTTACTGGCTCAAACATTATTAAGATTTGTTTACCTAACCTGGTGGAATTTGACGTGTAAATTTAAAATCTGATCATTTTAATATTACGAAAGCATGGGATCAAAAGTTATGCGTATTCAAAGATGTGCTATTTTATGGATTATATTGACTGCCATGTTGGCTTCTGTTATTCGCTCAATGAAAGAAGCTAACAACTAGGTTTGATCCTAGAACAGATTGTACTTCGGGCTAATTTTCCACGCATTGAACAGAAACAGGGGACGTTACTGATATTGGTAAAAATGGTAGTAGAAACAGTATGCATGTTACATCATTACGGAAGACAATGAACTTCTTTCATTAAACGGGCAGTGCCAAAAGCCAACAGCGGCCAATAATAACCCGTGAAATAACGTGTCTTTAAACACGTATAACTTTTGATCCCATGCATTCCTAACGCTAAAATTGTTGTTTTTTAGATCTACACGTAAACAAATTATGTAATAAATCTTCATAATTTTTGGTTCGGTAAAGTAAAGTTTAATCGTCCATAAAATCGAGAATAATAAACATATATTTAGTATCTCAAAAATAATATAAACTGGCGATTTTTCTGTCCCCTTCTTTTCTTTTGATTTTATTGTTCATTCGAGATTTAATTTACATAAACAGGTTCGAAAATGTTAAATATTACATTACTGGATTTGTTAACTTTTGTATATAGTCTACAGTTTACATGATAATTGAGAAACGCACGAAATAGTAACAATATACAATATATTAAAGCTAAATTCGTTGCCTACTAATACAAAATTCGTTAAATTTACGGAATCGGTGTGACAGTTTTCGGGATATTGGATATCGTTACTTTTAAAGTGTTAGGTATTACAATGTACATTGTAAGTTAGTTTCACTTTTGTTCCCATTTAAATGTCACATTCATCGCTCCGTAAGCTATCGAGTGTCAATGGCCGATATTCGATGGGTTCTGCCGACCGAGACCCATCTATCCATGTCTCTACAATACACTCCGCCCACTCCATTAATTTCTACGACACCCCTAATACCCCCCGTCATTACTGTGTTACTCGCTTACTCCATCAGCCTATTCGATTATGTCGTAAGGGTATTCTAAAGCAAGACATACTGTGAAATATGAAGACTGGATGATTCACCTTAAATTATTTACGATCTGTAGCTTCCGGATGTTTATGCAAAACAAGTAGTCCGCAGAAGATGGTTAGAGTGTTCTTCATAGATGCGCTTCTTCTTCGTTTTTCAAAATATCGAGAGAGTCTGAATGAGTTGTCTTATCTTAAATAAAATTGAGGTTAAACTTTATTCTACTGAAACAACAATTGTTAAGATTTTTTATACGATCTGGCAGAATTTGACGTGTAGATTCCAAAAATGATAATTATAATGTTAGGAATGCATGGGATCAAAAGTTACGCATGTTTAATAGATGCGTTATTTTATGGGTTATATTGACCGCCATATTGGCTCCTGTCATTGCCCATCCAATGAAAGAAGCCCGTTCTTTTCCATAATGATATCATATACATTCTATTCTCCCACGTTTGTACCAATATCGGTAACATTGACACCAGAAACCGCCGTTTGCAATTTAAAACTGTAAAGCATTGGTAGGGGAGCGGCTCCGCACCCCCCGCCCACAACCCTACCCGATAAACTAATTGGATTTAACCCGAACTAGGGCCTATGCTAGGGTCAAACTTTGTTATTAACTTCTTTTATTGGTCGAGCAATGGCAGGGGTCCATGTAACTTATGCTCCTGCGCATTCTTAATATTATAATTGTCATTTTTGGAATCTATACGTCAAATTCTATTAGATAAAATAAAAAAATCTGAATAATTTTTGGTCCAGCAAAAGTAAAGTTAAACCAAAACGAATATTAAAACTGGTACGAATACTATTATTCTATTAAAATTAAGTTAGTATGTTTAGAAGTTCACACAGAGTTAAGAAAAATGATAATATTCTCTTTCACATTGTGTATACTGAAAATCAGGTTGAAAACTAAAACGTGTCAAAATTTTCAATTAACATGTTAGAAATATATCAAATTATGTAGAATATATGCACACAATACGTACATATATTTATATAGGCACACTGTTGAGCGTTAAGGTACTGTCTTCGCGAAGGCACCCCCATACACGACGTTTAAAAGAGACTGGCCCACGGGCCTGCGACTTTGGGAATCCACAGATGGTCAAAATATGATGGGCCTTCATTAAAAACCCATTAGCAAGGTCAACGCGGGGCCTCGGCGACGAAACTCGCTAACCCAAAAAACTGCCATAAAAATCCTTCCAGCTCCACGCATCCTGCTAACCCACACCTCCACGATTTCTCCCACTAATAACCTGCCAAAATCCACTTCGATCCTGCCCATAGCTCTACCAAAGCCAAGACAGAAGGACACACGCTAAATCAGTTGCTTACAAGACACCGACACGAGACCATCAAGCACCAGAACCAACACTTAAACGAATCACACAATATATATGTGAATAAATTCTATAACACAACACCATTCAGTGAATCTTCCTTGCCATATTAAGTTATTGTGGGAAATTGCAACGCGAGTAAGCAAGGTGCATACAATTATTCGTCGTTTGCAACACACACAATAAATTGTATTTCCATCAACGAAATATCAATCGTGCTATTATGTACATTTATTTGTCATCATTTGCGTTACAATAAACAGCAGCAATTTATTTAAGTTTTGCGTAATGAGTTAGGCTTTGAAAGTGGATATCGTTTGCCTGAAAAAATTAGTTTATAGGATGAAGAATGTCGTTCCACATCGCAACACGTAATTGATGTATATTTACATTTGTTCCAGTAGCGTACGATTCAGAATTCTTACAATTCTTAATACCGTATCTTAGTCAGGATTTTTCTTCGAATTACATTTAAATTTGTTTCGTATTTGTTCAGCCTGAGGTCTGGTTATGTTCTCCGTGTTTTTACAAAATTAATTAATTATCGTTGTTAACGTAGTTAAAAACATTTTCTTATTGTCCAATTCTTTTATAATAACTGGAAGGATTCCAAAACGAGCTTGAATATATGTTAGTTCCTGATTTAAATTTTCTAATTTCAAATATGCCATTTATATGTGATATGCAAAACACATGTAATATGAAAAATATGTGCTTGCAGAAAAATCCGCAGTCTAATTATAACATTTGACCAACTTTGTCGAGTCTCCGGGAGAAATACTCCATATAATAATTGAAGAAAACATAATAAAGGAAATGTCAACATTACTTTGGAATCTATATTACAAGAATAGAACTGTAAAAATTCATTTATGGTTAGAATCTGGTATTTCATATATTACAAGCTTTAATATATACACTGAAAATCAAATCTATTTCGTAAATGTAATTAAATTCTTGAATATAGAGTTTAAACTTTTTTAATTCAATTAGTCGTCCATATTTTTAGCTACAGACAGGGATAACTCACAAAGCTAAAGTACTATTCTTCTATATTTCGAGATATATCGTTAACTTTTGATTATTATATATATTGTGTTTATTTAATTCGATTCCTTTGACAGATGGAAAGTCTAGATAAGTACTTATTATCACTAGAAGGATTCCCCTTCTTGTTGTAGAGTGCTCGTCTGATCCCCCTTTACGTTTCCCTTTGTAACTTTATTTACCTTAAAACATTCGACGGGGTATAAAAGAGGGACGTTCCTGGCATATATAAATCTGGTCGCTTGTTACGATTGTTACTGTTTTATCTTCATCATTTTTCCTCTGCTGCCTCCTTTTCTACCTGGTTAGTCTGTAAAACGTTCTCTTTTACCCTGTTCCTTGTTACCTCTGTGCTACGTGTATACGTCGTCTTGGACTGCTGGGGCGTGACATTTTTATTTGGACGAGCGTGGGATAGTTTTACGCGACAAGAATTCACAAGTCAAGTATGTATTCCTTTATCATTTGATTTGAAATTTGCTGGAAGTAAATCGAAGCTTCGTGAGAATATTGGTAAATCATCCAAGGGAAATCAATCTTCTGGTCTGGTTTTATTTAAGAACAGCGCTTACATACATTTGTTATGAAATTCATCTGGATTCGTTTACGAGAGATGAAAGCCTTCCCTTGTGTACAGGATTTCCCTTTTAAGTGGCCGTATACTCATATTACTATTGCACATTTTGTTGTCACAAATATTCAGGTAATCATCATGCTGAATCGTGTACATCGCATTGATTTCCGATATGCTGAAAGTTCAAATCTCGAGATGGTAATCGAATTACCGATCCGAAGAAGACTTCAAAGAACGACTTTGCCAACATTAGTCGATTAAAAATTCGGTGCTCGAACTAGGTTTAGTAGGGCTCTTGCTTGGTTGTTGTTCGAATCAATTTTGAGTGGATTACTGTGAGACGAAAAAAGAAAGATTACTGCAGAGAAAGCTAAGTTCAGTAATTTGGAATTTGTAAAATATTGAATCTTCTGATTACTTATATTCGGGTTGTTAAATAGAATGAGAGCAGTTAAAAGTAGTTGTGGTAGATTAAAGTATTGGATATTGAAGTATTTCGAGTAAAAAGAAATGAATTGTTTTTTGTTGTAAAGAAAAGCTGCATCGCTAGTTAGAAAATTCGATACAACAGGTTATAAAATAATGTCGAATCTAACATTCAACTTAATGGAATTTCTGAATAGTGTGTACAAGCGAATAACACCTCTGTTGCTCCTCTAACTGCGGCACTTCCTGGCTCATTTACGAAAATAAGTGGACAGAACACTACTATTATTATTAATAATAATAATGATAATAAATTGACTAAATTTTCTACTTAATATGTTTATACTGGTAATGTAAAGTTTTTCAATAGGGACAATAGATCTTTGCTAATCGATCATAGCCTTCTTTGAAAATATTTTGCTATATTTTTTTCAATTTGTATATTTTATTGTTTGCTATTTAATCTCGAATCGCTATACGATCGAACAGTGCACGGAAGCAGTTCGAATTAATCACTGAAACTCTCGTATAAACAAATTTTGCGAAACGCTGACATTAATTGGCCTCCGAAATCGTCTCATTTAACACCTTTGGAATTCTTTTGTGGGTCTACGTTAAATCTCGACTTTATGCCAATAAACCAGGAGCAATTGACTAGGTTAAGAACATTACTCGCGTTATTGGTAAAATAGAGGCTTTGTTATGTAAAAATGTGCTAAGTAATTCGGCCTTTCGAATATGCACTATTAAGCAAAGCTGGTATCAAGCAAACATTTGAAAGATATTTTCTATACTCGATAGTATTGTATGTAGTTTAATTTGAAGTGAAAGTTTGCATAATATTTTAGATACAACTTATTTTATTGAAGAGTAAAGATGTATCGTTTTTTAATGAAAGGCTCTGTATGTATCAAAGCTAGTGAATGGAAAAATTGAATTTTGAAAATAAGGGGCAACTTCCAACTAAATGTTTCTTCGTTTCATTTAAAATCTTCAAATATGAAAGAGGTGTAAATGGAGATCACACTAGGATAGTAATTAAGTTAACTAGTTCACTAGCTTTGTAAGAATAGATTAAAAACAAAAAGGAATTCCTTATTACCACCTTCTCCCCATCTATTCCTTTCTCGTTTGACTTTGATGTTGTTTGAAGTGAATTAAGACTTGGTGGGAATATTGATAAATCTTTTACTATGATACCCGGTCGAAGACAGTTCATACATATGTATACTTATCATTAAATTGATATGGATCCATGTATGGAAAGTATCATAAATGAAGATTACTGAACAAAAATAAAAATTTTCATTTTTGAAAGTGTGAATCTAATATAAACCACTCATAAAATAATCTAAAATAAACATGAAAACTGTTTTTTATTGGAAAACTTTGTTTGTTCTTTTTATTGAAAGTAGGTAAAACAAGCAATATAGTGGCCTTAGGAAATAAATTCTTACCTCAACAAATCATTGTTAAAGGCATGAAACGAACGTACCAATGAAAACTTTTACGATCGTTAAATTCGTAACAATGACGTTGTAATAGAACTTATTAATAAATGAAAACAATTTCTTTTGTACAACTCGATTTCTTCCTCCGTAGTTCTGCACTTAATAAACTTTAAGGTTATCTCGTAACTTTATTTGACTATTTTTGAACGTATTTAACATAAAAATCGTTCCAATATGGAGCATAATATTGTTCAACATCTCTTTTATTTATGAACACTTTTTCTTATATGTTCAATATAATGAATTCGTTACTATGTAATTGAAAATGTACGACAAAGTCCAATGTCCTCTGTACTGTCACTTGAAAACTTTTCATTTAAATAGAAACATGTTCTTACATATATTACCACGTCAATTTGTGTAACAGATATAAGATATATAGTAAAAGTATAGTCATACTGAATTATGACACGTTCCATACTTTATAATTGTATTGGTCACGTTTTAATGTTCAACAGCACATTTACCTCCTAATATTTATTTTTAAATATTAAGTGTACACGAATATACACTGTGTATGTGTTGTTACGTAAACAGAAGTCCAAGTTTAGTATGAAAATTTGTTTACTTACGATTCTTTATATATTACTTTGCTATCAAATAAACGAATTCAAGTTGCAGTTATAGGAACAGTGGCAGTACGTGGGTCGTTTACCCAATTTAGACTAACTCATCTATTGTACAAGTGCTCAAGTTACAGGCTTCTTTGGTGAACTTTAAAATCTTATCTGCGTTTGATTTTTATCCATACGGTTTATTTTTGATTGGTTAATTATTGGGTGTGAGCGGCGGGCGTCGTGCCTCTGACTACTGTGTATGAAGTTGTAGTTACGTCCGGAATGGGTTTGGAAGAGGCAAGCAAGAATTCGTTTAAAAAATTCTTAGCTATTATGTTATTTTTTAATGTTTTTCAGCGGTAATTTTTTTGTTGACAATGTACTTTTCAGTTCGGCCTAGCGCAGCTAAGGGTAAAATTTCAGAGCATGGACTATAAACAGTTTAGGCTAACAGGGATGTTTGATCTATGCGTTCGGACTTTGACAACAAACATTGATAATTAACTGTGTTTATATGCATCCTATCGACTAGTAATCACATGTAATGACGAAAATATTCATTACTATCATGGTAAAACATTAGCGGATTATGAAGAACGCAATGATACCAATTACGATCAGCATGTCACAGTACCAATATGTTAATAATTTTAATTTAGAAGATATGCAACATTATTTATTGCAAATTTGGTATCTACAAATTTGTTACTGACTCTTTACGAAATTGCTACACCTTAAAACGAGAGCCGTAGAAACAGAAAGACCCCATTTATCTCACGAATTAGATGTATATTTCTCCTTTTTTACTGTAATCGATGTGCAATTGAACTCGATTGCAGGTAAAAAGTTCAGACTGTTGTTCATGTTCGTCGAACCGTGCCAACCTCGCATGATTAACTCGAACTGGTGGCACGAACTTTAGCACAACGACTCTAAGACCCACTGCAACAAGTTTCCATTTGCTTTAATCATCTTACTCGGGCACGTTCAGCCGGTAATGCTCCGCAAACTTTCACCCGTATATTTTGGCCGCTTATATTAGGCACGACAATTATTTCTCCAAGGGGAAGCTGTTTGGCCAGCTCGAACATAGTTCTGTTCGATTTAAGCAGAATTTAGATATTGAAAGAATCTGATAATGCTAATTCAGTAAATAATAACAATTGAACCACTTGGGAGTTAAACTGGCCAATTACTTAAAATTAATGAAGTATGGTAGATGTTCCAATTACTGTCAGTGTCCCTATAACTGTCACTTGAATTATTTTATTTAATAGCGAATAAATTTATGAAGAATCGAGGCTGAAAAAATGACAATACTAAACTTCAACTTCATCTTTATGTAACAACACATGGACATTGCACATATGTTTATATTTAATATGTAAAAATAAAT
Organism: Eucera pruinosa; assembly: GCA_028830335.1. Classification (NCBI taxonomy): domain Eukaryota; kingdom Metazoa; phylum Arthropoda; class Insecta; order Hymenoptera; family Apidae; genus Eucera; species Eucera pruinosa. The sequence continues at coordinate 14,786,997 of JAMYCR010000012.1, forward strand.
ATTAAGAGGTGAATGTGTCATTTGAGCATAAAAACGTGACTAATGTACTGTAAGTAGAAAGCATGGAAATTTTTATATTGCAGTAAAGGCGATGAGTGTTACGATTTATCTTCTATTCGTTATACAAAGTGACGTGCTAATATATGTAAGGATCATTTTCATTTAAGTGACAATTCAAGTGACAGTAGTAGGGAAATTGGACTTTGTTATATATTTTCAATGATTTTAACATTAAAAAAAATCATCATAAATGAAGAAGATGTTAACTAATGTTGTGCTCTAAACTGGACCGATTATTGGATTAAATAACGTTTGAAATAATTAAATGAAGTCACGCGCTAAACGTAAAGTGGCAGTAATTGAGACATTTACCCTAATTTCTGAGTAATAAATAAACTATGAATTTTTTATGCATTTGTTTAAATACGCAAAAGGTATAGAGTTCAGATAATATATAAATATATATGAAATATCTGAAGTGAAATGCAAGTTACAATTTTTAGAGGGTAAAACAAATGTCTACTTTGGTTTTATTCTCTTAGTTGTGCTTTAAAAAATTTGAATTCGCATAAACATCCGCAATCTAATAATAAAATTCAGATACGTAGAAAAGGTGCGGTTGGTTAGTTTAGCTTCTGAGAGGCTCATTTATTGATGCCTTATTATCGAGGAAAGCCGGATATAAAAATAATTTAACATAAATAATTTGTGTTGCCATCCCTTTCTCACACTCTACAATTCTCAACTGAAATCATGTGATTTCATGCGACATGCCTGCGTCTTCAGATTCATTACAGCAGTCACATAAACTGTCTTCTATGAATAACTGTTTAGTGTATGAAATGCTATTTATTATTGTTACCCACGTGAGTAAATGTTTCTTACTCGCCTTATTGTTTTCTGTGTAATATAAAGTGTAATTCAGTATTGAATTTGAAGAAAAGAATTTGGCAACTAATCTATAAGCGAAGTAGATAACTGTTTAAAGTTAATTAAAATACTAATTGTTTGTGTGTTAGATAATGTAGCTCGTATGCACTGACATGCTGAGCCAGGTGAAATATTATTTGGCTGTTGCTGAGTTCACCTTCGTGACTGCCTTTATTTTTTGTGTTGTGTCGTGTCGTTACAAAGGTTGCTTTCTTAAAGTTATCTTATATTCTACTCGATATATTTATATACAGATTCGTGAGCGTGAGGGCGTGTCTTTAATTTCAAGGAGTGAAGGTGAGAAAGTGTGTCTGTCCAATGAGATGAAAGAATTTGTCGGGGGTTGAAATCTATGATTTTGCAGTCACGTCTTCTGGGGAAGGTCCGATACGTCAAGCAGGTATCGTCGGTCGGGGACAGTTTACCGTTATGGAGTTCGTAGTCGTCCTGTCTGCTAATGGCTTTTTTATGATATGTCTATTTGCTTTGTGTAAGAAGTCGGTAATGAGTGGTGTTGGATTTTTTGGGTACAAAGATTTTTACGGGTATAAAGTTTGTTGTCTCCGGCTATAGGTTTTTATCCTTGAAAATATTAAAGGACAGGGCAATAAATAAATACGATGTTTTCTAGTCTTAACACTAATATTGGAAGATGTTAACTCTCACGAACAGTGGAATCTAAACAAATCGATTATCACTTCTATTTTAATGAGAATTAGTAAAAGTATGTCTTCATTTCTCAATATATTTCAAGTTTTCCTCGGGATTTTTATAATACGAAAAAAACGCTTATTTTAAGTCTATTAAAAGAAATAGTTCAATGGACGTATACGCATGCACAGAATTCCAGGTAATCTAAAGTTACGAAAGAGGATGGAAACTTTTAGGATACGATTCTGGTTAGAACTGAAGCAGCAAACTTTAAACATATTCTGCAAATAGAATGTAACGAAATAGTCTGATCCCTTCGAGGAGGATTGTCCTATTGAACAATAAGTATTTTTCGAGTCTTGTATCCATGTCTTTGTAACTTTTATACGAACTTTTTAAGTAGTACAATAAGTATAACTGTTATAACCTTAACACGCAAAAATTACGTTATAGATATATGTAGTGGTAGAACAAATTCGGAGACATACTTATAAATATCAATACGTATCAATTCCTGAATACCTTGATATGCTATCACAAGCGTATCAAAATAATTTGTAATTGGTATTGGTAAAATATGTTTCATGTGTCATGCAGTATCGATCCAATACCATCACGTGGTATTCATGGAGATATCAATAAGTAAATGTTTAATTAATTTCAATAGTCAGAATGAAATAATTTTCTCATTCACAACGACATGAATCTATGAATTTATTTTCAAAAAGATCGAATAATTTCAGTCTAAATAATAAGTATGATAGGAATGATATAATCGACAGTAGACTGGCTTATGTTATTACATATTTTACGCTACAGATTTTGTTTGATGCGTATCGATACGATAGGTAATTGTTTCAATACATCTGAAATCGTTTGCAAACTTATCGTACATAAGATTGATATGCAAATTTCAATTCTAAACATGAACGTGTCAATTGTATCAAACATATCCCAGTCCTATCGTTACATACATACATGCGAGAATTATTGTTGCTTACTGATATCTAATATTGATCATGCATATATATTTTAACTTCTGATAGTATATAACAATGACTTGAAACTAAAACTTTAACAATAATTTTGTCTTTCAGACTTTGAAATATTTTAGGTATACTGTAATCTTAAATTCTAGTCGCTTTTTTTGTTCATTGAGTGGTTTCGGTTTTTAAATCTAATACACATGGTAGGGCAATAACTTTGACCACTTTGAATGTTCCTGTTATTTTTGGCGACATGGAGAAATATTGTTAACAAAAGTTGTATTGTTTCAAGTGGTCCACATATGGCAGTAATAATCATCTTTTACAAAGATTTCATGGTCACTTTGTTTTTTTTTTAAATGACATGATATACTTTTCTAGTTCTAATGAAATAGCGCGTGTTTAGATAATTTCAGCGATCAATAGTTCAAGGTCGTTTGATAATAGACAATAGGTTTAAACAATGACTTATGTTGTAAGAGATGTTTGAAATGATGTCCGGTTGCATGAGTGATAGTGTAGGTATGTATACACACACGTAAGTGAGCGCCTATGCACCCATGCAGTGAATAACTCTTGAGGGATTCATAATGAAAATAACCCTCACCACATATTAGAACCTCAGTCACGAGGTCCAGAATTTCACGATTTAATTGGATAAAATTCTTTTGCGATATTACTACGGGTAATAGCCACAGCAACTGTATGTGATAAATATTTTGTTAATCAGCAGTGAAATTTATTCAAGAAAAATGGAAGATATTGCAATTCTTTCTTTCTTTCTCTAGAAACACACAAAGGTTAGCAATGGTAATTTTTATTATGAACCTCTTAAATTTATTCCCTAATCACAACAGATTTTCAATAAATAAAGATACGATGCAAGCGAGACAAACTCGAAAATCGTAATAGGACTAAGATTTATTGATTCTCAATTGAGTAAACTCGTGAAATTCCTTCCGTTAATAGTAAACAGTCAATTACATATTTTGTAATTACATTGGTTTACTATTATTATGACAAAGTTTAGTCCAATTTAAGGAAAGTAATTTTTCAAAGGTGATACATAGGAAACGTGATTGAAGCGTAATCTATAGTCAATTCGCTGTGTTTTCGCGCAACAGTTTTGTTCGGGTTTATCGTTATCGTCATCGATGGTTGCACAGCTATCCGTCGTGTCATTAATCAACGCTACTCGGAATTACATTCGAAGCAAATGGTAATTGAAGGGTAATTTCATCTTTCTGTATAAATCACAGTCACAATAATTTACGGTAATTACTATCAATCGCTTGATGGTTTCGTAGTTTCATAGACAGCCGAGCACTGTACTAATACTAATAATATTTGTAGGCACTCTTTAGGATGCAGAATCGATTAAGTAAAATAATGGCATTATGATCAAACAATTTATTTTCACGTTTCAATATTTATTGAAATAAAATGAAATCAAAATGAATTTCGTAAAGTAACAAATTCAATTTTTTAGTGCTACCAGTATTATGTTGACAATGTCGTTGGGTGAATGCCTTAAAATCGAATAGCAATGATTAATGACTATATTGACTATCAATTTATTGTTAGTCTTGTCTTCTATCATATTTCCCTTTGTATTTCGTACTTTTGTTATAACTTTCTAATAAGACATTAAACGACCTATGTTTGCGTAACATTTTCCCCTTATACTCATAGAACATGCTGATAAAGTTTTGCAGAAAAAACATGTAACTCCCTCAATGAGAAAAATTATATAGTTTGAATTAGAAAGATGGTGCAATTACACGTTGCAAGTGCATCAATGCACAATGAATAATGAAGAAGCGTACCAAATATAAACATCTATTCAATTTTACAATCGTTAACTGTTTTAAAAATACAGCAGTGCTGAGTTGCGTAAAATACCTTATGTCGCGTCACTGAACCGTCTATGTTAGGTTGCTGATGACGCCTACCTTAACGTTAACTTAATAGGTGAAGGTGGTTTTTGCCGCGAACGTATAGTGCACAATTGTATGTTGTACACTCCGATCGGACTAAGTGTGTCGTGTAAATCTCCGTTGAGATTGGTGCGTGTGTCGTTGATGAGTGCTTGTCTGCGACTGACTTCTGTCGCGTCTCCCCGTGAAGTTTCGCACCTTCGTCGATTAGGTATGCACGCTGATTGGTTAATGAAAGAATAAGTCATTTGTCCAATCAACGGCATCCCATGTCCCGCCCACGCCCGTCTATGCGCCCTTAGCGCGTCCTTACTAGAGAGAGTGGAAGGGATTGGGGGGTGCGTTAGGTGTTCGATGGTTTTGGCAAAGTCCTGTTTCCGAGAGTTTTCACCTGGTCGAAACTTTATGACTTATTCCCGTTAGGGATCGCGGCGGAGGACCCTTGCGAGCGAGTCCCCGCGATATTGGGAATCCTTCGGAAACTTCGGGTTTATAACACGTCATTAGCTGATGAGCACGGAAAAGGTAAAAATTTAATTTAAGAAAATGTGTTTGGGATTAAGTCCCTTACTACTTTAGCTTACCACTCAAAATTCAGCCTATTATGCGTTCGTGCTGTAAACCATTGCCATCGAAGACCTCACGCATCCCTTTGTGTGTTTCCGAGACGGAACACCTTATTTGTGTACATAAAAATTTGACAGTTCGTTTAAATTGTATAAATTTTTGCAAGATGTGAAATAACTGTGCTATCTCGGCTGTGTGTAAGTATTATATACTTACTAGAAAGAACATTTGTTGCTGATACTCTGTTCGGATAATAGAAAATCAGGATAGCAGAATGTTCGGATATTACGGTATTCAGATAATGGGTGTTCGGCTATGGAAGGCTCTACTGTACAACGTTATTAACTATCGAATACATATTTACATGTCTGCTAGCTTCGCATAGTTGCATATTATAATAATGTGTGGAAATTGATAAGATGTAATGAACGTTGCATGGTGCAGCGACGGCTACGTGGTGCACTATTTAACTTTTCCTTATAGTTTGTTTTCTTACGAGATTTCAAAATTATCCTCAGAATTTCAAATAGAAGTTAAACTTTCTTGTCATAAGAAAGTTTTAGATAATATTCAAACAAATTTAGTAGTGTATATTACAATGGTTGGTAAAAGATTTTTAAAGATATTCTGGTAACTAACTTGACGAAATTTAATTGATAGTTTAATGTGCAACTGCTGGGGAGCAATAAACAGGATCATTGTCTTTTTAAATTTCCAACATTTATACATTTGAAGCTAATTAATTAGATTTCGGTACATCACTGGGTAGAATTTCTTTAAAAATTATATAATGACAATTGTGATATATATTATTGAATTTCTTTTAATGATATCTACAACTTTAGCTGTGAAAAAAATTGAGTTGCGATTTAAAAAACTAAGGGCCTCCTTAAAACCTAAAAACTCCAAATAATAAGAAAAAATAGAATTTTGCACTATGTGGATCCCTTCGAATTATGCGACATTCATTATGAAACTGATAGAAGAAGAAAAAAGAAAAACAGTCATATTTTGGTGCAAATTAATTAAACGAAAAATAAGCAATAAATTAAATTTTTTTTGCATTTTTCTTTACACTACTTTCATAATGACCGACACAAATAATCGATTAGGGTGAGCGGAAAGTTCATCTTGCTATGTAAATAATTGGTTAGTAGTTATTCCTGTATATTCACATCTTTATTTAGTATTCAGAAAATGAAAGCCATTAACCAAATATATTAATGTCAATAGCAAAATGTAATAAAATAAAAACGTACAAACTGGTCTGTTCAACTTAATATGCGTAGCCTAATTCACAAATGCTTATTCAGAACTCATAATCGCGACAATATGTATAATACTTAAATATTACTTCTAAGGAACGTTCGACAATTCGAGAAAACAAGAAAATCTGAAACTTTGCACAAACGTTGTTTAAGCGATCGTATTAACGGATCCACTTTTTGTGTTGGCAAAGAATCGATTCTACTGGTAAGAACACTTCCTTAAAGAAAATATAAGTTTTTATAATATTGTCAATAGCTTCAAAATCATGCATGATATCGAGAAAAAGTTAATGTCAAAGTTTTATCGCATTCGATATCTTACAGTATGACTGCAAAGAATATTAAAAAAATCTTCCAAAAAATAGCCAAACATATGCTGATTATTAAAGCTAGTTAATCTAATCAATATTCCGTATACGGAATTAGTTTTAGTAATTAGGCTTGACTATGTTTTATTTCGTCGCCGTGCAGAAAGCCGCTTACGGCTCAGAGCAGGTGCGACACTATACATATTTAGATCGCCTTGGCTGCGACCCATCCGAAATTTAATGTTGCGTATACTTTATTAGGGGAGACCAGAGTTAAAAGTTTCGATTTTAAAAGAGCATAGTAACTAAAAATAATGTATTCACCTTTTTCACTCTTGACTAATTTATTGTTAAATTCATTAGACTTTAAAATTTTCATAGGAACGTATTTATTTATGGTTAGTCGAGGCGGAACATTTTACCTCTTCGCGAGGCAAGTTATTATCACTTCAGGGTAAGTTGCTATGAAGAAATAAGTGTTACCTTTCAATGAGTTACTTCATTTTTTAGTAAAGTAAAAAGTAATTCTATTAATACAGTTCATTTATTAAATTCAGATTAACACAAATGTGCGCCTTTTTGAAAGAAAAAAATTATATTTGGCATACACATTGATCTAATAAAATAAAAATAATAGTCTAATATAGTGATAAATTATTAACAACTTTGTCTAAACCTAATATAATTAGTCTTTTAAATAAATAAAACTATTAGGTGTACCAACAAATGATCCACTACTTTTAAACGCATCGATGAACTTGTTGGATCAAAAACTCAAGATTTCTTTCAAGCATGAGTCCCTTTTGATTCATGAGGACAAAATAATAAATGATATTGATGTTAAATAATCGAATTAGACAAAATATTAACGACTGAGAAATATTTACTTCCCGGATACATCACTACTTCCTTGTCTAAAACAATACAGTTCGTTGCTACGGACGCTATTTAAATGGTTGACAGCGTGACGTATCGACTCACGCATCAAAATTAGGGTAGATGTACCAATTAGTACCATTTTAAGGTTGTCGCCTAACTTTATTTAACTATTTTAGATATTATTTAACCTGAAAATCGTTCCAGTTTGGCACATAGTATTATTCAACCGCTCTTTTACTTATGAACATTTTTTATATGTTGAATATAATGAATTAATTGCTACGTAATTGAAAATGTACAACAAAGTTCATTGTCCTTATTACAGTCACTTAAAAACTTCTTATTTAAATAGAAACACGGTTTTACATATATTAGCACGTCAGTTTGTGTACCAGATATAAGATGTACAATAAACGTATCGCTTTTACTGAATTGTGACATGTCCTATAGTTTATAATTACATTGGTTTCTCGTTTTAATGTTCAAGGACACATTTAGCTCCAAATATTTCGTTGTAAATATTAAGTGTAAACGAATATACAATATCTATGTGTTGTTACGTAAACCGAAGTCCGAATTTAGTATCAAAATTTGTTTATTCACGCTCCTTCGCACATTACTTTGTTATTAAATAAAATAGTTAAAGTGTCGCTCGTGGGGTCATTCACAGTAATTGAGGCATCTACCCTAATTGAAAACACAACACTATCCTTTCTCACCTTAAAGCTATAATCGTCGGAACAACTTATGTACGGAACTTCTAGCCGCAGTCTCCCCTACTTCATAAGTATCTAGCATCATCTCATATTCTGCAAATCCAAAAGATTCACAAATGCCTAGACTTGTGATTTCAGTCAGTCAAACTTACCCTAAGCCTTTCAATATGAGATACATATTATCGAATACATTTTCACGCATATCTCAAAAACTGAAGCCGAGTGGCGGTAACATATCTAGAGAAAAGTTATTCAGATTGACGTCCTGCACAACATATTTCAAAATTGTCAAAATCGGTGAGGTTGGCCCTAATGCAATAATTGCCAGAATATTAACGCGTTTTATATATACTATTTTGTCAAATAGTTACCGTTGGCGAGAAAAATGCTGATTAACATTACCGCGAACACCCTGTATATAATGTTTAAATAAATGAATCGTATATATATGGTGAGTCACAGTATGGATCACGAAGAGTCGCATGTGCGCCGTGAGTCGTGCTTTAACCATCCCCGATGCATGATTTTGAAAGTTCGTTTCTCTTGCTTAACATTTTTCAAACCATCGAGTGTATAAAATGCAAATTTAACTTTTTAAATGTACAAAAGTATCTAATGTACCCCGTCATTTTGTCCCATACTGAAAGAAGCTTAGGAAAACTAAACGCAAATCCTTGCTTCAGCCTGATCAGCTTACCTACATGCTGTTATTGTATAAATCTCGGGCGTTTTGGAGAACCCCAGCTTGTAGCATTGCACGAACGGTTCTATTACATCCGTTATACAGTTGCGAGATGCGTGCTTGTGATATATAGCCAAGCCGTATCAATATTACCAGCGTGTTACGAGTTATACCAATTCTGTTGCGTCGAGTATGCGGGGAACTCTGTACACTGTAGATCGGTTAACATGTTGCGATTATCTCTGATTTTGTCCGTGTGCACACTGCTCGAAATGCGAATTTGTTCCCCATTTTCCTCGATGAATATCTCAGGAAAATTAATGGTGGCGCGTCCAAAAATTAAATCTCTGTTGTTGTGAGCACCACATGATACAGGGGATATGCAAAATTTACCTTCTACCCTGTCAAGTGAAATTGATTGGACTTGAATGTGAGATAAAAAATATCTGTTAAGATAATTTGATTTAGTAATTATTCGCATACTAGTCGATTAACCCTGCTACGATATATCGAGTCGTTTTCAATCTTTCGCTCAATAGGGTTTTTATTTTTGTAATATGCATGCAATTAAAAGTTTGAAGGTTTATGTTGAGTGCCCTTTTCCTCGAAATTATGAGCTCTTTTTAAGGAAAATAGGATACAATTGAATTAAATAAAATCTTGAAGACTGTTCTGGGCTATTTTGGAATTTGATCAGATATACGAAAAGTGATGCCATTTCAATGAGTGCATATGAATCAGTTCGTGTACATAATGAATATATATATATATACACATACATATATATATATATATATATATATATATATATACATACATACATATATATACACATACACATATATATATATACACACGAAATTTTAAACACGATTTTCACGAAACATTCTGTAATTTTGACGAAGTTTCGATCACCAAAATCGAGATATTGAATTGAAATTTTAGTAACTTATGATATATATTCCTCTAAATTTGGTAGGCGAATTAACTATCCTAATGATTGCCTTTTGGAAACATATCATGGCATAACGCCTGTTTTACTACCAAATCTTACTATATTCTTGTTAAACAAAAATTTACTTCAAATTTTATGCGAAGTAATTCCACAATGGACCAAAGATTTTTTCGCATGGTTACTCTCATTACCACATTTTTGCTGCCGTTTCGCGCAAGCAATTATATCTAGTCTAACAACGTTTAAAGAGAAAACGAACGATAAAATGGTTACGGTACGGTTATGAAAATAAAGTCCGTTATAATAGCAGGTTCGCATTTTGTCTAGCGTAAAAAACCATTCTACCGAGTTATACCAACGCAGCGCTTCTCGCATCAAGAAGAGATCGCGAGGGGCTTGCTGCTGTAAAAGTAAGGATTTTTTCAGGTAGAAAATTAAAGCGAGAGCTTAGGAGAAGCCCTGGAAATAAAACACTAATTCGGGTGGATCGATGCGTTCTCTAGAGTTCATGAACTGGAGAGACCGAGAGAACCGGAGGGTAGTATTTAGGGAGAGAGATGTATGCGGGGGGTGGTGTATGTTGGACTAACTTCAAAATATTAGTGGCAAAGATGCGCCAAGGATTATAGCTCCCGTCCTCAATTAAAATCTGGAGAATAATAAAGAGATAATTCATAATAGAATTATTTGCGTTCTGTTAGTTGCGCGTTCAAGGATTAGAACTATGCCTAAACGATAAGCAGTAAATTTAATTTTAAACTTAATGTAGACTTTCATTTTAGTAGTTTCCTAAATATTATATTTTATTTATGTGTATTCAATTATATATATATATATATATATATGTAATATTTAAATTGCATAATGTAAAATAACAATTAAATTAAGTTATATAAAATATAACTGTTATTATATCTTATAATGCAGAATTTTTTTTAAAATATAATTGTGGACGAACAGGATAATACAAAATGTTTAATAATGCGGCATAATTGTTATTCATAAGAAATAAAAACGAAAGAACAAAAACACTTTACTTACGGAAGTAATACATCGAGCACATTTTTAGCCGCGACAGTTCATACATAAGAAAATGATAGATCATCGATCCACACATGTGACGTACGCAACGCTACTGTGCGACCATTGGCGGAACTACGGTCTACATTTTTTCTATGTATAATGATACAAAAAATGTTATAAAAAACTTGAGTGGTATCAAAGGTCAAATGCATGAAAACCAATTACATGTCGACCATTTGTACGAATTTTTAAGATAATCAACGTTTTTTGTATATGTGTATAGCAGGATATAATTAGGTACCTTGTTTTACTGTAAGATATTGAGTATGTTTATACGCAATATCTCGCATTAATCTTTAGACACCATGATATTTGAGAGATAATTGTTGTGTTTATGTAAGTATATGTATCATTGTAATTAATAAAGCTGAATATGTTATTTCTTTAGTGCAAATGCATATTTACAGAGATACATTATTATATACAGAGTGAACCGCATAATGCTTTCACCTTTATTACTTTCATTGTTAGTTAATGATAATGTTATATTTTTTATGTTTTTAACAAAGACTTCAAGATGATCTGCAACTCTTTATGTACAACCTTACAGGTTATTGCATATTAGTTGACGCATATTTAGATAATCTCAACGAGCTTAATAATAAGTATCTTTTCTTTGTCTGACAGTGTAGTAATATAATGAAGACAATAATATGTGAAGGTACAATATTACAAAAAAATTTTATATAAATTATATGTATATTATATTTATATATGTCATATACTGCAAATATGTATAATATAAATATAATTTTTAAATATAATAAACATAAGTGTATCTGTATATATGCGTATATATTATATATTTCTGTCCATTGCATATGTGAAAAGATAGTGGTAAGTTCCTATCCAGAAACTTAATCAACAGGAAAATCTTTTGTAATTAAAATATTTTTATTGAAATAAGTGGGGTATAAGTACATGAATATTTGGTTCCTTCGTACCTGCAATTTATTTTTAATTGCGTAAATGATAATCGGCGGGATTAAAGAAAATTGCAACTTCAGTGAAAAAGCTTAAAATAACATGTTTCACATTATGAGAAAGCGCAGGATTAATTCCAGAAATAGCCACTAGCAATCTCTTCGTAAGCTTATACACAAATTAATGTAATGCAATCTAAAGAGCGATGTGGAGTAATGTAGAATATTTATTTAAGTAATTACTTCTACGAACTAAAAGAAAAGAATGAATGATGCAGTAGAATGTTGTTAATTAGATTTTACTTGAAAATTTCTGTTTCTTTATACAACATGAGAATATTTATTTGAACTATAAAAAAGAACTTCGTTCATTTGTATTTTCATAACAAGTAGAAGTATAAAGGAGCTTAATTGAAAAGGAGTAATCTTTTCACAGTCCTTCACCAATAGAATTATTGTTACATTTATTTGAAACTAAAATTGTTATAAAAATATCATCGAATTCAGTGTGAAAAAGTTTCAAAATTAATTTCGCCAGTTAACAATCAACTTTTCGTTCGAATGAACGTCGGGGAAACAAAGGAATTCACGAGTTGCGGACAGCGTTTAACCACTGACCTTGAGATCAAAAGGGGTGACTTCGGACGGGACTTTTAGACGACCTTAAAAGGGTGGAAATCGCACAAAGTGTCGTAAGAATTATCGAACTCGGGGTTCAAGAACGCGGAAAATTTGGCTTCTCGCTGCTTTCGCGACTGCAATTTCATCTTGGTTTTCAACCCCTGGGACCTTCCTCTTCTTTCGCTTTCTATTCTTCAACTCACGGCTTCTGCTTCTCTAGCGTGCTATCCCATCGTACTCCTTTACTCCTTTACCCGGTGAACCCCTTTGACAGGCACTCTTCTAAGGAGTTCTTGCGTTTCCAAACGGAAAGACTACCGAACACGTGGCATCTGTACGTGTATACCTACGTCTTTACCCTCGAACCACCCTCCTGGTATGCACACGCTTTTTACCCTCTCGTACGAATCCCTTCTTCCTCCTTTCTCTCTCAATCACCCCTTAATGCACACTCCAGTCACGTCTACTTCAATCCCTAATGTTCTTCCGAGACTCGAACAAACAAGTTCTTCCCCCATTTTCAGCTAACATATGACATTTATCGATTAAATATGCGTCAGTTAATTCGATGCACCATTCATATGATTTTCAGTGATGTCACACTGTCGATACTATTTCTAGTCGCTGATGTGAGTACTCTTGCAGAAAGTGCTCGTCAGCGTTCATTTATCTCACTCATTTGCGCACATTGTCGCAAGAAGCAGGTACAAATTGTGTGAACGAGGTTACGCACTGGAAAACCCAGAATATACTACACAGAGTATTCAACGAATTGGAAAAACTAACAAGGAAATGATATCTTACAAAAAAAAAATAAGGATATGCAATAAAATTTTGCATGCAGTTAGAGAATTAAAAAAATATTGAATTTGTAGTCATTATATTTGCTGTTACTCTTGTACAAAATGTGAAACCACCAAAGTTAAGAACTGAAAAGTTGTTAATTAAAATAGCTTTACAAGGAAAGTTGTAGACGAAAGTCAAATATGAATCTTGAATATATTAACTTTTCTAATCATTGTCTGTATAATATGCAATTTTTGCACTACTATCCGTTAGTAAATTACACAATGAATCTCACAAATATTTATGTATTTTATCAATTTTCGAAAATTGCGGTAGGGTGAGAAAAAAGAATCAACGAAAGCCCAGATTTAAATATAGCATTTCGTTTGTTTTAAATTTGCCATTGTCTCTATTATTATAGTTCTTTTATACAATTTGCGTTTTAGAATTTAAACAATTACATTTTTCTTCGTAGTTTCTGGCCAAAGGCTTATGAATAAGGAGAAATGAAATTTAAAATATTTCGAGTAAGAAAAAATTATTTTAGCCATTATATGTTATTTCAACTTTATTAAGAATGAAATCTGTTTTGTTTACTAAATTACAGAATTCTTTCCTTTATCTAACAATTTAGTTTAGTATCGAAATAGAGTAGTTTATGCTACGCAATATATTTTTTTTAATAATTTCAAACGAAAAGTTCTTGTACCTCCAGTATTTTAAGAACGAAAACATTGTGCAGCTGTAACTTTCTTGAACTCTTTTAATAACACTTCTGTTGAGAATACCAAAGCTAACTACTTACAATTAGTTTTACCTACTTTACAACAATATTAATCGATCTTAGAATACTCGCTTTAGAAATTTGTATACTTCAAACGCAAGAACTTACTTTCCGTATAAGATTTCTTGAATCTTGTTACGCAATTTTGAAAAATTTAAAAAAAAACAATGTATTGTTTGTTTTTCAACTTTTAATTTAATTCGCCCATCGATATAACTTTGTTGTGAGAGTAAAATTACAAGTATCGTTCTGTTAAGTTAAGTATACAAATTTAGAATCTTTATCCTTTTGGTTTAAAGTGACGCATCGGAGGATCTACTTTTAAACTTTATTTGAAATTGTTGGCACACTTACTTATATATTACAATGCAACTATCACACGTTATATCGCAATATATCTACAAATGCTACATATTGCAAAAGGACAAATATACTTTTTGGTTACCTTAGTATTCGCAAAGGTCATATAATATAAGGTAATTATAAAGTCTCTATCTATTTTAGTAAATATCGTTGATAATTTCAAAATAAATTTTATTAGAATACCAACCGCATTTTGTAAAAGTAAATAAATACAATTCAAGATGAACGTTTTGCTGCATTACTGCAAACATTCTAAGGTACGAGGGTGAATCAATAATTAATCGGAATGAAGATATAACTTTTTACTGATATTACATTTAGAGTTATGTATGCATTGTTAGATCTCTTCCACTTTCTGTCGTTTCCACGCCAAGCTTTACTGTAGTAATTTAATAGATTCTTTGTTTTGGAAACATTAAAATGGCCACTATATTAAACTGTCCAAAGGAAGAACGCTGTCTACTACAGTCCGATTTTTGTGGTCTGATAGTGTGTTGGCTGTTCAAATCTAACGCAGATTAACAACATAGTATCAAAATAGCATATGACTAGAAGACAGTGCTTATGAATGAATTAACAAATTCAAAACAAAATTTTCTCTGAAAGAAGCAGTGCATGCTTGGATCATCTTTCAACTAAAAACATTTTATTTACAGAGCATGACAAAGCTTAAGTATCCACGGACCAAGCGTATTGAAAGTTATGATCACTATATTGAAAGCTAATATAGAAATATGTATCTACCTATTATTGTAGTATTTTACTCAATTTTGTGGTACATATTATTAGATTGCAGACTACGGGCGACTTCACCGATTTTGATGAAATTTAAATACGTTAGAATAAATACGTTGGCCAGGTGGCCATATTGCTCGAGGGAAAATGAAGGAAAAATCTAGGTATTGAATTTCTATATCACCACAAACTGTCTTAAATGTTTCAATTTATATTGTATAGATATAAAAATATGAATACATTTCCACTGTTACGGTTTCAATATTAATTGGGAGACATTTTATACCAACACAAATGCAGTTGTTGCATATGTGAGCAGCACAGGTATTGCAAATTAACTTATCGTAATATATGTTTTGAATTTTATGGAAAACATTGTTTCTGTCTTTTCTTTCAGTATCACTAAAATTGAAATTGATATTATCAGCACATAAAGCAACTAGTTTTTTTTAGTAAAGTTATAGTTGTCTAACGATTGCCTAATATACTCTGTTAAAATATCTAAATTTTAATTTCATAATTGTTTTATAGGCAAAACTTTGACTTTAACACGGTCATCTGCCAGGAAATATCTAACTTCTGTCCTGACCTGAGTGTAAAATAGAACAAAAAAAGGACAATCACTTAAAAAGAAAGGGATAAAACTGAGTTTTTGAGAAATAAATAAAAAAGAACTGTTTCTTGAAGAAAAGGTCTGTTTTATAAAATGGAGGACGCATGTACATATTAGACGGTCGATTTTAGTTTCCCAGATATACACAAACAATTTTGGGCAATATACAATTGAATTTTTCGTGTATGTACACGTTCATGGTAATGTATGCATGAATCCGTGGTCGCCACTTACCTACGCGTCGTTCCACGGCAAATCGATCATTTCTGTACTCGACGTCAGCGATTTTGTTCAAATTGAAATATATTATAGTCCATGAGAAAACAGAGAGGATTCAATTCATCATTTTGCAGGTTTCAAAATTGTTTAAAAGGTACAGACCCTTAAAGTTCACAATATTTCGCCTATTTTTATGAAAATTATTTTAAAAGGAATTTTTATCTCCCACTCTATTAAAGATACGAATTTCATTTTTCTATTTTAATCGTAAAAGATTGCTCTCTTCAATTAATTTTCAATATCATACGCAAACTCATTTTTTCAGTAGAAACAAGTTTTTGTTCTGCAAATTTGATCCTCGGAGCAAGTCTGATAAAATTTGAAGAAAATATGGAAGTATTCTGAATTCCTTCCCCATTAAAAATCCGCCTTCTATTTCTTAGGCACTCAAAAGCTATGGTCAAAGTGGCCCGTATGGCCGCTCCCTTGAATAAAATTGGAAAACGCAAGTGCGGGTTGGTCACACGAGTTGAAATTTTTAAGTTCACCCGGTGTACGTCTTACTTGCGGGCCAACGCAGTGTGTTTATGGAAACAAGAAACAAGTGATAGTTCCATGCTGACATATTCGCTAAATGGACATATACGTGTAGGTAGAATTCAAAGAAGTAGCAATAATAGTTTTTTGTAATTATCTCGGAAACTAATGCCGACTGTCTATTATTGGAAAAGGAAATTGCTGTTCAAAATTGTATTCCTTATAATATATTTAAATTTCATAAAAATCGATAAAGTCACCATTAATCTGCCACTTTGTCAACTTTACAAACACATTCCGGATAATTATTGACTTATCCTACATTAAAATACTTTGCACATGTTAGGTGTAATGGCATTTATTGGTGTTATAATACGAGCCTTGAAGTTTCGAAAATGATTAATCTTAATTCGATACACCTTAATGAGTTGCCGAACGAAAAAACCCGTCATTAAATTAAGTAAACGCGATGGCCAGCGTTTTTGTAGTCCTTGATTCACGTACACGTTAAAAAAGGCTTGATTGAACAATGACAACAACATTTGTAAAATATTCTATTGAAATTCAATACTGTTAAAAATTCTATCATCGATTAATTGAATTTTCAAAAACTGTTGCAACCAAACATATGAATGGTATCATTATGACCTTCAAGCATTAACAGCAGTGCTTTCAAATGCAAGGGATCATGCTAAAGTTTATTACTTTACTTTTATAAAGCATGTCTTTTAATTGAATGAAATTCGTTTTAAAATTAATCATCAACGATTTTCATTAAAATGAATCGAAATTTTGCGAGCACCCTGTACTGTATGCGAAACCATTAAAAAGTTGTTTCCAACGATCAGTGATATTGCCGGTAAATCCGTTTCCACTGGTATCAGATCTTTTCCGCCGGTTCACGAGTAGCCCCTAATTTAGTGCCGTTACCAATTTCGGGACCCTTGAGAGCTGACATTCACAACGCAAACCAATCAATAACGTCAAAGATAACCCCCATACGGGCGAAATGGTAGATACACAGCAGAAAAAGAGAATAGTTGCCGATAGGAAGGGGAAGGGGAGGAAGAGAGACATAGTCTCTAGATAGGGCACATAAAATCATGCTCTACGTCACGAAGGATTTTCCTGCTGGTACTCGCATGGGATAACCAGAGAAGTGAGCGGGTTATGGTCCGAAGATCCCTATCGGTTTCCAGTTTCTTCGGGGATGGGTTAAGGGTGGAAGAGTTTCACGTAAAAGAACGTAAAGGCGAATTTACACGATGCATTTTCGTTGAACAATATAACTGCTCCAATAAAATTGAAGGCGAAGTGACTAGAGGAAATTACCATTCAATTAAAGTAACCAAACGTATCGAGTAGAATTGATGGACACAGAATTTTACTTTGTTCAACGCGATTGTACATTCAGGATGATTTATTTAAATCGAGTACGCGTAAATACGAGAGGATTTACTTCATACATTATTTTAATACCAGTACGTGTAATGTCGACGATATTTCTAAGCAAGCCAGTTCACCAAATTTTATGGACAAACCATTTGCTTTGCAATTCCATTGTTTTAATATGGATGAACCAATTCCATTGTCGAACCAAAATGAATCGTGTAAATTCGTTTTTAGCTGGTCTTGATTAAAAGCGGATGGAAAGGTTTATCTCACCAATTTTAAATTTGCTAATTGATATATTTGTTTATTAAAAATCGTAAAAGGTATGGGAACCAAATTCTGACCACATGTTTCTTGAGTAAATTCACGAAATAATTTGCAGATTTCATTGTACCTTACATCAACGTTCTATTGAAAAATAAAAACAAAACGAAATTTACGTATCTTTCGAAAAAATATATCTTTGGAATCAAGCAATATTTTGATGCAGACCTTCGTATGTAATAAGAAGGTCCAAACATTATGTAGTTAAAATTGGCTTTCAATATCCCTTAGGATTTCTAAGAAAAAAGATACAAATTTAATAAATTTAAGATTGGCAAAACAAATTTTTCTGCTTCTCCTTTAAGAATTATTTACACAATTCAAAATTCGACTTGTTTAACGAGTTTGTACGATGAAAAATGCAAGTCCCTTCCATTTTCCAATTTGGTTGAATCAATCGTACTGCTCAACTAAAGTGTAAATTCGCCTTAAGACGAAGAAGAAGAAAGTAGTAGGTAGAAATTGCGAGGAAAAGCAAACTGGAAGGGGATAGCGTAGAGAATCGGAGAATGCCTGCGGCTGAGCACTCACTTATAGCTTTTCCAGACCCATGGGTGTCGTATCTTTGTCAGTAGTGTCTCCGACACTACATCACCCTTCTTTATGGTATCTAAAGTCCCGAAAAAGGACACGACGGCCTCCCTCGATTCGCGATTAAAGTATCGCTGGACAGTGTCGCGACGTACCCTATTGCCAAATTGTTAATGCATTGCGTCGCCGTTGGACCACTTTATACGATTTTCTAGATGCAAAGTGCTTGAATATACAGAGTGATCCATTTCAATCTCTCCACGCGTTTAACTCTAAACCTCTTTATCATTGTGTGAAAGAAACTGCCATATATTGTTAGAAAAACATAAATCTAAGTAGGTGTACAAATACTATTACGTAATTTTTAGGTTAAAATATCTTCTAAACTAAAAGGCATCATATGAATGTCTTAATACTTTCTTAAAGAAAATTATGAGCCACATCGACTTGATATAACTCACTAATTAGTAGTTCTATTAATAAATAACATATGTTTTATATGGAATTCATTATATTACACTATAAATTTTCTGAAATATCAAGGCAACTATATGCTTTTTAAATTGCATCATATGTATTTTTCCTACTACTGCATAGTCTATAAACCACACCTAGTTTACTTTGAACCTCAAAACAAAATGAAAAGTGTTTGGAGAGTAATTATTATTTACGTGAACGTAATACATGTGAACATCATTATATTACCGATCGTGGAATTCGTATTTTTATTTTACAATAATACAGGTCAGAAACCATACTATAACTGAAATTATAGGCAAAATTCAATGTAGCAATAGCAATACTTTTTTGCAAATATCTCGGAAGCTAAATTCGACCGTCAATTTTTTCAAAGGAATAAGTTACTCAGAATATCGCCCTTTAGAACATACTCCAAGGTCATCAAAATCGGTGAGGAAGACCATTTTCGACAGCTTCACCCAATTCAATTATAATAGATTCCAGAAACACAGTAACGAACATATGTGTAAATAGGGCGTATTTACATCTAAATTCATAATTAAACCATTTTAAAGGATGTGTTCCTATTTGTTCAGTCATTACACCATTTAAAAGTATAGAATAAGCTAAATAGAACAATTAATAAACAAATTATTAAATTATAATAATCTATAGTAACTTATTTCATACTGATAATGAGGATTTTAAATTTAACGTGCTTCTACACTGTTGACAACTATATACGGTGTAACTCGGCACACGTGCTTTGTTTTACAATAAATTTCCCTCATTAGTTCTCATCTTATTTGTAGTAATTAAGCCAAAATTATTATCCAAAGAGTTGCTAAATACACTACAAGTTAACAAGCAGAGAATTACTATCTTCTGTTTTCTAAAATTAGCAAAGTCAAATCGACTTTTGTTTAAGATTACATATTATACATAAATTATAAATAAATTGTGACTTTGCATACAAATTATATTGAGTTAATTTACGTATGCAATATTCGATGCATTATACGAGAAAATATACAGTTACAGTTTAAATCTCGATTCTCATCTGAAAATATGTATTATATTACGTTATATGAGTTACATAGTATACACACTGTATATTTTCAAATTACATTGACGATATGAAATATGATTCTAGTTCTTCCTGAAGGAATTCCTCAAACGTAGCTAAATACATTACGCACTTAAACTTCGGTATCCGTGGGGGAAAGGTTGTAAGGCTCCCTGCGGATACCTGAAACCGCGGATAGTAGCGAGCACTATGTATCAGTCGTTTTTTGTTCATAGACACATTAACCATGAAATATCATTAATAAATTACGTATAGTAAGACATTATCAACATTAGATAATAATAAATTACGATAAAATATGATACTTGTGGTCTTTCTCTCCCATTTTGCTTCAGCTTAATCCTATAATTGACTATACATCATAAAGTGATGAAGAGTGACTTTATGGTGGATATGGTAAAATAATTTTCAATTACTTAATACTACGTATTTTATAGATACCTGATACCATAACTTATCCACTTATTCCACTGTTAATATCACTTTCTATTAACTTATTAATGATGGTTAGTAATAGATAGATATTAACTTATTAGTGATAATAGATGAGTATACTCGTTACATTAAAATTAATTTAGTATTATATGCTAAGGTAAATAAAAACGATTTAAATATAAAAAATGTTTATACCAGCGAGAAGACGAACTTTGTTGCTATTTGGCGTATCTTAAAATCTGGACCTTAATCTAGGTATCAGTGGTTTGAAACCAATTTTGTTTTGTAATTAATACAAAGAAACTTATGTGTTTATAATTTTATTTTGGAAGATAAAGAATGATATACAAATGATTTTTTGGCTACAGAAATAAAACTTTTATTAAATAAAAACGAATCAGATCATAATAGAAACTGCTTCTTATTACAGCAAAAGTAAACTTACAACAAGTACAGTAGCCATAATTTAAAAAATAAAACTATGACAGACAAAGTTTCGGAAGTAATAAGTTTTTGTTCTAATAATCTTAAATTATGGGCGGGTTATTAGAAAACAATTTTGAATGAATTATCTACTTTCGCTTAAAGTATTGTTTCTACTTCCTTTCTTTCACAGTAACGTTAAAAAATGTTCAGAATGAATAGCGAAATAAGTGACCCTTTTAGTTAATCTATCAAATGAACTGACGTACATTAAGGCATAAAATTATTGACATATGCTCAGATTTAATAGAAATTTGTAAAATAAAGGTTTAATAAAGGTCATTTTTTATGAAAAAAATGTATTGTCTAAGTTCTGAACTAATAAACCAAACGTTGATAAACATACGAAAGAATCAAGTAAACAATTTCTTGTATTAATTTAGGTTATAAAATTATTAACATACGTAATGTATTCCATTAATAATAGTTGATCTATCCAATTCTGATCTTCTTACGTTTTCTTTTATTATTTCATAGATTACATACAAAGTAAAGGAAAAGGTATGAATGTGAGATACTCATTTCATATTTTTGATCTAAAAAGTCTAATTATTATCAAGAATAATTCTAAACAAGAAAATCAGATGAATAATTTTAGGGAACTTCATGTGAAATGTGCTGTATAAACATACATATTGTGCACTTTACAAAACTTTCAAATTTCCTACTTTTTTCAAAATAAGATAAAATCGTACAAGTAGAAATTCAGGTATTAATTCGTTAATAATTACTTCTAAAGGGAACAAGTCACGAAACTGCGTTGAATTATCAACAAAGAAGTTTTAATGACATACAAATGTGAAATATAATACAGTGGAACCTTGATTATCGAAACATCCACTATATGAACTTTCTATTATTCGAATGTTCTATTATTCATACTTTATGTTTCATATTATAGGCATTTGTAATCCATGCAGTATTTACTTCCTCCTGTCCAACTTATCAAGGTTAATAATTAAAACAAAATCGTTTCACAATATTTCAGTATGGTATTTTCATCTGCAGCGTTCCGAAATATCATAATGTTGTCGTAAGCAAAACAGATAATGTTATCAATTGAAATCAAATGTGAAATCATTAAGAAGGTGACACATGGCGAGTGTCCAACAAATTTTGCACAAGAATATGGTATTGGCAAATCAATAATTATTGATATAAAAGACAACAAGTGACCAATTGAAAATTACCTACAAAATCTTGATCCTTAATTACTTGGTAGTAAGACCAAAAAGCTTTAAACTGGCAGAAATATGTTTATATCATTATTTTTTATATTATTTATATTATATTATTTCTTTATATTACATTATTGTCTGTATCAAGTATAACAGTATAAAGGTATATGAAATTTACTGTAGAAAAAGCCGTCATTCAATAGAATGTTCGCGATGTTAACTGTTGGCCGCCAAATTAATTTTGGCCAACTGATTCGACGGCGGTATGTCTCGCCCTTTAGTACGTAATAACTCGGTTCCGAATGACGAACCCTTGACGAATGTTTGACGAACGCTTCACGACTGTTTGACGATTGTTTGACGACTCACTGACTGTTTCACGACTGACTGACGACTGTTACTGTTTCACGACTGTTGAACGACTGACTGACGACTGACTACTGTTGACGACTGTTTCACGACTGACTGACTGTTTCACGACTGACTGACTGTTTCACGACTGACTGACGACTGTTTCACGACTGGTTCACGACTGACTGACTGTTTCACGACTGTTGAACGACTGACTGACGACTGACTACTGCTTCACGACTGACTGAAGACTGTTGAACGAATGACTGACGACTGCCTACTGTTTCACGACTGTTTCACGACTGACTGACGACTGTTCACGACTGGCTGACGACTGATTACTGCCCCCTTGGAACGCAAGCTCACGCCGGTTCGTACGCGCCGGAAGTTCGTTGCTGCGTGGGTCGGATGCACGCGGAAGTGGATGAGGCCGATTTTTCCGATTCGCTGAAATTGACCGCGATGTCCGAACCTATGAATTGATTGGCCGCTCGCGCGACGAACCAATCAGCGAATCGGAAATTGCCGGAAAAGAAGGGTCCCCATTGGTGGGCCTCTTGGACCGAGGCGCCTCGCGTGCCATCTTTATGCCGGCGAAGACACCTCAACGGCGAGAGTCCGCGCTTTTTGGGTTTTCCCGGTTTCGCTTGACGTCATCCACCTCTCCTTCGAGGGTTTTTCCAAGGGGGGTGGTTGCCGCGTTGACCGTGCGGCCTGTGCTTTGCAGCCTTCTGGGCACGGTCCGAACGTTTACCGTTAGGCCCAGCGGCTGCTAAACACGTGTTCCCCTCGTCGTTTACTCAGACAAAAATATATTTTGCCGAGGTAAGAAAATGACGAAGGGCTTTCCAACGCACGCGATTTCTCTCTGCGTTCCGTATTCGTGCGACGGAACAACGAACACATTTGTCTTCCAATTAGTTCCCATAATTGGGGCTCCACTGTACAATCACAATTTATTTATTTCTACCACAATCACGTACATAAATTTAATTGTAGACCTGCCCAATCATTACAGTGGGACAATGTCATATGCAGTTTTTTTTTGCTTTTTTCGTGACCAGATGAAATCCGAAACATTTCCAAAAGTAAACAATTATGATCAAAACTATTATATCATAACTGTGAATAAAGGGTTCCATATTTTCTAACAAATTCATTTATACATCTTTGGACGTTTGGAAAAATATAATATTTTTCAAAGAAAGTAAATTTAACATTTAGAGAACTAATAGTGAACTAAAGGTACGAAAAAGTCATACAAGGCAGTAGCAATATAATGGTGCGAGGTTGCTTAAGCTATTATAATGTAGGGAACTTATAATTTATTACTAAAACTATGGATGAAGTAATGTAATTAAAAATTCTAAAATAAAATTTAAACTAAAATGTCATAAAATGGCTGCTCTACATTTTCAAATTATATAAAGGTATCGAATCGAAGCACGAATGAAAAATTATTTCAGAACGATTGTTATATAATTGCGCAAATATCATAAATATACCTCCATTGCTGAATTTAAAATTTAACTCCTATTCAAATGTTGTGAAACAGTCTTGATAGTAAAGTACGTAAATGTTCTATTACTAACCAAATGTATTTGCAGATTAGTGGAAAAGTAGGAAAACTATTGAAGAATGTTGTTTAAAAAAAACTAAATCAGTGTGAAAGACACTTGCAGATGTAGCAGAACAAATAGTATATTCTATAAAATATTAATTATAATAAATTTATTAAGTTTTACGACATGCACCAATAATTTTATGATTTTAATTAATGCACGATATGGTTTCACTTCATTTCTTTGCAATCGTAACTGATAATGTTATTGCTTTGTTTAATAGTTTAATTAGTGCGAACTCTAAATTTTATACAAATATTCATTAAGCAATACTCAAAGTTCATTTATTGTTTTATTCTGATACTTCATACAGTCAGTCACGAGAATCTCCATTCACGTTCAGAATTTTCGATACTTACATATTTTGGAACACAAAAAATTCAGTAAAAATTCATAACATATAAAATTAAAAGCTAGGAAGATTCCTAAAGGAGGTTTCACAAAGGGAATATCATTGATTACACAACTAAAATTGTTCTTAAAAGCATACAAGTTGGAATTTTACTTGTGCTAAACAAATTGTAGGATGTTACAGATGCATCAGAAGGATTAATAAAATGTAGATATAGTTATAACAATCTGTTTTGTATATTTTAATACGCGTGCATAGTTTTTTCTGAAATCAAGTCTTCAACTTGTGTGCATTTGTTGTGAAAAAATGGAAAACACGTCATCATATTTTGATAATAAGTCTAATTCTAACTAATAACTAAATTAATGCGCCTGAAATGATCAAAACTCTTGTATTTTTTTAAATAGTTGAAATTTACAGATGTACGTAGATTTTTGCGAATAATTGTAAGTCTGCTAATTCTTTAAAAGTGTATCAATAATTTTATGGCTTATTATAGATACTTAATATCTATTTCATCGAGATAATAAAAAAGAATTAAATAGTTTGAGAAGTTGTTCTACATTGTGTCTTATGAGGTCGATGTAAAACTATGACAAACTATAAACATATTACGTAGCGTAAGAAAACAAAGGAATTCTTGAACATAATTAGCAACTGTTTAGTTAACTTAATTTCCCGCGAAACACTCTGCTGCTTAACGCAATGAGCAAAGCCCGGAGGAAATTTGATGTTGTTCGATGAACTTCAGATCTGTCTGGATGCAAATTTCGGGAATTTCCAGAAATCCACATAGACTGGACGGTAGAAGACTATAAACTAGAGGCGTAGACTTCTAGGGTATGAACAGAGGTTAATCGCATAAGCTCGCTAGATGTCGTATGATAAACGGCGAAATCGCTGCAACCAGGTGACCATTGTTAACTTCCATGCCATGTGTCAGACAATTTAAATCCATCGAAATCCTACATAGGGTTGAAGCTCGTCTGTTCCCTGTATTCCACCTTCTGGCCTTCCGTTTCCCCCCCCCCCCCCCCTCCCCTTCTCTCGCTCTTTCCTCGTGTGGCGTTCTTTAATCCGACGTTCCGTTTCTATCCTTGATTGCAAGTGTTTCCCACGCGTCAATGAATTCACAAAGTAGAGGTAACGAAGCATTCCGTTGATTACTGTTGGAAAAATACATGTCTCAGCAGAGTTCTCCGTTCAAAGTAATGTTTTAAATCCTAATGATTGCAGATGAGACGGGGCACTTGTGGTTCCTTTTTTGTCGTTCCTTTTGTTCTGTATTTCTAGTTGGTATCAATGATTACTTTGCAAATATCCTTCCGTATAATAGAAGTTGCTGAATGTATGTTGAAATATACTTTTAATTGTCAGGCAGACGCTTCTTTAAAGAAACATTCTTCGATTACTTATATATAATTTCTGAAGGAAATGGTTACGAATATAAAAGTATTACTGATCAATGTACAGTTGTGTAATATACACTTGTATAGAATCAAACAGGTAATTCAATCTATGCTACGTGGTAACATTATTTACCGTTGATATGCCAGTGTAGAAATTAGTAAATTTTGGAAACACCGGTATTGAATGAAATTTAGTGAATAATGGATGCGAGAGCGCTCAAAATTATTGCGTTAAGGGGGTACCCCACCCAGACGTTTTTAAACAAATTGAATATTCTTTCTGTACATTTTAGTTTCATGTGTCTAGAATATTGCCTTAAAAGGATTTTTATGAAATTCCAATAATTGACAAAGTTACAGTACTGTCTGAGCTCACACGTTATATCACGTCAAATGGAAACGTGACACTTTAATCGCATTTTTCTCGAAACCATGTTTTTTGGCCCCGCACTCAAAAGGTTTTCGGAGCTATTCTTCCAATTAATTTAAAATTTGAATACGTTATAAATTATAAGATTAACTACAATGTAGCATACTTTATATCTTAATGTAAACAAAATTTCCAAGCATTTAAAGTTAAATTTTCTCACTAAAACCAAGTTTTTTTTTCTTCAGAAGGTCGCAATTTCCTTATTCTTCAAAATGAGTGAAAAATTATACGTTACATTTTCAATACTTTTATAAGAAATAATGTAAACTTTTAAGTCAATGAAATGAAGAGTTTCTAAGATCTGTTGGGTCACATCTGATAAGGTTTTACCAAACATATCGGCAGGTAATACTATATAACTCTCTCATTTTTTAAATTAAAGTAATAAGTCTTGGACGAAAATAAGGGTATGGCGTTGCTTAACATTTGCTGAAGACATTTTGCTATTCAACTTAACAATTATGTCAGGAAAGAAACTTAAAGTTTATCTTTTTTTATAGGGCGTCTAGCTGGTGTACCCCCTTAAAAATATGGTAGAGTATGGTGTAATTCAAAATAAGTCAAATACGGTCATGTTTGATATCATTGGAAGAATTTCAGCTCTGTGTTTAAAACAATTTTATAACTATAAAGTAGAAAATATGAAGATTTTATTAATTTCACTTCGATGAATCATTGTTTCTCATTGATCACGGATAACGCGAATACTTGTTTTATGGAAGCAGTTCGTGACATTTAAACAACGAAAATCACAACAGTGAAGCAAGTATCGCTGTATTTATTTGGAAAAGCAATTGCTTAATGTTATCTTACAAAATAAAGGTATATCGACGCTATCAATTAAGCGCATTTATTTTGCATAGCTAAAGTGTAGCATTCTAATTTGATTTTCAAAATTATTTTTTTCGAAATGTAGACAAGCAATACAAAATGTGGTAGATTTATTTAGTTTTTTTTGTAAGTCATCGTCTCTGCTGATTCTATTATAGTTTACCAGACTCCTTATATTCCGCGTCTATGAATGACGTCTGAGATATTTCCATGACAAAAATACCAAGAAAAAAAGTTTATCAAAACGTGCACATATTATTGCATAATCGTTATTTCCATAATAGCACAAAGTCTTAAGAAGAATGTTCTTTGCCTCCAGCAAGATTTTCCGTTCTTACACAACTCTGCCAGACGAAAGCACTCTCGGATGCCCCTGTTTGCATGTAAAACTTTTTAAAAGATTGTCTGTAAACAGTCTGCATTTCATACTCTCCGGAGAAAAGGAGGCGAAAGAAGAGAAAGGTCCACGAAAGGATGCTTAAACTCTCCTCCATTTTATCCCCCATCTGTTTGTTTCGTCGAACGTTTGCGAAACTTTCACCCTATTCGCGAGCCGATTTACCGATAACACTTCAGTCTATAGTCAATTTCAGTCGATAAAAGTAAACGAAGAATATTTATGTTAGTTCTATATTGCTCAATCATTCGTATAAATATTGATAATGTTTCAAAGTAAATTTAGGTATGAATGAATAAATAAAACCATATTTTCTATTCTAGAAAGGAAAAAATAGCAGAACATTCTATTGATACTTTGAGCTAATCAGATTTTCTTTGAATAATGTGAAATCAAAAACCAAAAATACATTCGAAACATTCCTGATGAGTGATGTATTGTAAATGAATTATGAAACAGAGCTCTTGTGTACTGTAATTGGCCATGAGAACTCGTTTCTGAATAAACGTATCTTAATTTATGTTAACCATATTGGTGGCTCTAAATTTTCTTTTAATTAGGGAGTCGTGGTAAAAGGTGTCTCGCGCTTAATTGGTGACTTCTGTTGCTTGTTTCGGACTGGTTTTGTGACACGGTTGGAAAAATGCAAGTAGTCTTATTTGCTAATTTGGCGTGCGTGAAGCTAAATTTATTGGAACGTTTAGCTAATGCCGATTGGTTCTTTGCTGTGTCTAAGGCACACCACAGAATTCGAGTATATTCCTTTCGGAAAAGCTAACTGTTCGATATATATACGTGCGCATATATACTTATTCGTGTATAATGCTTGACATTCTGAGAATTCATTTGAATATTAATAATACTAGCCGTAGCTAAAAATTTTGTAAACTACGTGCTTAAACATGAACGCTGGAAGTGGAGGACATTAGTCTGAGTAGGGAAAAAGTCTGAAGAAGTCCGGGGAAGTCCGAGGAGTTTCTCCTAGGTCAAATTTACGAGGCCGTATCGCGATTATGCATACCGTACTCCAAAAATTTTTCAACAATATAATTTTTCGAATAATACCTCAATCGTTCAGCATTCAATTATTCTGGAACATTCAAGTTTTGAAGAACCTTGCTAGAATGGAAAGAAGAGGAACAGGTTTTAACAATAAATCGCCGAGTAGTATTACAAATATTTTTTTCACGTTTTTAGCAAGAAAAGTTTCCAACAATAAGTAAAATTTATAATGTACTTAATTGATGAAAAGTTCAACAGTCACGATCTCACGTATAATTTCTTCTAATGGAAGAATATTACCGTACTGTCGTGGAAAATTGCGTATTAAAAGGAGTTACAGTGATATGAATACTAAATAAGAATTCTCTAGATTTCGTAGAGTATGTAAGATTATTCACGGCTTAAAATTACTTGATTTTATTTTAACATCATCAGAAGTCTTTCTTATAACGTTATACGTATCTCTACGAAAAAGTTTTGATCAGTGAACAGTGTGGTCGTACGTGTCTTCAACAATAAAATGGTACTAATTCATCGACTTGACATTTTTTATTATGGGGCTTCACTTGGTGAATGTGTCCGAGATATGCTATTGAACGACCCCTGTGAGCAGGCTACCTGCCTATATCAGGCGTGAGGAATGCTGCATTCAGACATAATTGATATTTTCATATACAAATTTTCTTCGTTGTCTTGATGTATCAAATCCACCTGCCAAGTATCTCTCACATTTTTTACAGACTCTATATATCATTAATAACTTGTATCAAAGAAGTGATCCTGTATCAGTTGAAAAAGTTACCCGTGGGAGTAATATCGGTAATTTGTGATTAGTAGCTTAAATGTCTAATTGAAATGTACTTTCGCAAATTCAATTCTTGCCCGTCGATTTTTCTCTGAGATACTCGGAATTTTTAATCGATTCAAATATGTATATTTGCAAATAGTTCAAGATGTGCTATTCTCTTATACAAATAACTAGATGCCAAATGATTGGATTTAACAGCCTGAGAATGGTTCAAAATACACGACTCGTATTGTCAAACAGTTCTTAATTGAACGAAATGTTACTATAATGAAATGACCAGCTCAATCTCCGGATTGAAATCCAATAGAGATGCTACGGATCGACATAAAGAAACAAGTGAAAGAACAAAAACCAAGGAATTTATAAGAATTGTAGTACCAAGTTATTGAAAATAGATGGAAGTCCAGTCCAGTAGACAGATGCAGCAATTTTATAGATTTTATGTCACGAAGGAGGCGGTGATGTTATAAAACAGAAAAATTTATCAAATAAATGTTAATGTTTTGTAAACTAAAAACAAAATGAAAATGCCAAGAATCAAAGATATTTAAGTGTTCTTAGATTTATGTATGTCCTCTTAAAATGTTACATTTACAGTAAAAGAATGTTTAACTTTGTTAATATTGAAAGTTAAGTAGAAGTATTTGGTTACTATATAAAATAGGATTTACACTTTCTATTTATTGAAGGAATGTTCCTTTTAATTAGACCTAATTTTACGAGTTCGTATGTAAAAGTTCAATTTCTCGAGTGTTCTTAAGTATATGACCGCCACTGGATCTTCAACGGTATATCTTATGGTGTTTTAAATTGTTTTATAATCTATAGTTTTTAATATTGTCATCCATGAAATATAAACTTCTACTCTTAACTTAATCTACACCAGCCAATATGTTTTCAGGGTATAAATAAGCCCACTCTTTCACTGTTTGTAATTTGTCTTATTTTGGCTTGTGGGGTAACCACTTAAAATTTCTCACAGGCGTGGACGAACACCTTGTATAGTATCCATAATATAATTTTGAAGACAGAAGAGGTGTAGTAAAGATACTTTTTGTTTGAATTATCTTTGTGCGTACATATTGTGTTTTCCTTCCTTTCTTTCTTTTTCACTTCTGTCCTTCACTTCTTTCATGTCTCCAGTTAAAGGCTACTTAAGAGAAATACTGTCACAGAAAAACAATTATTTCAATTCTTCCTGTGTAAACACCCCACTTGCGCTTGTTACATTTCATTCTATTCGGCTGAAAGCACGTTATGCATTTCTCTTGGAAGAGTACAAAATAACTGAAGAATTTATTATAAGCTATTATGAAAATGTACACAGAGGAGTTGTTTAAATATACATAATAATACCATCCAACATTAAAGCAGTCTGATATTTTACATAAAGCATAGAACACAGTTATAATATATTTTTTTTATATATATGCAAACCTATAAATCGTGAAAATCTGTAATATTTTACAAGAGCAAATCATACGAAGGTAACCATTTTTAATATACTGTTGAAATAAACAGTTTTTGGATGTTGTGTTCACGTAATCAAATTTGTCGTACAAAAATACATAATACGTTAATTTACACCGTTCTTTTACTCTTAATAGTCTTCGAAACTGTAACCAACTATGAGAATTTAGTATCCCCTTAAAGTACTACTTTCAGCAAAAAAAAGTATCTTTCAAATACTCTTTTAGGTGATGTCGATATTAAATCGGGAGATACCAAATTTGTATATTTTAAATTTACCATGTAAACAGTTATGCTACACTGTTAAACTGTTAAAATGTTAAAAGGTAAGAAACTGAAAGTAAGATCTAAAGCCGCTTTTCTTTACAAACTTATCCAAAGTTTGATAATACCTGCGGCTCTAATAACGGTTCGATTTATTACAAGATAATCACATTGACTTTATTCATTCAAACACATTGTTCAATTCAAAATGCGAAAGAATTTCGAGTTTATTAACTTTTTTGTTATTGCAAAAGTCAAAGTGTTGACTTATCCGTGTTTTGTATTTGGATGTAAACATCTTGTATACAAATATGGAAGAAAACACAGAAATATTTGACCGAAGAAATTAACTAAAAAATCAATTTTTTAATTTATTATTTAAAAAACTGGATTTTTCACAAATTCGTTTATAGAGTTAGATTCGCCATTAAAAAATTTAAAATTTACGTTACTTGCCAGTCTTTAATAGTGTACGACATATTCGACCAAATATGTTTTACCATTCCTACTTTGGGGCCGGTTTTCACCTTCGTCATTGACAATACCTTTTTGGTTATTCTACACTTGTGCAAAGTTTCATCAAAATCGGTGATTAACACTTCGGTATGTCCTCTTGTAAGTTCAGAGTCAAGATCGACTCAAGGTCAAGAGATCTTACTGTTAGCACTGTTTCGCTGTAACGAGAACTTCGCAGGCAGAAGCATGATGGTCTCCTTCATCAAGCGAGAAGGAGCGACGTTCTATTCCGAGTCTCCCACGTGTTTCGTAATTATTCCACGTGGTTCCAACAGCAGCTTCAATTAATTGCGAACCGAAACGAAAGGAACATGGCGCAGTGCTTTAATAATGCGACATTGTCTTTCTCTTTTTCCCTTCTCAACCATTTGCTTTCTCCGTCGTTGCATCTCTTTTCAACATGTATTGTACATATATATATATACATACATACATATATGTATTTCTCTGGCGGACATCAGAGACGAACTTTTGAGCACCCCCACACAGAGGTAAGTGGAGTTAACGACCGCTGAAAAATAGAAATTTCAGTGTAACGAGACAACGAGTTCCCTTCATGAGAAATCATTTCCTTTCTACTCACGATCGATTATATCTTTGATATTATATAGTGCGGTTCATAACTGTACGAACCCTATCAGAACTGAACTTATGAAATTATTTGAATACTTAACATAGAAAATCTCTATAAATGTATTATGGGTGGCAGAAAAATCTTTTTGAAATTTTATTAGTACTATAATAAGATATGATTATCCTATCTGTGTTGATCAAGTTGAATATGGTTAAATTGAAGATTTATGGGCAATATTTGGGAAACAATTGCAAAGTTCTGATACAATTTTTGAAAAAACATTGAACCATTAAAAAGTGAAGAAATATTAACGCATTGAAATATAAGTAATTTTATAGAAACAATATTTCAAATAAGCTATTGAAAGGATTTTCTAATTTTACAGACGTTTTTTATTACATTTTCTTATAATCTAAGGTTTTGAAAATGTGTACATAAAGAATTGAATTGTAAAATTTTCGGAGATATAAAAGTTTGAAAGAAGAAATGCCCATAGGACTTGTAACTGTATGAAAAATTTTAAACGTATTTTCTGAAGATGATATTTTTCGAACTGATTGTCATGATGTCCTAGAAACTAATCAGTTGACTTATTTAATTTGTAATCGCAGATGTGAAAATATTGTTACAACACTGACGTACGGTTTCAAAGATTGCTGTATTAATATGTCAATTATCGCCATATAAAGACTTTTCTTGCCGCGCGTCTAATTTTTTCCATAACACAAAAATATCATAATTATATTCTTATAACAGGTTACTTTAAAGTGGAGCTAACCATATTTATAAATTGATAAATTTTAAGCGCGCATTATTATGAAATGGTTAATTCCGCATCTGTTGAATGTCTCACAGATCGCATGTCTGTGATTATAGGTTAATCCTTTTTGCTCCGGCAGGACACATAGATACGTCCCAGCGATTTTATCGGATTGCCTGTGGAATAATATGTGTGTTGTAGATGCGTTATTCTGCACTAACAGTCTGTCCAATTAAGTACTACTATTGTGGGTCGATAATTATGATAATTAATAGCATAGCAACATGCTAGATACTTTTTATGTATTTTGTATGCAGTGTATGTGGTTGCAAAGTAACATTGATAAAAATCTCGTTCTTTTATATGTATAGTTTCATAAGTATCCAAATTTTTTTATTGTAGCTTTTCAATGTACATTATAAAGTGACCGTTTCGCTGAAATAAGTTTTGAATTATCGTGTTTTTATTAATCTTATGGAACATAGAAATATGTGAGTTTTTCTAGGAACATATATGTCCCACGACTTTTCACATTATCGAAGGTAAAAAATAAACAACAACAAAAACAATTTGTACGAGTTGCAATCTTGTCCTCTTTGCAAGATATGCTTCACTAAATAGCATAGATCACCGTAATAACTTCGCAATACAAAATTTTAATATGTATGTAATATGTATGTATAGGCCACTGATAGAAGATTGAGAGAGTTTATTTATCTTTACCTTTACCGGGACACATACACACGTAAAAAAACTGCTGAGAAACATCTGTCCCAATTTTCAAGATTAGCACATAAGATCCAAAATTGATGTATAACCATCCTTAGCTTAGTACTATCAATTTTTAAAAGAAGAATAACTAATATCGATATAGAAAAAATTCGGGTCACAAAGCTTAAAACTTTAAAGGCGAATTCAGCAGAAATGTTCTGCTTTATTTCGAATTGGTGCAAGGAACGTTTTTAAAATTTAATTTTCGCTAGGTAAAGATAAACCAGGTTTACTCTAGTTCCAAGAGGATTCGTTTCGACTTTTTTGATTCAGGAAATGAATACAATGGCCCAATTTTATGCACAAGTGTGCAAATACATTTTTTCGCGAGGCAGCCAGGCAGAGCCACTATAATATCGAACAACATTAAAATGTTTCGATATAAAAATTTATACACAGTGCAATTAAGCATTGCACATTGTAAGTAAAATCATAAAGCTTTAAGCAAGTATTAATTTTGTTACAAAAAATTCCCGAAAATCCAACATTTTGGTCACAAAAGTAGAAAGACTCCTTAACTCTTCTGAATCAAGTCTCTGTTTATAAATCACATTCCTCGAGAAATCTAATAATGGACATTTCAATTGTAAGCTTTTGATCGTTCATTTAACGTAAAAGTAGAGAATCAAAGAGTCGGTTAATGGGGAAAACCAATTGAGAGCTTCGTGACTGAGGGCCGCAAACCCTATTTAGGGTTGGGAGGAACCTTTATGAGAATGACACGCACGATTTCCTGCAGAGTTTCGTGCCACGTAAGTTGCGTAACAGGTGGCACAGAGTGGCAGAGGGTACGATCTGCTTCTTACAAAAAAAGAACTCTCATTCAGTTATATTAGAAAAGTTATGATCCCGGACATCGAAGGAAATCGAATCAGTCAATGACGAAATGTCACTTGAGTACGATACGGCTGTGGTAGAGAAACTTTCTCATTTCCTGGATATTGATTCTTCGTATGATTGAACGTGGATGATTGAAAAAGGAAAAAGTATTATCTACCTAAAAATTTTTTGAATATAACAAAGGTAAAAGGAAAAGCACTGACAATGAGTAGTTTTAACATTAATGTAACGTTATAATGAATACCAAAGTTCTGCTTTACGCATAAAACCTTTTTTTTTGTAAATCAATTGTAATAGGCAAAAAGGTTGAAAAAAAATACAAAATGTATTGAAATGTCCTACTTTAATAATAAGTAAATAAATGACACAGAAGATCAACAGACATATTAAAAGTAATTCTAACATTATTAATCTAACTCGACAGAACTTTTACTCTTACTTGGTATCTTCTACATAGTAATAGTAACATTTTATGATCACATAAATGCATTCATTATAACAAAATTTTAGAAAATAATATAAGATTAGTATAAACTCTTGAATATGATCAGTATATTGGTTAGATGCAAAAAATCCATCATTTATTGTATTACACATACATATGCAGCTGATCATAAAAGTATGCATTCACATTAAGTATTGAAATTTTTCTTTGAAATGATGTATCGATAATGAAAAGAACTGATTCTAAATCCAATTTTAGCGCCAATAAAGCGCCCATTTCAATAAATTTATGAAACATTAGCTTCAAACAAATATTATAATATAAATAAGCAACAAATGAATGAAGATTTTTTAATTGCGTATAACAACTGAATAGTTCTCTGATTAAGTGTAAATAGCTTTGTTGTTGTAAATTAATTGTTTTAGTCAAACACACGGAATAGGAGTACAAACTATCCATAACTATTCCATTTGAACAGAAATTAAACAAAACTAGCTGCAATTTATTTATAGCTGGTTGAACTTTTGCACTCTGCTAATCTTATCTTATCTTTGTTAGTTGCTGTACAAAATTGTGGGAAATCCAACTTGGTTACCGTTAACACAGAATTCTTTGAACAGAAAATGTCAAAAAATCATATAATTTTTTCACAAAATTCCTAATTATGATTATAATTACATTACATTACATATGTAATAGGTGTGGCCAAACAGCAGCTCGCGAGCTGCATATAACTTTTCTGGATTCTTACTGCGGTTTATCATATATTGATGCAACTCATTTTTGCAAAATCGATACATATTACATACCTGTGTCCAATATTCTTGTATTGCTGATTTTATTATGATGTATCTATGGTTGCAAGGTGAAACGATTTAAGTTACATTTTCATAAAATTGAGTTCCAAAACATAAAATGTATATATATTTATCAAAGAAAAATGCACGAATATAAGTTTCTTTATGGCTAGAAACTGAATGTAATTTAACCATAGTTCGATCCTTCAACACTTCTATTCAAAACCTCAAGCAGCAATGTCTCAAAAGTGACTTAAGTCGTTTTGTTTACAACCATAGATATACCTACAATAGTCATAAGCATAATTATCACTTTAAACAGATATTAGTAAACAATAGTACCAGTTGGAAGATGCAGCACTCAAGTACTTGTTTGGGTAGAAGATACAGCTCTAGACTATTTACGAAAGGCGGTGTATGGCTATTATAACGATAAGATTTAGCTATCACTGTTATATTAGGATGTTTCAATTTCGAGAGTAAACATACTAGAGAATTCGAGTATTGTTTTCCGAACGACGTAGCATTGCCATATAATATATTATACTATTAGCATAAAAAATAATATAATATATTATACATAGTTGTACAATTCACAACAGAAGCATACGTTCAATCATTTTTATTTATTTAACGACTCTTAACCTTTACAAAATTCTCTAACTTTATTTTAGAAGTTTTATTTAAGATCGTAATTATTATATTTATTAACAAAAATAATTTGTTCGTAGCGTTTATAGTATTGTACGAGAATTTTATAAATATGGACATCCTTAATGTAACAAATCGAAAGGTTCATGTGAAATAATTAAAAAAATATTCGTATTAACACATGCACATTTACCATGACATTAAATTGATTAAAAAATTCAGTTTTTGTTGAAAATCGGTGGTAATCAACGCGTCAAATGCGGTGTAGGAGGCGCGCTTGACTTTTCAGGGAAAAACAAAATAGCGTCGTTACGTTTGGTTAACAAGTGGGTTATGGTTTTTCGGTGATAGACAACGTGTTGCGTATCCATGTAAATCTTCAAGCATCATTAAATTAAAACACTTCATATTCATCTTATTCTTTTCTTTACACGTTCGATCCACCAAACCTTCTAACAGTTGTAAACAGTGTCGTATAATTTTTTAGTAAAGTTTTGATCAATGCTTGCCCAACTGTTCTCAATTGCAATTTTTAATTTGTCTTTTACTAAAAATTATCTATTATTTTCGTGTACGCTCTTTATAAGCAATCCTTATATGCTTTCTATTATATTCGATGATTACTCGTTTCCTAGTCTTCTTATTGCACGATTATTTAAAAAAAAGAAGTGAACCTACTTTTCTGTTGCGGGGTTTATATTT
Source organism: Eucera pruinosa (assembly GCA_028830335.1). NCBI lineage: Eukaryota > Metazoa > Arthropoda > Insecta > Hymenoptera > Apidae > Eucera > Eucera pruinosa. Next base: position 14,824,421 of record JAMYCR010000012.1, read on the forward strand.
CAAATTGTAGTCACTATATCATATTCTCTGTTCAAAATTAAAAAAAAACAAATTGTGTAGTGTAACAAAGGCGCTCCTCATTAGTCGCTAATAAATAATTTAAAAACTTATGCAATGTTTCATCATTTCTGAAGTATAATAAAAACATTTGTGGAACATTGGTTTATTTAAAAAAATACCTATACCTTTATTTATCTATAATTATATTGTCTCCTTCAAAGTAATCCCCATCGAATATAACACGTACAGCTGTGCCAATATTTCTCCAAACAAAACATTTTTGAAATGCATTTTTTTTATATAGTCTTCAGTTCGCTTAGCGATTTTTATTTTATGCCGTTAATGGTTACTAAACGTTGCCTTTTCCTAGTTTTTTTCATTCTTAAAAGGGGAGAAAAATCACGGAGAGCCATATGTAGTAAACACGGTGGTTGAGGTATCATTATGGTGATACTTTTGGATAAGTATATTCGAATGAGTAACCATATGCGAGTTGCTGGATTATCATGGCGAATTTAAAAAAATTCCGAAAATACTACAGCACAATATGTTTGGCTTTCAAATATAAATAAGTATCACTAATATCACAAGAAATTCATTTTTCCCTCTGAAATTTCTATCGCGAAAAACTAAAAAGTTGCACAAACCTTTTAGTTGAAGCTCGTACATTCTATAATTTAAAATTTTTTTATTGCAATCCTAGTAATAAATTCACCGATTTCATAGAATTCTTGCGGTTTTGAAACGTACCGCACGATTTCCTCTTTGACCTAGTTCGTAAAATGGAATAGTATGTTAAAGTTTAGAGTCACCTTGTTTTGGCGAAGCACTGTGTAATTTGTGTAAAGTGTGCCTTGTTTTGGTAAAGTGCGGTGTAATCCCAGTACTGCATAGTAGTAGAAAGTATACTTAATGAAGTTGGTAGTAAATTGTATACAGCAATACACGAAAGCGTTTCCATTTAATAAAGCACTCTAACTTTCTTCTTGTAACATCCAAGTAAATTTCAATGATGCGTAGCTATAAGTTGAAAAGTAATGCACAATATTAGTTACCTAGCATTATATAATAATTTGTCTAAAAAGTTGAACTAGAAACACTAAAATAAATAAAATATAATAAAATAAAGTTATAAAAAAAATTGTGAAATTTCTTTACATTGATATAAATCATCAATATCAATATCTGTAGTACTGAAGTTTCCACGACACAATACAGAGATAGAAATTTATTTTATGCTTGAAATTGGTACTTCCAAATGTGACAAGGTCACTTCAGACCACTACTTGAACGGGAAAAAGTTGTATAATCACTGACAAAAGAAAAAATTGTTAAAAAATTTGATGATAGCTTGTTAACAGAAAATCTATATTAAAGGGAATAAAAATGTGCAATTAGTTTTACAATAACAATAAAATAAAATATAATATAGGAAATTAGAAAACATTCATCTCGTTTTATGGTAACGGAAAGTATTCTGAGATTTTATTAGATATACAATGTTGGGTGCGTGCACAAGTTTTGGTCGACTGGATTATAAATAGATAGATTGTGTTTCGTACCTAACAATTATTTAGTTAATAAATTAAACAGTTGCTATAATTTTTTATAATTTTTGTAAATTATTCTGATTGCAGTCCTATTTCACTATGATAAGGAACTCATAACTTCTTTTTAGAAAAGGCGATATGTTTGGACAGTAATTAAAACTTTTATACTTACCTAGTGTATTATATTTTTATTTTCATATCTTCCCAATATTTAGTGACGTATCTATTAGCCGAGTACAAAAGTTAACGATCGGTTTTCGATAAATTGCATAGAAAACCAAGTCTTTTTATTTTTTAAACATTAGGTAATATTTGTTATACAGAAATGCGATTGCTATTAGAATGGCAGGCAAAAGTTATAGAAAATAATAGTAATTCTTTGATTAATTGAATAAATTATTTTGAACATAAAAATACAATCATTATTATATAGTTGAATATAGCTGAATATATAATACAGTTGAACCCATCGAAACTTTTGCATCCATCTAATATAAATAATGTGGGGTCCGGATAGAATTATGACGTATTATGGTTAAGAGTGTTTAGGTTTAAGCAATGCAAGACCGGGCTGTGTGGGCCGCGGATGGTTTGCAGGCGAGCGACGATGACCTGCGGAACCGCGTCCCAAGCATTCGGGAATAGTTTAGTTAGGCTAAGTGTATTGTTTAGGTTTAGAGTGCGAGGGTGAGTGAGAGAGTGTGTGAGGGAGAGAGAGAGAGAGAGTGAGAGAGAGAGAAACAGAGGAATGGATGGCGACAAGGGTGGTCGTCGAGGGAAAAGTGGAGAGTGTCTTTTGAGAAGTCAAAGAGAGTAGAACGGAAAGGCATAGCGTAGAACAGCGTGGTATCGAGTGGCCGTATATAGGATATTTAGCGTAGTTTACTTTAGTTGCTTTCATTTAGTTTCATTTAGTTAAATATATATATTGCGTTACGCTATACGCGAGCTTGATTTTGCAAAACCTTCCAATCCCACAATAAGTTTTCACGTTTTTTTCTTTTTTTTAAATACGCATACAGGGTGCCCCAGGTATTTTCCGCAAAACTTTATCAATATGTTCTCTGAGTGAAAATAAAGAAAAAAATGTTGCACAATGATAAGTCATTTGATGCTGTACTAACAATTTTTTAACAAAAATATGAAATACATAGCAAACATAATACAAGACAAGAATAAGTTGACAACTAATAGAATCATTAATTATTAATACTCCACTTTAAAACGTATCCTGATATTGCAAATTAGTAAATTTAATTTGATTTCACTTTATACCAATGAATATATTGCATTTAGGTTTGTCGGTCTGAAATGTCGATTCTGAAATATGAAAGTAAGTCGATTTATCATACTATTATACCATTATTTTATCGTGCAACGTCCAGTTTCTTCTACAGTATAACTCGAATTCAATGCTTTCAGAGTGTGGATTTTCATGGACATGTGAACTTCAAAACATATCAAAATATTAGACTTGTTAAAAATTATTACTTTCCCATCGATCCAATATTTTTATCATAACTTTTTAATGAAGCTTCAAATGACCAACAGTTATACAACATTTTCCGTTTATTTATAGTTATAAAATATACTGACAAAGTTTTGTGAAGAAAATTTGAGACGACCTTTATATTAATGTAAAAAGACAACCCAAAAAAAATGATTCACTTCTTTTGTTATGAAAAAGTACTTCTGAATATCTATTGTTTTGGCATATGTCAAATTCATTTAGAAGAGTAATAAAAAATCCATTTTTTGTTTCCTGTTACGATTTACTTCGTGAAACCCTTCTTATTTTGTACAAGACAATGTTCAAATGCTTTACGCAACACTTCTCCGTTAACTACTTAATAGCATACCCCTTTTTTCTCTTGGGATCTTTCTCATAATATTCAAACAATTCAAAATTGCGTCTAACGTTAACCGCGGGAACTTATTTATATACCTGACAATATTATTTACTTTTAGATATCATCATGTATTATACGATGGTATAATATATTTTGTCGGCTCCTATGTTACATATGAATAGTTATGTTTCTGCAACTAATTCTGATAAATTTTGAATGGCAATAAAATTGTAGAATGCCTGTAAATGTTTTAGCTTAATAATGAACAAACAAATGAGACATACAAGATGAATAAAAATATTAAGAACTGTTGTAACGTCCCTACTATAAGAAACGGACAGAATCTTTATATTTACCTACAGTAATACCTCGACTTACGTCCTCTCGACTTGCGGTGTTCTGCATTTACGTCGCTTCTATCAGTGATGTTATATTTTGATTAGGAAACTTAATTATAAGCTATTAACTTAATAACTTGGTTTTGTATCCATGTGTATAATTTCGCCAAGATATTGAACTTGTATATTCCATATTATATGGATTTATAACAAGAAATTAGAAAATGCGTATAATATGTGAGAATGTGCAAGATGTCCAGAGTAAAATACATATTATTATATTTGTAGGGGTGAAACAATTCTTTATCTAGAACCCATTTCTTAAAATTTGCTAATAAAAATATGAATTTGCATAGAAATCCGCTGTCATCGAGTACCAACACTGCAGCTGCCTTCATTTTGTATTCCAATCCATGAAATACAAACATTGCTAGTTTGCAGATAAAATTGGATATCGCAAAATTATTTAACGATGGATCTAAAGTTCTAAAGAATGCCCATCTCTTTCACAAAATCTAAACAACCAATCCGTAAGTCGCTAATGACCAGGGTGTCAATGTGACATAAAACAATGAAGAAGGTGAAGAAGGAGGACATCTCTAAAATTAATGAAAAGGTATATTTTGTAAATGATGTGTTAAAAAAGTATACACATGAGGTCCATTTTAATTTGCATCGGTTTAATTTTTCTACGAAAGTTCGAGATATGACTATAATACTATTATTTCTATCTAATTTACAATATCTTATATAGAGTCGAAAACTAATATCAATATAATTTATAATACCGAATCGAAATAATATCTGGTTTCTTTTATATAGAGTTTCATCTTCATGGAAACAACATGGCTTCATTTTCGTTTTGCTTCACTCTCTTCTGCTTCTTGTTTCGTCGAGTCGAAAGTTTCTGAGTGACCAATACATGAAACAAGAGCTTGCATATTTTCTCCATTTTAATGATGCATATGCTTTTGCTTCGTTGAAACTTTTAACTACTTCCATTTTTGGTATCCAAATGTATTTTTGTAATAACGTTGTTATAGAATACGTAATTGTAAATAACAATCGAGCTATTGAACGCAAAATATTTAAACTTTTAATGTTATACATGGTTACTGAACTTCAAAGTTTACTAATTACGCTTCATTTCTAAGGAAAATATGATTCAAACTGACTTCAACTTATATTGTAGTATTAATATCTCTAATAAAATTTGGGAATAATGGAAAAATGAAATGAGAAAATTTCTACGGAAATGTAATTATTAAAAGTTGATTAATAATTGTCGAATAAATTTGTCTCTCTTCAAATTCGTGTCTCCTTAAATGACGTAGGGTTAAAATACTTTTAAAATGTGTTTAAAATCTTTCTGTATAACAATGTTTATACTTTTAATGTAAAACAAATATGTAATATTTTGTTACGTGTTTTTATTTTTTATTTTATTTGTGATGTTATTTGCATAATGTATTTTTTACATTGGGTGCGTATATGTGACCCAAGCCAAGTAACCCAAATCGTCCAATGAACGAAATAATTTCTTAGAATGCATTGTGGCTTTAGAGAAACAACCACAACACGAAATTTTATATTATGACCTGAAAATTTGACAATATTTTAAAACACTATTTAACCCAAACTTAACTCGAATCTAATGCAAAATTTCGTGTTGTTGTGGTTTAAAGTCACAAAGTGTTCGGATCGTTTTTTTCTTTCATCGAGCGTTGTGCTCTACGACTAAACTATATAAACAAATTAAAAACAATTATACATGCAACAGTTGATGAATTGTAACATTTATCATGACCAACAATGCCTTTAAATCCTATTAGTGTGATTTTACAGAAAAGAATAAGACTGACTCATGCTTACAGTTTTCATATTAGTATTTACAAAATTATAATTAAAAGGTTATTAAATAATATAATGTAATATCATGAAGTAACAAACCATAAGGGTAGTTACCAGAAATATTGCATGTGCTTACAAGAACAAGTGAAGGTTCAGAAAATAGGTATCTTCACCGATTCCAATAATTTTTGGATATGTTATAAAGGATAATATTCCTATTAACTTTTTTCTTTGAAACAATTTGCGGTTAATTCAATGAAATAGTAGGAATAGGTTCTTGCGAATATCTCGAAGACTACAGTCGATCCCATATTTTTTCAAAGAGAAAGGTTGTTTAAAATGTTGAGTTGTACAAAATGTTAAAAATTTATCGAAATTGGTGAATATGTCCATTTTCTGTACTTCCACTCCAAAAAAAACTTGAAAATTTACTTTCACTATACGAAGGATTCACAAAACTTAATTCATTGAGAAAGATTTCGAAAGTACAACAACTAAGTATCATTAAAAGCCATATTAGCGTATAAAGATGGTAGAAGTATTCTTTTAATAAATCAAGTATTAAGTGAACTTAAATTTTGCTATTATTATATTATTAATAGCACTGTATTATCAGCAAGGATAATTTTGTGTAAGTGGTAATAAATATTTCAGTCCATGGAGCTCAGTAATCGATGAGGGGAATAGTACATTAAATTTTACGAAGCACGAAATATCGATTAGAAATGGTCGGGAGGACAAAAGTGAACAGAATAAAATTTTCATTCACCCGCCCTTGGATCTATCAAAATAGGCCCTCCGGGCATGTCTCCTTTTCTTTTCACAGAATTTTTTCCTCGACGCGTGACACGAAAAGACTTCTTAAAACTTTCGTGTTCCGTAACATCCCGGAAGGCTGTAGACTGGTCGGTCTCAGAAGTCAGAAAGAAGTTCGGGGACCACGAGAAAAAGCAAAAACAGAAAACGACAGCAGACGGTAGAGAGAGAAACAAGGATTATCAATCAGAATGACAGCGATATAGAAAACAGCTAAGCCACATTAGTCTCCGCCTAGTGGGTTCATTCGCGCTGCCAATCATGCCCCGCCATTTTGAAATCTCCAGGGAATCCTGGCAACCGTTTCTCTCACGGTTTTGATTCAGGGAATAACCGAATTGGAAGTATTGACTGAATGTACGCAACACAAGCTATCCTTGATCTGGACATATGTGCAAGGTGTATCAATTCATAATCATACGTTTATAGTTTTTGTTAGATTTTTAGTGTTAAAAGGATTTTCTTTGATTTCATTTGTTCGATGCCATTGGTGACGTTATTGATCGTTTATGGTATCCTGATACAAACATTCCTTATGAACTATAATTATATGGAACAGAGACGGCTGTAATCGAATCTTTTTGCATTGAAGGTAAGGGCTATGGCAACGTACACATATGAAAGTAACTTGGTAAGACGATCTAAGAAGCTTTCACCACGAAGTGAATGTTCGAACTTCTAATTCAGCAAAGCCCGTTAACACCTTTAAAGCAGAGCGTAAGGTAAATGCTCCGAAAATTAGAAACTGTTCAAATATTATAAGATCTAAGATGGCGCTCATACCAAAACTAACATATTCATACGAGACAATAAATTTAATATTTGATAAAACAAAAACTTAGATAAGGGCGGAGAAAAAGTTAAGTTCTGTTTGTAGAATATACAAAATTGTATTATTTGTGCGACACTTACTTCCATCATAATTTTTTTAGAACACTTTTGGTGTTGAAAAGAAATTTGATTTGCAAAAAAATATATTTGCAACGTTTAGACTGCCTTGCACATTTTTCAAACCTAAATCCTATGGAAAATTTATAGATTTCTATCGCGTTGAATTTTTTCCAACCACTAGTTTTAAAGCTTGAAAAACCGAAAACAGCGATTGCTCAAGCGTGACGAAGTGTCGATGAAAGTATATTAAAAAACCTCAGTAGAGGTATGAAAGATAGAATTTTTCCAGTTCATTCGAAATGGCACAAATCTTATAAATTATTAAACTCTAGTCAATAAATGTGAATTGAAATATAAATTCAAATATAAGATTCATTATACTAGCGCGACTTCTATCTGAAAATTTTAACAGTTTATACCTGTGCTTAAAAAAGCTTCGTACTAAAAGAAAAATTAACGCTAAATGATAACGAGATTTATAAACAATTCGACAAACAGCAGCAGAAATTTTACGACAAATATAAGTAACGTCCGTATGCGCCCAGTGTATCTTTTTTACAGGTAGCGAACATTTTTTTTCATTTATGTATTACACATTTGTATTCATCTAAAGTTGTATTGAGGTATTTAACATTTTTTAAATGTCAATGCATTTAAAGAAAAAAATGGCTGAGTAAATGGAAATTCATAAATAAACTGCGGATATTTATGCATCTATGGGAATGTTAATTTGTGAAAGAATGTAAAGTGCACAGAATATGCAAAAATATACAAAATACCGAAGTACAGTGAAACATTATTTAAGCGAGGTCTGATTATCTGGTGTAATTTACTTTTCTCTTAGAGAGTTGTTACACAAAGAAATAGTAGGTATTTCAAATATATATTTTAATACTAATTCATGCAAATACTATTTTGAAATAAGTATTCCATCAAAACATAGGGAAATAGTATTTTAAATAATAATATTTCAAATAATAGTAGGAAATAAAAAAACAATATGACAAATAAGCAGCTTCAACCATTAACATTTTACACTACAATGTACAAGCACTAGGCAGACGAAAATGATCTATACCGTAAAAGTGTTACCGTCCAAAACATTGGTGTAAAAATTGGAAAAACAGGTTTCGGGGTACAAAAGAAACAAAAAACACATAACTGTTTGTAATTGGCAAGTAAAAAAATTCAGGGTTATTAAAAAACTATCTAACATATGGATGTATGTACATATGGTAAAATGGCTTGTATGACCACTTCCACATTTCGAGAATGGTTTTTCAACGATTTCGTGCCAACTGTAACAGAATTTTTAAATAGCAAACATCTTCTTCTAAAGGCTGTCCTACTTGTAGATAATCACCTCCCCACCCAACAAATGAAAAATTATGTTCAGGTGAAACTGAGATGATATTTTTACCACCAAATTTTTTGCAATCAATGGATCAAAAACACTGAAGAAGAATTATAAACAATTGTTAACATTACACATTCTACCACATGGCGATCTTGCAGCTGCATTGAAGTCGGTTAACATTAATTAAGTCATTTATATGTGTGTCGATGCGTAGAGTAAAATTTAGCAAAATATTAATAAAAAAATTACGGTTTAACTCGTGCAAATATGGAATTCCAAAAATATCGAATCAATAATTTGTAAAGATAGACGAAACAAATCAGGAAATTTTATAACTTGTTTACGTAGTACAAAAATGCGAAAAAATAAATGATCACGATATTGAGGAATGGATATCGGAAAAAGATAGACTTTATGACGATGACATAAGTACTGACTTTCAAAACGATTCCGATAATGAAGGAAGAACGGATAATAAAAATATTAGCCACGTACAAGGTGCTTTTATTTTAACAAATGCTGTTCAACAATGTGATAACACGTTACAAGAAGTTTAGTTGATGGTAAAACGATCCCGTGAAAAAGCAACTATTAACGCAAAATTGAAAAAATAAGAAAACTCCAGTGTAATTATACATATATAATTGTATTATGTAATTGGATAATAACTATATACTATTGTATTGCCTGCTAAATAAAAAGTCTATTACGTATGTATATATAAAATATATTTTCAATTTTTTCTCTCCAGGTCTCAAATATCCGGTAAATCTCGATTTACCTGGCCTGTTCCAGTCCCGAAGAAGTCAGTTAATTAAAGTTTCACGCTGAACCACACATTTTATATAGAGAGCGAAACAAATTTCTATTAAAGTCCCATTTCTTTAATTCTGTTTGTAAAATAACGAATTTGCCTAAATATCCGCAGTTTATTTATAAAAATTATAGTTTCCCATTTAATAAAATTTCTTACATTTTTGTCCTTTCTTGCAAAAAATTACTAATATTAAATAATAAGAAGCAGACGAATATATTTATTCTCTTTACATCGTTTTCACATGCTAAAATAATTCAACTTTTTCAATAAAAAGAGTAACAAACGATTGATTGTTATTAATAGTAATATAGACTTTTAAGTAAGGCTTCAGGCAAGCTATATGAATTTTTTCCAGGAGTTTTTGTTAACTTTTAATTAAAAAATAAACAAATGCCAGATGCACCTAACCTTCGTGTACACTGTAAATGTGTCGAAATAATGTGTGTGCATTCTGAAGGAAAAAATTGGTGCAATTTAATTTATTGTCTCTGTTATATCGTTATAGTTATATCCACAAAACTTAAAAAATATTTTATATCTGTAAATAACGTTGAGAATGATTACCAGCTGTGTTTCGTTCCGTGCATGCATACGGTTATTAATTAAATTAGTGAGCACCCATAAATCCACGTTATTAAATAACGTGTGGACATGTAATAAATTGTAGAGTTTAACATCATAACGAGCAATACGTATGTCACAAACATAATGAGTAGTATAAACGGTGCTATTTTAATGTGTAACGATGCGAAATAATAAATAAAGATATTTGCATAATATTTATTCGTCGTAGATTCGTTTCTACAGACTGTGTTTGAATAAAGGACGTTGGTAAATGAAATTAAACCGTCTGGATGTCGATATATCATTGAAATATAGCGTTCACGTTATGTATCGCTCGATGTATGAAAAGCTCTATCAGAGATGGGCTAATTAATTGCCAGCAATTTCCACAGGTAGAATCGTTTCCACGAATTCGCATAGGCTTAATCGAAACGTGTAAAACTGTGAGAGAAACAGAAATCAAATTCGTGTAATTTATTCTTTCAATATTGCATTTTACACAACGAATATTGACATTCATTTTTATCGAACATTTTTTTGTAAATCAATTAATTAACTGTGGACTATATTTGTTTGATGATGTTACCTTCATAAAGGATAAAATGTTCAATGGAGTATGTATATACCACTTCTGTGAATTCAATATTCAAACTATGACGAGAAAAGATATAAATTGGAGATGGTATTTCAATTGAAATAGCTTACAGGAAAAATTTGTTATTATTTTGAAATGAACTTTTAATTTGTTCATAAATATTTCAGATTTATATTTTATGTATCGTGAAACTTATATAAGGTGAACTTTTTGAATAGAACAAAACGATTGAATTTTGCTGTAATAAATAATACTGTAGGTTTTCACTGTTACAGTTTATGTAAAAATCCCAATAATAGGAAACAACCCAACACATAATTTTAATTACACGCTTTATAATAACACCAAGTAATAAATTTAAATTCATAAGTGGATTATACCTTTGTTATAATTAGCTAATCCAGTATTTACTTTGTAATAACAACATTATTAAGCTTTATGAATAGGTTGCTGTTCTCTAAAATATTCAAGATCAATATTGTTATTTACGTTTTGAATAACTTATAATTCCATGCTTTTGATAATAATGAATAAAATTTTTTAGTAGTACTGAAAGGTATTAAAAATAGTATGGGATAGATTAATATATCCTAAAATTAATATACAATTATTTCTTATTTTTTTAAATTAATTCACGATTCTATAACATCAATCTTATCATTTTACCGTTTTACATTTCATCAATATACCTTTCTTCCATCGGGGAATAATCTACTTTTAGCGACATTATAAAAACTTTTTTCAATTAGTTGTTCTGCTTACATGAAGATGCATTTACTTTCAAATACATATTTTCTTAATCTTTTCTCCAGCAATAGCATTAACGTAATGATCGAAACGTTGTAATATTTTAAAGATATTAATAGACTTTGGATTTTTGTACATTTATGGAAAAAATTAGTGAAAAATATAATATATGTACAAAAATATACAAGACATTCAAAGATTTAGAAGACATTTTTTATTTGGAAGGTGATATAGGCTTTCACTTACATTCCATTCCTTCAATTTTGTTAATCAAAATTTGAATTCACATAAAAATCTGCAGTCTACTTACTAAAATCTAAGAATCTGTAGAAAGCTCACAAAACGTTTCTACTCTATTTACTACACAAAATTTTTCTACAGCATAACAATTTTAAAGTTTGTTGAGTTGTGAAAAATGACGTACAATGGTAAAAAGGCAGATTCTAGCTGGACAAAATTATTGTAGAATAAGTATAGCTTTTTATGACTTCATAATTACAATTTCGTTGTCCAAATATAATTTCTTTCTAGTAGCAGAGGATTAGAGTTGAAAATTATAACATAAAAGCTATTCTTTTCCTTAAATTTCTTCATTTATTAATTTAAAGGAATGAAAAGTAAATCATCAAAAATGAGATGTTTTACGATAGCCGTTGCATAATTGTAAAAAAATTAAGGGAGCGAGACGTATTATTTAAAATCGTTCATTTTGATATGTCTATTAACACAATTTTTTAAATTAACTAGGATTAGAATGTCCGAAAAAAATCGTATCTGTCCAGCTGGAATTTTGACCACTATGTGACGTTTGTAAAAATGGAAACACTGATCCCTCCTTTTTTCTGAACTACATGGCACAGAGATATCACGTTTCGTTAACTTCTAAATTTTATCTACAATAGAACCCCGGTCAGATAGAATTTTCCATTTGATCACGGAATTAATTAACACATTTTTATCAGCAAAGCATTAACAATAAGCCGACGATTAATTACACCCAATTGTGTATGTGGATAGCAGGTAACTGCAAACTTTGAGCGAAATTTATCTTTGATGTCACCTGAAAAGCATTATTGCATCCCCGTCGGGGTAAATACAAAATTGCGGTTAGTTCGGAATGCCGTTACGTTTGATCACTTGATTGCTTTCATTGCCGCCGAAATTATTTTCATGTGTAATTGCTTATTAAAAAATTCAAAATAGAAGAATGTTGTTAATTTCTTCTATGGTAAAATTCAAAATAACTCGTCGTCTGCTTTTAGTTCTATAATAACCTGAATTAGTTAACATTTTATTTTGCTGCACGCATTTAACTTACTGCATACTGTTTTCTCTTAATAAAAGTTTATGTATAAGTCCAGAAAGTGACGTTATGTACGATATTTATTTTTGGTAGAATAGAAATTTTTTTACAAATATATTCATACTGTTTTAGTTACACTGTCTAATTCGGGAAAATTATTTTGATGTATTTGGATAAACACAATTACTGACACTGTATGCACATAACGTCATTTTTAAATATGTTACGAATAACTATATAATCTTTATCTCTTTTTATAATTAATTTCTAACTCAGTTTACCGCATTAGAAAATACACATTTACAAACATAAATTGTAGTTTATGTAACCAAAATTTAATAGTGTATGGGAAAATTCACAACGGATTAATTAAAAGAATTAATAAGTCTACAAATACTTTAAATTGGGAAAAATAATCGTTTTACTAATTAATGTACAAATTTATTTGAAACTAAACTAAACTAAATACATATTTAGTGAAATTATCAAATCTTTCATAAAGTTTAGGTTCTTATGTAACGTCTACAATAAATAATTATTGTAACAAAATAGTAAACGATCGCAACTGACGAAATTGCCATACCTGAAGTACGCAATTTTGCTATAATGTAGCAAATAAGGTTATCCACTTGATCTAAAGAAATTCTAGGAGCTTAAGAAGTAATATCAAATTTGATGTACGTAATACGTACGTACAACGAAATTATAGTTTCAAAAAGGTGCATACGTAATTAAATATGAATAATTTATCTTTAGACTTATATTTTATTAAAAAAAAAAATAAATAAAATACAATAAAGCAGTGGCGAAATTGCAGACCAGATAGCGATACACATTTTATGGCAAATAATTAATTATCCATACAAAGAAATGAAAAATTATCTATGATTTCAAGTACTAAAGGTAACATAAAGATCAGTAATATTGTATAACGTAACTAATTCCTACCATGTTACAATAAATTCAGAATTAGTACAACTCAGATTAATTTGTACCGAGTTATTTGGAAACCCGCTTAAGTGTAACTCGGAAATATAATAAGTACATATAAATCAGGTTGATAATAATTTCTGAGTTATATGGAAACACCATTTTCAGATCACCATGCTATGATGAATACGTTTATGGAATAAAATATTATAGATACAAAAGACAATAAATATATGTGTACATATTTCAAATTATATTTATTGAATTGAACATAAACGGAAACATCAAAACCGTATCTTTTCTATATTTATACACAAATACCCTGGTAAATGAAAGTGAAAAATGGTGATGTACGTGCATGAAAAAAATAGGGAAATTCTCCATTAATTTTAATGGTAAAAGTGTGGTAGAAAAATTCATGATATAGGAAAACTATTTAAGCTAATTAAGTTGCATTATATAAAAACCGTGCCATAAGAATACCACGTTATAAGAGCGCTGTCGCAATTTTTGCTCCACGTTATATGAAAATCGCGTTACAGGAGGGCTGTCACAATGTTTGCTTCGCATTTTATTAAAATCGCGTTGTAGGGGTGTTTACTGCGTTGATATTAATATGCAAGCTATTAATTTAGAAATTACATACACGCATTACGCTGACTACATTAACTGACAAGTATAAAGTAAGATCGATCATGTCGCGTTTCGTAAAACTGCTTATTATTCACCAGTATACTAAAATTCTTGGTTGAACTGCTGTAAAATAAAGTTCATTCTCTGTACAAACTTTATACTACTGTTATTTTGGCGATTTTAAGTATGAGTTAATGAATTTCTCGTGGGTGGCGAATTTGAGAGTGCTGGTGAAATTGGGATCACCTTAATATGATCATTTAATTATGCTTCGCACAGTTTTGTAAAGTTTAGTGAATTAAATATGTATATCATCTGTTATAATTCATAAATCTAAATGGAAAATCTTCGAATTAAGATCTATTTAGCGATAAAAAATGGCGATTAAGAAATGTGACGATAGGAATACTTTTCTGCAAGATATGCCGGGAGAAATCGCTTGTGATCTTGCATCCGCAAAAGCTGTTTGATGAACTTCATTTTATAAAAGACGTGGCTTTTAATATACCACACGACATTTTCATCGCGAAATATTCATCAGAGATACAAAGCATCCAGAACCGAAATAGTCTGTGAACTAAAAGCTATCGCGAAAGAGCGTCGTTACTCGACTCTACACAGATAGATGTGTGTTCATCGGTGAACGTCGTTTTCAGAACACGAGTTGGCCGAGTTTCTTTGTGGGTCGCACTTTGGGGACGCACGAAAAGACAGACAATGTTAATTTTTTTTCTTTTTTTCTTTGACGTGTAAATTCACAAGTCTTTCTTTTTCTCTTCTGTCTCTTTTTCGCATCCCCATCCATCATTTTTGTGCTCCTTCGTATACACATGAATTCGCATTTATGTACGTACATCAGGTTATACTCACTTTTCCATCTGGACTGCATACTTTGATACCCGCAAGCGACACTATCAGGAGAACGGGCGTGGACCGGTCACTGTACTGAAAAGAAACAAACATTTTCATATAGCGATTGAAAAATATTTTAGTCGGTTACATGTCACAAGGTTCTGAATAACTGTTGAATATTATTAAATAGGGTAGATCAAGGTGAATGGTATCTAAATAGAAATTCAGTTCATGTTTGTCATATTACCATAAAATTGAACACTCTGATCATTTGTATTATCTTATATCTCTTTCGCGCATTTAAGCCAATAGCTCCTCGATTGTTTTATCAATTAAATTCTTCTTTTGATCCGATCCGCCCTATGACATAATTCGCCTCGGTCTACCTTAGCATTTTATACAGGGTGTTCGTGAAATCGTAGTACATCCAACGAGTGATTCTACACGTAAAATTGAGTTCGAAATATACAATAAAGTTCTGCATATGAGTCTTCATTTTCGAGAAAATCGAGTTTAAAAATTCGTTAAATACGCGGGTACTTATTAGAGACGGTCTGTCTCATTTACTCGCCTGACTCGCAAATCTCACTGCTGATTACATTTGTGAACAATATCTGTTAGAATATGGTGTAATTTAATAATGAATAATAAGTTTCAAATTTCAATAAGCCAAATCTGTTCGCCCTACGTTAGAAGACTTTTTAAACGAACAATAACAGAAATTTGTGTTTTTTAGCTGGAAAAACATAAGTGAATTGCACTGTTTCTATTTGGTGGTGACAGGGGACACTAATTTTCGTATTTGTTTGAATTTCTGACATATCGGTGTACTTAACCCTTTCAATGCTATGCACGCATATACATACATACATACATATGCGGTCAATTTTGAATATGACACATACATAGAGTTTATAAACACGAGTCTTTTAAGGAAATGAGTAATCAGTGCAGAATGTTCATAAGATATGAATTAGGAACGTCGTAATGATTAATAAAGATGTCGATGTTGGTATTAATGATCATATGTACAAGTCATTCGTGAAAATAAATCTAGAAACGCGCTGATTTCCTAAAATTACTTAGCACTAAAAAGATTAATCGAAAAAAGATGGTACCTAGCCCGTATTACAACCCTGTTCCATATACCCACCTTCTCCCCTATTAATATAATCGGTGTTTTACATTTTATTCGAAATGCGAGCGAATAATGATTCGAAAAGCAATCACAAATCGTCACATATCATCGGCTGAAGTTTCATTTGTAGAATAATTTTTCTTCTCTTCTTAAATAATGTGAGGAAGAATTAAATTTGTCTGGACTACCTAATTGAATTTCTTCTTGTCATTAAATGTATCTTGAAATAATCACGAGAAAGATATGTAATTTTGTTTAGAATAAGCTGTTCAGCTTCTACTGGAAGGTATTAAGCTTGCTTGCAATATCGATGAAACTTTGAATCTCGTCTTTTGCTCGTTCGAATGCAACGGATATCCTAGAACCCTGAAGCTTTTGCTAATTTCGAAATTAGAAAGTTGGCAAAGCGAGCGGTACGATTGAAAATCGTACCGGGAACGAAAGAATGTTCCCTATTTCCCAGTTGGAGACACAGCTCATTGTCTTAAAAACCCACTGAGGTGGATAGACGTAGCTTGAGTAGGAAAGGGGGATCGTCGGTATAATTACTGTAAAGCAAGGGGTGGTTTTCGATAAAGGATGCCAGTGCTCTCTTTTTATACGGGGTGACCTGTGAAGTCTTTTCTTCTTACGTCTCCTTTCTGCTGTCATGACGCTATCTACTATGAAATGAAAAAGTGGTGATCATTCTGATGACAGATTAAAAATGCCTTGCTTCATAGGTATTAGGGATGCAATTACATATGGGTACTGGTTCTTTTTATCATTTTGGTGACAGGATTTGGAGTTATTCGTACAAAATAATTTTAAAATCTTATTATTCAAGGTTAAAAAATTGTTTTTGAATAATCATAAGTTAATTTACTTGGATAAAAAAATGTTTTCTCTTTGAAGTATTTCGTTGTTTGACCATCAAATTATTAATCTGAATTTATAGACATTTCGACATAAAAGTCACGGTAAAGAACAAGAAATATTATATTCTCTGAAATGTAATAAATTATGCAATGAATTGTGAACATGTGTAGCTGTTACTTTTTCTCTATAGTGTTGTTAATGACACAAGGGATTGGTGCAATCATGAATAATGAAGAAAAAAAGAATAGCCTGAATCTAATGTTTAAAACATATGATTCCATTATTTAATTCATAATGTTCATTTGTTAAATATTGAATAAATATTATAAAATTGTTGTTTGTGGTATCTAACAGGTTGTATAGATACCAAAAAACTTTTCCAATACAATTGAAACAATATTTGCTTGGGGTGAAATATCAGTCATGGTGGCTTATAATATTTAATTGTTTCATCAATTTCTTGGATCTGATAGTGATTCCATTTTCTACATTTTAAGATAGACCCTTAAGTGATGAAAAATATAAGAAAAAGTATAGGAATAATTCAAAAGCGAAAGATACAGAAACATTTGAAAGGCACGAAAAAGGCAATTACAGTACTTAATATTTTATCAGGAAATCTATTGCTAAACTTCTATTGGAACTTTTTCGATTAATATTTCACATGTATGCATTATAATTAATAAAATACTATTCATTCTACTTACAATAACATTTCCAACTTATATATAGGTATTTACATATGTAATAGGTACACCAGCGTAGATGAGCATAGATACATCAATATAAAACTTTTTTAGTAGCAGTAATATCACAGACGAGGTACAGAATAGACCTATCATTTTATGGAACTTCGTGTCACGTGCCTAAAATACCGACATCTAAGAAAATCAAGATTTTAGAAAGAATATCTTCTTCTTTATTACTTGAAAGGGAATGTAAACACTTCTAAAGTATTATAATATGCAAAATGTAGAAACAAACGCAAAACTATAAACTGTATGCAGTTGAAAATGTAAAAATAGAAGTTGTAAAGGGGCTGCGTAGCCTTTAAACCATGTGACAAAAAATACATTCGATGATAGGTTTATCCTGTATCTCGTCTGTGGCAATATTTTCTCCAAATTATACACATACGAAACATTAGCTGTCAGTAAGTACTATTAAATACAATTATACTAGATGATAGAAAAAGCTTGTGCAGATTTATAGCACAAAATTTAAGTAATTTTGGATTTCTGCGGATACAACTTTATTTAACAAAGAAAATATGCACTAAATTTTTTAATGGCACCACCATTATTATACTATTTTGTTCAAATAATTTGATTTCAATTCATCTTAGACGGAAAAAAAGCGTATAAATTTTTTCCGGTACCTAATATTTGATATCAGAATAATAGTAATAAGAAGTGGTACTTTCTAACTCTTTCTGTATTGTGGCTGTATAAGTACGTTCGATCTTGAATACACTGTATAGGGTTTGTAAACTCACTTTGTTCTAAATAATAAATAATTAGTACAAAATATTAAATAAATATAGGTTTCATATTGAAACTTTTCAATCATGTTGATAATTAATAAAAGAAGATGATATTAATATTAGAAAATATGACCAGTGACTTACACGAGTGACTAAATGCAAGTTTAAAACTATGCCTAAATCATTATCCATTTGGCTAAATTATGAATTGTATATTAATCTCAATTAACGGTGTACGACATATGTCATTGAAAAATTTTATTTTCTTTTGAATTTTATTTTGATGATAGAACATACAAAATATTTAATTATGTGGATGAGTCACCGTATGTATTACAGATGTAAAGTAAAATATAGTATTTGAAACGGTGAATTATTTTGACTGGTCTATTACTTTTGGTGTGAAAGTAATTTGAAAAAAATAGTTTTATTTTATGTAACGATCAAACAATTATTTACTTTAATTTAATGCTGCACAAAAAATCACGGATAATCTCGAGTTTTGAGCATTTTGTTTTACGTGCATTTTTAAGGTACATTACAGTAGAAGTAAGTGAAATTGTTTTATAGCGTAACAATATTTACACAGTTTACAGAGTTTGTACATTTATTGAGCACCACGTATATATAAAGAAATTTATTTTTTCCGAAGCGGTTGACAGAATAAAAAATTACATTAATTAGTTTAATGTGCACTCATTATGTTATATTTTATCACTGGAGACAATTAAGCATTATCGGTCGTTAGTTTTGGTTAGGTACATTGTAAGAGTAGTTACTATACTAGATTCAAGATAAGTATCGATAAAATACTCATTTTTTAGAAGAGTGCGAACTATAATTGTATTACAAATCGCAATATAAGAAGATAATTATGTGAACAATAAAATTAAAAATTTCTACAACAAAAAGTTCTATTACTTCCACTATCAAATAATTATGAATATACAAACTGAATGGCAGAATTCAGTTCGTTAGCACAAAGAATAAGTGATCCCTAACAACTTTTTTTGATAAAGTTAGTAGAGATATTGTAAGATTGTATTTTTAATAAAGAGAGGCATTCTTGGACTCTAGTAAAAGGATTTTGCTCAATGCAATTTTCAATATTTTTATTGTAACTTTTATACTCTACTTTAGCATCTATATTTCGTGTAGATTTGCACCTATTAATGTAATCAGAATCCGAACAAAAATTAAATATTGTTATTGTTTCATAGGTTATGTATGGATTAAATTGACAACGAAAATATATAAACCAGAAATTGTTATACTGTTTTGAAAACCATTAATGTTTCTCAGAACTCGATTTTGTATTGTTCATAAACACACTATAAATAAAGACAATTTAATTCTCGGTTTTATCTCCGAAGGAATGTATAATGAATTGAATAGACGTTATCTAAAGTATCGGCTGATTGTATTTGAAATTATCCTACGCGATAACTTGAAATATATAGTTAGTCACAAAAATATCCGGTTACCTTACAAAATTGAAAATACTACATCCATTTATTATCCACGCTATTCATATTACATATTTAAAGGTAACGTTTCATAATTTTAATAAATCGACTTTTTATCAGCATTACTACTAGATATCGAATTATTTTTTGCTTTGTTGACATCTATTTTTAAACAAAAATTATTAAGTGTCTAACGTAGCCAAATACTTTTGTAATTAAGTGTAATTTTGTGCGAAAAACCTTGGCTATTTGAAATCCTGGCGCAGCATTATTAATGTGCTTATCATCATATTATTTTAATATATCCTTAATATTGTACAAACGTATCTTTCACCTCTTGCATTGCAATTATTTTACTATCTACATATGATTGGCTAGCCGATTACTGTTTCCACACTTCGCTTTGTACAAATCACCCATATATTATAGACGATTTGTGTTGAATAAGTGTCAACCATAAGAATCAGAGCTAAAGTTAGAGCTAAACTTAAGTTTCTCTACCAATAACCTTTGTCTTCGTTGAATCTATATCGTAATTTACAAAACGAGTGTTATTCGTAATTACAATGCGAAAGAATAAGATACTGTACTTTCAATTTTGTGCAAAAAAATAGCTTTTTGATACTTTGAAGTTGGATACTCCCCTTAATTTTAACACAGTTCTAGTGACCTAAAATTTCGTTCACGTTTTCTTCACGATTATGAATGACCAAGCTAAACAAGGTATATAAAAGTGCGTGCCTGATGTAAAGGCACCCAAATATGCCGTATGCAAAGAAAGACATCACAGGCAAGTTTATTTCAGGACACCCGTTGGCTTGGCCACCTTTGTTCGGGCGGGGGTGATTAAAAAGTTGCTGAGTGAGTCGCGCCGACTGGAGGACACGGAGCGAGGTAGATACAAGGAAGCAGTAAAAGTAACCGACAGAGAAAAAAGAGGAAGGAAAGATTCAAGCGTGCGAGAGAACAAGTACACTGCCGTTCATAAGTATACCTTTGCAGAGCAAAAGTAAACCTTTTGGAAGGAGTTAAGGTCAAAAAGCGGAAGATAGAGGGGTTTGCAAGATCTTCAGCCGTCGATAAGCCAATTATATTATAAGATATATGTAACTGCAACTAATTAGGTAAATAAGTGGAAATTAAAAGAGTTAGGAGTGTAAAGGTTTAAAATTTCATGGGTTTGAGAATTATACATTTTGAAAATTGAAATGCGTAGGGAATTCAAGGGTTTTAAATTTTATAGGCATGAGATTTGTAAAGTCTAGAAGTTCTAATATTTGGAAATTCAAAAATTTGAAATATCAGAGGATTAAGGTTCCTAAAATTTTAAAATTCATGTTTGACTGTTAAGATATACTAAAACACGAAAGCTTGAATTTTCAAAGATTGGATAATAATTCTTAAATTTAAAAGTTTGAATATTTAGGAATTTAAATGTTTGCAAATTGACAAGTTTGGAAAAGTTTAAGTGCTTGAGGACTCGGAAATCTAGAAATTTAAACGTTTGGTTAGTTCGAAAGTATAAAAATTCAAAACTTCGTAAAAAGTATAACCGAATAAACATGCAACAAGTGTTCCCAAATCAAGCTGAAATTGTTATATGCCAATCAATGTATCCTTTAAAGAGATCTCTCTTCGCCTGCATATCTGTAAAATTTTTCAGAATTTTTGGCTGCAAAATTGATTTTTAAAGAACCCAACAATTATAAAAACACCGATTTTTTATTGAAATATTCAAGGTACAACTTTTATAGGTTTACAGTCTGTCTTATTGCGTATATTTATGCACAATTCTTTCAGATTTTGTGAAATGAGGGCAAAGAGTTGAAAAAATAAAAAGTCGATATTTTTTACATTTCTGCAGGCAAAAAAATGGCATACTTGAATGATCAACGTATTATGTTTAATAGACAGGTATTATGTGCAATTACAAAACCTTTCACATGTATTAAATGAGATAATACAATTTTTTAAAATATCTTACCTTTGACGAATGTGACTTTCTTAAAAAATAATTCTAATAATGCTCTAGAATCGAAAATCGATAGAAATCGTTGGAGTAGGCTAGAAATTTCATTTCAGCAAGTAACAGCTGCCGATTTGCTCGACTTTCCTAAGTTGACGGAAAAAGATTTGTAGATTTTTTGTTTACCTGAAAAATTAAAAATTTTGAAAGTCGAAATTTTGGAAATTCAAGGACTATTAAATAGAAAGCACCCTAATGAGAAATTTTATTCTAAACCCTAAAATGATGAGGCCCAGCATATCCACCATCTTTAGGTTTATTTACTAAAAAATATATATATTCAAAATATCACTTATGTATGTTTAAGTTATTCTTTGGCTCGTTTGTACAATAGTAACAGTACATAAAAGTTACTAAAGTATATAATGCAATACATACAGATTGTATGTTTAAATTATTTATTAACAAATTGATCGTAGTGTATTAAAATTAAATACGAGATTCATCGGTGTAGTTATTGTTGAGCTTTCATCAATCCGTCGTTGAGTTTAAATACTACTATTTAATGTACATCTTTCTATCCGTTTAAAGAATGCTTTTTATTTAAAAAAAATACGAAAACATAGAAAGAGCGAAGCGAAAGAAATCAGTACAAACTGAGGATAATGAACTTTTTAAATATCGTAACAATTCATTTCAACTTTTTTATTATATACCAGTCTTCAAAACTCAGTTTTATAGCATCACAATATTTTACTAGATATAGCTGTAATAATAATAATAAAAAATAAAGTCGTTGTAGGTTCGTTTATCCGCAATTGGTTACTTCTTAGATTATAGTATTGTAGTTAAATTATGTACAATAACACGCATGCAAACAAGAAAATTTATTTTATTTTATTTTTAAAGTTCACTGACTATATCATTGTAGACTATATATTTCTATCTGTTTAGTATATTTTGAATATCATTTGAAGGTATAAAATAAACTTAATACATTTACTAAATAGCTGAATAACTAAATCATGATAACTTACAATAATTAAATTTATTATAATGATGTTCCTTATTTGTATGCCCATCACCGTATGCAACATTTGCAGGATAGATGATATGTACCTTTTGTAATTAAATTATATCCTAAATAATAATTAATTATCACATAATTGTATTGCAGTTAAATTCTATTAGAAACAAACGTGTATTCGGTTATTTTTTGGCGGTAGTGTATATTCTAACAGAGTTGCGAGTAAAGTAGAGGAAGCGCGAACAGCCAAGCTGTGGATTGAGATAAGGGATGAAAATTGGAACGAGACGGAAAACAAGCGGCACAGGAGACAAATCAAAAGGAGATGAGAGAGAATTTGAGGGAGAAAGACACAGATAAAGGGGGAAAGTAGAAGGGATGGGAGGTGGAAGAAAGGGTAAAAAGCGCGGGATAACTCCTACTCGGTGTGTACAACCATTAAGCACATCGGGTACAACTCCGAATGGGCTCTTGGCGTGATCACCTAACATTTTCTTCCTGTTTCAATCCCCCTGTGTCTCCCTCTGAGCCACCCACCGTGCGCTACACGGTTACCCCTCTCTCTTTTTTTATATTCTTCTACTTGCCGCTTCTTCTCCTCCCCGTCTCTTTGGAAATGTCTCTTGCATCTGTCATTGCTCAGCCAACTCTGCATAAATTGACACTCACTCGATTTACCACGACCATTGTGCCGTTTCTTTTACTCATTGTGTGCTGATCTTTTTAGGGATGGAACACAAGGGGTTGGAAATCAAGAGGAGACTGTATACCTGCCTTTTAGTTCTTTTTTTTAAGTTCCTTTTCCTTTATTGCAGTTAGAACCTCTGTAGCAATACAATGTGAAATTTAAAACGTTTTAATGATTATATTAAGAGCAAGAGTTCTGTGCATTTAAATAATAAAAACATTACAAGTATTATTGGTATCTTTATTTACTTTTTCTGTGTCATTTATCATTAATTAGTGCAAGATTTTGTCTAATAGAAATAATACAGTAATCAGCAGAATTTTTAACTCAACTAACAAATATTTCAAATAGAGGAAGTTTACTTAAATTTATATACATATAACGATTATTCCGTATGATTTTTACTTTTTCTGCAAGTTATTTACATTTCAAAAGAGGAAGTAGTTAAATTAAAGGAAGCTATGAATAATACAAAATAAGATTCATATGAAATCATATACATCAACGAAACTCATTTTATTTAAACGTTAAACATGAAGTTTCAACGTAGCGTAGACGTGTATAAAGATTTTTTATCAAAATTGGTTACGAATTTAGAACACTAAAAATCAACTTACTGGTACATTTCTGCAAAATATTTCATACAATTATTTCAACTAAAATTTAAAACATTTATAGCACACGTTTCCGGTAATATTGAGAGTGCCTGCAATTTCAATATATCACGCTACCAAAACAGGAAACAATAAAACTAAAAAGAGATAAGGTCATTTATTTCTATTTTATTATGTTATAGTGAAGATAAAAAGTTATTATTATTATCAGAGATAGAAAGTTATTAACAAGGGTTTCCGATAAAATATTGTTTCAATTTTATATGTGAAATAAAGTCAAATAGATATAATAAATATTCTGATACCATAAAAATCACGTGGTAAACATTTTTTGTATCATTATAACCACAAAAGATAATTGATTGAGTTATATTATGTGAAACATCCTCAATATTATATAATATCATATGTTATAAATTACATTCTATATTACATATTTTGCTTTTTCAATTGAAACATATTGAAACCTTCCTTCTATTAACTCTTATTAATCTCTTGAACGCAATTTCAAACAGCAGAGAAACAGTTTGTTTGTATTCTTAATAATTTTCATCTTTATTTATCAAACTGGTTTATTTCATTGGCTTTCAAAATCTCCTATAAAGGAGATAAGTGCACGTGTTCAGTTGAAAGACACGGAAGCGTACCTGAGCTAGCCTCTTGAACGAAACGGAATTGGGAATTAATTGGTTTGTCGTCTGCAGACCTGCTCTTTCTCGTTCTGTAGTAAATCTCTGATCTTCCTAGTACGTACAGAAATTAGCTATCACGATAATGCTAGATTAGAAACAGTAACATATCAGGAATTATTCGACGACTTTTAATCGTGTAAAATTAATTTTAACTAAATTGTACTAAAACTTCTGTCCAATAAATATACAAAATATATTTATACGACAGCAATAATGGGAAATTATTATACAATAATTTATTAATATACAACATATTTAAAAGAGCTTAAACTGAGTTCATCATTATTTTATAAAGAAAGGATTATTCTGTAAATTTCAATCTTTTAAAAAAATACAGGAGTTTCGACCATTTCGACAATAACAATTTTATTTTTTAAACAGAGTTAGAAGGATTATTACTAAATAGTGATGTTTTTTCTATTTGTTTACAACAAAATGTACGTAAATAAAAAATACGATTTCACGAAAGTCTAGGTACGCGTATTAAAGTCTACAAAATGTATTGTTATAATTGTATTTATATTTTGTTAGACTCTCTGATACATCTGTGACGTCCTATAATTTATTTAGCATAAATAGAATTACATTTTATTTACTTTTAGGAGTAATTTTATTCATGTAATTAATGATACTACCCTTTATGAAATGTCTTTTAACATATTTTGTACGCATTATTGAGTTAGGTCTTAAGTAACTTCCATTATCATTCATTTACGTTTACTATTGCCTAATGTACGTGTTCATATTAATTTAATATGTATTCTCCTTCCGTTTATCAGACAATTTGCCCTTGTGCATAAGGATTAACGACTTTTTATACAAAAACGTTTTTGACAAACCGGCACACTTGCGTATCGTTTACAAAATCGATACATTTTCGATGCTCAGTTCTTTCAAACGAAGCACTGTAAACTAATTTCGTACTACCCTTTCTACCACTTCAATTATAAATTGTGTTAAAATCGACAAAATTGAAATGTTAAAAAAATGATATAAAATATGAAGGAAACTTAACAAAAGGAAGAAAGTTCATCTTTGGATTAGTAAATTTTTAGGTGTCAAATGATTAATAGCTTCGGAAAATATTAGTAAAATACATTCAAATGTTAATATAGAATGCTATTATTCAAAATTTGTTTTTCCAAATTATTACATGTGACATAATTGACGGTTTCCTCGCCTGTTATCATGTCAGCTTGAGAAATAATTTTTTTACACGGCGAATATGAATCTATAAGTTTAACACCGAAGAACATTGGTAACAATAAACTAAGCAGCATGACTCCGAAATATGACATACGGACCTATAAGATTCATTTGTCTATAGAAATAAAGCGTCACTATCTAATACTGGGAACGAGAAATAGTTTTTGTCGATATTGGAAACCTTCTTCTGCACATCATATTTTCTAGTCATCACGGTTCCCATAGTATAACGTGGGGAATATACATTTTCAAGTCTTTTATTATTAGTTCAAAATGATATTTCTACATTTAATTTAATGATTAATTAAATTTAATAAGGTTCTAATTGAATTGTCCACCCTCGGCTATGTTCAATTAAATAATTAAATAAATTCAATAAAATCATTTAAATTGTACTTAGTTTTTGATTGCTGATCAGAAAATGAGAGCCATAATGGAATGGGCACTTGAAATGAGCCATATTTATCAAGAGAGTAAGGTATATACCTCTGCCTACAACAGAAGTTATTCACGCCTGAACTCAATGTCAATAGAAAACTATACATTTAAAAGATTAATTAACTATGTTTCATTTCATTATAAACTCCGAAATTCAGTCATCTGAAGTCTATGTCCCTTGGACTTAATAGATTGTAATAATTAGACTGCGGATCTTCATACATTTATAGAAAATTTAAATATGTAAAAATATACAGAATGCAAATTGTATTAAGAAATATAGAGAATATTGAGAGTAAAATACAAATTATAGTATTTAAAGGATGATCCAATAATATTTAGATCTTGTTTCTTTAATTTTATTTGTAAAAATCTGAATTTGCATAAAGATCCGCAGCCTAGTAATAATATCCTTACGGTTAATTCCCTAACGCTAACCTGTATAAGCCGTATGGACCATAGTTTCTTTTTATGAGAACGACTTATAATTATTTAAAACTGAAAGTACCATTTATTGGTGATTTACGGGAACGTGCAAATAAATTAGTTAAATTGTGAACTAAACTAGTAGTATAAAGTAACAAATTTAATTTACTGAAATATGAAAATCTCTTCTACTTGTAAATACCGTCACTAAGTGGCTAACCCCTTGCTCTACGATTATTTTACTACTTATGTATGCTAGCATTAGTTAAACACTGTTTTCATACTATTTCGTATACGAATCATTTAAATATTATAAGCAATTTTTATTCAACAACTCCCAATTTTATAAACGAATGCCACAATTAAAGTTCAAATTATATTTCACCTTCAATATTATTCGTTTTAGTTGAATCTATGCCACGATTTGTAGAACGCGTGTGACTCGTTATTGTAGGACAAAGGGTTAATAGAGTACAAATGATTTAAATCAAGTGAATTTCAATTTAACAAAATATAACCTTTTAAAGAATTCGAAGCACTGTAAATATTATACATTAGTTCAATATCAATTGCAAATTGCTCATTTGTAACAAACGTATCCCCTTAAGCTCATTTAACCTCTACTAAGGCATGTCACTTTATTGCCATCTAAACCATTGAACAGTGTCCAGTTATCCTTCGGATAATGTCGCTCATCAAATCTGCCACGGGTAATAAAGGGAATGGTTATGACGAGCGCTATCAGTGACTCACAACGTGACTCAAAATAACGATGGTGCACCCTTGTACACAAGGGTGCAATGGTAGAGGGTTTTCTTTACGTAGCATCGAGGAGCATGGTTTCTTGTCTTACCATGGCGACTGCTCACGAATTTATGAATTTATCAGCCGGGGAATCGTTTCTGCAAATGCGGTCCACGTATCATATGGGGTGCATATCAAGTACCATCCCCTCATGATCGCGAGACTGGAGCAAAGAGAACACTCGAGGCCTCCGACCATGAAAAACGAAGGGTGAATACGCCAGATGAGAACGAGAGCACCGATTTGAACTCTTGTGCTTCTTTTACATTCGTCAGGTTATTTTTTTTTCTTTTTTTTTAGAACCATTAACAGGTTTCTGAGAGTGGGTTGCACGAGGAGCGATTATTAGCCGCATTATAGCTTGTGACGAGCAGTTCTTTATGTGCACTTTTTAACGAATTGTGCCAGTCAAGCTATTCATTAACTAAGCTATAATTCACTGACACGTTTATTATAATTTTCATGTGTATAATATTTTGGCGATGAGCAATATTAAAGGTACCTATAAAGTGCTTTTAAAATATTATAAAGTAAGTTATAAATGTTAATATTAATTTTTACAAATTAACATTTTTGTGAGTCAATAACAAATCTGATTAATTTATGCCAGTTTTTTACCGCAAAGTATGCGCGATTTTTTAAACGCTTAGGGTAGCGTCATAAAAAAATGCTTGAATAAAATTAATTAGTTTTTAAACAGTAGTACATATGAGCGATTGACGATAGTAAGGGCGAAATTAACACTTTGAAAAATATTTCTTACTTACTATTGATTTATGGCAATTCATGCACATCCATCACTGTTGGTCTATTTTATGGATTTCATCCTTCTTCCCTATATAAATATTAAGTTTTCAAAGAAAGGAAATTCTGTAGAATATTTACGGTGCACATTACTTAACAGAAAAGAACTTAACAAAAATTTATCTGAATAGGCCATACCTTCACGATTGAAATGAAAATAAATAAAACAAAGTTAGTATCTTTAATAGTTTCGAAGGTAAAACTACATTTCCGAAGCCAGTTTTTGTAAAAATCGTTGAATTTTGTAAATTTTGAGAGCATGTATTTATTAAACAATTTCGTTATTGGTAAAATGGTGACTTAAACCACTCCTAATTTCGCACAGATTATAAAATGTTTTGATTCAAACAAAATCCCAGAAAGCAAGGGGAAAAAGTAATCGATTCGGTATGGAATGGCCCAGATGTCACAACTGTTGCAATATTTGCAGTTTATAGCTATTCAGCTAGAGTCTCAAATTTTTTGGTTTACCGATCAGGTGAAACTCGATGACAATAAAACTTCATGTGTCTCTGCAAAAGAGTTCAAGGTTAGGGATTTCACTACCAGTGATACCGTCGCCGATATTGTCAGTTTGTTAAGAAAATTTGCATTTTAATACTATTAATAATAATTGCCGGTAATGCCGATCCGGGAAAGATACATCTTCAAAAAAATATCAGAATTAATCTGCGCCATAGTAAGCTCTGATCGTCAGTAGTGTATTTGCCATACCAACGGAAGCGTAAATTAAAAATTCGCGTTTCTTGTGTAACTCAATATTTATATTAACAAAATATTAATAAAGAATACATACTTTTGTCTGATATTTTCACTATATTGTACTCAACTAAAAAACCAACAAAACATTGTTTACTACTTTGCACTCCCTATTCAACATGCATCTTAATATTTTCGGTAGTTTTCTATGTATAAAGTTCTCTTAGCAATGTCCTTTTTATAAACTTTACTTCTTTTGTAATAACCGTATACATACCTACATGTATATCGAAACGATTCTCAATCTCTTCAGTTTATCTTGTGAACATTCTTTGAACTTTCCAGTATGTTGCTACATAATCGAGTTACATGAAGTACAGCAAATTATGTATTATCTGTTGTTATGATATCCTCGCCGTTAGATTTGCCTACTACAAACATTAATAATAAAAAGTACAATTTTATGAATATTATTAGTAAAGAGTGCAGAAATGCTGACTTTCGTTGTACATATGATTCATTTATCAGTAATTGAGTGACAATGTGGTTTTAGCTTATTGTTTTTCTATTAGCGTATCATTTGTTAAATAATATCAGGAAATGAGAAATTAATAAAGGCGATGACAATTTGTCTTTCACTGATTTAAAGAAGTTCACACACCGTTTCTGTCATGTATGATGAAATCATCGATGCTTTTATTAGTCGTACAATTATTTGCAAAACTGAAGAATTATTACTGACAGCAATAGAAATCGAATATCTTATTCTTCTGATTTATAAATATTTTCATCAAAGTTTACGTCCAAGTGCACGTAACTGATTAACCGGTTCTCGAAAGTTGGTCTTTCATGGTTGCGCATTCAAAGTCAGCAGCAGCTGCAGCTGCCATGAGAGTTGGGTTTGAAATGGCAAAAACGTATGAATAGCCAATCGGTAATTCACTGATCAACTAATGGCTTGAGTGGCTTTAAAAGACCTTTGAGACCTAAACTGTAGTCGATGAAAAGCATTAAAGCAAATCTAATAAACATTTACAATAAATCAAATGTATTTACCTTAGAATGTTTTGATATTATTAAAATTGAAATTGATCGCGTAGTGAAATATTCCTTTAACTGTAGAATATACATGTGTACATTTATTTATATCAATATAATAAATATAACGTATAATAACATTTTTTTATTCGAAACGTATAATTTGTATTTGTAAATATTTAACGGGTTAAAGTATATATTTAAATATTTATGATTTTATAAACATTCAACTTTACACATATGCATATGTCATATTCGATTCAAATAATGGAATGTCGTCCGTAATAGCGGCAATGTAAGAATAGAATGGTGGAATCATTTTATTTGTCACGCGATGAATTTATCGTAGATGAAAAGAGATTGTTTCAACGAGAATGGTTGCTCTTCCACCTTGGAAGGTACATATATAAACGTTTCATCGTGCAACGATAACAGAAAATACGCCGTGAAACTGAACGACTTTCGTCTTATTACGGGAGCTGAACTTACAGCAACTCTTTTCCTTAAAGGGTCTACCTTTATTTTTATACTTTTTTGTTCGCCGTCGTCGGATATCTTACCACTACATCAAGCGTAGAACATATTCAAGCGATCTCAGGCTTTCCGCTGGCACTTTATGCGACGTATAAATCCGTCAACCAGAATTTTCCAGTATCATTATTTCCATTTCTTTTAATACTTGTTATTTCTTGTATCTGTATGTGTGAAAGTTCATGAATAAAGGAATGTGTGACAAATAAAAGCTTCAAGACAACATTTTTGTAGTCACTAAATTATATTATTATAAAGTAATATTAACGAAATATATTAGAACTTATTTCTTACGTGTGCTATGTCTCTTTATGTAATTTTACAATACTTTATTTTAATATTTCAAAGATTCGGAAATTCGTAATGAAATATATTTTTATAATATGACATCCACTCTTTAATTATAGATGTTGGTGGTATCGTTCGCTATTACTAGTTCTTAGAAAAGAAGATTGAAATTGTTTCAATACGATTCAGTCTAGACATTAAATCATATGTGAGTAGGTTCAACAAGTGTAAATAAAAAAGAACAAAACGCATTCGCGAAAAATGCAACAGTACAACGTGCGTTGTGTATACAGCTTGAAATAAAAGCAAAACGTTGTAACAGAGAGAACGAATGACGAAAAGCTCTCCGAAGGTCTGTCCGGGACTGGTTTTAATCCGCTATTATGAAATGTAGTGACGTCTGACAGAACTGGCCAGATATCGGAAGCACTGGACGGAAATTAAACCGATTCTGCTCCTCGTGTACTTCGATTTCCACCATCTCCGTTTTTCCCACTCCTTCTCCAATTGAACATATGTATATGAAAGGCACGAGATTCGGTGCAACGATTCTGATGTTATTGTTCGTTTTCTACTCTACACAGTTAATCTTGATAGCTACGCAATAATAGTACCGATCGATTTCATTATGATTTGTTCTTGTTCATATTTTATTCCGTTAATACTTTGCTAAAAATTTGAGTAATTGCATAGATAAGGAGGTACTCTAATTTGTCTTGTCAAAAAATCGTCAATATCATCAAATACTTAATATATATTTTGAAAATCGAACGTATGCAGAAGATATACTTGTCTAAATAAATCGGCGTGCATGTACACATGGAACTTTAAACGCAATGTTCTCAAAATAATATATTTTAAATTTGCAAAAATGATATCTCTAAAACTAAAATTCAGATATTAACTTCAAATTTTAAGAACTTACATCACACATATTTTTGCAGAATTTTATTTTAAAAATTACTTAATAACGGCTGCCTATACCTTCCCTCTTTCGGAATTCTTGAATAACTGCTATGTTGAAAGCTTTCGTCATACGTATCATGATTATTTTAGTGCTCTACCTTAGTATACTCTTGTTAAACAAAAATTTACTTGAAATTCTTATTTTAGATTAAATAAAAGTGTATTACATAATATGGTAATTTCGCACACCTGCAAGATTGTTGTGCCAGTCGATTGTAGTCATATTTTCGAAAGAAAAGAATATTAAAATACAATAAACATATTTCCCAAATTTCTATTACAATCTCAAACTATTTGCGTTTATGACTATCTGCAAAAAGTCCCTACAGAATGTCTCTTTTTCCGCTCGCTAATGAGAATACCCTTTAATCTACTAATGATGTATTTTTAAAAATGAAATAATATATAATGGCTATAATACGATATTATGTTACTGTATTTTAAATTTAGTTTTACTTTTTATTTCAAAGTAATTACTTTATTTTTGCTAATATATATATATATATATATATATATATATATATATATATATATATATATATATGTTTATCACGTAAAGGATTAATTTTCAAAGCTGAAGAATGAAGACGAAGGAAACATTAATCACATATGATATTTCTAGAAAAAAGATATTGAATGAAAATTGTTCTACATTAACGTTTGAATATCTTTTAGTAATACAATGGAATCCGCTTACCATGATCACTGTGACTTACAAGTTTTGGTAAGAATAACTGGCTGATAACATTATGCAAGGGATAAAAAATGTTCATTATTGAACTCATTTTATTACAAGCAGATATAATTGGACTGCGGATCTTTATGCAGTTATGGCTTTATATTTGCAAGAAAGGACAGATTCCAGTTTTACTTAAAGTGATACGAATTTGCATAAACATTGGTAGTCTAATTTCTTCAAATTTTCCTCTATTGTATTTACGTATTTTCTAATAATTCTTACCACGCACTCATATAAAAAATAAAAGGTATGATTCGGTTAAAAATAACTCTTAAAGAAAAGTTTCATTTAGTGCGAATTTATTAAGAACCCTTATTGATTGTCCCCAAGTTTAATTATCACACATGGTACTAATAACCAAAGTTTGATCAGAATGGGCGGATTATTTTTAAATAATTTTACCTACGGTGTTTTGGGATCGACTGATTATGATAACAGTAGCCGATTGATAACATTATCCGTGATTATGATAACCAGATTCCACGATACTTTCTAATATTACTAATTATCTAACATTTAAAAGTTCACATATCAAGTAACTAAGTAGTGGGTAATGGGTGCCTTCGAAAAAAGAATCAGAAACTCATAATGCATTTGATTAATAAGCCTTATAGTGTGTTCCATATTTTGCATTGCTTAAAATAATTTTGCAGTAATTTCTGCATTATTCGAAATAAAGAGAGTAATTAAAAGGAGTATTTTAAATAGGACATGTTACATGTCTTTAATACAAATCATTGTAAACTTCGCTTATATAGAATAAAAATAGTTTTACATGTATTAGATACAACAATTAATGTGCTGCCTTTTTTTACACCAAATTCCACATTTACTTACAAGAATACATAGGACACAAGTGTAATATTCATAGTGGCTGTCATTATTTTGGATATTTTTTCCCCATTTACCAGGCAAGTAAAAATTCTTCTGTAAAAGACATTGATTTCTAAATCAAGTTACCAAGGTATTAAAGATAAAGGCATCGAATTAACTTAAGTACTTAACAGAGGTATTTAATTGAAACTTAGAACTTTTAAGTTTTTTTACAACAATAAATTAATAAATATCCATACAAGTAAAAATGTATATATTTTGTAATAATTTTCAATTATTATCTGAACATCAATTTTGAATTTATTGAAAAGTAAGAAACACACATTTGATCGGTTATACAAACAAGTCAGCGAATATAATTGTTATTCATCCTCAGCTCACAATCAGTCGCATCGAATTTCAGTCGACCACACCAGTGCTACGGAGGAAATAGACAAGTGAGAACGGTACAGCGGAATTTAATTTCGTTCCCAGATGTATGACATATATGTAGCCTTCGTATACACACATATTCATATACACACAAGCATACAATATGTACATCGTCGACGCTTTGCTCGTCTGGGCGAGCTTTTAAATGAAATCAATTATCGTGCACTCGCGAATAATTATTATGCGGAACGTCCGGATGAAGGAGACGGTTTGTACCGTTATAAGAAATAATTTTGATGCCACCAGCTACTGTTTGATTGTTACTATTTCGCTTGTTATGTTACCTGAGAACGTTGGAAAGCACGGGCTGCTGATTATAATTGGAAAACAGAGGAGAACGTTGAGATATGATACACGAGAGGCACAGCCTGGATAAAAATTGTATTTAAATTAATAAATGAGAATATTTACAAAAACTATTTCCTTAACTGTGTTATATGGGTTGATATGGCATAATGGTATAATTTCGTACTAAATGGAATACTGCTTCAAATATTTATTTGCTTTTACAGTTATACGTATTTTAATTATATATTTTTAAGGCTGAAATTAGAATTTTATGTTAATTATACATATATGCACTGTAATATTTTTATGTTATTTTCATGAAATTTTATCCATCAAGTAATTGCGGCTGTCATAATGTTCATATTTATTGTATATATATTGCGAAGCAAGTAGTAAGTTTCATTAATTAGTTGTTAGTGCAATTATGCAACACAAAATTCTTTTCATATGCAGACACGTACAATTAGTCGCAAAAGTTTACATACACCACTAAACACCAAACATTACAAAAATACAGGAATTTCAGTCACTTTCATGTAGTAATTTAGGTATTTATTAACTAAAATTTAACAGATTGTTTAAAAATAATGACATTTTCCTTATTTTTTACAACAAAATATACATAAACCGAAAATACAATTTCGGGAAAGCACATTAAAGTATACACAAAATATATTGTCGTAATTGTACTTGTATTTTATTAACTCCTCCAATGCATATGTATATTACATTCTATAATTTGTTTAGTATACATGAAATTACATTTTATGTCATTTTAGGAGCAACTTTATTCATATAATCAATGATGGTACATTTATGAAACAACTTCTAAGAGTCTTCTTCGTTTGTAATTTTATATTTTATGAATTTTCACGCTACTTTTATTATTCCGATATATACCCTAAGATATGTAAATATTTGAAATTTAAAATGTGTATGTGCACTTTCGTGGCTGACTGTATGTTTACATCATAATATATTATGCCTTAACATAATAATATTTTTTCCTTTATAATATAATACATTTACATACTTTTTGTAAAATATTTATTTCCAACAATTTTATCTAAATATTTAATGAACTTTCGATTCTAAAAAATTTGTTGTTTTAGATGGAAACGAAAAAATTCAGCAGACAATTAAATTTTAAAAAATATCGCTTTATGTACATGTTTAAGAAAATAGCTCAAATTATGTAATGTAAATTAATGAGTTATTAAAGTACAGTTGTAAAAAGTGTTTGTACGCTAGAAATATTTGCCTTCCACTGAAATATTTTTAAAACAACGCCTAGTTAATATTTGGTTATAATGTATAGCAAAATAATTGCTACGAATCTAGTTTTTCAAATCCATTCAAAATTAAGCAAGATTCTAACTTGGTATTCTACAGAAAAAGATGTTATTAAAAAAATTAGAAATCCATGACGCATGAAGTGTCCTCAATCACTTCAACTTGTGTACAAATATAAAATATTTGTCACAGAAGAAAGAATTAATATTTTTTAGTGTTTGCAATTTTTACCATTTTAATGTAGTTTTAATAAATGTTTTAACGATCAATAAGAAAGAAAGTTGATGAAGGGGAGTATCTCATTCACGACCTAACGTAATTTTCTGGCTGTTACTTTTTGCTCCCTTTCGATGTGACCGAGACGACGCCATTCGAAATTCACTTATAGCTTGTACACAAAGAGTTATTAAAAGCTAATAAACCCACCGAGGTTAGACTTTTTA
Organism: Eucera pruinosa; assembly: GCA_028830335.1. NCBI lineage: Eukaryota > Metazoa > Arthropoda > Insecta > Hymenoptera > Apidae > Eucera > Eucera pruinosa. The sequence continues at coordinate 14,860,676 of JAMYCR010000012.1, forward strand.
TTGTAAAGTATAACATTTGACCTTTTTTATCGGTGCTTTCGAAAGAATGTTAATAAAACGACGCGAGAAAGGCAAAAGCAATATTTCTTCAATATATTAAGGTTATATATCGGAGAAGTAATTACTGTAAATTGTAAATCGGTAATTTACTTTTGTTGATACATGAAAAATAGCGCGATGCAAGGAAGCTTCCGTAAACTCGTTATGTTAGTCATTAAAGTGCTACTGATATAAACAATTATTCGCTTTTCATATACAAAACGATATACAACTGTATTTCTTTTTCCATTAATCGATGATCACTATATTTAAATTGATTCTGATAATTTTTCAAATACAAATTTCAAATAATAATTAAAAATTTTATCCAGGTCACCCAGTAATATTTATGTTTTCTATATTTCTTACATATAGGGGAATGTTGGCCAAAACGGGATAGTTTAACAAAATGGAATAACGAATGTCAGCATTTTTGCACGTGTCTTTGCTTTTTAACAGAAATATTTTACTTTTTTAATTATTACCAATATGATTGCTTTGCATACAGGAAATACTACTCTTACAATTAGCAAAAAGTTTTCGGTCAAACACGATAATTAAAACCAATAACATTCTTGTGGTACAAAGTGCTATTATTAAAATATAAAACCTAATAAAAAGTTTATAAACTACACGGGACAAAATTTGTTACTGAAAGTGTGTCTCAAAATGCAAATGCGCTTCGAGAAATAGTAAAATTATCGTGGAAAGAAATTCCACCGACAGATTGCGGAAATCTCATAACATCAGTGCTACGATGCATCAAAACAATTATACGTGGACATAAAAATAGCAGAAAATATTAGGTAATATAAATATTAAGTGGAGTATTGTGTACTTCTTTGTACATTTCTATTATTGAATACCTTTTCCAATATTTATGCTGACCATTCGGTCAATACTCTTTCCTCCCTGCTTCTTTTTCTACTCTCTCATCTCACTTACTTCATATTCAATTTATCTAATTTTTCCATATGTTTTTCATTTTTAGAGTAGCATTTCCCGTCTTAAACACCTTGGTGCTTTTAGTTAGTTCCATATTGACCGAAAACTTTTCCCCGGTGTAGTGTTACTACTGTTAGCAGTAAAATAGCAACACGTGTATAAGTTATAGAATTGAATACCCCGTTTTGACAAATTACCTTATTTTGCCCAACTTTGCCCTACTGATATGAAACATTGAAATTTTGAAAAACTAACTTTGATAATAATATTACTAGCAATGCATTTAAACTTTCATATGATTCTAACATGTATAAAACACATCACGCGTAACCAAAATAATTCAATGGTCTATTCTAACTGGAACATTCCGTATGTATTAGTATCCATTGCAGTTTAAGAATATGAAAATGAATTTCTCTTAATATTGAATAAAATATCTACAGATCAATAGAATACGGGTTAATAATGATATAAACGATTATTCTAAGGCAGGGGTCGCCAACCTGTTCACTAACAGTTGCACCCGAATGACTGGCTGATGGCAAAAGGCATCGTATCTTAATTTCACTGGAGGGGAAGTTGTAAACTTGTTGTAAATTCACTTCATATCGATTTTAAGTTCTACGTAATTTTTAAGGTTGGCCGATGTATACATCCACCTGCTCGCAAGTCCTACAGTGACGACTATTTCTCCAATTATAAGCAGACCGCGGATTTTCATGTAAATTCATATTTTTAAAGATACACACAAAGGTGTAGAACTTAAATAAAAATTGGTTTTACTTTTTAACTATAATGTGTATTTCACTTTAGATATTTCACATATTTTTGCTTATTATGTTTATCCTATAGTATTTGCCACAGTTAAATTCCTTATAAATGGATAGAAATCCACAGTCTAATAATAAGACATATTAACATTGTAGCAAATAAACTTGCACTTCATTTACGAAATGAATTGAAAATTGAAATTCCTAACTAGCATTGACTAACCTTTGAATGACTTCTATTTCTAGTCCAAAACTACATGTAGCACCGAAAGCCAAATATGTGACATTTTTCTCATATTGTGAAAACAAGTTTAAAATTCCATATAATCTATTTACTAATTTTAAATTATACTTCACGTTTGACATATAATAAGGAGTATATCTACAATTCTTTAATGAATTTTACTTCAGAATTTATGAATTATTGAATATACGGATAACATTTTTATTGTATTTGCATCTGTTTGACATCAACCTCTTTTTTTATCAGAAAAATCGAAAAAACTATAAAATAACAGTGTTACTACTCGTGGTTGATCCGATGATCGTTCGAGTCTTGGTGGGGTGCTTGCACGTATGTGCCGACTATTCCTAAATTTGTTCGAAGGACCACCCTCACGTTCGAGGGAATAAACAACGAATACTTGATGTGTTTCTAAGGGAAAAAGCGTTGCTGATCTTGACGTGTTCCCTTCGGTGGTGTGGACAAGACTCCTCGATCTTTTTCCCCGCGTATCTCTCCCAGCTCTCCCTTGGAATTGCAACTACCCGCTGATTGGCTTCTTCCAAATTTTGGAAAGATCCAATCAGCGAGCCTAACTAAATCTGACCACTCCTTCCCTTACGCCCTTAGCGCGTTTCTTTGGGCAGGAGTATCACGGTATTTTCCAAGGAAGAGAGGGGAGGAAGCGCTAGAACGCGGCGGAGGTGGACGGCACATCTGGTCAACACCTGAATCGGTTTCCTTACCCCTGCATCGAGCGCGGAAACCGTTAGGTGACCGAGGGTCGTAGTTGACTGCTCGAGCCTTGAGGGTTTACAACAGGGCAATTGCTATTAAGAAATGACTTGAAATATGCGGAAAAAATTAACTAAAGCTATATACATTCGGTGAACAATACCGGACCGTGCCATCGGGCGAGTGTCCTTCAGATGGTAGAAAACTATATTAAGGAATTTTTAAACATCGAAGGTTTCTAAGCCCTGTCGTAAACCTCATCCAAGCGACTGGCTCGAACAAACAGCGTATGCGTATTACACCACGTAGTTTCCGAAAACTCAAATAATTATTACAATTTCAAGTATGTATGCAGAATATTTTTAGCCATTTGATTCGCATTTTAGTCATCTTCTTCGTCTTTTTCGATAATACGAGCTCTTTTATGTGAAAGTTCGTTATAAATTTAAGTAATAAACATATAAATCGAAATAAGCCGATTTAATCTTTATGCTTAGCGAAATTAATTAACCTTCCGTAAACCATATGATGTTAAATTGATCCCAACGATTTTACAACTGTTGTAATATTTTCAAAATATATGCAACGGATCTCGGTTTTCGTATAGCTGGGATTCAGGTGTTACTACATCGTATTAAATGATATATCTGTAAACGGATAAAGTTAAAGGTAAAATAAGCCATTCGTGGTTCATGGAGCGACTTTCATTCACCTGGTTCGCGAAGGGTTAAACGAGGCTTATCGTAGAGGAGAATCAATTGAAATGTAGTCGACGGCATACAATTTATTCTCGTTTTCATATGCTAAAAATAATATTTAACAGCACAATGTCTCACCATAATCTTGACAATTATAAATTTTACAGTGACAAATACGAATTTACATTAAAACATGAGACAAAAATTACATCTATTTTTGGCACTGAATAATCTGATTAATTTGCTAAGTACTTAATTTTTGTAGTTACTAACAATGAGTGATTCTGCTATATAATTCTTTAATTACTTACATGTGCGCTACTAATATTTGACAATTCAGTTAACATTTCTGTCCTTGACTCAGAAATGACAAAAATGTTACATACATTCCTTTGGTTCTAAGTGTCGCATACCTTTGTTGCAATATTTCTGTCTTCATGTTATAACAAATTTACATCCAATAACAGAATCGGTTCATTTACTTGCAAATTAATGGAGATATTTTCACTTGCACTGATAAATCATAAGATGAACTTTAAAAACAGCTAAAGCAGTTAAATATAGAGTATTATTGGTGTTTTCTACACATATGCATTGACACTTCAATCAGCTAAAATAAGTTTGTAGTCAATTATCAAGGATATTTTAAGAGTTGGAGACGTTTGCACTGTATATGTTCGGAATTGTTTAATCGGAGTTTTCCCGGTCAACTGATATAAACTATTCAATATTTAGATTGATCTATATAAATGTAGCGATCAAAATAAATAATACTAAAAAATATTTTACAAAGTGGCTGTTTCTGCGAAACTCCAAAGCCCCTCCGATAAATATACCACTAGGACTTTGTTGAGAACCATTGCCAACGCGGTTTATGGTGCGGACACGCACCGAGGGTTATTTTTGAGATAATGGGCCTTTTCGTTACAGCTAGCTTGCTTTAGAGTCACAATACGTCCTGGCGAAGGAAAACAAGCTACAACTCAGTTAATGAGTATTAGCGGGTCGCTTCTTTCGCCTCTCAATAACCATGGCCGTATCATAAACCGGGAAATTCTAAAGGACAGTCGACATCTGTTTCTAACGGTAAAACATATCCAAGGGTCGGCTAGCTGGAGGAATTTCCGCGACGTTGTCAAACGTCGTCACCCCCACAACACACTTCGGCACCCCTCTCCAAACGAACGCGCTGAGGGCGCAAAGAGGTGTGTCGAAATTCATATTAGGCTCGCTGATTGGTAACTGTCAAAAATGCAAGGGCACCAATCAGCGAGTCATTAAGAGGATCCGAGACTCCGCGATCGGCCTCATCGGTCGGGTCAGGAGTCGTCCAGACAGTCACTCACAAACCACCAAACATCACAGTTCAAGAGACATTCATTACATACATTAACCAACACAGTACATGCACCAGTGCACAATCCATCAGAAAATTATAACTATCCTGATTGCGTTAATTCGCACTTCGGGAAGCGAAGTGCTCGAACTACAACACAAACGAGTGCGTCGCAACATATGGTCCTTCGAGCCGGATACAGCAGTTTTGGAAACAACAATCCATCCTGTATCTCAATCATCGTCGAATCAAATCCTGAGAAGTTACCAAGCAAGACTCTCAATTGATTCTTCAACCATCGGGACTCTTACAACGGACTTCAACCAGCTGCCAAGGAAGCTGATATTCAACGTTGCTGAGAGCCGCCAAGAAATTCAACATTCAACGTCGCTGAGAGTTTCCCAGGAATAAGGTGACATCCAGCACCACTGAGAGCCCGCAAGCAGGAAACAGATCTCAGCGCCTCAACACGCATCACAGAATCCACATCTTCTCGGCAAAGTTACAAGGATCGTGAAGACAACGAAATCGGTAACGTACACTCATTTTTATTGTGATCAAGTGCTTATCCTCTCTCCATTTCTCCGTACTTTCCCTTCGCGTACGGCCATAAAGTCATTAAATTACAATGGCTCCTCAAAATCAAGAAGAACGGGTGCGAGTTTTGAAAATGAAACGGTCCTCATTCAAATTCGAAATTTCAATGTTCAAACAATTTCTGGATAATTGCGACCCCACTGTGCACGACATAGAAATCCAAAATCGTTTGGATGAATTGGCTACGGAATACGCGTCATTCATAAAAAACCAAAGTGAATTAGATGCGCAAGATGACCACGGAGAGTCAATGAAAGAACGCATAGAAATAAAAAATACATACTTAACTCACACTTCTCACGCGCAAAAATTATTAAAATCCGTCCAGTCTACATCAAACTCATTGCAACCACATGAACGCGGTTCAAATGATACGCCTGTCAGTATGGATCCGTACGATGACAATAACTTACCCAAATTAAATTTGCCTAAGTTCGGTGGGTGCTACGAGGATTGGCCGGGATTCGCCGATCAATTCAAATCATCAGTTCACGATAGTACCAAATTAACTAATTGTAAAAAACTAATGTACTTGCGATCTTGCCTCCATGGAGAAGCTGCGCGCTTAATACAATCTTTAGAAAATTCAACCGCAAATTATCAACCCGCGTGGGAATTATTAGAATCGCGATATAACAAGCCTGCCGTAATCGTGTCCAATCACGTGCGCGCTTTATTCAACCTGCCGCAAATACACAAACCCAATCATCAAAATTTGAGAGCATTTTTGAACGACCTAGAAGCTCACTACCGCGCTCTAAAAACATTCCATCAGCCATCTGCCGACACCTTGCTAATTCACCTGTGTTTATCACGTTTAGACAATGAAACGAACTTGAAATGGAAGGAGCACACGCGCAATAAATCATTTCCTACGCTTGAAGAATTGTCTAAATTTTTACAAGATCGTTGCGACGACATTGAGCCTAGCGGTCCCGCGATTAATACACGACAGACGGACTCTTTCTTCAGACAAAGAAATCCACCTCAATCAATCCCGCGATATCCTCCCAATAATAATCACAATACCGTACCACACAGAATTCACGCTGTCACTCATGCGTCCTGTCCTGAGTGCAAGGGTCCTCACGCAATCTTTGCATGCCCAAAATTTAGCGACGCCACGATACCTCAACGCGCAAAAATAGTTGCGAACCATCAGCTCTGCGTTAATTGCCTCCGCAAGGGTCACTCCGTGGCTACCTGCAAACTTGGCGGTTGTCGAGTATGCAAGGAAAAACACAATACCCTCTTGCATACCGCTGCACCTTTTGAACCACAGTCTTCAACCAGTCGCGTCAACCTCACATGTTTAAACGAACAATCCAATTCCAACGTAATTTTATCCACCGCCGTTGTCAATCTACTTGATGCCAATGGGCAGCCACATAGTTGCAAGGTTCTCTTAGATTCCTGCGCCCAATCCCATTTCTGAACGCATAACTTCGCGAAAAAATTAAATATGTCTATCTACAAAACTCGAATTCCTGTGACCGGCATGAACAAAATGCAATCCGAAATCAGGCATTCTACGAGAGCTAATATTCAATCTCGCACAACCAATTTCAAGGCAGAATTAACATTTCTTCTCGCCAATCAAATTACGGAACCATTGCCTGATCGAAACATCGATCTCCCCTCGTTACAGCTTCCCAAACACATTTTGCTAGCGGATCCGAAATTCCATAAAACAAAAGAAATCGACGGGCTGATCGGAGCACAATTATTCTGGCACTTATTAAGCGTAGGACAGATAAAACTCGCACACCCCACCATAATGCTACGCAAAACAGTATTAGGATGGCTAATCGTAGGAGAAAATCCAACCCTTGAAAAATCAAGATCCGTAGTCTGCAATGTAACAATAGGCGCGTTAAACGACCAACTTGCACGATTTTGGGAATTAGAAGAAACACCGCAAAAAAAGAATGCTCTCGCAGGAGGAAGTAGCTTGCGAACGTCACTATTCAACCCACACGCGTCGCGATACAAATTCGGGACGATACATAGTAAAATTGCCTTTCAAGGAATCTACCGCACAATTAGGCGAGTCCCACAACATCGCGATGAAACGATTCTTAGCTCTGGAAAAATCATTCCGCCGCGATCCATCCATGCGCGATCATTATGTCACATTCATGCGCGAATATACAAATCTAGGACATATGAGCAAAATAGAATCACCCGATACATCAAATGGCTACTTTCTCCCGCATCACGCGGTACACAAGGAAGATAGCCTAACAACCAAAATTAGAGTAGTTTTCGACGCGTCGGCAAAGACTACTTCGGGCGTTTCGTTAAATAACATATTAATGACCGGTCCCACAATTCAAGAGGATCTCTTTTCTATTTTAACAAGGTTCAGGGTACATAAGTATGTCCTAACCGCGGATATCACCAAAATGTATCGGCAAATTCAAATATCCGCAGAGGATCGTCAGTTCCATAAAATATTATGGCGCGAAAACCCCACAGAACCGATATCCACGTACCGATTAAACACGGTCACATACGGTACCGCGTCGGCCTCCTATCTAGCCATAAAATCACTACATCAATTAGCGGATGACGAGGGCAAACATTATCCCCTAGCAGCTAAAATCTTAAAATCAGATTTTTACGTAGACGACCTTTTAACTGGTACCGACACATACGAGGACGCGATAATTATACGGGATCAACTGGTACAGTTATTACGAAGGGGCGGTTTCGAACTCCGACAGTGGTCGTCGAATGACCGACGTTTAATAGATTCTCTCACAAGCGGTAGCGAAAGCATCGTACTGAACATCGTAGCAGACGAATTCCGAAAAACATTAGGTTTGCAATGGAATCAGATATACGACAATCTCGGATACACCGTCAAATCCCTTGAACCACTCCGCCAGGTCACAAAGCGGGCCATATTATCACGTGTATCGCAACTCTTCGACCCCTTAGGTTTGCTCGGGCCTGTCATTGTCAAGGCAAAAATCTTGATGCAGCAACTATGGCAACTGAAGATTAATTGGGACGAATCAATTCCAGAAACATTACACACAGAATGGAGGATTTTCGAATCGCAATTGTATCACATTAGCAATTTATACATCCCACGTAAAATCATCTGTGACCACCGCAAACACCTCGAAATACATGGCTTCTGCGACGCCAGCCAAAGGGCCTATGGCGCATCTTTATACATTAAATCAACGGATCACTCAGGTCGTAGTTCCGTGCATTTAATATGTTCCAAAAATCGAGTCGCTCCCCTTAAAGTCCAATCCATACCGCGTTTAGAGCTGTGCGCCGCCGTGTTATTAATCAAATTATTCGCGGCCGTAAAACAGTCATTCAAATTAAAAATACAACGTTGCGTGTTCTGGACCGATTCAATGATTGTGCTACATTGGATTAATACCCCTTCACACACCTTGAAAGTATTTGTTGGCAATCGCGTGAGTGAAATACAGCAATCCATAGACAATATACAATGGCGCCATGTGCCATCCCAGGACAATCCTGCAGATTGTCTATCCCGAGGTGTCGACGCAGGTAATTTTAAGCAAAACGACCTATGGTTCACTGGCCCTCACTGGTTACCTCACACGGAGGACAAGTGGCCTTCCCGGCCTTTGCTACTTGTCGAAGTACCAGAGCTACGAACCATTGTATCCCTTACCTCATTGACCGACACGGCTCCCGACAAAAACTTCATTGACAATTTCTCTTCCCTCCGTCGACTAGAACGTGTAATCGCTTATTGCATGCGTTTCTACCATAACATCAGGCGTCAACATACCCCATCAGGTACCCTTTCCGCGATGGAAATTCAGGCCGCTCGGCAGCGCATTATAAAATTCATTCAATCATCCGAGTTCAGAGTCGACATTGAGCAGCTATCTAACAAAAAACAAGTTTATAATGGCAAACTACGTGCACTCAATCCATTTATAGACGCACATGGAATCCTACGTGTAGGTGGTCGCATTACACGCGCAGAAACCACATATGACAGGAAACACCCCATATTAATGCCTGCTAAACATCATTTCACATCACTTGTTATTCGCGACGCACATTGTTACAATTTTCACACAGGAATTTTAGGAACCCTAAACATAGTTCGACAAACATATTGGCCGATCAACGCGTTACAAGCAGTCAAGGATTCACTTCGTACCTGCATACCTTGCTACCGTGCCAATCCCAAAGCACCAAACTATCAAATGGGAAATTTACCCAAGGATCGCGTAACATTAACTCGACCGTTCTTAGCAACCGGCATCGATTACTGCGGTCCATTGTACATTAAAGAGAAACGCCTACGCAACACAAAAACAATAAAGGCGTACGTTGCAGTCTTTATTTGTTTCGCGACTAAGGCAGTTCATCTTGAACTGGTCGGCGACCTCACCACCGATTCATTTCTAGCGGCCCTCAAGCGATTTTTCGCGAGACGGGGTAAATCAGCGGATCTATACACGGACAATGCAAAAAACTTCGTCGGCGCGAAAAAAGAACTACGCGAAATTTATAAGTCACTTAAAGACACTTCAAAAAACCCGTTAGTTCAACATTACATAGCCGGTAACAATACAAATTGGCACTTTATACCTCCACGCGCTCCTCACTTTGGTGGTTTATGGGAATCCGCAGTAAAGTCAGTCAAGCGCCATTTATTGCGTACAATAGGGATGACACTATTGACTTATGAAGCCATGGCGACTTACCTAACAGAAATCGAGGCCATAATGAATTCCCGTCCACTTACACCTGTCTCACCTGACCAGAATGACCCCACTGCTCTAACCCCGGGTCATTTCTTAATAGGCGACTTGATCACCAATATCAATGAGTCAAGCGTTACCGATATTGCAATCAACAAGCTGTCAATGTGGCAACATGTGCAACGAATGAAAGAGCACTTTTGGACTCGTTGGCACAAGGAATATTTGCACAAATTGACAGTTCGCAGGAAATGGCATACATCTACACCATCCGAGGTCAAGGAGGGCACATTGGTGGTCGTTCACGAGGACAACATACCGCCTCTTTGCTGGCCTCTAGGAAGGATCATCGCCTTACATCCGGGAGAGGACGGCGTGGCGAGGGTGGCAACAATCAAGACTAGTGCAGGCGAATACAAAAAAACTTTAAAAAAATTATCGCCCCTACCATTGTAACAATTTATAAATAGCATGTAATAACTCACGCATATACATGTAACATTCGTTCACTTTCTCTATGTCTTCCAGTTTGTATAATATTGTATGACCTCATTCTTGCATAGTACATTGTAAGTCAATACCTTTAAGCTAGATGTTAAGACACACTACCTTCATCATCATCTCATTATTCATTAGCGATTTTTGACCGTTACCGCTCAACGGGGGGGAGTATGTTTCTGCGAAACTCCAAAGCACCTCCGATAAATATACCACTAGGACTTTGTTGAGAACCATTGCCAACGCGGTTTATGGTGCGGACGCGCACCGAGGGTTATTTTTGAGATAATGGGCCTTTTCGTTACAGCTAGCTTGCTTTAGAGTCACAATACGTCCTGGCGAAGGAAAACAAGCTACAACTCAGTTAATGAGTATTAGCGGGTCACTTCTTTCGCCTCTCAATAACCATGGCCGTATCATAAACCGGGAAATTCTAAAGGACAGTCGACATCTGTTTCTAACGGTAAAACATATCCAAGGGTCGGCTAGCTGGAGGAATTTCCGCGACGTTGTCAAACGTCGTCACCCCCACAACACACTTCGGCACCCCTCTCCAAACGAACGCGCTGAGGGCGCAAAGAGGTGTGTCGAAATTCATATTAGGCTCGCTGATTGGTAACTGTCAAAAATGCAAGGGCACCAATCAGCGAGTCATTAAGAGGATCCGAGACTCCGCGATCGGCCTCATCGGTCGGGTCAGGAGTCGTCCAGACAGTCACTCACAAACCACCAAACATCACAGTTCAAGAGACATTCATTACATACATTAACCAACACAGTGCATGCACCAGTGCACAATCCATCAGAAAATTATAACTATCCTGATTGCGTTAATTCGCACTTCGGGAAGCGAAGTGCTCGAACTACAACACAAACAAGTGCGTCGCAACAGTGGCGATATTTAAAACAGTGATATTTGAAATTTAGCATCCATTTTTAACTTCTGCGAGCAGAAGAACAGAAAGTAGTTTTAATATTTTGCGAACAAATCCAATCTAACGTACCTATGTTGCTAGTTAAAGAAAAGACGTGTTCAAATTCCCCGCATAGTGACAAATTATGATATATGTATAATATACACACCCTATTCTTCATATACCTATAACACTGCCAATTTTATTGATGTGATAAAAACAAAAAAACTTTGGAATTACTATGCGAGGGTCTAAATATTAAAAAAATGCTAAAAACTTTTATGGATCATCCAAAATAAAGTTTGTATATCAATTGCATGCCTAAGTTTTGATGGATTCGATCATAAATGGATAGATTATGTTCTGTTGCCAAAAATCATTCTTAATAAATCAGACAGCAGCTATTATTTTCGATAACTTTTGTATATTATTATGGTTGCAGTCGAATTTCTGTAACACAAAAAGCTAATAACACAAAAAATAATTCCTCCTTAAAAAGGACGACACGTGGTTGATTGCACAATCTATTGGAAAGCAATTAACACTTTTGTACTTATCTAGTGCATTATACATCTACTTCCATATTTTCGGTTTTTGACAATTGGATTTTAATAAATTGCAAAAAAAACATGTTTCATTTTTTGAAGGTTTAGGTAATTTTCCTTATGGGGAAATGCGATTGCTACTCAAATTACAGCCAATGTTATTGAAAATAATAGCGATTCTCTGATTGATTAAATAAATTCTTTTGAATATAATAATGCAATCATTTATAGCCCAACCTATTGAAACTTTTGCACGCACTCAATATTTAATCGAAACGTTTCTTACTCTTCGTTTATACATACTATTATTTATGACAACTTCTTACAGAAGGCAAATTTAATGTTACTTTAAAAGTCATAAATTCTTATTTTATGACATACTATATATAGATTAAATTATTTAGAAGATTCGTAGCGCCTTTGATAACATTCACTTCTGTTGTGTAATTGGTGAACTTGAAGTGGATTATTTTTTATGAATTAAAGTTAAGTAATAGCGTTCTCAACCTGAACTAATACTGTTCCAATTTGGGCCACTTAAAATCCAATAATTAATGAACAATGCATAGCTAAGAGCAGAGGCAACTTCTGCCATCGGACAACATAAAACAACCTAATCTTTCAATAATGAGGTAACAAGAATTGTTAATCACTGTCTAGGATATTCTATTATTATCGTTTATTGTAATGTTTGTAAAACTTTATTAATGGCTAGAAATTGAATAAATTAGAAATCTAGAAGAATCACTTGCATGGGTTCATTTCGAAGGACGACAGTGTGCAATCAGTGCAAACTTTTTGGAAAAGGAAATCATGAAATTTTTTTATAGTTATACAATTATTAGACAATAAGTACAATATGCAAAACTATTTACTAAGATGTTAATGTGCACATATTATCTTTGAGAGTTTCTAAAATATTTCTACGTACTTCTTCACTAACCCAATACTTGTCTGTTCATTGCTTTTTTAATTAATGTTATTACTAAGAGATATTATTTATAATTGGATTACAAAGAAATTGGAAAAATATGATTTCGGAAACCAGCATGCTAGGATAGACGTCCCAATTACTGTCAGTATCCCTGTAACCAACACTTTAATTATTTTCTTCAATAGCAAAGTAATATATGAAGAATCGTAAATAAACATATTTGAATACTAAATTTGGACTTCGATTTACGTAATAACACATAGACATTGTATATTCGTTTACACTTAATATTTAAAAACGAAATATTAGGAGGTAAATGTGCTGTTCAATATTAAAACGTGACCAATGTACGAACAAAGTATGGAACGTGTTATAATTCACTAAAGGCAACACGTTTACTATATGTACATCTTATATCTGTTGCACAAACTGACATGCTAATACGTGTCAAAATTGTTTCTATTTAAATAGGAACTTTTCAAATGACAGTAATAGGGACATTGGACTTTGTTGTACGTTTTCAATTACGTAATAATTAATTCATCATACACAACGTATAAAAAGATGTTCATAAATACAGGAGATGTTGAACAATATTATACTCGAAACTGGAACGATTTTTAGGTCAAATAATTTGTAAAATAGTTAAACAAAATTACGCGATAACCTTAAAGTGACAGTAATTGATATATCTACCGATAATATTTTACGCGTTCCCACTTTGGTTTTCCATTTCTTCTTACTATCTATTATCTCTACATTATTCGACCAATAAAATACTCTCTACGTAAATAAATAATGAATCCCGGAATCGGTTTTAGACCACTTAAACGGGAATACCCTCTTAATATTTATATCCGAGTGGAGAGAATTGCTTTTCCCTGAAAATTCTTCCCCCGACAATTGAATATACGAAGCTTGTGAGCTTAGCAGATGTATATGCACCAAGTGTATGCGTACTGGTATGGACAGGGTCAGCATTTCGAAAGTTTCACCGCGTCCCAGGATCCAGAGCCGATTAATGGACACATCCAATATTGCACGGCTGCGTGCCCGCAAGTATTAAACGTTACAAGGCCAGGAACAGAGGGGTGCGTCCATGTGCAGCTCGACCGCTTACACGTGTTTCCACGTTGTGCAGATTTTCAGAGAAAATAGATAGACTTACAACTATGCCAGCAAGGGAAGGTTACCATGGGAATAAGTCAGCGACCTCTAATGGAGATTGATTTCTGCATCGACGACCGTGCTGGATGACAGGTAAGCTTTGAAAATTTTACGTTCAATACTACGCGCGTCGTCTTTCGCTATTTTCATCGTATCCTTTCTCTTCCTTTCCTGTTTTTCTTTTTTTCCCCCTAAATAACAGGGGTGGGTACCCTTTTTTGAAACAAAAAGATGTTCACAGCGCAGCAGTTTGAAAGTTTTTGAAAGCTAGAAGGATTACCGTTTCTACCTGTTATGTTCCTTGGGCAATATCAATTTAGCATGTTTAATAATTTGAAGAAATTACGTACATTTGGGTATGCATAGTTATTCTATATCAAACTTTAATTCAGAGCATTTCAAACCCTTTTTGCAGACATCGATTCAATGCATTCTACATTGAAAAAGATACACTTCTTCCAACTTTCATTTCAATATCTCAAAAATTGAAGGTAGTAGAGCAGTTTAAGAGATATCTTGGCCATGTTGGGCTATCTTTACATGTTAAAATTCTTCAAATTACATTTCTTCATCGACTTCTACGCTCGTAACTGTAACTTGAAATCAAATAAATAACGAATTATTTATTAATAACAAATTAGTATAGTCTTATTACTATATCTAGAATGTAGTCTTTCAATATTAAGAGTGTATAAAAGAAATTATTCTGTAGGAAAGAATAATTGTGTGCGAAACGAGTGTGAGACATAGTTTTAATTTTGATTGACATTTCAGTGTTACAGTGCTGTTATATCTCTATTATAATTGAAAATAAACATTGGAATGTGTATTTTAAGTATATTATAATTTATTTTTTAATTCTATTTTTGCAATGTTGAAGTTTGCTCCTTGCCATAGACATCATATCATTTTAAACACCTTGATACAACATGTAGCCTTACAATCACGAATCATACTTGTACTATATGCCGTATGCTATGATTTAGATATTATGAAAATATACTGTGTTCGTAATAAAGTTTAAGTAAATTTTGTAGGATTATGAAATACAAATTAGGTAGAGTATTTCAGCGTTTTACGTTTCACATAGTTTTAAAGTAGTAGATAGTCTGTATAATAATGTGCAATTACAAAAAGAGTCATAAACCAAGACGGTAACATACAGATTTCACAGATTAAAAGTTTCAAAAGGAATACCTTCGAATACTTTCATAACTGTACATAACTCGTGTGGAAATCGATCATAAGGCTCGTCTGACACGATCGAAATGAGCGACTGGCACTTTGGCTGAAACGCCAAGGCTATTTATCGGCGTAATAGGGCATAACGGAGCAGTCATCAGCTGATTGATGCGTCGACAGGTTCCGGAGGGTTTCTAGGTGGTTGCGAGCCGTCGATTCGCTCTCACTTTTCACTCTCAGGACGTATTTGGATAACGCCGACTGCCAGACGGAAATTATTATTTGCTTGGTATCGCTTGCTTTAGAAAGCAAACTGCACGATCATGAATTGCAAAGTTTTTCGTTCCACCTATTCTGAATTCGTGATACTATTGTGAATCACTTGTTATAATTGCTCGTTTAGGAACAAAGAAAAAACAGTTTATTTATTTATTTGTATGGTTATGAATTTATTTGAGTAAAAAATAACATGGTTTGGGGATAGACAAATATGGATAGTAATAAATAAGAATACATATCACAAGTCATCAATCATAAATCGTTTCAGGATCAAAAATTTGTCGACTCATGAGAAATGCGTATTATACGTAGCACATTTAAAGGGGGGCATACTTTACGAGGATAAAAAAATTTACTTTTTTATTGGCTTATTTCAATGTATATTGTATAAGAAATATTCCGTAACAATTTCATTAGAAAATTCCAAAAGTTGACGAAGTTACAATCAATATTGCCAGAGCGCGTAGACAAGTAATTAAGTAATGTAAAATTTTAGAATAATTTGTCTAGAAACACGTATTTCGACAACTATCAGCATGATAACTCCGTCAATTTTCGATATTCATTCATGAAATTTGGCATATATATAACCTTCGCTTACCTTTAGTATATCGAGTAGTTTTTCAATTTTTCAGGTCTTTATTTACAAAAAATTCGGTAAATTTTTGCATGCCAAGTCAGTTTCTCATTTCAAATGGACTAATTTTGTTAATTTTTCAAAATTAAAAAATCTGACTCGACATACGATATCTAACAGAGAAAATTTAATAAAACACCGTTTTTTTCGGAATCGGACAACTATGCAAACTTAATTCGTGCCGATAGTGCAGCTACATTCGCACTGCACGCATATGCAGAAATTAATTTCTTGGTCGTGTTTACTGATACAATTGTTCTTCGACGTATGCGAGAGTACAGTACATCGACGTATCGCGTAATTGAAAATCAGCGTATTTTTAAGACTCCCTTCTCACTTATAGCGGAGAGGGTAGAAATGTGAGATAATCATTCTACTTCGTGATCTGGAAAGTCTCAGAATAGTTGTAAATAAAAAAATCTGACAGATAACTTTAGGGAATTTCACGTAGAATGTGTTGTATAAACATAAATATTGTGCACCTTACAGAATTCTCGAATTTCCTACGTTTTTCAAATTAAGGCAAAATCGGACAAATAAAAATTCAGGTAGTAATATGGGACAGTATTACTTGTGAGAAAAATAAGTTATGAAACTCCGTTGAAGTATCAATAAAAAAGTTTTAATAATATACAAGTACAATATAATAATATTATATATAAACAGAGAAGTTGTTTTCTTTTGTAACTCACGTGAATTTATTTCATTACTTATCCCTCATATTACTCAAATGTTCTAGAAGATAAGAGAATGAAGTTGTTGCGTGACGAGTTGAAGGAATATGTTACATTAATAGAATTATGGTACAAATGAGTTAGAAGGTTCTGATGAAAACTCATATAATTGAGTTATCAAATGTATTAAATGTTTGACGCCATAACAGACATGGCAAGATAGAATACGAGGAGTGGTGGCATCGCTTCTGTTATTAACTTCCGGATATTTGTATTGGACTCCCTGCTGACAGCAGAACCATTTGTGTTACACCCACAGTGACTCATGCCTTCAGGAACTTTTGCGTGATCCATTAGCGAAATTCGATCTTCTACATCGAACGATGACGATCGCACCCCTATCATTCTTTTAAAATTTCTAACATAGAACTGAAGCAATTACAGTAGTAATTAGCACACCATGAGAATATTGCGTGCTTTGTATTCCATGCCACAAATAGTTAAAAATCGTAAATGACGATAAATGAGAAATCATTTTTACAACTGATTAGTTGCGATTATTTTGTTTAAATAAATAGTAATAAATACACATGAAATAAATTTGACTTGTAAAATGGTTAAAGTATCTGTTAAAGAACAACATATGTATGTGTAGTTGTGAATACTAACATAAAGACAATTTTTTACAGAATAAATATAAAAATAATATAAAATCATTAATACCAAAAATAAATACCTTCAGTCACCATTATATTTGACACACATTTTGATATTTCCTGCAAACAAAATAATTCAAAGGGTGGTAGGTTCGTTTCCCTGGAAATTTCCAACAAGTTAAATACTGCTTTAATGGAGTCTCTTCGCAATGATATAATTATTTAATTATTTCAGTCTCGGTTTTCTATTATTGGATCGTACCCAAGACCTGTACTGTGCCCCAAAATAGGTCAATAAGCACGCCATTGCATGTGGCATCATGCGATTGCGGTACAAAGCACGTTTTACACGTGCCAGCATCGCGCCACTGCCTACGGCACGAAATGTACTTCCAAATGTCGACCACTACCTACGAATTCACATAGAAGATCTGGTTTAAAGCAATGCATTTGTAGTGCCGCAGGCAGTGGCACAATAATGGTCTGTGTGAAACCGATCTAAATGTGTAAATCTAATTTGAAACATCAGTGGACCGTGTGCTATCAGTAGTACTAATGGTTGAACGTACTAAAGGCTGCGTATGATTTGTATACTTGCTAATATCTATGCTAATATTTGCATAGCAACATTTTTTAACAATTGTTGAAGATCTTTCACGCCATTGGTGACTATGGCTACGACAATTTATATTTTTATATAATGGTTTGAAAAAAATTAGATCAAGATATGTATCTTCTTATGCAGCTAAAAATATGGGTCATGAAAAGTTTTTATTTGCCAAAAGAAATGCGACTCAAATATATTTCTTTTCTCAATCATTATACTGATCATTTTTCTCAAATTCTTTCATTAGAAATTTTGCAAAAAATGAACACTTAATGTGTAAATTGATATTGCGGATTAAGGAGATTCAATTTTTATTATAAATTACACAAGAACCAAATGTAGAATTCTTTATGTATTGTGAATAGTTTTTTACAATACATATTTACATTTCAAAATAAATCATAATCCACATATGTTTTTTACGTAACTATATTGTTAGCGAAAAGTTATCACACAAAATGAAGCTTTCAAACTAAAATATTTTTTGCAGTCTGAATAATGAAGAGACAAGAGAAAGGATTTTACAATAAAATTTTTTCAACAAAATCTTTTCCAAAGACGCAGAAAAAATGTGGTTACAAAATTAATTCTTATATAATTTACTTAAAACATACACACTTTCAAAATTTCATTTAAGAAACAACTGATACTTAATCTTCATCTTGTAAGTACCCTCCCTTGATAATGTACAGTATGTACAGATGATGTCATAATTAACATTTAAATGTACTCCTGATCTCTCCGATTTGGATTATTTTTAATGAGAAATTAACTTACTACGATTAAATTGTCATTGGACGAACAGTTTCCTCCAAATTTCAATTTTAAATAATGACCTCGCTTAGCTACAAATATTGTAACTGGTAAGTTTGCTCACCCGTGAATTTTACACCCGTAGGCATAAAATTTGCGCGACGTGGAAGCTTCCAGCCTTTTCGATAGTTACGGAGCATAGTCGTGACATTATTATTACATCGTATTAGGCAAGAATTTAATAACGCGTCAATATGTTCCATCCCCGACAAAACCTCACCATCATAACTCTGTGAGGGCTGAAAATTTCACGTTATAAATCATACAACCTATATCCTCGTTGTAACGGAAGGTCTTGAGAATTCTATATTCAAAGGATTAACATGAAAACAATAGAATGGATTATATTGCTGGAACCTGCGAACCAGTATTGAGCTAGAGGTGTTCCATTGAAATTTATATCCGGCGCGAATGGTGAGGTTCATTCAACGTGCAGAAACTTCTACGTTTCTTATTCGGTTTCTGTTGGCCGTTTCACCCCGAAAGATGCCTCGAACAATTATCTAGATGCCATTTCTGCGTCCGCGTAAAACACCAAGCTCCTCGAACGAAGAAGGAGAGTTCTCGAAGACAATGAAGTCTCGAAACTTTGGTCTTTTTATTAAAACGATGCAAAATGCACCACGACCGAGACGAATGCACCTTTCAGGAACTTGAACAAACCTCTTCGAAACCCACCCTCTTATTCATTTTAAGGCATCATATATAGGAGAAATAAAACGAGATAGATACTTGGCGCAAACAGATCTTATTCCAACAGTTACTACAGTATCCGTACACAAAGAGACAAACAAGAATTAACGACCAATTAGGGGAGTTAAGAAAGAATTCCTCGTCGAGATAATCCACGGTCGTGTTGTTGCGAAATGTAATTAAGCTCGGTCTACAACAATTTGTGGAAATCATTAACGAACAGCCGTTTCTTTCCGTGAAACTCGTCGTAAGATGGCTCTGCCAACAAGATTGCACTGAGCTATAGACACAGGGGAAGGGAGGATGCTCTTTCCCTTATTATAAAGCGTTCTTATTATAAGGAGGTCCCCTAATTATTGTCGTCCCTTGAGGAAGAAGGACTCTCGCCTTCTTGAAGCCACTTCGAGTACATTAAATTATGCTTTCAACGGTCTTGAGGAATCTCTGCGTTAAGATGTTCCTTTTATTTTGTACGTGCACGTAAGCTTAAAACGTTTATGATTTTGTACTGTGTACTTTGATGCTTATTGTTTTAAGAGGAGTTCATTTACACGTTTATTCAATTGCTGTATCAGTGTAACTTTTCAGACGACAGAAAATGGAGCAGTTTAATAAGTTCTGTTGGTCTTGACGAAGTTTTGGAGCCAATTTTAATGCCCACCAAATTAAAACAAGTTAACGCTGTATTCTAATTTTAGGGATAATTATTAAACGAGCAGAATGAACAAAGTTTATGAAAACTTTAATATACTAATATAAAACTTTCAAGTATTTTCAGTAAATATTTGAATAATACAAAAGTCTTCATTGAGTATATTAAAATTGCTAGTTAAAATTAGACTGGTCTTTAAGAAATAACTATGAGCCATCTATTTGTTTACAAGAGAACGCAATTTCATGAAAATTTACGTAAAATATACAAAATTTGGCATTATAATTATATTTATAAGTTGTTGAACTTTTTAAAACATTCACTATGTTCTACAATTTTTTAATAATATTATTATAATTTATTAACACAAGTGAAACAATATTTTTTACACTTTTATGTGCAGTTTTAATTTTATAATCAATAATATACTCTTTGTAAATCGTTATCTAGGACTGTTTTGTTTATAATTTTACGCTTTATGACTTTTCAACCTATCTCTTTTAAAATGTGTTTAATAGATTTCAATATTGATAGCTGTAAAGATGAAAGCAACCAACTAATATGATATGTTGTAAAGGAATTAATTCAGAAAAATAAGAGCAGAATGGTTGGGATCGTACGCTTCTTGAAAGTTCATTCAAAAATCATATGATTTTACCTACCTTCAACGTTTTTCAAGCTTTGCATATTTGTGGACTCATAAGAGGATCATTAATTTTCGATGTCAGTTCTTTTTACAAGGCTAGAAGGCATGAGGCTGCGCATTTTACGTAACATATCGGTAACTGAACTAGAGCTTTTAATCGCACAAAATACTGAGACGCACTTTGAGCCAAAAATTATAAAAAAAATCAAGTTAACGCATACCTCTAATTGAAAGTTGTAAATTACTGCACGATGGATTTCAATATTTATGTTTATCCAAGACATAACTAATATATGCTGAATTTAGTATCCTAAGGGTTTCATTATCTATTAATCCAAACTTAATAATGTCAATGTTAACAGAAATTTCGTTTATCATCATAAACTGCTGACTAAAGACTTTTTTTAAGTAATACGATTTTAAATGCTCTTTTTTTATTTTTACAGCTTTCAAAATACGTACTGTTTCTGAATGTTTAGTCACTACTACTGTATATTGGACTATCACACATTATACAACAGCACTGATGTCTATTAATCCTCCTATTGTGTCCATAGATATATATGATTATTCTATAACAAGTTATAATTGTATACCACTCCATAAATATAGCAAAAAATTTATTTACATGCTCTAAAGTATACGTAAATACAGATAAAATAAAAAAATCTTATTCCAACGGAGTTAAAATAAGCTATATTAATCTAAAGAAACGACTGACTGACGATGAGACAGAAATTTAAACACAATGGAGTAGCGTTTCTCAACTTATGGCCCGTGGCCTGATATTGGACCGCGTTGAATTTTTAATGGACAACGAAATAGTTGCTTGAAACTGCCATTAAACATTATCTTGCATTATTTTAGTCAAATATAACTCCAATACTATTTTAATAAATTCGGATTCAATAAATATTTTAATAAGCTTGGTATTCAAATACAACTTAAACTACGTTAGTAAATTTTACAGTTTTGAAACAGATTCTCTTATCTAAAATTGTTAGTATTGCATTTTTCCATAGTTACATATAAAATTGGAGTATATATTTGTTACAAATCGAAATTCATACTGAAGTGATACAAATAATAGAAATGTACTGAAAATATTAAATATATACTATTAAATATATGTATACTATTAAAATATATGTTACTTTCTTTATTTATATATTCCAGTCAATCAGGGTTTCGAAATTTGTATACTATAAACATTTGTTCGGCAGTACCATTGCAAAGAAATATGTTGGGTCCCGTAGGTAAAAGGTTGGGAAACGCTGCACTAGAGAGATTAAATTAAGTCTAGTAAGCATGTACTGTAGTTATTCAAATTTTTATTTGTATATGATTTGCATATCCATACAGGATATTTACGTGTTAACTAGTAATAACTTAAGATTGTGAAACGAGAGCAGGAAAACATCGATCCCCGTCGAAGGTTCGTTCAGAGGAGTTTCATCCTCTCTTTCATTCGAATCCCCCATTGGAAAAGCACAGACATAGCATTCAGCGTGCAAATTTTTCCGTTTGCTCTTCCTTTTCTTCGTCATCATCGGAGAATGCCTGACATTCCACTATAACGACCAGAGAATCGCGATCGTTTCTCGTGTCTCCGAGAGACTGGCTTTTCTCGCTTCCTTTGATTTCAGGGAAAAAATGAAACGTAAAAAAGTATATATAATTTTGCGTCGAATTGCCTCCTTTGGTGACTTGATTACTTTTACATGTTGTTTATTGCTCGTGTCTACTTGCAATTTTATTCCCTCGTAATCATAGTAAGAATGAAAGATATTTTACTAGCTGTTATTACCACTATACAATAACAATTAATAGACTGTAGATTTGTATAGGTTTATGGGAAATTTAATCATTTGCAGACGGATATCGACAAATAGTCAGCTAAGCATTTATGATATTCAGGACTCGTGTAAGTATTTAAAACAAAGTTTCAATTGTTATCATTAAAAAAATTTCCATCACGCTTAGAATAAGTGTTTTCTGCCGCTTTCAATGGCTACAGCGATATTTTTGACTCGTATATCCCATTTAGTATATCATTTAGTATTTGGTATTTGATATACAAGGGTCATTTGAAAAGTTTGCGGGCTCACTGACAAGTGGTGATTTTCTTCAAGTTTTGTTTACATATCCTAACATTACATGTATTTTATGCATAACCCATAAATTTGATATTGATTTATCATTTACATAGTTTATCGGAAAAATTAATTTAAAAAAGTTATCACGCTTCCCTCCGTGAAATGGATAACATCGAGCATCGTGTCGTAATAAGTTTTTAATTAAAAAAAGCATATGACTGATGGATATTTCACTTTCGCATTCTGCTTAAACACCAGATTTGGCTCCGTCAAACTTCCATTTGTTCCGAAAATTGATAAAATTTCTTGGCAATTGACGATTTTCGTTAGATTTGGTGCCTACAGCAGCTTATTTTGATAACTTTCGAGAAACGGATTTCAGGAATGGCATTACAGCATTAGATCATCGCTGGATGAAGTGAGTTGAAGTAGACGGAGATTACATGGCAAAATTAAAAAAGAATTTAAACTTGAAAGCAGTACATTTTTATTTTTAAGCCGCGAACTTTTAAAATGACCCTCATGCTATTTACGTATTTTCACAAATCTTTTGAATCTTATACCAATTTTGTATGCTAAAGCGGCGCAATTGACTCTTATGGGAACTATTCCACGGCAAGCGAATCACTTTTATACTGGATGCCTAGGACTTTCTTTAAATTGAAGTATATTATAATATATGTGAAAATAGAAGGGTGGGGGGGGGGGGGGTCATTATCTTCGTGGTTTTCAATTTATTTTAAAAATATAGCCCTTCAAAAGTCATCCCACCCCGCCAGTTTCTGTGAAAACTACTTTCACAGAAGAATTTGTATTTTGAAAACTATTCAAGGTACGAACTTTGTTTCTTTTATGCTAATTTTTGTGTGTTGTGCTAATTTTTGAACTAACTCTTATTCTTGATTCCTGTTGATTGTTAGAGATTTAAAGGTTTAAAGAAACATTATTAAGTAATTGTTACTAATAATAAAGGAAACTGTACGTTCCTAAAATGAATGGATAAATATATGTAATTTAACACCTCTATCATTAGTAGATCAGAATAGTTGATTTGATTTTCAACACTACGGATTTAAAAATAATATAAAGTAATGTCATAAGACGGGGGAGCGGGCATATTTGTGACTGCGAAATGAAAAGGGTATATCCAAGAAATTATCTCAGGAAAACTACCCAATAAATTGAGTTGTTTCCTTTATTCGATTTTATTAGATTATTATTAGATTTAATGTAGTTCGTTTAAAAAATTGTAAATTGTATACTAGCAAATAAGATTGCCAAGTTAACTTTTCCATATTCGTTCAGTGCGAATCCAATTTGAAAATGGATAAAATTTTATTAAACCTTATCATATGACTTTTAAATTTTATAAAATTGGCAAGATTATGCTACTTTAATAAAACGTGACTTTTTATATAAAAGTTTAGTTCCTTATTAATGAATAAAAACGCGAAGAACTAAAAATTCAACGTAATTGTCCGACAAACCAATGATGATATTGTCAGCCATATATACATCAAATTTCGGAAAAAGATACTGAATATCGATCGAGTTTTCGTGCAGGCAATCTCTGAAAACTCGTGTTACGAGAAGAAAGCGTTTAAAGCGATGCCCAATTTTATTGGTTTAAGTTCTTTAAATGTGAATTTATGTTTAATTATTTATTCGTGTTATACAATTGGTGTTGAACTCCCTTAGTGATGATAGTTTTCTTTTTCTTTCAGGTAATTTGGGTCTCCTAGAGTTGGTTTAAACGATACGGGTTTACAAATTTACCCAACTATTACTTATTCTGTACGATTTCCAAGAGCAACTATAATTTTGACAATTATCCGAATTTTCTTATCACACATTCACAGAATCTTCTCCATGCTCTATACGGGTAAATAAACAAGTGAAAAGAAACTGAATTTTTTAAACTTACAAGGGCATGTATACACATAAGTTGTGAAGAGTTAATTGACCCTAATTAAATCAACATATTTTCTAGTGGAGTTGGTATTAACCCTTCAGATGTACGGATCCTAATTTCTTTTTGTGATTAGTATAAAACGATTAATAATTATTTAGAACAGAAATAATTATTTATTAGCGATTATGGGACGCGTAGTTAGTCTCCATATTTTATAAATCGCGAACTAAATTAGTAGTATATTGGAGTAAATTTGTTAAAATTCAAAAACCTCTTCTATCTGCATAAGCGGAACAAAAAATCGCACCGTCGTTGAAGGGTTAAAAATATTCGCGATCTTATGAAATTATTACGCCATACAGGTGCTAATATACGTATAAATACCGTAGAATTATTTTTTCAAGAAATTTATGACATTCAATTAAAGAAAAAGATACTAATTTGTTAAAAATTAATGATCTTTCAATTATCGAAGATATTAAACAAGAAGTATAATAAACGAATTTCTATGTTAACGTATTCATTGCTCATGCTTGCACATACATTTGTTTGTAGAAAAAAATATTGTCAATGAAAAACCGAATAATGATATACAAAAACGCTTCTTCAGTGTATTTCATAATTATGAATAAGCACAGAATGTTATATAACTATAGATCATGTGAAGCTTCATTAAAGAATTATGATAAAAATATGGAATCGGTAGGAAAGTAGACATTTTTAGCAATTCTAATAATCTCTTCATAAATTCTAAAGTTGTTCACGTTTCTATGAAACTAGTATTAATACGTTTTCAATGCATAGAATTACAGTCATATTGCAAAAAAATTGGACCTTAAACAATAAAATAATGGTAGTACGATAAGTCGATTCACTTTAATGTTTCAGAACCGTCATTCTTTTTCGACAAATTTAGATATTATATTCATTGCAATAAAGTGAAATTAAAATGTATTTCATAAAATAACAAATTCAATATTTTAGAACTTGGAGAACAGTTTTAAAACGTTTTAAAATAGCGTATTAATAACTTATGATTGTACTAGTTGTTAACTTATTCTTGTTTAGTATTATATTCCCCTTCCTATTTTATATTTTTATTATAATTATGTAATGCAGCATCGGACGACGTATGTTTGTATAACATTTTTTCTTTATTTAGAATCAAGGAACATATGCATAAGGTTTTGCAGGGAAACCCTGGGACATGCTGACTACAGTTTAATTTTTATAAACTTCATATTTTTACTACGCGATCAGTTGTCAACGTCTCAAGATATATTTTCTCGCCTGTCTTTTCAATAGCAACACCCTATAAAGACTATCGATTTTCCTATCCCTTTTCGACTTATCTTCACGCTTTATTATATTCCTTCTCCGTACCCTTACTCGCGTTTCCCCATCCCTATGTCCACCATTCTTGTCAGTATAACCTCTCGCCGTAAGTGAGATTTTGCATATTCAAACGTGGAGCACGCCTGAAGCTGACTGCACATTCCTGCCTTTGCCGTTACCCGCACCTTCCTTTTAATTATTGCGATTAATTAAGCCGTAACAAGTCTGCCGCAGTAAGGAATAGGTTGTTGGTGGAACAATGGGGAGGGGGAGGGGAAGAGTAAAACAGCCGATGGGACCAAGGAGGGTAGGCGAATTCATTATCATCGAAGTCGAGAGACGGTAAATCACGCACGCGGAATTGTTAATATCGGCACCCTGAATATTGAGACGACCCAAGAAGATTTACAAGGGTGGCGCTCCAGAAAAGGGATATTAAACTTTCTCTCTGGGAAGTGTATTAAGTCGATATGAAACTCGAACTCTTCCTAGCTTCCGTTTTTCCCATTGTCAGATACACCGATATCGTTTGTACTTAATCGATCGCGCGGAATCGGAATTTCACGATGTTTCTACGACAGGCCATAAATATAATTTTAGACACACCCGATCCGTATGACATTCATTGATTTTTTTTTCTCATTTTACTGTTGGTAAATTTATGGTAGCAGGGGTTGATACCGTTATACTTATATTGTAAAATATTATTTATGGTTACATTATCGGCCAAATGTTTAGAATTACTTTCTAGATTGTGCCTATGTATGGAACTTTTACTAATTTCTTAGTAATTCAAAATTACTGTTGCAAATATTCGTACCAATTTCTTTTATTTTCAGAAATTGTTGAGTGACGGATCTTCTAAGGTAACACATTTTTAAATTCTTGCTTTTTTTTAATTCTGACGGTCTTCAGAATACGTATTGATTCCAATCTTTTGGACGGAAGGGTCAAATATAAATTAAAAGGTAGATAATATCAGTGCCACCATTATTTGTAAAGTTTACTTAAAATATTTAACAATGATATACTATATTGTACTACATTGCATTGTATTTTATTATATTGAGTTGGAGAGAAAGTAATGCAGTTTTGTGGATATGAGAGCAAATCGAAGTATTATAGTGCTACAATTTTATTTAATCGACTGTACAATGAACATTCCTCTTTACAATACAATGCTAATTCTACGTTTTGAGAACTTTTTAATGCTTGTTTATGAATCGTTCAATACCTTTAGCATTATCAAGAATAGATATTATTTTTCCACTATTCAACTATTATATTAGATTATATTATTAGTCGTTTATATTCAACTTTGTTGATTGTACCTAATATCTCAATACCTAAATATTTTCTATGCAACTCGTTTATAAAAAATTGACGGTATAGAGCGAATAAATGTCATTTAATTCTCTGGTTCATATGTCCACATTCAATATTGTAACACTGATTCCTGAATGTGGTTGAAAAATAATTGATATTGCGTACAACTGGTACATCAATACTATTGAATGTTTTACGACAATTGATAAATCAATACCTTTTACATATTTTATATTAGATCACATGTGAATTTTTACCCTTTAATAAAATATGAAAATAAAATTGATAATAATGGTAATACGAAAAATAAAAATTTAAAATGCTTCACTGAGGCAACAGATGGATTATTTATCTTTAACATGAATTTTTAAAATATTGGCAAAAAATATATGTAAAAAAAAATGGTATAAAATGTACGTATAATGGTATACATATATAAGGGTACGTAGAACGGAATATATAATGAAAATTTGAATTATGCAGTATAGTAATACCACGATTTACTTCTCCCAAACTTGTATCGTTCCGAACCTACGTCGTTGTTTTCAGTGACGTCATATGTTGGTTTACAAACATTGTTTTGTGCCAGTGTGCATTATTTTGTCAAGATATTAAACATATAGAAATGTAACATTGCTTATATGTATTTAAATCGAAAATTAATATTGTAAATAGACTACGGATTTTTGTGCAAATTCATTTTTTGACAAACAAAGATAAACAAGTGGAAGTTGAATAAAGAGTAGTTTCGTCTTTTATCGAATATTAAAAAGTATCTTCTCTGCGTTGAGTATTTTCATATATTTTTATATACTGCGTATATTCTGTATTTTTTTACTTATATTATTTGCCTATAAATGCACAAAAAATATGCAGTCTAGTAATTAATTTAACTAAGGTACCAAAATCACAGCTGCCTCCATCTTCATATGCCAACACCAGAGAAACAAATATTGCAAATTTGCAAATAAACTTGAACGTCAAGCTTTTCAATGATAAACTGAGAACTTCTAAAATTAGTGAAAACGTTTATTTTGCAAAAACTGCGTCAGAAAAGTACATATTTACGTACGTACATGAAATCTATATTGACTTGTGCCTTTCTGAACTTCCGTCGGCTAGTCTAGAACCAATTAATACGTAAGTTCGAGGTATGAATGTATATAAAATATGGAAAATTCCACATTGAAGTATCTATGATGAATTCATAAAAATATCGAAGTTGTATTTATAATGAATCGTCAGAACTCCAAACATATTAATTCATATAGTTGAAACCTGTTCTTTTCAAACCCGTACTGTTCAAGTTGGTGTGTAGGATAACTCAAAACCTAATCGACTGAGCAATTCTACACATGTTTCTCCAGATATTGAATCAACTACCAACATTTTACCGTTATTTATATCGTTCCTACAAACAATATAGAACCAATTTTTTTTTTTTTTTTGTTAAAAGGAACTGACTTTTTCTTCAAAAGGATGTAAAATATTTTTGGTTGCAAATTGGTTTAATTCTAGCATAAACTACTAAGGAACAGTGAGTAAGTTAACAGTTTTCCAACCAAAAGAACATATCTGCTATTTTAAAACATAATCTTTTCATTAGAAATATTCAAAATTACATTGAATAAAATCTTCATATTGCAGTTTAGGGATGCCCATTTCAAAAAAGAAAGTCCCGGAGTATCTTTATTAGCTTAGTAAGAACAATTGTTAAGCGGCGCCTATGTTTCGATCTGTCGCTTCCCTTTTTAAACACATAATATTAAAGTCGTCAAATTAAATCCTAAATGTATATGGCACGTGCAATATGTGAAACTAAAATTCGTCTATTCGCAGCAAAATATATAAAATCAAAATTCGCTCCACGCTTCGAAGTTTACGCAATATTATCAGACGGTTCTAGAATTCGTATTATATCCATTGACGGAAACATCGGTTTCCTCTATTCGAATGTAGCCGATCGTAAAAGCGAACGACGGAGAATGAGAACGAGAAAACCAGAGGTAAATCTATGGGGTGAGCCTAAGCAAATGGTGTTATACGAAGTGACGCATGCATGCATGCAGCCGAAGCCTTTTGGAAATTGTTTGTGCTACAGACGTCTGAAGTTATGACTATGTACTGTTTGTAATTTATACACGAATTATAGTTTAGTTATAAACAAAGAGGAAGAAAATTCGATGTTTCACTTGAATATATATTTCATATTTTACGAATTAATACATTTTTATTGCTCTCTATTCGTGTGTTCGTAGTGTTTATACACTTGCAGATTAATATATTATAAACAAAATTGCGTTTGGAGGAATGGTAATTAAGCGATTTCAAGTTGTAATACGTACGAATCGTGTTACTAGAAAGAAGATGAATCAATGACGTGTGCATCCTTGTGACATATTCTAAACCTTTTTAAATAAATGCTTTCCCATTTTTCTGTTAGTATTTCTACAATATTTTTGTACAACAATATATTAGCCATTTATGTTAAAAAGAGCATAAGTTAAATTCTGAGATAAAATGAGTGAAAGTTATTTTCAAGTTAGAAAATTTACCATTTCATTTAATTTTTTATATTATTAGTTTCAAATAATGCATTATAATATCATTATAAATAAATCAATAGAAGTTTGACTGCTAAAGTAACAAGATTATACAAATGTTTATTTTAAAAACAGCGTAAGTCCATTTTTAATAACATGTTTTTTACGGTTTAGGTATTTGAGCAATAATGTAAATTATAATAGTTGTGAATTGGCTGAAAACATACTAACAAAGAGATGTAACACCATATAAGGTATTTAATAAAACATAAATGGTAAAATTTTAAAAAAATATGCTTTCAATGTCTACGATCTTTTCGCCGTCTTTATAAGACTGAGGTCAAAAATCATGTTGTGCCCATATAAAAGTCGTACTACTGAACTCCTAGGTTAACGGTAGATTCTAATTTCTGTCAATTTTGTATTTCGAAGCTTGAAATTTTGCATGATTTCTCTTAATTTTTTAAATTTTACGATATAAGTTAATTTTTTTGCCAGAAATAGGGATGCAAAATTTATACGAGACAACAATTAATTTCCTCCTCAAATCCTGCGGTGGTATTATTAACATAAAGGTATGTAGAAATGGTAACTTTTACGTTTAATATGTAACGTTTATACTGGATATGCATTTTTGAGAATAACGACACTGTATTTTCTGACACTTTCAACACTGTTTTATCAACCAATAATACAATTCTTTTTCATTTTGAAAATTTAATAAACTTGTAAATATTCTGTAAACAATTTGCTTACTTTTATACTTTATCATAAGTTACAGATGTAATATTTGCATATTAATATTTGGTAGGTAGAATAATCTGAAGTAACTTTGGCGGATAAATCTCAAGCTTAATAGATTTGGATCCGATGAAAAATTAGATGTCAGATAAAGAAAAGAATGCCATTAAGCAAAATAAACGAAAATTATTGATGGTTATAAAATAAGGTTCAAATCTGATAAAAATATAACTTCGTTACTTTTTTAAGGTTTTCAAGAAACTACATGTAGTCTAGAAATCAATATACAACTTGTACATTCTCGTTCATAAGTACTAGGACACCTACTGGTTTCAAACAAAACGTGATAGTTAAATAAGGTTGTTCATGTTTTACTAATTTTGTGACATCATAGTAAAAATGTATATTTAGGTGTATATATCTCCTATTTATGGTATAATTAGATCACCCATTCATTGCAGTTGATTCTCTAAAATCATGTGCCGTATATTGTTGGATGATGCATATACTTTAGTGCACATAATTTCCTTAGACAACATTTAGTATGACTTAGATTGAAAAATACTATATCTGTTAAAAATGTTAATTTGATTTGTTAAATTACTTGTGACATGTGTAGAATTAAATAATATTAGATACAATACAAAAACTACGGTAATAGTACGAATACCGAAATTGGGTAAAAATTCCATGTTGGGTGGAAAGAAATCTCTACTTTACGCTATTTAATCGTTGAGATTTTTATTCCAATATTAAATACATGAATGCCGTATACTTTAGCGGTATAAAGTAGATAATAATTCTTACAAAAATTTCATAACTTCATAAACATTTTTCAAGATTACTTAATTTTCTGCGAGTGCCCTGATATTTTTTACCGAGAGTGTGCGAAACTATATATCCGCCATTATATTAGAACGCGATTGGTTTTAGCGTGCCATTTCTTGAATCCATCCTTCACGACAACGACGGCGACATGGAAGAAGGAGGAATATCCATGGACAATCAGCGAAGCATATTTCATATTCAGCGACCCGTAACCTTGCAATCTTCGAGTGGAAGAGGGTGGGCTAACTGGCCGGACGCCTCTGAAATTGAATCCACAATCGAGAGTACATCGCCTTCTCGCCGCACTATAACGTATGCATTGGTGTGAGTAAGTGGACGATGTCCATCTCCTCTTCGTCTTTTCCATTTCACCCCCTTTCGCTTTGCCCCAATCCTCTTCCGTCTACCCTTGGGTGCCCTAGGAGCAGCGACGTCCTTTTTGCGCGTTCTAGGTGCTTACTCGGCCTCGACCACGTTTTCTCACCCTAATCCGCTTTTGTTGATAGTAACGTGTTTACGTATGATCATCCCTGTACACACCTGCGGGACTATATAGTAGCAAATAGCAATCGATCTTTGTAACGCGTAATAATTCGATTGTGTAAATGCCTACCGTGATGAATTATATTATATATCAATTCGTTTAAACCATCGATATACAATTTACTTTCTTTTATAAAACTGGTCTTCATAAATGATTTTAGAAATTAGAGATAATGTGTACCATCATTACCGCACGGATGTTCAAAGTTTATTTATGTATTGTATCTTTATTGTAAGTACAAGCTATCTAAAAGTTTGTCTAAAGTTGTCAAGGTTATCTAAAAACATTTCTTGTGAAAACATGAATGATATTTTATATGTGATTTGAACCGGACCAGAGGTTGAATGTACTTATAAGGAATATTTTTATTTCAAACTTATTTCTTTGAATTTTTTAAGGCTTAAGTATAGTAGTTATGGTATATAAGTATACAATGCAGAAAATAGTTGGATGGCTAGTTCTAAACGGCACTCTTCAAATAAACTGGATATAATCATTTCCTCACATTGTAACTCTAAAAAAACGTTTTACTACATTGTAATAATGGCGTAAGGATATAATAAAGAATAAAAGTGCAATATTTTACATGTAGAGCTGCATGAGACTTCAAGAGTATTCTTGATAATATTTTCTCTTGTCTTGGTTTTCTAAATAATACTAAAACAAGATTGCTTTATATAATACACACGACAACTTACGATTAAAGTTGCCAATAATCTTGGTCTTCACAATACTTTATATAATAATTTAGTTTTTCGCTTTAAGAAAATTAAATGTGAACACTTTATAAATCAATATTAAAAGCTTATAATTTATTTAGAAATGATAGAATAAGAATTATATAAATAATTTTTACGAAATATCATATTAATTTTGCAATATGTGTGTATGAATTAATATATTAATTGTGCATACTTTGATTAAATAGAATTTGTATATTAAGTGACTGTCAGTAGTTACATCTACATTGTTTATTCATACAAACAAAGTAATTATTTAAATGTTCTACAATTAGTAAACAACCTACAAGAATATATGTAGTTACTACAATGTTCATGTGTATGCATATGCTGAAATTGTAACTAGTTGTCGCAGTATAGTTCGCTGGTCAAATAATCGAATATTTGGTTTAGATAATATCAAGACAATCTAAAAGTTTGTAAATCAAAACTACGACAGGATTTGGAATTTTCAAGATTTTTCAAGATCAATACAACGCTATCACAAATATTGTCTTGTTTCGACTCTCGTGCAGCACCACTTACATGTAGTGATACTAAATATAATAATAAGCACCATAATAATGAAATATAATACTAATAATATTTTCAATATAAGTATATGATATCTGTAGCTCCTTGCTTTTTCTTATTTGGATAATTGTAAGCTCACAATTCAAATAAAGAAAACTTTACATATTTCAAACATAACAATATTAAATACAGTACTAGCAATCTCCTAAATATAACAACATAAGATGGTTCTAGTCATTCGCTGCTGTTAACTCAAAAAAGGAATGTGATTGTTTAGGATTATGGAAATAACAAATTATGCAATGATATGTTTTGTCGTAAAGCAACATTCACCCAATACTAATAAGACAAACGCGTGGGTTAACGTTCTCAAATAATTTTACAACATTCCAGTAGTTGTTCCCATCAAAGCAAAGAATAATTCTTTTTATTTGCAAATCAATTTGTCGGTTGTCAGCGAAGCACTCGTATAATGCAGAGCTATTACTCTCTTTCTCTCTCTCCCTCTCCCTCGGGGACGAACTTTTAATTAACGATCGTTTTAAACAAGCGTAATTGGAGTGGAACGATCTGTCATGTGCGTAGAAAAGATTGAAAGCTGATATGTGAGTTCATTTATTCACGTTGTGTGCCATGGTGAGAGTAATCGATGACACAGAAAAGTTTCATCTGGCCAGTCACTAAAGGGTTGTTCATATCATGTAATAACTCTTTATATCTATGTTATCTCATTTCCAATCGAAATTCCTTATACATTTTTTGTTCCTTCCTAAATTGGAAAGTTATGAAATTAAATTTCGTAACTGAATTTTCCAAACTTGTCAGAAATAATTATAGCTAGTGATATGATCAGTTTCATCCTTTTTATGTTGAGATATAATACTACTTATAGTGATTGAATTTTATTAGGTATGAACATTTTTGTCATGGTACGATTAAAGATTGTAGAGAATGCACAAAAAATGAAAAATGTTTTCAGATACCTTAATATTATTCCTAATTACAAAGGGAATTATAAAACGGACAAAAAGTAGTAATGATTATTTACAGTTCAACGATATTCGTTGAACGTTAAACATTTAAATGTTCAATAATTTATTTTATAAATAAATTATACATATATTCTTTCAATATCAGTACTGCTATTCTTAATATTTATTACGCTAATTTTAAATGTACAATTTTCATGATATTTTGTACCACTTATTTACTATTTCAAAAAATCCAAAGTTCAAACACTATATGTTACATTCGATATTTGCCATAAATCTACGACTGGAACGGATAAGATTATTTTATAACAAGTTGAGATTAAAAACGTATTTTTTATTAAATAACCGTATTAGTAATATTTTTTACTATTTTTTTTGCATTTGATGCGACTATAAACTCTCAAGAAAAAAAATGAAAACTATTGTTTCATCGTTTTTAATACCGTATGCTAACTTTATTTGTTAAGAATATTTAATTTTCACAAAAATGCTACATATCACTTTCATTTTCCAATGCCATACATTTTTGTTTAGATTTGTATATCCAAACTCATTTAATATTTATATACGTCATTAATAAAATTGAAGATTAACAGATTTTGCTGTTCATACATTTTTTCGTTTTTGCTAATAGTTTACAACCGAAGACTTTAACAAGAAGAAGATATATAGTTTTAAAAATATTAATTTTTGAAAAACGAGGAAAAACAACATTAACAAAATATAATATGTTTAGGCATATATTGACATTTATGGAACACAAAAATCACTGCAATTATAAAATTAACGACAAAATCTATAGCTGAGTAAATTTGCAAAGAAATTACCCCCTTTTTACGTTAAATCATGTGAAAACTCATGCCTTATTCCAAGGCAACAGTTACATCAAACACCATTGTTATTTTATAAAATTAGATCATTGAGAAACATATCAGCAGATGCAAATTTCTATAACTTTACAAAAAATTGCAGTCAATTCTACTTATACTAAAATATGAAACACTCTCAAAGATTATCTGCTACTTACTTATAATTTAGAAATGGATCATCATATTTATTTGTCTTTTATAGTTACCTATTCAGAACCGTTTTTATATTGAATGCTATCTGCAGCTCAATAAACTTACTATGCTGCTCCTTGTTTGAAGCGAAGTCTCCAATTATCGTCCTATAAAATCGGACAAGCAATTTAATTAAATGAACCGGTAATTCTTCCCACCAATTAGAAAACAGGTAAGAAGATCTTAGGTATTAATCTTTGAAATGGAAATTAAGGGAGTCGTGGTCATTCGCCAAGGAGTCGCAGCTGATAAGCAGAATTCGAGCAGACAAAAGAAATCAATTAAAAATGAATGCCGACGAATTATTAAGAGATACTGCGCGACTTAAGCGTCCACCAACGAAGAACTTTCGTATCAGAGAGACGGCCAGAAGAAAGTTCGAGAAGTGCTTGGAAGGGAAATAAGTTTAAACTTCGTACTTTCGTTACTCGGGACACCTGTGAACAAACAGACGCGTCTACGGCAAATTAAAACTTGTCGCTCTGCTAAGTTGCCGTCCTGCGAGTTTTCCGCGGTATACGTTATTTCAAATACTCTACCAATTATAGCATTTATTTAAGGTAAACACGGATCTTAGTATTTCCCACTTTTGCCCTGTTTCTGATAGTTTCAACTTCGAAGGTCGTATGTAGGGGAGAGTTGTCGCTCTCGTAACTTTTAAGAGACTTTATGTTATACTTCATGCTTGGCATTAAGTTACAGTGGTATCTCGGTATATGTCCTTAATCCGTTCCAGATCCCTAGACTTATACCAAACAGGACGTATACCAAACGAATTTTTCCTGTAAGATACAAAGGAAAAATCATTAATCCGTTCCCATGAAAAAAAATTCTATTATTATTGGCATATTATACATTTATGGGGCTGTGTAAAATAATTTAAACGTTGCTTAATACTAAAGTAGATAATTACAAAAGCAAGTGGACGAATTAAATGAAAATTTAACAAACTCTAATTTTATCATTTCTGTCTCTATTTTCTACTTGGATCTGGTTGAAGGTCACCAAGTTTGATGTTTACTAAAAATCTGCCCAAAGAACTTCGCTTTTACTTTCTCCTCAGGATGTTTCAGAAATGTGACATTGTCCGATCATTCTGAACAATGCTATTATGAATTGTTTGGGCTTTGTTGGGGTAGTGCTTCACTGCAAAAGTTTTTGACATCCATTCATTCGGCAACGATTTCCTTGATTAATGAAGTAGGGAGTCCTATTCCAAACAAAGGTCTTATACCAAACAAAATTTTTCGCGGCCAAATAGCTTGATGTTTAAGCCACTTTCACCTTTTTTCAAAAAACAAATTAATTTCTTTTGAGTCTTACTGCAATGCGGCGTAAAAGGTAAGATTTAAGCAATTGGTTTTTTTAAATTCTGCCAGCTTAAAAAATCGTATCCTCTTTAAAAAAAATAGAAATTAATCGTAATAAAAATATAGATCAGTATAAAAATGGTCTATCGAATTAAATTCATATATACAAGGATGTCCCATTTAAGTTGACACAACGAAATATCTCGTAAAAAAACTAATTTGGTATAAAGGAGGTGCAACATCAGTTTCACGATTTTGAGAGGGAATTCACATGACATTATTAACTTTCTAATGCATGTGTATTTTCAAAGACTACTCGTTTCCTTTTTATTATAAACGTACATTTTTTTTTATTTCGGAATGCTATTCTACGTAAAAACATTTTTCCTATGTCCTGTATTTTTTAAAGTATTTAGAGAAACATTTAAAAAAATTGTTAGATATTACATAATTTTTTACATTTATTACATTAATACATTATCAACAATGCAATGTAATTTTTGATACAAGAGCGTTTATAATAAATATTCAAAACGGTGACTTTCGATTTGCAAACATTCATTAATACGATGAATAAATAATGGTGCACAGATAATAATATTCGTCTTCTAGTACTTCACCAGGCAGTATATTTAAGAAAATGCAAAGATGCAGAATAAAATTGCATTGTTGGATTATAATCTGCTAAAGTGAATTGATTATAATTTACGGTACCTTATTCATTCCAATATATGTATAAAATACTATAAAATAGTAAGCAACAAGGAAATGTTTTGTTTACATGCACTTCATATTGTTCATTTATCTATTATTTTCATTATCAGATTTCGTATTTATATTTATTAATTTCAAAAAATCGATGATGTGCGGTTTAGGATATCAGTTTGATATGAGGAACATTTTCTGCCAAAGTATTTCCCTTATGCTGAATAAATACTGGAATGAACCTTAGATGAATATTCAATCAATAAAGTCAGTTAGAATTAGCATAAGGGCACGTTAAAAGCTGTGATCCACGGTAATTAGCATTGCGAATGGGACAGAACGCAGGAGAACCAGTTCACACAAAGAGCATTCAGCACACTTTTGGTTTGTTTAAGGAAACCGCCAGACGTGGTTACGAATACGTGGAAGAGGCGTGGTATAACCCATCGGCAGCCCTTTTCCAGTGGCACCCTCGTCGACAGCTACCTATCCAGCCCCACTACCCTTCTACGATACCCGGAACATGTTTGAGCCATTCGCACGCGAAATTTATTCATCGGTTCCGACGAAACAGCATCGCGAGTTGTTTAGGTCTCGATGAAGAATTCACCGAACCACACTGACCTGTCCGCTATTCCGTTCCAGCCCCTATCCTGTTACGTCGATAAATTTGCCTGGTTGAAGCCCCTCCTTTCCCACCGAAAATGATTAAACTTTGAAAAGTGCTCCGATTTCACCAGTATCGCACGCTGTTCATTCCGATGAACATTTACACGCGTGGTTCGTCAGGCGATAAATATTTCTCGTCCTATATGTTGCTAGTATTTTTGTTTGGTATCCAATCCCGCAGGATACGGGCTTATTGCTGTCCTTTTTCGCCTATTTCTTGTGTGACATTTGAGTATGACTTTGTAGCAGTGCTAGCTTTAGGCTTTATTTTTTTATTCGCTTTTAGCTTTCAAACGTTTGCTTATGATTCAGGGGTCTGTGCGCTGTTCGGGTCCACTGGTCAAACATCATCTTTTCGGTTTCGTTTCCATGGTTCACTAAGGAACGCTACTTTTGAGTAAAGATTTCCTTTTTATTACTTGCATGTATTTAGCTACATCCCTGTGACGATAGCTAAACAATTTAAGGGGATCTTCTACCGTGACTCGTTAAAAGACTTGAGTTTTCTTGCATTTCTTTAAAGAATTTACTTTTGGAAATACGTGTGCAAAGACATATATCTGAACTCCTAAAATTAATGAAGTTTTTTTTGAACCAATGGTATAATCTAAATGACATATACAAACTTTAAACGTATTTGTCTCAAAACTATATTTCTTTTATTGGCTTTCATGGTGCTTCAAGATCGATTTGACCGATTGCCACAAAATCTCGTGTACACCTTCAGTATACGTGTTACTGTAGCCCGTACTAGAATCAATTTAATACTTTGTTTTTTTCATCTTTTTAAACTCGCTAATGTTTAAAAGAAACTAAAAAAATCAGTGATTAAACTTCAAAATGTTGTCGCTTTTCTAATTATTGCCTTCTTTTCTTTTATTCTAGTATCTGTTATAGTCGAACGCACTTTAATCTTTTTGGTTCTTTTGTTCCGCACAAATAGAATAGCTGCAATCATGGAAGCCATGAGAATACATTTTTGTACACGAGTGCACTTGAGGTTTCAGATTACCACCAGTTTTTATTATTTCGAGTTAACAAAATTTGCAAATGTAACTGAAATATGAATAAATATGTATGTAAAACAACGATGGGAAAAAGTTGCAAATGTTTTTAAAAAAAGAAATGATAAAGAAATTTTGAAAAATGCGTTCCAAAATAATATTCCCCATTAAAATTCAACGGTGCCCTTCGGCCTCAATAACAAAAGAACGTGGCATAAACCAAATGAGTTTGAAACAAACATCTGACGTGAGTAGCAGAGCAAATTGGGAAAGAACCTCATTCGCAAAGAAGTTTTGCAACAGTGCCATATTTCACTAGTATTGGAATATCTCCCACCTTCCTAAGAAAAAAGACGAGTTAAGAACGCACATGGAGGGCGTAGGCGTGGTCATCAGAATTCAAAGAATTTCAACCAACTAGCGCACATAGAAAAAACTGTGACTCGTAGTAACTCTGTGGAAGAAGATTCGAAACAGTGGCGTTCGAACTCTTGTACAGTACACCATGCGAAAGTCTGCATGGAATTCGTTGCCATGAAAAGTAGAACTCATTGTCAGAGAAACACAATTTGTCTTCGTTTTCACTTCGTATCTCCTTTTAAGGTAATCATTTATTTCGAAATCCCAACACAAGCCAAGCGGTGATTCGACCGATCGGATCGTTGTTTACCTTGCATTGCAACATTTGCCGAAAGTAGTATGACATGTTTAGCATGTAAAAACGGAAGAAGGGTGTCTTTGTATTCATACGTTGTATATACATATATGTTACGCTCGATGTGCAAAATAAACGACAAGAACGCACTGTAGCTTAAAAAGAACAGCTACAATGCGAAGTTTTATTTTATGGCTACTCTCAAGAAACTATCTAGGCCAAATCTAACCCAAAAACTCTGATTTATATATTCATTGTAATTTCTGACATTTTTTTTAATACGCAAGAACGCGTTGTGATTTAAAAAAGAAAACGGGACGCGAAATTTCATGTTGAAGTTGTTTTCTCAAAGTTACAACGCGTTTTGGACGGTATATTCTTGCTTATCAATCGTTTTCAGTCTTTGAGTTTAATATATGTATACATGTCACTATTAATAACCAGATTGCAGATTTGTATACAAATTTATTATGGGGGGGGGGGGGGGGGGGTTGTACCGTGCTCTAAATAGCATAATCTACTGTATTTTGGATATTTTGTATAATTTTGCAAATTATATGCATTCTGCACTTTCTTGCACCTCTAAATTTTTAATAAATACGTAAAAACCCAATCTAATAACTCTATAGTTTAAGGTTCTTGTTTATATTATAATAGGTTACTGTAAAGATTTTGTCTGCTGAAAGATTTACCAAAAATTTTAATTTTAATCTTTTATGTAAACTTTCAAATTTATTACTGAAGGAAGCAGCGTGCCATGAATCAATTACACTGTTTTTAATACGCACTGCCGTTGCTGTGCTTATTAGTTCTGTCTCTCTTTAAAAAAGGAAACGAATATTTCTATATTTTTGTTCAGTAGATTGCATTTTTTTAATAAAATAATTATCATATTACATTATTGTTCTGGGTGTGATCTGTAATTATATCGCAGAAAACCGTATCCAATTAAATTGTGAAGTTGTGGATCTCATTACTGAGGACCTTAATTTTGATAAAGGTGGTTTTGATTACGAACTCTGCACTTATTATATTAGAATTGTATTAGATATCTAGTATTGTACTAAAAAAATATTATTATACTTGGAAAGGAGATAGAATTTATAGAGCAACGTAATATTAGGATATCTTGATTTGTACTTTTTATATTTTAAAGAATTAACGATTTTCAATAAATTGATATGGAAAATCCATTTATAAAAAATATAATTAAGCTAGTAATTCTACCAATCTTTTATCATTTTAATGTTATACTAACAATACGCAATGGATTTCAAGGTTATATTTATTGAATTCCCTTTAAATTCTATTCGAAATCGTTTGCACAGGTTAGTGCAATGCTATAATAAATTCAAAAACAAAAAAAATAGTTCAATTACATACAAAAAAATATTCAAATTTATATACCTTCAAATTCCCTAATTTCAATATATTTCAGTTTTCAAAACTTCAAATTTACAATTTTACAATTATGACATTTTAGAATTTTGAAACATTCACATTTTTTAACTTTCAATATAATATATGTTGTTTATTATATGTTTTTGGAAGGTTTCAAATTCATTTGCTTGTCGAATATTTATTGCATGGTTTTATTTTACAACTGAAATTTGCTATTAATATTTACGTAAAGCATTAAAAATGCATTGACGCTTTCGCAGGAATCAGATATCAAATCAATAGCGATATTTATGAAAAAATA
The DNA here is from genome assembly GCA_028830335.1 of Eucera pruinosa. Taxonomy (NCBI): domain Eukaryota; kingdom Metazoa; phylum Arthropoda; class Insecta; order Hymenoptera; family Apidae; genus Eucera; species Eucera pruinosa. The sequence continues at coordinate 14,902,304 of JAMYCR010000012.1, forward strand.
TGACAAATTTCGATGCTGTCGTATTGATATCAAATAGTTAACAATTCTCTGTGGTAGCTACGTCACTGATATTATTCGATATTATATCGAAATTTGTAAACTGTTTCGATAGCCTATGATTAGGTTATCAGTTGAAATATTAGGTTGATGCATATGAAATGTCGTTTCTTCACAGTAAAACGCTTTAACATGAATAAATTCTTCAAAATGTTACACGTCTGTTTAGATAAGATAATTTTTACATGATTTAATATACTTCTCCCCAGCAATTAGCTAGTTCTATTATTATATATTTATAAAAATTAGCAACTTCGGGATTGTACATAGAAGTATACAAAACATTTAAAGTAAAGTACAACGTACAACATTTAGAGGATCAAATAAATCTCCATTAAAGTCCACTCTTTTAATTTTACTTAAGGATATATGAAATTGCATAAACATCCGAGGTCTAGTTATCACATTTGTACATAGTGTATTGGATGTACTATCTTTTTTAAGAACATTCAAATCGTCATAAGCTTGTCTTTCCAGCTTCTCCTTTATTTTATTTAAAGAAACGGTTCATTTAGTACTACTTTGTTAAAAATGCTTATCATTTGTCTCCAAATGTAATTGCCACGCGTGATACCAATAACCCAAGTTTGATTATAGTAGGTGTATTATGTTCAATCAATTTTATATAGAGTGTTTTGGGACAACTGATTATGATAACAATAGCCTACTGTAAATAACATTATCCGTGAAGATAATAACCAGATCCCACTATATCTCGGACACGCTTTTGTTAGATAGGCTACATGCCAGATAAATTTCATACATCATACATAAAATATTCCATTAACAACTATTTAAAATCATTCGAAAGATTCCTTTGTTGGTTACGAGCTCTCCGATCACAAGTCCAGTGTTGCACCAAAAATTCTACTATGCCTATACATATGTGTATGTAGATTGTGGGCTTAAAAGTCTCAGGGTGGTTTAACGAGGCAACTTTTCACAGGGGCAGCTCACGACGAGAGCCTACCGGAAATTCTTCACCGCTTTCGTAGTTCGTTCAACGAACAGGAGGCGGAAAAAAAGAATTTTTTTAAGAAAGGCCAGAAAAGGAAAGGCGGGAGCTTGACTCACAGACTACTTAAAGGCGCGAGCACACATGTCGACAAGCGACTTTTACAATAGTGTTCTTAGCCTCGCTCCTCACGGGAACCTTCTAGATTTTCAGGCGCCTTTCAGAAGCTTTCTCGACTAAAGTACACGCCATTTCGGCATTCTCCGAGGCTTCTTGCGCTCCTCTGATCTCTGCCCGGCACAAGTTCTCCTCTTTGTTACCTTCCGCCTAATTATCGTCGTAACTTGTATGCAATTTTCCTACGTCACGCTCCTCTTGTTTGATAAACAAGGCCACCCCCTGTGCGGCTTTTTTCGTGAAGTATCTTCGGCAGGAAAGTCTTTGTTCGTTAGTAGCTATAGAAGTTATTAGAATAATGTGTCATTATAATACCACCGAATCGTCGAATTATTTTCTCTTTTTTCTTTGGGGTTTTCGTCTGAGGTTTGAGACTCCTTCGGACTTTTCGAGTGTTCGCCAAATATGGAGGGAGCTATTTTATAGGGCACTTTACGAAGCAAAATTATGCTTGGAATTCTATAAACTTTTGTTCCCGCTTATTTGAAGGACTTATATTTTCCCATAACAATATACCTATTATTAAGCGTAAGTTCTATGTTTCTAACTCTATGGATGGTTGAATAGTACTTATGTGTGCATGAACCTAAGTAAAACACAAAGATGAAATAAATAAATATAACTTATACTTTTATAACACTGTAATGTGGGTATTCATACTTAACTATTACTATTGCAATTATTATTATTATTATTATCATGGTAATTGTAGATTTAAATAGTAAACAATATAAACGTCAAAGCAATCAACTGTTTTTTTTTTCGTAGAAGAGAGTACAAATTCCTTGCTAAACGTAGTAGTAAATCTTGTAAGGGTTAAAATCATTTAAAGAAATGAGTTATCAAATTATTACCTAGTTGTTAATAACTTCTTAATACCTTCCATATTTTCATACTGAATATTTTGGTTTCTAATATTAACGTCATTTTCTATTTCAACTCCTGAATTATTGTAATTATTATTATTATTATTATATTATTGTATGTTATTATATTGTGATATTAAGTATCAATCTGCAATTTAATTATTTTTTTAATCCTCGGAATGTTAATGGTCAATTAAAAAAAAGTACGTGTCAAATATTTTATTAAAAATTATCTTCTCATCAAATTTCATTAAAATCGGCGATTAACAATTGGAAAACCATCCTTGTCAATTGCATGATGTTCGAACACCATGCATCACTTTTGCACAAACAAGGTTAAATATCTTTCTGATGCTGTTTTCATTGTACCCATTCTTTAATGACATAGTAAAAAATATAAACGAATAAAGCAGATTTTGTTGTGTATATATGTATGTATAAATATAAAATTATAATAATATATACGTATATATATATATTTACTATGTTTTGATTTGTGTACATAGCCGAGAGAATTCTCCTCTTCATTAATACGGTCCAGACAATTGAAAATGTTAGACGTCCATCTATTAATGATTATTTATCCTAAACTTGATAATTACATCCAAATCATAATATTTGCAGAAATGTTATTCATGGTCTCCCTATTTATATTAGTTACAGTAGCAATGCGAACTAATAGCCATTGATTCTCATACACCTGTGCAATTTGTTAATTAAGTACAGATATTGTCCACTTTTTACCTTTCTAGTTTGATTTTTATTTTGCTATGTAATAATCATATAGTTCATCGGCGTAAGGAAGTCAATGGATTAAATATTGAGCATTTCCTGCAGCTAAGGTAAACGGTAAGACGATGAACAAGGCTTTTACAATCATCTCCTTAATTATTAGCTTATAATATTATTAGATGAAGTTCAATAGTTCCTTATAGAAAATTCATTGATTTTTTTTAAATTTTAATATAAAACAGTCCACAGTACATTAAAAAAAATGCAACATTACCTAAATATCATGTAAACAAAGTTATCTAAAGAGATCGTTTCAGCGTGACATGTTCTTTTTAATACCATGCGACTTCTATATAAAATATATCTTTGTAGAACACATATTTGAGAAGATCTTTGGGGTGAACAAGATATGTGACTCACTCTGTACGTTTATATAATTACTATATTTTTCATCCGATATAGAAAAGGAAAAAATCAAAGGGCGAAAATGGAAAAAAAATGATGGAAATAAGAAAGATATAAAAATACTTAACTTGTAGAGCACTGACTTAATATTAAAAACTATTACCGAAACCAATGAAAAGAAAAATGCAATTAAACATTCGTATTATTATTTAACATGAAATAAATATTATGAAATTATTCTATAAAATTAAATAGAATCATATAAAACTTATATAAAATGATTACATGTACTATAAATAATCAATACCATAATTTTACCAATTCTAAAGCTTTTCAACAATGTTAAAATAATATTCGTTTGGGATAAAACTTTATTGATAGTAGCTTTCAAGGGACAGTTCGTATATATCTTTAGTTACAAATCATTCTTCTATTATCACAAAGGATGTTTCAATCACGTGTATTATAAATCGATTTTTAACAGATTTACAAAAACATACAAGCTATCTAAAATAAAATACATAGTATTTTACTTAAAGAATAAAACAATCCTCGATTCAAATTCCATTTCCTGAATTTTGTTGATAAAAATATTAATTTGCATAAAAATTCGCAGTCTAATTATATTATAATACAGGTTCTTCTTAGAATACCACAAACTTGAGAGAACCAACGAAATAATGAGTAAGTGGCAAAATCAATATCAGCTTCGATGCTTCAAACACAATAGCACACTTAAATTTTCATAGTAGCATAGATTTTCACACGTGTAGTGTACGAAATTGTACTGAAAAGATACAAGGAAAGGAATGAAGAAGAAAAGAACGGGAGAGAAGGGTATAGATGTAGAGCACACGCGTTTCGAAACGATTTCTGCAGTGACGTTCGTGCAGAGGCAGCTCCATGCTTCTCGAACCTCTCTTATGTGCTTTCAGAGGACTTTCAGAAGCTTTCTCGGAAGCAACTGCGCCGCGTTTTCAACCTCTCATGAGTATTTACTCGCTAATAGCGTGCAAAGTACACGCCGCGGAATTTCGCAGCCTTCGTTGCTTTCACCCCCTTTCAGCCCCTTCAACGAGTCCCGAGACGACCGGAAGGAACTCTGACCCCCTCCAAGGCAACCTGCCTTCACGATTTCTCCCTATTAAGCGGAATAAACCTTTTGGAGGTTAGTCATTACCCTCACTTCCATTTGCAGTAATTTGTCCGTGCTCTTATTTAGGGTGGAAAATTGTTTTGCATAACAACGTGACTCTCGGAAATAAAATCAGTTCTCTGCAAGCAGATAATGGCACTGACAAAGGACCAGAAATGCAATATTTATATGCGTACTTGCGTGTCTTTGACACAGTATGAGTAGTACGAGAGCTTAGTATATAAATGTATATATTTTCAGCGTAGGTTGGTAATTATATTTCACGGCCTTTTGATTCTTAATATTACTCTATTGCAATTAGGGGGAATTTTTTACAATACACAACGAGGGCACTTGTAAGTAGATCGTGGATACATACACGTAAATCATATTTTTAGAAAAGTAAGTAAAGAAATGAAATCTAAATAGAAGTTTACTTCATTTCTTAATTATTAAAACGTGTACTTTATTTTAAACACAATCCTGTAGAAAAATTTTACTCTTGGGAGCGTATTCAAATGTTGTTGTATGAAACTAAACTTTTTGTTATCATTTTCATACCATTACTCAAGAATATTTCTATTTCGTTATAGCACTTTCTAAAAAGTCCACAATAAATAGAGCTCTTGTTGAAACATTATAAAACGCATATAGGATTATATACATTGAATCAAGAAAGGATACTAAAAAGGGGAAGTTATCGTTAGTTTCTCAATTTAACAAAGTATTCAATAAGAAATCGTTTAACAGCTTTCTCAAAAAGCAAGCTGTAAAGAAAGCAAAATGGGGTTATAAAAAATATTAATTATTCGAAATTAGTAATATTTCTTACCATAATTAATAGATCTATAAAAAAAGAAAGAAAAATGAAACATTAAAGTAATACTACTAATTATGCTTAATTCCATTCTTAAAGTAAGAAAATATAATTTTTGATAGAGGGTCTAACGCTTTTGTACAATATTCTATATTTCATGTCTCTGCGTGTTATATGCATTCGTTGTTGCATATTATGTACTTCGTTGCACAAGTAAATCTTTCATAAGTGCATAAAAATGTATGGTCTAATAATAATAGTACGATTATTACAATAGTTTACCTTTCTATATTTAATTAATACAATACTATAAACTTACATAGAATTTTGAAATTCTAGCAAAATAGAAGAAAAAGGTTTATCGCAAGCTTCTAAGAGTAAGATAAATAATTCATAGTAATTAATAAATAATTTTAAAGAAACGTCAATATTGTCGCCCTATGTATTTCTAAAATACGTTCTAAATATTATATTATTGCAGTTATCCAAAATTTGTTAGTGCAACAAAAAAAAAAGAAGTTGAAATAAAATTATTAGGTTATTCTATAACATACAGTAACTTATTTAGAAAGCTTTCATACATTTCCAAAGAACTTTTCATTTGCCTAATAATTTTTCGATTTCTTTTGTAATATATTTTTTATTTCATTCTTAGTTTTTTTATATATTATCAATACTAACAACTGTTAATATGACAGTATAATCTGAGATAATACATTAAGGGGGAATCTTCATTTGTCAGTTAAAAAAATTGATACTGTCTTACTTTTTACACAGCTTCGAAGTATTAAAGGCATATTCTTAAAAGTGTATCTTAAAATTTGAATATATGAGTAAGTAAATCGTTCTCGATTGATCACTGCGCACATGCTTACGAAATTTTAAATCAGATTTTCTAGAAAAAATATTTTTCAATTTGTCATTTTTCTAAAAACAAATGTCAGATATTGATTTGAAATTTGAACAGCTTATGGCACATATTTTTTCAGCTGTGATATGGAAATCAATTCAAAATATGAACTGTTAGATATACAAATTAATTCGGTTGCTCAATGCTTATTTACAAAGTATTGAACAAAAGTTTAATATTGAAAACATTCTCCGTTATTTCAAATGCTTGTTTATCATTTATCGGACACATGATTAATTGAATCTTCGAAAAAAATATAATCATATTGAGTCAATATATAATTAATGCAAAAATTTACTCGAAATTTTCATTTCATGTTATATGAAGATAAAACAATATTAATTTCGTCATCGAGTAAAGATTTCTTCACAGTCTATGTTTCGGTGTCAATTGTGAGTCGATTGTAAGCATATTTTTAAGTGACAAAATTACCAAAACGTATTAAAAACGACGTACGATACAAGCTAGTATTGAAACCTTAAATTATTCGTCTTCGTACTTTCGTACGCCTTCGTACATTTCTTTTTTCCCCTTAAGAATACTAAAGGAAGTGCTAATAAGGGAGTATTGTCTTAATGGCTGAAATAATACTTTCTTAATGAATTCTCCCGAAGAACAATGTCACCTGCATAAAATCGCCATAAATAGCGTAGGTACCGTTTCGACGGGAAGAGAAACGGCCATAATGTATGTCACTTGTACAAAAACGTATTTCTTTGGTTTAATGGCCGACCGATTCAGAGGGGAGTAAAGAGGGAACTAATTTCGTACGAGCCCATGGAGGTTCACGAAGGTTATCTATTTCACTCCCGTAAATACTGAACCCTATAACATGCGGGCGTGGACTGCAGGACCACCGGTTATCTGGACAACACCTCTTTCCCTTTGCCCTCAAACATTTGCAGGGGCTGAGATTTAATTGCCTCTCCTATTTTGTGCGTCACGTACACAGCGATTTGTGGTCGGACAAACCCGCGATATTAATTTCGCCGACCGCTTTGCCGACTAATAAAAGAACCAAGGAATAATCGTGATTACGTCAGGTAACCGCGAACCATTTAATTACAAACTCTTTGTGGTTCGATTGTATGTGTATGATACGACGAAAATTCGTACATTAGTGTGATACTTGTAACAGTTAGTGTGACAGGATGAATTCGAATAATGAGAAAATATTGCCATTCCATCGGCACGAAACTTGATACTAATGTTCATAATTATGTAGAGCACAAAATTCCTCCAAGATGCAAGCTGAGTCCTAAATTTTTTAGCCGCCGTTGCGATTAACAAGAAAACTAGACAATGTTCGAATTTAACTTAATATGACAATTTCGTATTTAATCCTGTATAAAAACGTTTCAAATCGAAAATTTTCACCGTTTTATACTAGGCGACTTTCGTGTCTTTAATATTTTTCATATCTTTTTTACCATTTCACGCGCATATAACATATTAATCTCTTAAATGTAGAAAATGAGTTTATTCGTCATTTAGACTGCCAGTACCTGTATCGGTACGTTTGTATTAAAAGTATTTGTATTAACGTATATTTTGAAGAACAAAACGGACAACATATCTTAATTAATCTTTAACGCCCTAAAAAATTCTAATTCAGCAAAGAGTCTGTGTACAAATTAAACAAACACTTGAAAATTTGTAGAATTAGAAGTGTAATTTTGGTTTTAAAATGTTGTCAATTGTAATTATTCTACATTAATACACTTTCAATATTTTTTAAAAACTTTAAATTAGAATGATAAGAGGATAAAGTGGAAATACCAAAAATGTACATCCGAGCATTTCCATGGACATCGAATTGCCTCGGAATCATTGGTAATCTGATTTCCGACCAAGATCGATCGAGGAGGCACGACTGTTCACCCTTCAGTGGCTATCGGAAGTAATCTAATTCCAGATGGATAAGCCGGAAAAAGAGGAAACATTACCAGATCGGATGTTTTCCAGATCGTTCCGCAGCTCTTAGGGACGCATCGCGGCCGCTGAAAGCAAGTTACACGGGTCGCTTAAAATACTAAACTTTCTTCGATTCCGTAAAGAACTTCCTTTTCACATTATATTTCTCTTTGATATTTCAGAAACTGATATGCTTAGCATTCCGCAAATTTTCGCTAAAGTTTAGCTTTGATAAAATGCAAATTACACCCGCATATACACTAACGCTCAAAAGCTTGAGGTCACTTCCAATATTCATGATTTATGTGTAATCGAACAACGTAAAACGAATATTGAATATTATTTCTTGTATCTAGTTGGTTTATTGAAAGCTTCTTCCATTGTCTCGCCATGACTGCCTTTTAGTTCTGTTCAGTGACATACTACCTTTTAGCTTTGAGACTGAAACTTGTTTAAAGCTATCACCAACATCAATATTTAACGTTATTTCTTGAATATTAATTCATAGTACTAATGTTACCAAATTTGAGTCATATCGAAATAAATAGCTGTCGTATCGAAAGATATTAACCACATTAAATTTGGTACATATTTAATTATAATTTACAAGTGAAAGTCAGAAACAAATATAAGGTACAGTTAATGACCACAAAGGAAACAGTTGATTTTAATATTACACTTGATGGAGAAAAGCAAAAATTCAGTAACAGACTGTCTTTTACCTTGCTGAGGTCTCTATGAATAAAAATCAGTGTATAAAATCAATCTGAATATTAATGTTCATAGTATCAGACATATTTTAAAACAGTTTGCTCATTTTTCTGTCCTTAAAAAATTCGTCCCTCAAGAGGTTAACATTTTCATTTGGAAGAATTCGTTGAAAGCGTCGCCAAGCTGTACCATTGTTATTCCAACGACAACATGTATAATTGTTTGTTTGTTTAACCTTCAACTGGTGATGTATGTGCGTCAAATTGACCCCGCATACCTACTGTAATCTGGCTAGCAAAAATCAACATAATTTGCGATGTCAACGGCTGAGTTAATCCCTATTCTGCCAATTATTAATTTGTATCAGTATTTAATGTATGAAATGTTGAGTTAATTTCTATTCTACCAATTATTAAATTGATTTCTTATTAAAATGTCTTATTGTATTATTGTTAAGTGTACAGAAATAAAATTTATGATTGTAATTGTATGAATGAAAAATATACTAGTAATTATTCAATATAGAAGAGGCAGCACTGATGATGTTGTTTATAAAATATTATAAATACAATAAATTCATCTAGAGAGTATCAAATAATAGTGTATTAATATAAGTACAATAATAAGTAAGTAAAATATAAGTAGAATAAGTCACTTGAAGGTTAATAGCGATATAAAGTTTCATCAGAGCATCGTAGGTGTCCAAAAAATAAAAATTTAATACGTAATATCCAGCTATTGCATCAAATGCACGCGAAGCATCAATACTACTAATGACTGCATGCATTTTAGCAGCAATTTTAATGTACAGAGATGAAAAATGGTCGCCAATCAAACATCAACCAGTAAACATAGCAACTACTAAATGGTTCAATAAAATTTGATCAATAAACAAAACAAAAAAAATTTAAACGTGTCTTTCTCGAAACACTGTTTCTTAAATTGTTTATAGGTACCACGATTTTCGCCAACTTAAACGAATCAATATTTGCTTTTACATACTTATTGCACTTGAACATATTTCAGATTAAGCGTGTGGAAACTTTTTAAAATAATATTTGCTAATTGTTTTCATGTCATAATGTATTAATTTATTATAAAAATTTTAGTAATCTTGAATTTGAACATCTGTCGCTTTTCTAAAAATTATTATAGTTTAATTTACATAGGTGTAGCTGAGACTACATTAATATAGATTAAACCAGTGATGAGCAACCTTTGTTCTTTAATGGGCCAAAATTGAAAACCTAATATTCCATACGGGCAGCGATGAACGCAATATTAAATATTTAACTAATAGGTGTAGAAATTAATTCGGTGCTTTTACATTGAATAAATTAACTAAAAATTTTCATCATATTCAAGTTAAATTTTTGCAGTTGCTCTGTAAATGCGAAACAGTCATGTAAAATATAGTTATTCATTATTAAAATTGTGTTCGGTTTTTATACAAATAAGCATTGAATTTTGTAGAAAATGGCACCAAAATAATTCCTACACCTGAAACCAGCCATTTTGCGTATCTTGGTAGTTCTAAAGTTAAACAATATTTCTGAAAGTGTTTGAATTATCTGTAATTATCTTATAACAAACATCAGAACTGATTTTTGAGTTTTCCAATGCAAATAGAGCAATATAAGTTCGTTATGATTTATGTGAGGTTTGACTTTCAAGTATATATCTATTTAATTTTATTATTTTCCCTTATTATCATTCTGTACATTGCATTGTTTTCTCCTTCTCCGATATATGTATGAATATGAACAAAATGCGAATGATCTAAATCTAGTTTTCTGTGTGAAATGATTATTAAATATACCAGCGAAGAGTAAAATTTTAATTTTGTGTTATATATTTTTGTTCTCTTTGAAAAATTGTATTATTAAAATTTGTTTGATTCTCGTACTGAATTCTCCAATTTCCGTCAAATGTATTAACAATATTCAAATCTACTTTAGATATAAGAGCATAAAATCCCCTCTTTAAATTTTCCTATTGAATAAATCAACTTTATTATCGGAGATATCGAGCGTAGATTTAAACGAAAAGATAAAATTACGTAATTACGATCAGTTGAGTCATTGAAGCTTACAGTACTGCATTTACATTAAATTTCATTGTTCTAAGTCGATGACCGATAAGTAGGGGCGAAATAAAAAAGAAAGCCGAGGAAATAGAAGCAATTGCATAGGGTTGGCTTTGGAACACGGTTCGATTATCTATTCCCAATTCTTTCGAAACGATCCAACGGCTTGATCCATTTAATGGCCGTGCCATTGCTATCTGTTCCCTATGAACCCTGCAATTCCGCCATCAATGGGACTCGGATTTGCGTTTGTTAGCGGAAAACTAGGCTCTTTTATAGTATGCATGTCCATCGTGAATTCGTACTCGTTTATCTGCTTTTTTCAGAGTCCCCTTCTTTTCAACATTTTATACCTTTTTTTTATAGCTACGGAATCTTATACATACGTAATTTGCACCTTTGCACTTAAATGTGTGTTAATGGAAATTTATGTGCAGACTATTTTATTTTGCAATCATTTGAATCCGTTTCTCTTTTCAGAGTTTTTAGATAAGCAAAAAAACATCTTTTAACTTTATCACCGCTAGCTAATATTGAAATATTAGTATATTATACCGCAATATTTCAATATAATACGCTTATGTTTTCACAATACTTTTATTATTGATTAAGTGATAATCAAATTATTGATGGAGAGAGAACATGGGTGAAAATTATAGAATGGAAAGTTTCTCTTTGTAAAATGTACAATCTTACTCAAGTGGCATATATTTTTATAGTGGTTATTTTGCAGTAAATATAGTGGCGAATAAAAATTTAACTTACGATCAGACGAATTTACGAATCGTAATATGCGTCCGACCATTCTTTGACACGGCGATTCATGAATGTTATACGTCCCATACAGTATGTAATTTTGAAACTACGCGTCGATTGTGTGCTTTTTAGTCATCGTCGATATGTACCAGCATATACTGCAACTCGGCGATTTTGTAGTTACCGTGTAAATGCTTTCATTTATTTACAGTGACTCTCGAAAGTGTTCGAACGCTATATTATAAGAAAATCGCCGTAATATATGAGTCTAATTTTAATGATAGCTGTATGTATGTAGAGCACAATAGTGCATATATGGAGCAATTTTTTTGTCCACACGGAATTTCTTTAAGGACGTATAATCAAGTCACGAAGGTATCAATATTTTTTTCTATTTTTGTACTGCAGCTTTTCTAAGATCAAATTAATATCTTATTTTTGTCATATTTTTTAGTCAGTTAAAGTTTAAAAAAAATGTTAGAAATCGGCGATTAAAATTTGAAATATCGCCATTTTTTTAATTATTGATTTTTTATTTCATTCTAATACCTGCTATAGCTGAATGTGTCCTTATGAATAATAATCTTTCTGTTTTATTTCTGTTGGATAAATAGAACTGCTGGAATCACGAAAACCACGAGAATACTGTGGAGAATCTGTACACGATTGCGTTCAACGCTTCAAATTATCGTAAATGTTTATTGGTTCTAGTTAAAAAAAATTGTAAATGTTATTGAAAAACGAATAAATATATATATGCAAAACGACGATGAAAAACAGTTGCAATTTTTTTTGCAAAAAAATCTTAAACGGAACGTTGAAGCAGGAAAAAGAAAATGACGAAGGATCTATGATAATTTGAATTTGCTTTCAAACCATACAAGATAAGGCATAGGTTATCTAATAAAAAATTGATAATATGAACACTGGCACTAATTATGAAGTTCTAAGATAATAAAAAATTAGATCAGACCATTCAAAACACACAAACGGTATCATAATTTTAGTAATCATACGCATACCTCGATCAGCGTTCATTGATAAATTGATGTAAATAACATTAACATATGATTGTAAAAACGTTGGAATGTTTTATGTTCTGAAAAAAAATAGTCCTAGATTAAATCAGTTATCCTATTTTCGCTTTATCTACCTTGTAACTTTGCAACTGTCCTGGTTGTTCTCCAATTCTGAATCCTATTGAAACTTTATAGAGAATTTTAGTGTATTTAAATTTGACTAAATCATCGATATAAAATACGGAAGAGTAAAAGGAAGGAATTATTATAGCGCAGAACAGTATTGGTGAAAATATAACAAAAAACCACATTAGAAATATGAAAGATAGAAATTTTTAGACCATTCGAAATAGTGGGAATTCTATAAATTATTAAATCTTGGCCACTAAATGTAAATAATCGAAATACTATGAGTTTACAAAGTACTATTAATATAATATTTTGCAATCAACATTTTCTCCGTCAAATCTTCCTAGCTACTTTTGCAAGTTCATTTGTTCAACGCTAATACTTCCTGCGAGATATGATAAAATTCTTTACCGGAAGCTCATGTCAATAATTCTTTATGATATTGTTATATTTTTGATGCGTACTATACATTGTAAGAAAGCAACAATTTAAGGTGCAGTTCCGATTAAGTATTGATAAAAATGGTGATGAAATAACCGCATGCTGGTATTATACCGGATCGCGGCATTTCTCGTGGTTGCAAAAAGCAGGTCGTGCGTACGTCCGGTCCATGGTGATCGTGTGTATCAATCGGCGCGGTTAATTGATAGTAACAGTGCACTCTTAATGTCAGCATCCCAGCTAATTAGGATGTGGGCCTCTCTCGTCCAATTACCGTCATGTTATTATGAACCCACTCTGGCTTCCCTTTATCCTGTTCTGTCTTTCCTTCCCCCTCTTTCCATATCTCGCACCTTTTCCTTGTCTTTCTCATTTGTAAACATTTTTAAAGACAAACGTTTAACAAGTGAAATTCTTCCTTGATTTATTCATTCATCTAGAAGGATACTTAAAATGCTATATTAAATTAAATATAACACAAAATGATAAATTATACTTTTACGGATAGGGAAGGTTTCAAAATTAAATTAAAAGAAGAATAGGACAATATTTCACCTGCTTTATGGAAAATTAATTAATTCTATGCGATGAATATTAAAGGTGGTTAACAAAATAGTAATCTACATGTATCATATGTATAATAACAATTTTGTGTCTGCAAAAATAATTATAATTAATAATTTTATCTCAAGAATTTTTTACCTACTGTCTGTCAGAATATGCGAAATATACTGAGTTTCTACTTTTCAACATGCGTGTGTATATTTACTTTTTAGTTATTTTTCATCGGCAACATAGGTGTACGCTCAATTTTGTGAGTAACTGTATGTAGGTACCTGAAACATTTTTTCGACTCTGCCTAGTTAAAGAATTATAACGAAAAATATCCTACATAATGAAGCTTCCGATTGGTATCGAAAAATACTGGGAGGAACGTATTATCTGTTGAAAGTTATTTCATCAAATGTTCAAAGAACATTCAACGAGTTTAACGATCTATGGCCTATCATGATCTTAGACAATCTTCTAGATAATTTTAAGAGATTTTTTTATTATCATCAGTTACTATTACAGTTATTATTGCAGTAGGACGTCCATTATGCGAATTAATTGCAGCACAAATCTCTTATAATTGGATTTTGATAATCGGTCTGAAACAATCTTTCAACTATGACTTAAATTGACTAGAAATTAAGTAATTTTCAAATGTAAATGGTGTTTACGTAGAAGAATACACACCTAATACATTTAACAACTAATAAATTAAACGTTGTTAAATGCTACTAAATTGCGAATTTCCCCTAACATAGACGTTTGTACAGTATTTCTGTTCGATATTTTGTCCATTGCAATGCAATACCCAACATATCTTCATGTTCGCTGTGCGTTGAGATATTGCATATGCTACTACTGTTTCCCACCACACTGTGTCGGCTCTCCTGCACCCACCAGTAGAGGGATATACGAAATTGGACTTTCTCGAAAGAACTCGCTCCAACCACCTCGTCCATATACAGTGTTGCCTTGGATATTGACCGAGGTTCGGGATCAAATCTGGCCAAAGTTGAAGGGAGGTAGATCTTTCAAGAAATCCTGAGTGACTCCTTGTTCACAGAGAGCGAGTGAGATAGAGATACACAGCAGGGCTCATCGACATTTCACGGTAGGTGTAAAAACATATGTACTTGTCCACCAAGGCAGTTCCGAAGCCAGTTCCAAGGACTGGTGGGGATAGCGACCGGCCAATATCCAAGGCAAAACCCCGGCCAATATCCAAGGCAGTACTGTATATACCGCCTTCAACCTTCTTTCCAATATCCTAGTGTCTAAGACAGGGCCTGCTAGGTAGCCTTACTGATGAATCCACTAGCAGATCCAGGATAAAACGCCAACACCCTTCCTTTTTGCAATTTTCTCCCTCTCCACAACACCACAACACCTTCATTTGTGTGTTGAGAGTGGTGTAAGTAAATTTTCCAATGCATCGTTTTCCATGCAACTTTACTATAAAACACTAAAACTTCCTTGTAGTTATTATCAGCAAATAATAATTGTCGTAATAAATTCCTTCGGTAGTTAGAGTATAGCTAAAATATAAACGTTGTTAAATATGCAGTTTAAATTCATACATATCTGGAGCTGTGGAGAGGAGGGGATAGGATTGGAAAAAGGAAGGGTGTTGCGTTTCATCCTGGGCCTGCTAGTGCACTCATCAGTAAGGCTACCTAGCAGGCCCTGCCTTAGACACTGGGATATTTGACGGAAAGTTAAAGGCGGTATATATATGGACGAGGTAGTTGGAGCAAGTGCTTTCGAGAAAGTGCTATTTCGTATGTCCCTCTAGTGGTAGGTGCAGGAGAGCCGCCACACATACATGAATCATTTTGTATTCGCACAGTCAGTTGTTCGAATAATCAACGTTTCATGGTACCTTCAACAACAGTAGAAATATCATGTGTAATAACAAATAATAAACTATTTTTAAGTGCGTTTCATAATAATTCGTTTAAACAGTAATCTATAGGCTGCTCCAAAGATAGCGTAAAACATTACCGAATAATAGAATTATATTTAAGACAGAATAGGTATTTGATTGATGAATAGGCAGTTAATCTGGATGTTTATTATAAATGAGGCACACTGCACTTAAAAATTACCCTGTATGTGGAAGAACTGCGGAGAACTCACCAACTGAAGATTTCATGCTACCCTTCACTTCTTCATTTTCTAACAATTATTAGAACAGGTTCCTCACTTGTTCGCAATTATTAATACTTTTCTCTATTTTTGTATTTTAATTCATCTATTTCCCATAATTGGCAGCAACTACTTTCTCTTCTACTGGTTTGTATTCCTTTTTTCATAGTTGCGACTCCCTTTTCCTTTTCTTCACTATTTTCCGCTAATGTAATATCATCATGCACAAGATTACCTTATTATCTCTCCTCGACACATCAATCTCGTCTATAATTGCTATTTGAAGAATATCATAATTTACTTTATACTTTACGAGCGTCAGGGAAAAAGAAAGAGGACTAAACAAGCTTGCTTACCAGTAAAAGAGTAAAAATAATGCAAATATATCGTCATGATTATTAATATTTACATTACAAATTCATGATACAATTTTCTTGATCACAGTGTAATTACGAAATAAGAAAATTAGCATCCAGTTCTATTTGACATCAAACAGTCGTTCAATGTTAATCCACTTGCTTTTCGTTTTCACTTTTGTAGGATCGATTAAGAATATAACTAGATCATGCAATTTTACGCAATAAATATAACAAAATATAATAGAACCTTATAATTATATTACGTGCATAATTTAAATTAGTTTTAAACTGGTTGCTATATGAAAAATCGTTCAAATAAAAATCACATGGTATGAAAGGGAAAGTACGATACAATAATGAGCTTTCTGTTACTTTACTTTTTTATCGAGACATGAATATCATTTTGAGTGCAATCCAACATCACTGCATAGTTATTAAACTTTCAATATAATTAAGGAAATATGTTTGAAATCACCATATTATGATATAAATAAATATAAACTGAAACAGCTACTTGTAACAAAATGAAACAAAATAAAATTGTTTAGAAGTTTAATTAAAGAATAACGCACTACATACATAAATATTAGATAGATTAATGATATTATAGCGTGCCAATACTTTTGTTGCGGTAAAAGAATTATTAGTGTTTATTCTGTCATGGTTCTCTGTTAGTTATAATAAAATGTGTTATTTAAAATGTCCCAAATTTATAGATCTAATAATTACAGTTAATAAAGAAATTGGTCAAATACTGCGTCTTTCCTTCGATTTATACACATATAGCTGTACCATATATTCTGAACTCATTCTCTAGTATGATGTAAAAAACTTATTTTTGTCTAATTTATAGTCACAATCTAATTTGACCGATGCTTTTTACTAATACTGTGCATAAAATTAATATAGCTGCAATTAATTTTTGGCTAACAGCACTATTATTGTTTTAAACAGTTTATTTATAGGTAATAAATTACATCTTTCATATGTATACCTATATCTCTTCCAAATATTACTATTGGATTTTAACGAGCATTAATGTAATATCATTAAAATGACAGGGAAGCAATATTATAAGATCGATGCCCCTCTTACTTTAGTTACCTTTGCTAACTATAATTAAGATCGCTGATTACACTTTAATGAACAGATTATCAGGGCAAAGGTCTCCCTTTTACTTCCGTACTTTCTTTTTCTCCCCTTTACCGAAGGGGTTATCACTTCATCAGATTATTTGGTACTTCAAAAGTCGCTAAAGTAATTAGCAAATGAAACTGTGGTTTCACTCCTAAATACTTTACGGTCGAACTATATTTAAGATGGATAGCACTTCAATAACCTCTTCTAAATAATTTTCTATTCTTATCCTTTCCTGCTTTAAGTTACTATACTCAGTTATATTTAACTCTTAACTGCTGACATTGAGGCTTCCAGACTACGTTCCCATACATTGTGGGAACAAGGTGTGTTCCTTTGTAGTTCCTAAAATTCTCGATTATGTAATTACCAAATAGTTTTGAGTAAAAATTGGGAACATGCTATTTCATCCTTCCATATTACAATTGAGGGTGCGCGGAAAAGTAACCGAAGTTCATTTTTTTGAAAAATTTGCAGTAAGTATATGAGATGGTAACTAAAATGCGTATCTACATATAAAAAAAATAACGGAAGTATATTTTATTTCTATCGCGACATTTATTGAATTCTAATACAAGGTCTAAAGAAAACAAAACTATCGGTTAGGGGAAAAGTGAGAAACATAAATGGAGGAAAGATAGTACAAAAAAAATTTATGGTTATATATTCAAACTATTCCTGAGTATGTTTAGTAATTTGTTTTATTTCCTAGAAATATGTAGATTTTGTAAACTGAAGTGTAATTTTACACATTTTTTCCTCAAAAATTAAGTAATTCCTCTTTGATGTGATTCAAATTATATGTAAGATATTGTTATATTCTCACAACTAGGGAAAAAAATGACTTGTTTTAGATAGGAAACCTTTAATAAAATCATAAAAGTATTTTTATAATTAGAACGTATGTTTGAAATGTTATAATATATTGACAATTGATTATTCATCTACAACTTAGTCACATTTTTGCCAATTTTTTCGTTTATATAAAACAAGGAAAATTAAATTAATTTCGTAGGTATTTTTATGATTATTTACTCTAGTGTAACATATCCTACGTATGATCATTTAGTAAATAAATTAAGCTTCATTGTGTCGAGAAATTAAATTTCTTATTGTAAAACAGTTTACATAGTTTCGTACGAGAATTTTTTACGAATAGATCAAGAAAAATTACTCTCATCGACGCCCCTAACCCGTATCGCAACATTCCATTAGTATATTGTAGTCTACGTGGTATGCGGAAGCTATTAGAGCGAAGTTTATGTAAGATCATCGATCTTAATAATATCAAATTTACTATTACATAAATTATATGTTAGATGACCAGTAGTAAATATATGTATTCCTTAATTTTGCAAATTCCAAGCGTACTGGATTTTATATGTCAACTGTAACAGTAACCAGAAAAGTATCATAATTTCGTTTGTACTACGTAATCATAACGTAATCACAACATCGTGAATCATATACAATATGATGCATAGTATTATTCATCATAATAATATTAGAGCTAATAATTTGAAATCATGTAATTCTAACAAAATATACAATTTGCTTCCAATTTAATCCATAATTTTATACATGTGCAATCATACTATCCAATATTGAAAATTGAGTATTATACTTAACTACTTATATATATATATATATTGTTTTAAGTTTTATAAATCCAGTTCTAACATTCATACTTCACATTTCTATTCTATAAATGTATTATATGTTCCTTTTTAATACTTTAACTTCTATATATATAATATACAGTATTTAAACAGATAAAAATGAATACATAATTATTATATTAATACATTAAAAAATATTAAAATATATAAAGATATATTTAAATAATATTAGAAATGCATCTTTATGGAAGCAATAAAATTTGTTTACAACTTTAAGAATGCTATTAACATAGTACTATAGTCTAATGTGCTGAAAACATTCTTAAGAGGATATTTGGAAGTTTAAAAATATTGGATTATGACATATATTCATCGCGTTTCCTTGTATCGCTTTTTACAAATAATGATTTTAGGAACTATAGAGAAACGTGTCGAATATATGTTACAGCCCAATATATTGAAAATCTAACTATTTCAATCATCAATGCGTAAATGCAATGAATGCATACAACATTTGAAACATGATTATCACGAGATCACATATTGTAAGTTAACGGAAATGACATTTCCGATTCCAACTAAAGTATTAAGTTGAAATTTGAACAATTTACGACATATACATATACATTTCTCTGAGTCTGGTATTATTAGGTTAATGCAAATGTCGTTTCTGTGATGTCTGACATTAGTTGATGAATTCTACTCCTTTAATTTTGTCCAATCGTTAATTGTAGTAAATAAAAGTAAGGTAGAAGAAAGTTTCTGCAATTTAGGTCCATAGAATATTGAGAATAATTATAATCAAATTATGAGATCCTTAATATTTGACAAGATGAATAATCAAAATATTTGCGTAATTCCTTGTTCGAAGTCTAAGTTTGTAAAATATGCTATAAGAGCAACCGGTAATGTAAATTTGGCGTTTAGCGAAACTTATATAAATATTAGAATAGTTGAATGTTTATTTATAAACTTCAAGAATAATGATTTTTTATTGAACAGTAAATCAAAAGCTACACCAAAATATTCTAAAATTGGCAATTCTTATGAAAAAGCAATAACGGAATTAACTAATTGTTCCAGAAAGTATGCAGAATTATCTACAAGTTATTTGAATCAAGTACATATCGTTCTGAAAAATTTACTTGCGTTAAAGTTTTACTTTGTAAAACGACTTTCGTTTAGTTAATACAAATTGTCTTCGCCTTGTCTGGAATTTTTACACCGTTTTATCAGTTACAATTTTAAAACCCTTGGTCATATAACGCTTATTCTAGTACCTAACCTCATCATATTGTTATTAAATAAACATTTACCTAAAGTTTTTATTTTAGATTAAATGAAGGCAAAATATTACTTCCACCATCGAATAACAATTTTTTCGCAATCGATACTTCAGAGTCACTTGCGAATCGACACTGTTCAGACAAGAGGGAAACATTAAAATATAGTTAATATATTGCATAAACTTACATTATAATCTCAAATTGTTTACCCTTATACCTTTGCTGCAAAACATTTCTAAGAAACATCTTTTTCTTTCACTCGACAATGGAAATGCCCCTTCAATACAAACAGGGGAAACGACTACTCATTTTTTTAAACTTATTTCAGAACATAACATCACGTATGACAACTTGACAGATACATCTTAGATGCTAAAATTCGAATATTTTTAAAAATACAATAAGTCTCTTGAGAAACATGAGGTTCGCTATGGGAATTCTGATCTAGGAAGGTTCCGAGTTTTACGATTCTCACGAAAGCCACGTCCATTCTGTGTACATAACATACATATGTACAAGCATATCTACAAAAATCGAATTGTCTTCTCTCATGCATACTATACTATGAATCAGATACTCCGAAAAATTTGTTTTTTGAGAACATCTTATGCATCCATGAAATTATGTATTTTTTAACACAACTTATAGTGATTTTCCATCTATCCGCAAATTATACAGCTTCTTTTTTATAAGAGTTTTCAGGTTTATTGTTAAAGAAGAAACATTTGAAACGAACTACTATTGAGTGTATGTGGATAATATGGAACTGTACAAAATCTCGATAATTAAATAGCAAATTTTACCGACCACTATGTACATGAGTTTCTTATAAACAATAATTCAAATAAATATTTATTTTCCATAAAAAAAATAAAGTATACTGTGTTTTCCTTATAAAATTTCTTATATGTTCTATATTAGATACCACATTTCCGAACTGCCGCATTGCACGTTTGTTAATTATTTCAAATTAATTCAGTTTTATCACACTTATGCAATGGAATATCATAGTGCGTATTAGCTTCTTTGTCCTACCGCGTTGATTTTACTAAAAAAGATAAATTTCTTTACTTTTGGCAAGGTTTTAAAAACTGGTGTTCCATATTATGAATGTTTACCCTACACCACTACATACTAATGTCATCAAGTGATTACTTAATTTCATCAAAGTGAAAAATAAAAAGTTTCTTCAATTATAAGATGGTAAAATAACTAGGCCACTTTTCAGTCATTATAATTACTAACTAGTACAGTATATTGATGCATATGAAATGTGACTTTTCAGAAACTTGAAACAAGCAGATGAATATTACACTTTAAATTGTGTGCAATTATCAATTGTTATAAAGCTCAATACAGATGAAAAGAATTTGCTTTAATGTGTGCTGAATATTAACAATAGCCATAATGAAACTGCGGATTTTTATGAAATTGTCTATTTCCACAAGCATAATTAAAGAAATGAGACTTCAATAGCAACCTGGTGTTTGCTTTACGTACTATAACGTGTATTTCATTTTAGATATTTTGCATATTTTTCCTCTTTGCATACAAAATGCAGTGTTTTGAAAATTTCAGTTTCCTATAAATGCATAAAAATCGGCAGTCTAGTCATAATAAACTTATAAAAATTTCAATGTTTAACGTTATAAATGCTATGGGAATATTTCCCTAATTTTTTACATGGGTATAAAATTAGAAAATGTATCATAAATGAAATATTTAATGAAATTTATACACCTATTAGAATGGTTTAACGTTGATTTGTAAAAGTCAAAACATAAGTAGACTGTGAATTTTTATGCATTTATGAAGAATTTAAACTAGCAAAAAGATATAAGATGCACGTAACATGCAAAAATATACAAAATATTCAAAGTAAAATTCAAACTGTTGTATTTTGAGGGTAAAACAACCCTCCATCTAGGATACACTTCAATTTTGTTAATAAAAGCATAAAGTATGAAAATCCCCAATCTACTGATGAGTTTTCATTGGAGAATGAGCTAAAAGAGAAACCGAAAAATTCTAAAGTTGATGACTTCTATAAAAATGGGTCAGTGAAACCAATTAATGTTAAAAAAACTAGTTTAGAGAAATTACATAAAATTATTTGAAAATTACTTTAATTAAATATACACTGTCGTACAAAAGTTTTAGGTTGTTACTCATTCATAGTTTTATTTTATTCAAAATATTATTTAAAAATTCTACAATGTACATTATATGTTACTGCAATCTACACTGTAAGTTAAATATTGTGAGATATGCATATGATTACATATTGTAGAATAGATCAGAAATGGGAAAAAAATTAAAAGGGGAAAATCAACTTCAATTACCGAAAACAGGATAATAAAAAATATCTAAAATTTAATAAAAACATATTTGACAGCTCTCTTAAAAGGCGGGTCGATATAAAGGAAACAAAGTAGACAATAAAAAAAGAATTATTCCAAATTTATTAATATTTTTTGCCATGATTAATAATTAAAATAAGTAAATAATTATTAGAAAAGAATTAAAGTAGTATTAGTTACGCTTAAATTCATTTATAAAATAACGAAAAATATTTTTTTTTAGGAAACCAAAGATTTTTCTACAGCAATATGTGCTGTTGCCAAAAATTCATTTGTGTTGAAATTTTTACATCGGAAAATAACATCTCATATATACCAACATACATGTGAGACAATAATTATTATTATCAATAATTCTGTTGTCATTATTATTATATTGCAATCTTGTATAATTCTAAATTCCAATCGAAATATTAAAATGGCGCAACAAAGGAAGCCTAAACAAAACCAAAGTCGAAGACAAACACGATGTAGACGAATGTCTACGCAACACCAATATCAGCAGGTATAGAAGAGCGTAACCAGGATAACAGAAACAAGGACAATGCCGAAGACAGTGATGGAGATGGTAATATTGTACAGCGCTCGTCGACACAGCAATAACAATAATGAAAGCTAGAAGGATTCTCCGATGCCCTTGATGTCGAGGCACAATCCCCCTCCTCTGTCTTCGCTCGGCTCTTCAGCTTCCTGGGAGATTAGCATGAAGCTGGAGAACAAGCGGACGAAGGGGATGAAGCAGGGGAGCGTATAATCGAATAACTAAACGATTGTGTTTGCAGCTGCTCGGCAATACGCGATTACAGAACAGATTTTTAGGTGCCGGATTTATGGAATATATGTAGCCTGTATCACATTGCATGCTGAGCATATTAAAATAATATGTAAGTGTTATATGAAATAAGTGATCCCATAAATTTTGTGTACGTATAGTGAGTCACAGACGCATTAGTAGGTTTTCAATAACTGTGTGACGTTAAATCAACGACATCTATTGAAATTTTCTTCTACATATATTATGCTGAACTATTCATTTTCATTAAATGATACTAATCGAAATCGAAAACTCAGTTATTGCATAATTAGACCGCGAAGCCTTGTGCAATTATAGAAAATTTGAATATGCTAAAATGCTCAGGATGCGTATAATATACAAGAGTGTAGAAAATATTAAAAGTAAAATGCATTTTATAATATTTGGAAGACAAAACTAGTCTGTATTTATGTGCTATTTCATTATTTGCATTTACAAAAATGTGAATTTGCACA
Source organism: Eucera pruinosa (assembly GCA_028830335.1). Taxonomy (NCBI): domain Eukaryota; kingdom Metazoa; phylum Arthropoda; class Insecta; order Hymenoptera; family Apidae; genus Eucera; species Eucera pruinosa. The sequence continues at coordinate 14,926,141 of JAMYCR010000012.1, forward strand.
CAGATTTGCAGTTTATATGTAATATAATCTTACTGGTATAGATTTCGGAATATATTAGGTATACGATTTAATTTTGTGTGCTTTTTAATGTTTATTTGCAGAAATTCACATACAATTTTATTATCCAATATAAATTCGATGATTTTTAATGACATTTTCCTGTTTGCCAAACTGATGAAATTCTATTTTGAAAAAAGTTGGTGATTTCAAGTGAATAAAATTATCTGGATCAATGTTAAGGCATCGAATTAATTTCAACAATTAGTATTAAAGCTTAAAAATATTACTCATTTAAATTGAATAAGTGGGAAGATACAAATTGTTCTGTGATTCATTGTGCACTTGTTGAAATACTCTAATATTTAAATACTAAGTTTAGTATGAAGTGATGTAATTGGTAGGAAGACATAGATACAGATTACAGATAGGAGAATTCGTTTTCGTCTGCCATAGGGTCTTTTATATTATCTTATACAATGAACTAGAAACAAAAATAAAATAACATTAAACTCTATATATATAATAACTAAAAGGACAAATAACGGTGCCTAAATAAATAGTAAAATCTGATCATTGCTTACGATTAATTACCCCTTAAATTACCTCTTTTAATACTTCTATAAATTTTCCTTTCTGTTAACCTTATTTAAGCTTATCTTGTGTGAAATTTCACTCAAGCGAATTTTCTTTGAATGTTACTGAAAAACCAGAGTACTGAAACAGTAAATTTTTTACTATTTGTACAATATGCCAACCAGTAAAATAATTTCACAATACTTTTAATAATAATGTCATAATTTTTATTCAATATTAAATTATGATAGAATGTGTTGACTATAGTTACTTTTTCAGTAATTTTTATTACAAAACTTAGTTAATCATTTTATATTTCTATTTATAAGTGAACAGTTTATTTGAAATATAAATCATGTTTTAAAATATTGCAACTATTTTATCAGGTCATCTCTTAGACGTTAAACTTATTTAGATTCAATCTAGATATGTTAGCTTTTTGTTATGGTTTATTATATAGTAAAATTGCTTAAAATTAATAAAACTAATAAAATTTTGTTATCACCATTATTTATCACCTATTATTTCGTTTGCTATTTATGCAAATAAGAAATAAAAAATTGTAATATTTGAATTAAGTTTTTATGATTATTAATCGTAAAATAAAATAAAGTAAAATAAAATAAAATGAAATGAAGACTTCAACCAGTGCTATAAAACTACGCTGCTCCTTTTTTACATACTTTGGACCAGAATTATGAATCGAAGTATCAGAACAGCATCTAGGTCGAACTAAAAACGAACACAGGAAGTTATATGGAAGTTTCACCTACAAGATTTAAACTTTCTCTCTTCACCCGTCAGCACATTAAAGACTTCACCGCATCACACTTTTTCGATGGAAATTTTACAAGTAACCGATTACGCAAGCGTACTCGCATCTTACAGACGTAGCTAGTCGCTTCAACGAATTACTTAAATATTTGTGCCCATTAGCCGGCTTCTCTTCTTCCTAGACTTCCTTCGTCGAGCAGCACGTTTAGCTAATAAGCCTTTCGGAATTATTCACCTCATTACTCATCCACCATGCACTTTTATTGTTGGCTGAATATTGCCAACTACGCGATCAAGAAACCTTCCTAGTCTGATGGTCTGAAGATACAATTTTTTTATTGTATTCTCCTACAGTTTCAGGTCTCGAAAATGTGTTCGTAAAACATTAGGGTGAGATTCGTAAAACACCCAGGTCTATTAAGTTTAAAAAGGCGACGCCTATATGGGTTGTAATTTCATGAACATTTTTAAACGGCTCTTTTTCGTTTTCAAACGATATATTCTATTGTTTCGCTTATTTGAATCTTGGCAAGTTTGGTTAGATAATATTCCCGTATCATTTCAACTATAGGTAAGTGAATTGATGTTCGCAAAATTTGTTTTTTTTTGCGAGCTAAAAAACTGGCCACTCCTTTTTAGCAAGAACTGAATTTCTTTATTTTAAATATGGCCATTCTTTTACTTTTCAGAATTTTTTATTTATTTTCGTTAAGAATATCACACTGAGAGTAGATTAAGATTACGGTTCTTTTGTTTAAAAGAAATGGAACGACAGCTATTATAACAATTATACAGATGCACATTTTGTAAAGCTTCGGTGAAACCACTACAACTTTAGGTAGAATTTTGCTTGCATGGAAAAATTTCTACACATTTTTCGGACATCAATAAATATAACAACAAAGTCTTAAATTTATATTTTTGTTTGTTTTGTTTAAAAAGTTTCTAAATATCGTCTAATTTTCCAGTTGTTATATTAATAATTTTATTATCCAACTTCCTAAACTCTTACAAGTTTGCTCACAAGAGTGCTATAGAATTACATAAGCTTCAATTAACTGAATATAGATTCCCGTTATTGTTTTCGAAATTATTGGAAGAGATGAAACAGTAAAAACTCTTATTACATGAATAATTCATGTATTTGCACTATTAGCTGTTCAGCAAAGTTCTTGGAATGGAGTTTTCCTATTTTTTGTAAGTTATGGAAGGTATATTTTCATGTGAACATCAGTTACATCAAACAACTACTGTAAAGTAATAAGTAATAAGTAAATAATTAATTCCACTACGCAAAATATTTGAAGAAACAATGTTTTCAATCACGAAAGCCATTCATTGGAAAATAAACAAAATAGATAGTTACGAAGTGCAAGAAAGTTCTACTCCTTATAACTTACAAATTATGACGATGCTTATATGAAAATTAATCTACCAGTTCAATGCTTCGAAACTACTCTCATACTTCGAAGATGATACTCGTAAATTACCTTAAACGCGTTAGGTAATAATTTAGTTTAAAGTTAATAATAATAGTTTAAAGTTGTGCGAAATGATAGGAGATATTACAATTACAAAAAGTTATGTCGTAAATCGAATATTACTAAACGAAGCTGTAGAAAAAAGCTTTCAATACTTGACGTGAAAGTTGTCGAATACGTTCACGTAAATAGAGTTGTACTGTAAAACGTATTGTCACCCAAACGATCTGCATTCTGAGCATACACGGTTCATTTCGAATTATAATAAAATCTATCCACTTTAGTAAAAGTTGTTACTTAAGTAAAACTCAGGTGTTTTCTGTACCGCGTAACGCCGTTGATCCAGAGAAGTGGGAAAAAGGAAGCGTCGAGGTTGCATCGCCATCGTCGACGTCGTCGTCGTCGAAAAGTAATTAGTACGCAACAGTCGTGCCGATAGCAACTTGCGATAAGGGTAATCGAATCGGGCCTGCAAATTACTTTCCACCTCCGGCCCGGTTCGCCAGTAATTGAATAACGTCCTTACGTCGCACGTAATTCGATTGCTTTCGGGATAAGCAGACACCAGACTTAAGAACTGAGTAGAAAAGAGACCTGGGCGTCAAAAGAAACGCGGCCAAATAAGATGGTGTGAAGTTACTTTGCTTGTACAGAAGCTGTACCATTACTAAATAAATGAATTGATTAAGTAAGATCAGTTCCAAATAAATTAAGGACGTCTTAATACTTTTAAAATATCAATATTTCATACATTTCTACCAAGAATTAAGTTTCGAACGTGTACTTGTAAAACCAAGCGTCTAATTTTCTAATGTTAACACATTACGGTCCGGGCTGTTTGCGCGAAAACTTTTGCGTGTAATCGAATGAGTAAAAGCAATAAGACTTATGATGTAATGTATGTACTTTCCTTTATATCACATTATAAATATATATATATATATATATATATATATATGTTGTGACACATATTTATAGGTCGCCGGCATTTAATGCACAATGTGTCAAACCCTATTTATATGTCTCCGGCATTTTACGAGCAGTCAAGGAAGAACATATTTTTATGTCTCCGGACGGTAATGTGTTAATAAGTTTATAGCTACAGCTAATACAGTAGCCGTATCATTACTAAATAAATTAACTGATTAAATAAACTCAGTTCTAAATAAATTAAGGGCGTCCTAGTATTTCAAAATATCAACCTTTCTTATATTTCTATAAAGAATAGAGTTTTGGACATGTATTTTGTAAATCCAAGCGTCTAAATTTCTAATGTTAATAACTTTATAGCAGCTTGAAGGAGACTACGTATAGCGCATAATACGCTAAAAACAATATCATTGTTAGACAGGTAGATTTTCTGCTAGTAAAAAGTATAACATTTCTCACAGAGGAAAGAATCAGCGAAGCAGAATTTTTTGTGCAAGAAGAAAGTCCCCTGTATGATCTTAAACGTAAACATAATCGTTAAACTTAAACGTAAATTGTAAACATAATTATTTTCACGAAAACGGTATGAATATTAAAAACATTTACTTTTAAATAATGTTTTTTTAAATGTCCACCATGATATTGTAGATTAGATATAAGAATATGCAATACACTTACTTTTGTAGCCCGAACTCCTAGGGCTTTAGAGCCTCATTACTATTTTCATTCTAATCTTTTCGATTGCGTAAAATCTATAGCTATCGCGTTTGCTTTTACGTTTTGCATATGAGAATAGTTTGGAAGTATTTACATTGACTTTCGGATAATGATAAGTAAGATATTCTTCCGAAACTTCTGAATTTGTATCTCAGCTGTGATGAAATCTACGAATTATACCTGATCGAATGATTTCGAATCTCATATGTCGTTGTCACTTGTAGCTAAGTTAGGTTAAAATTATATTTTTTGTTCACTTTCTTAATCCACGATAGATACGAAAAAGAAGAAAGTAAAATTAATAACCATATTTTAAAGTGCCATTACTAGTTTAATTCATTGTGTTTCCTATGATAAACGAAATCTCACTAATTGAGAACTATAACATTTTAGTTTTGTTATTTGAGATGACCAGAACAGCCAAATTCTGGAATCTGTGAATGTGTGAAGATTTTTTTAAGCGACTATGCTTGGGGCCGTTACGATTATTATTTTTCTGTATTTTTTTCTATTACAAAAGAAAATAATGCAAATGTTAGTGAAACGTGAATAAGACGTAAAGTGTCAACGGTAAAAGGTTTCATGGTTTACTTGTAAGAAGTAAAACCTAGAAAATACAGTCTACGTTAGAAATGAGACCGGTTTAAATGGCTTCATCAGTTAGTGGTTTGCGTGAGTCAAAGCTATAAACTCGCTGCAATGTAATTAAAGATCTCACGAGTCGCTTTTAATTTGCGAGCTGGTGTTCGGATTTCTAAACTACATAGTTTAAGTGTATTTTGGCGTAGACAGATACAAATAATGTATTGTATAGAGTGTTTCAAAATACACATATGTATATAGGAAACAGTTGGCAGGTGTATCCTACGCATCACAGCAATGAAAGAAATTCCTACACAAAAAGTATACTAAGACTTATTTTTTAAAGTTGTAAGCAGTTAAATTTTGTAATAGAAACGGTTCAAAATACAACTATCCTCGCGGTTGGTATACGTGGATAGCCTACTCAAAGAATCATTCTAATGTCATTTGCCAGGTGGGGCCTCTCAACCAAAAATTCTCAAGACGACGTATGTACTCGTACATATATAAGCTTCGCTCGCTTCAATGTAATTCAACATACATAAAAAATACATATGATGTTATAAAAATAAACTTTTGATGATTCTAGTGATAATTTTTTAGTAAGATAAACTTCCAGAAAAGCTACTTTCTCACCAATTTTGATGGTTTTTAAGAATGTTATAAAGGAGGTTGTTTTGAACAACTTTTTCCTTTAAAGAAATCACAGCAGTATTTGATTATGGATCGTCTCTTGTGCTTTCTTTTTATCGGCCTATAACACCGTTTACACAATGTACTGAATTGCATTAAAGTTTCGACCATCCAGCGACATAGTTGTTCGTGTATCTAAGTAAGATGATACGAGTACGTCGGTTTGAAATTTTTTAGTTGTAGTACCAGAACCCTACTCGATGGATGACAATACAGTGTATTATTGAACGCTCTCTTTGAATAAGCTACCCGTATGCACCGGGTGCAAGGATCATTACATTTTGAGTCCTTTTGATTGCAAAATTCAATTGGATATAAAAAAATGAGTCTCAATTAACATTTCTATATATGAACTTTCTTCATCGCCTTGATGTGTAGAATCCACATATCAAGCGTCTCCTATATTTCAAAATACTCTGTATACTGCAGCAGTCCTATTTATAATACATATACAAGAATTACTTGGATACCTTTAGAATCATACAAATAAAACTAATTTTTCAGATAAACAATATTTGGTATATTATGACTATTGTGTAATAACAACTCACTTTTCTTTTCTTCACAGTTCTGTAGATATTCAAAATAGTGATGTTCACTTTCGCTTTAATTTTAGTTTATTAATACAAGTTTAGTACTGTAACAAACTAATAAATAATATATATGGTAATCCATCTAAAATAGGCAACTAACAATTACTTTCCATATAATGCATCTGTCGATAAAGGAAAAAATCAGAAAGAATCACATTAAATTTCAAGTAAGATACATTTTTGTAAATAATTCACTTTGCGTTCACTATGTATTAAAAAATATACTCGAATTGATATTTATACATTTAGACACAGGGCGCCGTACTGAAGACACGTTATTTAATTCGTTCTCGTATTTATGAAGATACAGAATATTGATTTCCATTTTTGAGATTCGTAATATTGTTTCAACGTTTCTCCTTTCGAGCTCCTTCAAATTGTCAAGAATTCGTATTTTAGTATTGGTTTGTGAAAATATAATACGAGCAATAGTCCGTATGATTATTTGAATATTTGAATACTTCTGAAGGGTAATAATAAACGATAGCACGTTTTCAAATCAATTCTCTTTTCCCAAATCGGGCATCGAAACTTCCCAAAACAGAACCCGTTCCTTTTTGCCGAATATTTCAACGTAGACGATTTGTTTTCCATAATTTTTAGGTCACAATTGATAACAAAAGTAAAAAGATATGACAGTGACCTAATGAATCAGAGACAAAAGAAATAAAATTAATACAAATAAAGACATGTAACAGATATGTTAAAAAGTTTGGTAATATATAAATTATTAAGAAACCATTTCATTATATAAACTAAATCTGTTTTAACTTCCTTCATAAATAATTATTTATATTGGGTGGACAGAATTTGGGAAAACAGCAGGGTCTAATTTAAAGTAAACACTTTTTTGAAACCCTAGTTTTTGACACTTCGTCCTAAATTTGAAAATGATTTATGTAATTCTTGCATGCACTGTGACTTAATTTGTAGGTAACTGATAACAGTATCTTTTGATATTGAAAACTTAGCTTTATTTTTAACATTAAAAAAGTTAGATATAAAAAAAGAATAACGGTATTTTTCCTTTGCAATTAAATACTACCTATTTTGTCTACATATATTAAATTATTTGTAATTCTCGTGTTGTTCAGTATTCCTACTTTTTCAAATTCAGATTTCCTTCAGTAGGAAATAGTACACAAAGGGATCGATGCAAAAGCAAAAAGAATATTTTATCAAAATATTTACCATGTTTCGTTGTGTTCGGATACGCGGGTAATGCTTAAAAAACAAATATCTCCGATTGAACGATCTCTTCGTAACTCCCCATGATAATTACTAAATAAACGGACAAACGAACAAGGTCCTCCTTCTTCACTTTTTCCTGGTTACTCGAGAGCCCTCGAACAATATGGTCGCGTGACAATGACGTACTTCGTTGAATGACCGCGTTGAGGGAGACACGGTATTTGCAGACGAACTACTGTGACGGACAAAGACATTTCAACGTGATTGCCCGGTGTCTAACTCTCTCCTTCTCTTCTGAAGTTATCAAGTCGGATGTCATAAAAAAAGGCAGAAGTAACAAAGATGCCGAGGAAGAGGAGGCCACGAGAATGAAATCGTAGTGAAGAAAAAAAGGGAAAATGGAAAATGTGGTGGAGGACATAGAGAGTAGAGTGACAGGTTTCCTTATTGGGATGGACAACTGTCTGACCAGTTCAGGCTAGACTGATAGAAATACTGAAGAAAACGAACAGTACTGCATTTCTGCATGTATAAAGCATCGTTGAATTCAAAGAGAAAACGATGTCAATGTATTAGGTGGTTTGAAAACTCCACAGTTATATTTCGAGAAACATTCAAAGGTATTATGTATATATAATATATTGTACAAGTGCGCTTAAAATGATGCTTTCATATGATTGTATTATATAATAATTCACACAATTGATCATATGTTTTCTACTGCTCAGACAAACTTAAAGTAAATCGGCTTAAGTAAAATTAAAATAATCGCCTATATATATGGTTTATTATTAATTTACAATAATTTATCATTCATTGTATAGTTGAGCCATGCAAGTAATAACTACAAAAATATATTTAAGTTTGCATTTGAACAATTGTTTGCTATCATACAAAATAAGTAATAAATTCAATTTTTCTAGATTTTTTACTTACAAAATTTTCGAATATTTGCTACTCATGGTAGGGGGAGTTTATATATTACTATGTACCCTAAAAAAGGTATTAACACATGCAATGCCGTGGTAGATAACCAGCACAAGCTTTGATTGTGACGCTACGGTGGTTCTCGATGACTGGTGACGCAGTAATTAATTAATGTATTCAAATCAAATCAATAATCAGATTTCTAAAGATTTCAATGATATTAATGTTAATTGTTTAAATGTTAAATGTTTGGCAACCAGTTTTCTAATAAAACCATCGCTAGAGCAAAAGATAACTCTGTTTCGCCTAGCTAAGAGGCAGCAATAATACTCGTAGAACACTGAATTTCCAGCTCAAAGGAGCGAAAGTATTGCAAACTAAGGTGCACGCGAAAAGTTGACTAGCTACCTAGAAAGCGGCAGTTCGAAACAAAAGAGAAGAGGACAAGAAAAGAGTAAGATCCGTGGAGAAACGGAAGGTCCAGATGCATTATAAAGGGACACAGACAGTACCCCGACTACCAGGGCAACTCGAGCTGATGGAACTCACTGCAAAGAAAGCCGTCCGGACACCATATCCTAGTGCAGGGAGGATACCAGCCATAGGGGTTGAGATGGTATTGGGTCCTAACGGGTAGATTGCACCGGTGGCTTCGGGCCACGTTACAGGCGATCGAAGATGGCTGCACGGGATGAGAATGCAGCCGGTTTCCTGGACGTTCCGGCTCCAGGCAGCAGTCAAACAAGGGTGGTAGAGGTGGTGGGTGGTGGGCGGAGGGACAGAAAAGAGAATAACGCAAGAAAACGAAGAGGACGAACAGCTCACGGTCACCGTACAGTAGCCGCTTAATTGTGTCGCGGAAATACTCAGACAGACGGATTCCTTTAATAATGTGCCCGACGGCGCGCTCATCCGATTCACCCTCTTGACGTTTTCTTGTTTTCTCCCTTTCTCATACGCTCTACTGGAGTTCCCCGCTACAGATAGGTGGATGAAGTATATTGCAAGTAAGATCGAGGCTGACTACATAGTTTCGAATACATCGTGAATATTTTGAAAAAGAAAACTCAAAGTTAGGCAAAATAGAATCGGACCTTTTTATAAGTACCGAGGAATGTGAACGATGCTTTCAATCGTAATGGAATTCTGATCAAGTAGATTCGAATTTGTTTTGTTTCTTTTAAATACTGAATTCGAGTGAAATCATGCATTGTAGAGTACATGACATACATAATTCATTGGCGTTGTACATAATACACCCATGCCTGGTTAAGTTTGAGAGATTCGTCCTCACGTAACGATAAGAAAAGTGAGTAAATATAGTGAAAATAAGTTAGACGCAGCATTTAAACGAAATCTTCGAAAGGAATTTTAAACATCAAAAGCTAAATCCGTTTTTCTTTTTTTCCACTTTTATAAAAATGGTATCAACGGATTAACCAAACATAATATAAATCGAACTTGATAGTAATTTTTCTCTAGATTCATAGTATGCTTTATTTTTTAAGGGTGCTATTAGAATTGATTATTGATTAAATCAGTCTAATTGACGTCGTGTTTGGACTATTCATTTTTATCGGGAAAATCTTGCCAATTCTTTGGTGCTATTTTCATAAGCACACAAAGAAACTTCTGAAAATTTAAACTTTTCTTCTTGGATGATTTATTGCAGCGTTCACAGTCTCCCTTTTACTTTTTATACGATATTACAACAGGATTTGGTCTATGCAGATTATGTATTATGTATATGTCACTTACTCTCGCGTTAATTTCTGGGATCACAAGTTCAGTGTATCAGGTTCAATTTAACTGCATAACTGTGATTTATTCAAATTTGATCGAACATGCATAGGTGTATTTCTAGAGAATTCAAATATCATTTTAACGAGATTTAATCTCTTCAAATGTTGAAATATGTATAAGCACATTATGAAATAGCAGTCATTTTAGTTCTAGGATTACAAAACAGTTTGTATAACTTGTATACTTTATAATTGCGGATTTTTGTGCAGAATTATATTTTCATTAATAAAATTAAGAAATTGAATCCTAAATAGAGAGTTGTTTTCTTGTTCAAATATAATAACGTTTATTCTAATTTGAATATTTTACACATTTTTGCATATTTAAATTTCCAATAAATGCATAAAAATCTGCAGTCCATCAGCAATTTTTAGACTCCGTGATGTTAAATTTTTGGACTGGAATTCGTTTAGATTTGTAAACGCATATAGAACTTGATCCCATCCCTCCGCCCTACCACTGTGTATGTATTTTCTTTCACTGTTTCAACGTCGTTCTTCCTGTGGTGCATGCAACTGGACTGCGCAATTAAGTACAACCTCAAGGACACATCTTGTCGTGGTTCTTCGTCTTACAGAATCGAAGTATTCTACTATAAGTACATGATTGGGAATATTGAAAGAGTGATTTTGTGCTATCGAGTTATCCGCTTTTCAATGCTGGCGATGAAATAAGGACTTCGTACAATGAAAAGCTTTTTACGGTGAAAGGAAGGAAAGTAATTGCAGTTTTGTTTGTTTCAAGATATACTGTATTACATGAAGAGACACATTCTGTTGCTGATTATTGAACGGATTTATTCTATTGTAATCTTGTGTATCGTATATGAATCGCAAACATTTATAGATACATAGTTCGAATTTACAAAATAAGCATCCCTGATTTTATGCCATCAAGATAAGTTTCTAAGTGTGCATATATTTTTTACAAATGTGGTATTTTGGGCAATATGAAGGTAAAAACGTAAAAAACAATTATTTCAGGTAGAGAGGATTGTAATTCAAGCCTTTCGCAGTAAAAATATGAGTTGAGGATACATAGGAAAGAAGATTATTCAAAAAGTGCTATTATAGATTTCATCACAAAGCGTTAAAGTCATAATCAAACAAAATTTGTGGAACGTCTTAAGAAGCTTTCGTCGTAAGATGAACGTAAACTGTTTCATGCAATTTCTAATTTAACAAATGCCGTTAAAGCCATAAAGGCAGGGTATACGGTAAGCGTTTCTGAGACTTCTGCTTATCGCGCTGTTATATACTGTCCAGATAACACAAGATCTAAGATGATCACGCTGACACAAACGCTGATAAATGCATGTGACATTAACCTTTATTGAAGGAATCATGAGTAAAGATTGGGAGAAGGTAAATTTGTAAAATATATAACTCTTTTAAAATATATTTGTGTTCCCACTATTTCAAGTTAATTTAATAACGAAAACAAACTTAAGTTAAATGGACTAGACGAATTCAATCCTTACTGACGCGATTTAAGCAATAACAAAGAATTCTCCTTTTGTTGATGATTTGGGTTTGACTCTTTAACTACGGAAAATCATCAGGTACTTTTATTTCGAATAAAATGAAAAATATTTAATATGATACCCTAAAACATAATTGATTGCTATTTAGAACTAAAATTAGGGAGGGGGACCCTATACTTATGGAAGACAACGCATTGATTCACGTTATTTCAAGTCAGGGGTTTATAAAAATAGTATGCAATTTCTAAACTAGCCCGCATATTTTCCAAATCTGAATCTTGCTGAAAATGTACAGAGAATTTTAATGTGTTGAATTTTTCCAACAATCGTCAATTTCAAGGCGTACAAAGGCTCAAAACACTCCAAACTTGAAACAGTATCTGTAAAAACGCAGTAAAAAAACTTCATTTCAAGTATGAAATATAAGATTTTTCAGATCATTTGAAGTAGTGAGAATCCGACGAATTATTAAATTCTAGTTAAACTAGTGCAAACTGCAATTTCTCTTATCCAGCATCAATACATAGATGCCAGTGATAAGATTCTTTACTCAAAGCTCACATTGTTCAATGTTTAGAGTGTTGGTATATGTCTGAAGCGTAATGCGCGAGTGTCAAAGAATTGAAAAATCGTACCATAATCGATTATTTCCAGCGATTGACCAATTCCAATAGGAAAACAACGTGTCTATTTGCGCGATTCACTGGTAAAGAAACTTTCGTAGGATTCTAAAGTGATCGTGAGAGACGTTATAACCGAAGAACTCCTTTATGGAGTCGATGAACCGTTTCTTTGACGGATCATCCAGCTTCAGTCAGTCGGCGACGTAATCTGTCTGAGCCTCGAGGCGTGGGCGTCGCTGCTCTCATTTTGTTTCTAGAAAACAACGTGAATCCTGAGAGAATTTACGCTTTTGTAACTATAGTTGTGTCAATAGTCGTGGCGAAAGCAGAAAGGTCCACCTTACCGGTACCTTCGCTCTAAGGATTTCTTTTCTGATAATCGGTCGAGTGTCGTTGGCGTAAGATGGTCGCTTCACGTTCCTTTGCTTTCAAACGCTCAAGGGCCTAATTAATTAAATGGTAGACTTCCCTTTCTATAATGTAAAGAATCTTTTCAGGTTAAAGTAGATTACATTGTCGGAGGACGAGAAAGATATGGAGGACTAAACAAAGACACTAACTTAAGGTGACCATTTATTTTCACGGTGAATTCAGTATAAAAATAAAAATTGGTTATATAAGTACTTTTAACCAATATTTACATCTAGCCTCTTAGTACAGCTGAAAAAAACGTTAATTTAAACTTATATCACCATTTTATTTCAATGAATATTTTAATTCGAATTCAAAAATAGCAAAGAGAAATAATCTAGAATTTACTTTAAATCAAATTTAACAATAATCTGCTAAAAATCAGTACTTCCAGTATATTACTTCTAGAATCAGTACAAATCATTTGAAACTTTTTAATCAATATCAAATAAATATGATTTTACAATAACTTTTATGCTTTTGCTGCAGACTCCCCATTTTCGAGCTTCATAATCATTTTACATTTTTCTTCAGTTGACAAAATTACGTGTTTTCGTCTTGGCGGTATTACGATATGACGTTATAGTACTTATGCCACTTTTAAACTGAATTATTATAACAAATTTCATCCTACAAAGGGAAGTAATTAGCACTGTTTATATACAGTACAGTAATAGGAATACCGTTCATGTAACGGAATGTTCGAATAATAGGCCGTTCATATAATGGGACGTTCACATAACGGGTGTCCATATAATGGACGTTCGACTGCATACATATTAATAAAATTATTCATTCTTTATTTTATAATTTCACTTTATAAAAGATAATACATATTGACTTTCCGTTACTATTTTAACATTAAATTCTTTAGAAATATATACGCATGTGTAATTTATTATTGCTTTATAGTACTCCGTATATATATTATATAACAATTACAATTAGCCTCTATAGCTTCACTACACTACAGAGCGATTTCATTCGTTAACTATAACCTCTAGCAATGGAGACCTTTGTTATAGCAAAAATGCCAGAATCGAAGCGATAACAATCGATCGACTCATTGTCACTAAAGAAGAATACTGGTTCCAACGAACGGAAGCTCTTCATCGGATAACACTGTGCGGAGCAATTGACATAATGAATGCAATTTTATTTGAAGCACCATGGACGGGAGCTCGAAGTGAGTTGTTACCAGTCGCGAATGACTAACGGCTTCATAGCGGCTGGAGCAACAAGGGAGAGAGAAGGGAAAAAGGAGAAGAAAGAATCTGTGGGACGAAGCCAAAGGAAGGACGAAGGACGATTGCCATTCGCATTATCGGCCTGTCGATGTTATTATTTACGACGTCGTTAACTTAGGCGCAAAAATTCACCTCGTGTGCGCATTAATCTAGCCACCGACGTTTATCTTTATCCTTCGTCAATCGGACAATATAGCTATGCTCATAGATATGAATTACCGAAAATCATGGTTCTAAACCTCTTATTCGGTAATTCTTAGCGTTCATCGATTTTGCTTTTATAATACCAAGTTTTCCACTAAAAAACCCATATACGTATATTTATATTTTTGTTTTTGAATTACCAGTCAGAAACGCAGGAAGAAATACATCAACCCTAGCATGCACAAGGTGAACCTTTAGTACTTCCTTATAAAATACCTTTCCAGACAGACAATAATATGTCTTTGAGTCAGAGAATAGTATTATGTTGTACTTATTGACAGTGATTTAAGCAAACTAATTAAAGACTGTATTCAATCAAAAAGTGAAGTCAACGACTAAGTTCAATGTGAGTATAAGACGTTTTGGGCTACCAAATCTTCCACCATTTTAGACGTCTTAGGGTATAGTTATATTATAAACATAGTTTCTTTTGTTAAGAAAATTCACAACTGAATGAAATTCAATACAATTTTTGTGAGATAACTAACTTTTTAATACTGTTTAATTAAAATTACACATTACTTATTTCAATATTTCCATAAAATAAATCAATTAATCGCAGTCCTCCTTAACCTATCTTACTGATAGAACAAGTTTTTCGTCTAGCGAGTGCGAGTACCTAACTGATGGATAAATCAGATGGTGTTATTCAAAACTCTAAGAGTTATGCAAGCCTTTGCAAGCATAATACATGAGTAAGCAAGATACACAATTTACAATCGTTTCTGAGTACGGGAACTATTGTTCCATAGAAGAATCCCAAATGATTAACGAAAAAGAAAATTAAACTGTTCCAGCTTAGTCAACTGTAACTCGTATACTTCAATGGCCACAAATGAAAAGTTACCGAAGAAGGATCAAGCAGTTATTATAGATTTAATCGAGGGCACCCTGATCAAAGACTACGCAAACGCAGTTGGAAAAAATTATCAAGCTCACTTCTATTCGAATTATTTCAAAAATTTCAAATAACAGAGTCTACATTTGTTCCCACTCTAAGGATACCGTTTCTAACATACGTATTAGACAATCGGACATATCATTACAAACAACAATATTGTAAACGTAAAACCACTGATTACTACTTCGTAACATATAATATTTTCTAACGTTTTCCCAACGAATCTTTACAATATCATGGAACCAGTTTTTAGAAACAACGTCAGAATAACATCTCTAATATCCTTGAGAGCCGGCAGTCTCGAACAAGGATTTAAACACATACTAAGTTTTAGATGATAAATATTCGTTAATCTGGAAGATGTAAACAGAATACCCGAGTGTTTTATTGTCACGCAACATACAGAATCTTTTAAATGACTGACAATATCAACTGTTTCTGCTGGAATTGAATAAGCTACGTAGGGTAAATATACCACGTACTGCCACTTTAAGATTATCGCATACCTTCATTTAACTATTTTAGAACGTATTTAACCTAAAAATCGTTCCAGGTTAGAACATAATATTGTTCAACATCTCTTTCATTTATGAACATTTTTTTATATGTTGAATACAATATATTACTTACTGATTAATTGAAAATGTACAACAAAGTCCAATATCTCTACTACTGTCACTTGAAGATTGTCATTTAAATAGAAACACGTTTTACATATATTAGCACGTCAGTTTGTGTAGCAGATATAAGAAGTATGATAGACAAATCGCCTTTACTCAATTATGACACGTCCCATACTTTATGATTACATTAGTCACGTTTTATTGATAAACAGCACATTTTGCCTCATAATATTTATCTTTAAATACTAAGTGTAAACGAATATACAATGTCTATGTGTTGTTACGTAAACGGAAGTCTGAATTTAGTATCAAAATTTGTTTATTTACGATTCTTCGTACACTACTTTGCTATTAAATAAACGAATTCAAGTGTCAGTTATAGGGACACTGACAGTAATTGGGACATCTACCCTAACTAAGCAATGCGTGAAGAATGACAAAACCAACGTTCTAACCGTCGATACTACCTACTCTTCTCCCCAACCACAGCCGTAGACAGGCCTTGAGTCTATGTCACAGCTCTCAAACCAACCTTCTCCCACCACAGCAACGCAGCCAGAGGTGACAAATCTACTACGTGAAATCGTAAAAACGAACCCAGGTAGCAAAAGAACTCACTTATGATCCACAATCAGTCTGAAAGACATTCTCATTATCGATGACAATTCAAATGAACCTGTTCTAACACCAACTAACACTCATATCCATAAAGCGCCGACATAAACAAAGAAAAACACCAAGCAAAATTGGCAGTATACTCGAACCAGAAAGAACTAAAGTAAACGATTCACAATCGAACTATCTCCTAAACTATGATCAACTAACCAGCCTCGTGGAAAATATATTTGGTATTGACAACCTGTATAATATAGCACTAGACTTTACGCAAGATATACCAGCCTTGGTCCAGATGCTAACAGAAATTCATGCCTACTTGAAGGAACGAGGCATAAAACACATAATCACTTAAAACTACTAAATTTACTCGCTTACTTAAATTTACTAAATTTCACCGTTACTGACAAAATGTTCACAATTTTACAATGGAACTTAATTTGTTTTTGCCTCTAATTTACAAATGTCCCTAAACAAATACGAACCGGATGTAGTCTGCTTCTAGAGAACTCAAATTAAACCTCATCAAACAATCCAAATAAAGAATTTCATCTCATTTGTCAGAAACCGAAAATCAGAAACTGTTAGCGTAGGAGAAGCCATACTTATAAATAATTCGTTGTTTAGCAAGATCAATTTAAAAATTGATCGAATGGTGACATTATTATAGGATTATTTAAAATATAGTCTTTTTAAAACAAATGAATCTCAAATGGGGTAAATATAAAAATTTAAATTGTGCTTTAAATATGCCTGCCAGGTTCTATAGTCAACCATTACATTTTGATTAAACAACAAATATAAAAGGGGGGATTCGATCAACTTTATGAGTCACTATACTTCTGTAACATTTACATATCCAATAGCTACTAACTAAATGAATCCGAATTAACCACTTGCCTTACAATGATGAGTCCCACTCGTGACGAACTCATGAGCTGAATACAACAACAAAAAACACTGTATTTGCAATTGAATTTAATTTCGATTTAAAATGCTGTTTCGGTATACAAGATTGAAAAATACTGTGTACAAATTAATTATAGTATTACCATGTTTCACACTTAACATAGCGTTAAAGTAGTCAATAGCTAATCAAATTATTTGTAGCCATGAAGAAATCGTACACCAAGGAGTTAAGTAGCTCTATTGATAAATTACCGAAAACCTTTATCATTACCGGAGACTTTAACAGCCATAACACGCTTTGGGGCTCTGAGAAAACTGATCTAAAAGAGGAAAAATAGTTGAGCAACTCCTATTAAACTATAACTTAATTCTCTGGAGCGACCAAAAACCAACCCATTCCAATGCAACCAACGAGACCTCCAGCATAATAGCCTTATCTTTATGCAGCGTAAATGTAGCATGCAAATGTAAATGTGATACCATCTCAGATTTGTTTGACAGCGATCACCGTCCGATTCTAAGAAAAATACAAGCAAACCGACCAGTAAGCCACCTTCAACCAGTTCCCAAATGGGAATTTGTGTTCGCGAACTGGAATGAATATTATAGATTAAATGAACTTACTTAGTGCCCCACCACAAATAATCAAAGAATTTATCTCCATCGTCTAACATGCCGCCAATCAATCTACAAAACTGTACTCTGCATCGTACCTTGATAGAGTGAGGTATGTGAAATATCAGTTAAACATTATAAACACACCTTTAACCGATACAAAACTCAAAAACCATTGAAAATATAATACAATTCAGGAAACGTAGACCAAATGCAAGGAAAATAATCAAAAAGTGCAAAAGGCAGTCCTGAATATTCCTATGGACAATAAACAATGCAGACTAAACTTAAAGCAATCTAAAGCACCTACTTGAAAAAGAATATTATTGCTCAAATTAAATTTGATCACTTCAGAATCTCCCACTCTTGACTGCTATCAAGGGAATCACTCCCGATATGTGAAGAGTGCAATGCACCAATTACGACTACATTTCATTTTGGATTGCACAAGTTATAACGTTCACTGCCGTAAACAAACTAGAACTCCCCTTTGAGGACAACATCGAGTCTAACAAGATAGACAACCTATTCGAATTTATCAAGAATACAAAATTATTGGACAAAATACAGTGGAGAAATAACCAATCAATGACGCTAACGATGTAGCAGATATAACATATAATTGTTAAATTAACAAAAAATCGGTCAACAATCGAATTAACTCCATTTTTTTTAAAAAGTACTATAGTTATCCTGTATCGTATTATCTATAGTTTTTTTCTATCGTAACAGGCTGCTGAACATACTAAATGAAGGAATTTGAAAAATACTGGCTACGTTGGAAAAAAAAAGATGATCAGCTTTACATTAGTTTTTGAATAACTGTTTATGTATCACGTAACTTCTTTTGTGAAAGGTTTATTATAAAACCGGTATTAAATTTATGTAGTGCTATTATGGGAGTATTCAGCCAAAATTTATTTAAAATTGCTTCAATGGTTTCGGAAAAAAGTGGGAGAAAATCGAAACATTCCCATGCGAATAAAATGGCAGAATATTTTAACATAAGTAAAGGTCCACTATAGTCCACTATGGATGAATAAATTAAATTTTACTAGACAACTGTAGTAAAAATACTTTAAGCGTTCAGAGAGAACTCCTCGTTTAATATTACTAGCTTAATGTTATTATACTAAATGCTATTGCTAACGTAAATGGAAAATATGCTGGAGGGAAAAGAATAAATATATTTGAAATCGTTTATCCTATATTTCTTCTATAATCCTCGTATTTATTAAGAAATTATTATTAATTTATTTATTAAGCTCATTATTAAGAATTAATTAAATTTGTGAGACATCTGAAACGTTATTTAAAATACTCGATTCATTTCTATCTATTGTTATTGAGTAATATTTTTTCTTAATTTATCAGAATATTAAAATGAAAATACGTGGTATGAGTCTAATATTTTATTAAAGTTTACATTCAAGATTAAATTATTCTCATTTTGCTACTGTTTCACGGAACGAGTAACATACGTGTTATTTCATACGTATCCATTTCACATGTACGTAACAAAAATACTGATATATTTATATAATTATCCTACATTATTTCTCCATTACTATTCACATATTTCTCTCTATTCCCGGTTTATCATTCCACCGCTCATTATTAAAAAAGCATTCGCGCGTACTACCTGTTTTACGACTCTCTCGTTAATTAATGCACGCATTATCCAAATTCCTACGAGTTTTCCGCCAAGCAAACAATTGCGTTACGTCGAACCTAGCCTTAATTTTGATTCTTATACGCAAAGCAAAGATCTGCAGAGACTGCGTTGAATATAACGTGGTTAAACGCAGCAGCGGTTAATGTCGTAAGGAATAATCGTACAACCCCTCGGTCCTTCATTATATTTCTCATGCAAAAGAATCGAGACTGGCGTGGCTCTCGTATGAATTTTTTATTGAACCCGCAAAGATCCCGTTTGTTTGGAACACGTTCTCTCGCATCGAAAAGATTTTCTTTGTTCCATATTAATAACGTGCAAATACCTGCGAGAGTGTGTGGTAGGGACGTCGCGTGATACATTGTGCTGGTCAAGAACTATTCGATGAGTTTCACTGCGTCGTATTGGATAGGTCGCGGTGCTGTTTTAATTTTCAAGAACCGATCCACGCGCTTACGATGCCTGAATGGCAAATTTCTTAAGGGGAAGAACGATTGGTTTTCGGTCTCTGCTCTGCGTTCAGAGAGTTTGGATTGTTCTTAATATAAGGGAGAGACGAGTAAGAAGTGAATATTCCGACTTTGTTTGCTTAACATGCTGTGCGGATTGTTCACTTTATATAAATGGCTACTGAATGTTGTAAAAGAAACGTTAGAGATTATTTTAATCTAGTTATTTTTAAGATTACAACCATTCTTAGATTAATTAGAAAAGTAAATTAATATATTTATTTTGTATCGTTATATTAGATGTACCATTGCAATAGGTAATCCATTTTTTAGTAGACTAAAATATAGTTTAAATTCAAAATACAATGCGGTAATATAGGAATAAATTAATGAGTTTATTTTATCAAACAATGGCTAAAATTATATTGTATAGAACAATAGTGTGTATTCATTATAAGATAGGATAGGTATATGATTTTGTTAATAATACATATCTAATAAATTTGACAAAAACGGTGGATTATTCAAAGGTACAATAAATATTAATTTATTTTAGGCTTTTATAGGTTCATCGTAAGCATTAGGGTATCTCAGAAAATATTTCATGATTTTACCCAATAAAATTTACTCACAATCTCTATAGATTAGGTTCATTGTTGTTAAATTCTATAATCTTCCATTTTATAAATACTCTTATTTATTACAAATGTACAGTAATTGACTTTAATTCCTTTTATTATGCGTTGAATAAACAAATGTTTAATTAACGATGGGGAACGCAAATATTTTTAACATGGCCATCCTCTTTCTTGCTTCATTAACATTCTCGAGTTCGTGTTCAGAATACAATTAGTATGCTAAGTGCGAGTTGTAACGTGTTCATGGAACCTTAATAGTGCACTCTGATTTTAAAACATTCTATATTACCTCTCTCAATTTTCCGTAAACGAGTTCAAACCATTTAATTTTCTCCAGCACTATAAATTAAGAAATTTATTGACTCTGAAATTAACACACAACGTAGACACTACCTTTTCAATAATTTTATGATATAAATTGATAATTTATTAAGCAATTATTGTAATTAGCTACGCGTAATACCATTATGCATAAATAACATTTATTGATCAAGTCACTAGAAACGCGAATATGAAAGCTAATTATTGATAATTGACAAGTATAACAAATAACCGTAATGGCGTATACATTTCAAGAGATAATGATCTTGTATTAATGATTTCAAAAAGAGGACACGTATATGCATACATATATTTTTCATACAAATTGCTTCACTATTAATAAATTTAATAGACCGCTAATATATAATTAATAAATTTATTTCTGTGAATTTACTTTTGTAAAGAGTACATACCTCACAAATCTGATGTTTAAAAAGACATAAATAATTTGGATTGCAATCGTCATTTTGTTATGGTGAATCAAAGGTTCCATCTTTTACTGAATTTGTGTTTTTTCCTAAACACTGTTAGTTATACATAAGATTGGAATGCGGACAAGTAATAAGATTGGTTTAAGTCATCAAATCATAGAACATATTTTTTCCCATTCGAAATCTAAACCAATAAAAAAAAATTAAGTAATAACGAAATACCAATAAAAAGAGATAAGAAATGAAAATAAAATATGTACAAATTTGTACAAATATAAACGTTTATAGAATAAATCTTATACAGAACAATTGTACAGATTTTTACTATTTGTGTATGGATTTCGTGTTGTTTTACCATTTTTTTTCAAACTAAACAAACTTTATAAAGCGAACAAGAATTCTAGTACTTTACTGTATCATTACTTTAAGTATCACGAAAATTGAAAACATCGATATTATACAAACTTAAATATTCGATAGAAGGGGTCGATCAATAAGTCCTGATACAACAATATAATCGAAGTTCATCAAAGCAATCCATTAAGGTCACCCCGTGCTACTTTCAGCGTTTAAAGGCAGCATTCAGTGATTGTTCCAGACGATGACGAGAGCAGGAGATATTCGGCCGAGCCGAAAGTCCAAGGGGTTTTTCAAGGGCTGGCCAGTGCCCTAGCTAGAAGGGGTACAGCCATAGGCCTCCCCATTTGCAATGGACCCGAGTTGAGAGCAGGTCTAATATGCTTTAAACCACCGGCATCGAGCGGCGAGAATAAGGGGGGTGGGTTACCCCGAAAGAGGAACGACGATGAGGAGGATGACGACGACTATCAGGAAGAGGGTAGAGCGAGACTCGGACGAACGTAGAAGAATGGAAACCGCGAATATTCATAATGCGAGGCCGAAGAAATAAGCTGACCCTGCAAACAGGTACTCGTTAGCACCGGCGCGGCGAGAAGCTGGTATTATGAAAAACCGGAAATTGGAGGAGAAGAACTAAGGACGTAAAGCAAAAGAGAAAGTAAGAAAGAAAAGAAGGAACTGAAAATTGATGAGCAACGAAAGAAAGTTGGTGAAATCTGCACCAACAGCAAACTCATAAAAGCCGTCAGGCGCTAAAATACAAAAATGCTTCAAAGAAATTTGAAAAGATATAAGGAGAGATAAGAAATTCGAGCTTTAAAAAATAAATAAAAATAATAGATAATAAATAATAAATAATAAAAAGCTTAAAAAGTGAAAAAAGATCGTTAAAACCTTCGAAACCTGATTCCACTTTTTTATGGAAATTTTTTGTGGACAAAAAATTGTTTCATATATGCACTATTAAGTTCTACATGCACACAGACTTTTATTAAAATCAGACTTTCAGGTTAGGAGAATTTCCTTATAATAGAGCGCTTGAATATTTTCGTTCGCCACTGGAATATGAAACCCTTATGAAAAATGTCTTTAATAACCGTAAAGTATAGTTTCAGTGGAAGAACTTTCTATTTGCACATAAAACTTTTCAAGATAATGTGTAAGAAGGAAAATGCTGATAAACAAAGATAGCTCTACATGAAAATATTAAAGCAAATCTACATATATCTAATGTGTACATAATTAGTATAGAATCTAGAAATGTCTACAAATTTATTACATTCTATAGAAGAAACACAAGAAATTTGTTATCTTATCAACGAAAAGTTAGATTTTAGCTTAGGAAGAGATCTTTATGCAAGAAGAGAAAGAAAAAAATAATTATAGATTTATTACAGAGAAAAGGGAGAAAATAAAGTGTAAAAGGAAGAAGGCAGAAACTATTAAAAAGGAGTTTACATTCAATGTACAGAACAAGCAGAGAGAGAGAGAGAGAGAGAGAGAGAGAGAGAGAGAGAAAGAAGGAAAAAGAAAGAGAAACAGATTTTTCTGACTCCCTTTCCGCGCTTTCTGCTTATCTACAGCCCAGCCATGATGGAAGATATATTCAGTTCTTTAGGGGCATATTTCTGGGAAACAAGACTAAGCGTTTATAGTCAATTAAGGAACCGAGGAGGTAATGCGCTTTGCTGCTCGTCGAAAGTGAAAGAGAAAGGGGTAAGAGGAAAGAGAAATAAAAAAATGAAGTGGCACCTGAGTGAAGATGGTTTGGTAAAATGAGATGTCCTTGGAAATTCAATCTTGAGTTCGTTTCAGCATGAAGATTGTGGATGAGTTTTCCAATCGAAGAATATTTATACATTTTTCTTTCAACGGGGACTTTAAAAAGGCACCTTAATGAAATATGCCGCATTCGATGGTCTTTTAAATACACCAACCCCTTGTCTTTTATTGTTTATATTTCAGTTACAACTTTCAAAAGGTTAAAAATATTTATTTTATTCTTTCTTGTATTATACATAAGAACTATTTAAATGGAACCAATGCCAGCTTCTTATAAATACTGAATGTTTTATATGTTTATTCTAATAAAGCTTAAACAGAAAGCTAAGTAATGTTTCTTTTATTGAAGTAAACTAAAGATTGATTTTTAGTGTTGTGACGATCCTCTTACGCCTACCATCAGAGGGATGTAAGAAGTAATAAGACTTTCTCACAAGTGCTTACCTAAAGCTACCTCGTCCTTATATATACCGCCTTTAACCTGACTACCAATATCCCAATGTCTAAAGCACGGGTCTGCTAGGTAACCTTACTAATGAGTCTACTATACAGTAGTCCCAGAATAAAATGCACACCCTTCCGTTTCCTTTCCTTCCCCCTTTTCACGGCGCCACAGTGTATTTAAAAATCTTTTTTGAAGTAGTTATAGTTCATACTGATAAAGAAAATTCAAAGAAAACAAATGAGTTTAAGTTACAAAAACAGAAGACCATGCATCTATTCGACATCGAAGAAGGACCAGCATTCTATGATGCGTGTGTTACGCGCGTTGTCGATTATAGGAAAGCGCTCTTTTGAAACTTTTAACATTACGTTAAATATGGTAGAAAGCATTATACTACAATGTAGAATAATACAAATAATTATGTATTGTACTATATTTAAATGATGCACACTTATGACATTTATAATATATAACTGTGTGATTAAGTTACAAGAGTAAGTATGAACAGATTTTACACCTTATTTTACGCATTATAGCGAATGTAGCTGGGTTACGTTTTGTTTTCCTTTTACCCCATTTGCAACCGATGACGTACTGGTACGTCAAAATCAAATTCGGCAACTTTTACAGATAACGTACTGCTGCTGGTTCTTTTCATTAATAATATGAGGTTATAATTGTAGTCACACTTGGAATATGATTATTTCAAGTATGACTGTTTTACGTGATTGGTCGATAATCAAATAAAGTATTTTTTATATGTTCAAAATTGTTTATTTTATATTACTGTATTTTGTAATTAATATATAGCGCTAAACGACAAAGTAATGAGATATTCGAGGTGCACACAATACCTAATAACTTACATCTCCACCGACTGACCTAATTTGTTGCGTTCATATATTTACACTTTCTGCGAATTGCACATTTACTCGACACGGCCACGCTTGCGAATGGGTTAAAGTAAGCACACTTGTAACAGTAAAAGATATCAATAGTAAAAACAAGACCTGTGTCATGCTTTAACTAGTACCTAACCCAACCTAAGTCACAAGAATTACATTTCTTATTTATGTCTTACACTGTAAAAATAGATAGTCGCAAGAATAAATAGTCACCTAGTTTATATTTCGTTCACTCGAAAAATTCGATGTATTCGTGGTTCAGCAATAACAAAAAAACACATTGATTGAAACATCAGTTGATATTACAGACAGAAGCCAATTATACAGAAATGGAAGGAGAATCGGTAATGGTCTCCTGACGTTTCACGGCAATATTTCCTTCCGGTCGTTCGTGATTCTACTTCCAGCCAGCCTATATTCTCATTCCTCGTTACACAATGGTCTTCATTATAAATTGACAGAGAGAACAGTTGCGGCAAATCTATAACGGACTGTTTGTTTGGGTGAAATTGGAGGAAAACATTGCGGTCCAGCCTAGCAGTGCCGTGGGCGATCCACGTCAACCACGCTTTTTCACGTGGACAACCCCCTTTCGAAGCTTTTGCGACAAAAATTCGCCCCCCCCCCACCCCTGAAGGGAAGCAGGGATACCGAACACACGGTGAGCCACGCCAAAAAACCTTTATTTCGGTTCAATGTATGTTTGGCGTGTTGGTCAACATGGATGTTGCACGCCTTTTCGAACGAATTCTTTTGTACACGCTTACGCTTTATGATACGCGCACTTTTATTTTCGATTTGTACGCCAGTTTTAGAAATATTTGTCTATCTTTTGTACGAGGACATTCAATTGACGAGTATAAAGAACTTTTGAAACAAGCAGTTTTGATTATAATCAATACTCTGCTCAATTGACGCTATGAGCCCAGTGTTGCTGAAAAAGTATAGAAATAAAACATCGATAAATATTTTATAATAGTTCTATGTTTTTATAATTAATTCTAGATCTAATAATATTTATAATAATTTTATTTCGTCTTTGGAAACGCTGAAATTTATTCATTAATTGTTATCCATTATCAATTAATATATACCTTGAATGAAATTTTAAACGAAAGTTTTCTTCGTCAGAAGGATATTCGGACAATACTATAATTCAGCTTTTTAGCTTTATATTTTGGATAAACATATAAGACATAAGATGGATCTGGTAAAATGGGGTAAACTGTACCTTAGAATTCGAAAAATAATAATAAACACAGAGTAAGCATTACAAAATCGTCTGGTAGAGGCTTGACAACAATCGACATCAATTAATTAAAAAAAAAAAATTTATAACATGCTAAACAATTTGAAACATATTATTAAGTGAAAGACATATCCACCTAAAGATTAGATTTCCGCGAAAAAATGATTAATTTAGCATTATAATTAAAATCTACAAAGTGCCAAAAAAATTATGTGATATAAGGATTCGCTTTTCTTCTGTTTGTCTTGTATTATTTAATCTGTCTCATCGAATAAATCAAAAGCTATTTATTTTTTGGCATTTCGCAGTGTGCTTCAATTTAGTTTTATGCTTCTTATATACGCGTAGTCCCAAATTATTTCCGCAAAACTTTGTCAGCATATTTTATAACTATAAATAAATGAAAAATGTTATATAACTATAGGGCATATGAAGCTTCATTAAAAAGTTATGACAGAAATATTCGATCGATGGGAAAGTAATAATCCTTATTAATGCTAATGATCTCTTGGTATATTCTAAAGTTATTCACGTCTCTATGAAAATAGTATTAATATACTTTCGATGCATTGAGCAAGATCCATACTGTAGAAAAAAACTAGATTGTACAGAATAAAATAATGGTAGTGTGATAAGTTAAATTACTTATTGAAATAAAGTGGAATCAAAGTAGATTTCGTAAAGTAACAAATTCAACTTTTTAACGTTATCAGTGTTATATTGACAATAATAGTAAAAATTTTAAAATGGAGTATTAATAATTAAAGTTTATATTAGCTGTCAACTACTTTTTGTCTTGTATTATATTTCCCTTCGTATTTCATATTTTCGTTAGAACTGTTTGTTCTGTACTTGCTGTTTTATAACGATCTCTGATGGTATAACCTTTTTTTGTTTATTTACTGTCACAGAACATATTGTTAAAGTTTTGCGGAAAAACCTGAGACGCCCTGCATATGTGCCTAAAATGTAAAGCTTTGAAGTCGAAATGATACTGGTGTTTGAATATTTTAGTAATTGACACAGTGTATATGTACCTACATGAATATAATATATAACATACATATAATTATAAACATATAAATTATATTTCATTTCTCTCAGCTATTTTAGTTTTAATTGCTTTTAGAATCCTCAAGTTATATAACTGAGATTTTGTATTCTTTAATGTTAGGAGATTTATAAATTGGCAAACAGTTCCGTTTTTCTTTTATTTATAATTAGACTGCGGCGTGGCAAAGTAATAAATGTATCTTATTCATTATACAATTGTGGAATAAGTTTTCCAGAAATAATGTCAACCATAATACGTTGACTAACAATAACCCCTGTCACGGTTCGTTTCTTTTCCTTTTAATTAGAATTTTCAAGAATTTCAGAGGCAGTCAGGAGGAGTTACACGAGACTTTTCTTTGAGTTGTCAGAGCGGTCTTATTGAAGAACTTAACGCAATAATACTGGAACGTTCGCTGCTATACCCCTCTAAAACTTGGTTAAATCTTTATGCTGGGAAGCATCCTTTTAACAATAGATCTGTTTCACGAACTTTATCTACTTTACGTTGAAAGAATCATTGAAACATGCAAAATATTAAGCTTAACCTATATATACCTTACCAAAGGTGGAAAATATAATAGTTTTCTTTTCCTAATAATTGCACGCAATGATTCTGATCTTTTAATTCTATGAAATAAATAAGGTAACGAGCAAATTTGTTTCTCTTCACTTCATTTTTAACATAAAAAGCATTGATATATTTCTTTTCATAATTTTCAATGTCACAAAAATTAATTTTTTAGTTTAAAACAATATTATTAGAATGATTTAAACCACCTGAATAATAAATAAATAAGTAAATTTAATTTGACATAAATAGCTTCCAAGGTAAAAATTACAATCAATTTTTTTCATGAAAATAAACAAAATTGGCACAATTTAAAGAACCCCGTTGTTTAAAAAAATTCGATACGACAAAAAAACGAGTTAAATCCTCTCTCGCTTGATATGCCCTGCATCATATTTTATTTTCCACAAAATCTCTGTCATTGATGTCAAATGATAAAAGCTTGGAATGACTCTTATATTAAATGTAAATACACACAAACAAATGGAAATCCAGTTTTTATTACATTTTTTTAATCTCGAAGAGAATGTAGTTGAACATGTTAAATATACCTGTTAAGCTATTTTTCGAATACATTTTTGGAGAACACAATCAAAATGTTCTGAGAAATAACAATCTTTTTAAGGTTAATAAATAATAGTACCTAGTAACTTAAAAAAATATAAACAGTAAATAAGTTATTATATTATTTGCACCTTCTTTTAAAACATATGGCAAATTTTAAAAAAATAAATTTCAAAAAGGGAATTCAGTATGTCTGAAATCTTTTTAATTAAAGCATTGTGTCAATTTTTACATTGATGAATAATTTTTGCAAAACTAAGTACTATGTTTCTCAAGTATTACTCAGATTTTATACGATATATAAAGATAGTAATGAAATGCAAATAAATGCAATATTAATTCGATTCCTTTGTATGTAATTAATTCAAATTAATGAGGCTGCCAGATATTTCAAATAACATTTCAACTGAATTAATGAATTATACAAGTATGCATATTATTTGCATTTTTATAGACATTCAATCAACTATCTTTTAATTCATGAAATATTGAATTCTATATCAGAAATCGTTATTATTACATATCTCATCACACACACACAATGAAATATAAAACATAAGGTTTAAGAAACTGTAATTGATTCGAAGATAATTAGTCTAGGTTAATTATTAATTTCAGCGAACGGTAATTATAAACATTTGACAGGGTATAATTGCATTAATTAGAAACCCTATATTTTGTTATTATACAATACTGATTATAACATAATGAATTATATATTTTCTTAAATTTGTTTTATCAAATTTTAATGAACGTCGAAATATAAATATCAGATTTTTATAATGTCAGTAATTACGAAAATATGTTGTAACTCATTATACGATATGATTCACATAAACGTTACGAATATCACTAGTAAAAATGTATAACTTTAAAAAAACACATTAAATGATGTCTCTGGTTAAGCCGATAAGTCCGTCTATGTTATTTAGGTAGCATACTATTCAAATAATTATGTTACCATGCTAACTAAGTATCGTATTATGTTACCAATTATAGGTTCTTCATCATACTTCAATCATTATTAATCACATTATTACATATTCTTCGGGTAGGTCAAGAACATATTATATGTATTAATATTTGCATATTAGTTTCAAATATGTATATGATAAGTAATAAACATCTATTTTTAAAAGAAAATGTACTAGTGTAAGAATGTTTGTCAATATTTCGAAGTTCGATACATTTTTAAAGCATTCTGTATTTTAACCCTGTAACATACTGTTATGTTTCTTATCCTATAAAATAAACTGTTAATACCATGCATTTTTTCATATTTGTCAGTGTATAGTAGTTTCGTTTAGTCTCATGCATTTCTTTTATTACACAGTTAAATGCTCCAATATTCAACTAAATTAAGAATCTTGAATAAATTTGTAATGTAATTTTTCTATGTTATCAAATAATAACGAATAAAACATGACATTAAACGTCTTTAAAATACTTTGTGAATCACTTATATCTTATGTAGTATAGACAATAATATAAAATACTTTTTTTGAAATTTTTAAAGAATTTGAGAATGGAGAGAATAACACAAAAGGATGGTACATAACGTTAAGCACAACATCACAATCGATCATTGTAAAATTCTTACACAAAAAGTGAAACGTAAGAAAATATAAAAAGACGGGATCCCGACAGTGTTGAATGGATCTTTAAATTTATGATCCGCTCTCCAAAGTACGATGACAGATCAGAACTTAATGGTAACTCGCCATCTCGAGCATTAGGATGACCAACAAATTTATCTTCTTTCACACTTCATCTACTTTCTTTCAACCACACACACTTTTACGAATTATTATCCCCCCCCCCCCCTTTATGTTGTTTCGAGAAAAAGCCTTAAATTTTCTAAAGACAAGAGAAGCATGGGGCACGCATTATTTGTCATTTCCTGCTGATGTAAAAATCCCAGAAACTCGGCGCCGTTTCCCAGGTGAAATTTCGCCGAAGAAAAGTTGATTTACGATGAGAGAAACACACCCTTTCGACAGTCACCCTCTTGGCGATCGTAAAATACTCCATATCCACGAGGGAATGGTGTAAAAAGAACTGCGACGATGAACTAGGACTTTAAAAGGCTTACTTAATGCTTCTGCCAAATCTTCAGGTGACATTGCAAGTGACATTACAAGCTTTGATTTGTCGCCTTCTTACGAGATAACTTTAGTTAATACAAATATTACGTTATAACAAGCGTCAATAGAAAATAGTTAACTTGATTAAAACCATCAGAACGTTTACGCTTAAATAGCTTAAGAGAAACATTTGTATGATGTTACAGCAAAGAATGTAAACACATCTGTCAAGATTTAAAACATAGCTTCTGCTTCATTAAAGATGTTTTGCTTTTGCTTTTTCTTTGTACTAAAAAATAAATAACAATCTCTATTCTAACGATAAACACAATAATTGCGTATAAGTATTATAATTTTATATAATATTGCTATGTAACAATTTGCAACGTCTAATTGCATATTTAAAGTATACATTTAATATACAAATAGCTTTAAAAATCGGACAATAATTTGCTAACAGTATATGTATTATTTTTGTATAATATAGTATTATTTCCGTTTTCATTCGTACAATAATATTGATCATAATTGTTAATATAACGCATTTAAATATTTATATGCATCCTGTTTTCATGCTGAAAGACCAGAATATTAATTCGTATAAGATATTAAGTAATTTTATGTAATACGAATATCCTAATTTTTAAAAATTTTGAAATTGCTTTTATTACTAAAAGAGTTATTTTGTCAGTCTAGGAACCTTTATATAATACTAATTATATTTCTAAGATGGTTACGTTCTATAACATTTAAAATCTCCTTCAATACAGTGCTACGAGTAATTTCAAGTTATTAAATTATTGCAAACTTTAACAACATTTAATATTCATAATGTACTCCACCAAATGAACAAAATGTATTTCATAAACATAGATCTAATATGTGTTTCTAAACTATAATGTTTAGATTATAATTGTGCATCTAGTGGGAACTGTTTAATTGCATTATTATTTAGTGATTGCAACGTATTACACATTAGTTATACGCACTACAACTATTATTTTGAATATCAAATGGAAAAGCTGCAACCGTTGCAGCAAAATATCTAGTTACGTAATACAATAATTCGTTTATATATAGTCATGGAGAAAATGTTATAATTATAGAGGATGATTATAAGTTAATAATCGTAAATTATGTGCTTTTTGTTATTTATGTGATATCGTATGGTTAAATGCATCTCATTATGCCTCATCGTAACACTACGTCATTTAAAAATGTATGAACACAGATAGGCATTCAAGTACAACTTCGTAATCTTCCAATTACAATATCTATTAAAGTAATGGCTTTTGAGCAAAAATTGACAAACTAATAAGGGTCGATTAATACATAAAAGACACATAATTTCATTACAAAAGAAAACAAATTTAGCCTTTATATGTTTTCTACGCGTCTACCTACAAAAAAGCTATCCATAACAAATTATGTTCTGCTTGTTATCGTAAAACTTTTAATTGAATAAATAATTTAGAAGTAATTTAAGTATATCAAATCGCGTATAAAATTATTTTCTTGGATGCAAGAATATATTTAGTACCAATTCTTCTTGTAAAATCAGTCCTTTGTGGACCATGTGAAATTTTAATTACAATACGTCTTCAAATAATCTACGGCGTTCATTTAACTGACGAAGCTTTTTCTGAATTTCAATAGCGGCCATGGTCTGTTCCTATTCTTCTTTGTTCACCAACGTTTCAGATTCCAATGTTTAGACCGCCAACATCAGATCGTAAAAGTAATGAGGGATGAATCAGAAGGTGGTCTCACGCTATTAGAGAACTCTGGAGGGACAAGTGGAACAGAGTGACCCATGGGAGCACTCCTGGCGACTAAATCGGGAACATCCGGGAGATTATCGAAGATATATGAAGTTGAGCCGTTAACTTGTTCGCTCGTGTAATCAAGCCAAAGTCTCGACTTAAGTGATGATGCTGATACAACCAAGATATATGTACACCCATACTTCATAAACCATCAGATAATTCTTAAATATTGTTTCTATTTAGTAAGTTTTAGCATGATAGTATAAATCGAGTTTCTTTAACTTGCTAAGTATTCATTGATTTATGGGCAAGAGTTTACGCTTATTGTTAGTTTCTTTATTTCAAAATATTCATAGAAATTGGTGGGATTATTGCATTATACAATATTTTGATATTTAATCTACTATTCGCCTAGCATAACAAGTGAAATTACATTTGAACCATTATAAAAATTGCACGTAGTAATTCCATATGAAGATAAAAAAAAATGTATTATGTGCAGTGGCTCATGAAGTTGATCACTTAATCGATTCATTTATTTCTTCTTAGTCAATGTGTAATTGTTAAACACATATATAGATTTTCGAAAATATACTTCGTATCGAAGTTGAATCCTTATATTGATATTCGAGACATAATTGTTCTAAGAAAGGCACAGTTATAATAGTCTTATAACAATGTCATCATTTAATCAACTTCATGAGTCAATTTATATATTCAATATTCAATGTAGAACTAAAAATTTAATTATTACTATTTTTATGTTCTCTTTTTTTGTAATTTTGATTGTGTTTTATATTTCATTTATATCTATAACATATACAGTGACTAACATTTGTTTACATGTTTTCTATGCAATCCTTTTCGGAAAGCGCAGCCAAAGCTTTTGTCTCAGGAATGTTAAACTTAAATAGATTTTTCGTTTAGATCCAATTACAGTCTCCTTTAAAAAAAGACTAGATAGATCAGGTATACAGATTTGTTAAATTATTTACAAATTAGTATTTATTTTTTGATTAATTTTATACAGTTGATTAGTTTTCACATATTATTTACTAACTATTGAAAATATTCTTTTGCAAATAATTGGCCATTTTATATTATTATACTTCCGTAATTCGTTAGGATTTGTATGTGTATATGTATATGTGTATATATATATATCGTAGATATCATATATATACAATGGCTGCCAAAATTTTCCGACCATTTCATAATTCTATTTCGATTGAAATTATACATTAATACAATTTTTCCTACAAACACTTTAATAAGATAATATTTCATAAGCTGTAACAGATCATACATTTATGCAATGAACCTTTATTATTAAATATTTCTCATTTTAGTAATATGGTAAAATTACGCTTTGACTAGAAACTTTTGGCAGGCACTGAATTACGTCCGCTACTGATCTTTTTAATATACTCAACAAATGTCTAATAGTCTTAAGATTGAAATATTATGGTGGCCATTTGTGTATTTGAATGTTATTTTTACAACTGTAAACTTCTTACCTTCGCAGTATGTTTGGGCTCACTGTTTCAGTAAAATAACACCCTCATTTTTAAAATTTAGAGGAGTGTGAAAAAATATTTGAGACGTGTGTATCGTGAGTCTCAAACTGCAGCTTCTATTTAATATATGTATAATATATTTTATAATTATATATATTATAATATTTAATAATGTACATATTTGCTTTGTTTATTTGTGTAGACCTTTAAACCAAGGACTAAAAATAGTTCACAATTTCGTTTAAAATGTTCTAAAATATAACATACATTTCGTAACTTTCCAAAGTATCCATATTATTAAACATTGGAAGTGTCCTCCATTATTTTTATAATATAACCTAAATGAATAATTTTTTAACAGTTCATATAATTTTTTCATATTTACAATTTTGTTAGTACTCACATATGATTAATTTGATATGTATTTCTGTTTATGCGTTTAAAAACAGCAGAATAATTCATTTTATAATTTCCATATTTATAAAATATCACCAAATAGTCGAAGTATTTTCTCTTATTTTCAATTACAATTTGATTAACACTCACATATAATTACTTTAGTAGTCTAAGTAAAATATCTAAAAAAATTTAATGTATCACTTAATCTGTGTTACATTGATTTATGTTACTAAAACATGGAAGCAATTTTCGTTCCTTTTTTTAACTTAAACTTTTATAGTCACTATTAGTTTTGCGTAATACAATTTATTTTATTCCTTTCATATCATATGCATTACAATTCATCATCAAAGAATGAAAACGTCTAACAAATAACATCAAATTATGATTTTTTTATGATACTTATTTCTTGCAGTAAAACAGAGGGATCGTGTCGAGTTGATGAAGAACGTGGCCTGAAGCTATTGTTACGGTGTCGAAGTAATTGAAACGATTGGGGTGAAAACGATCTTGGTAGACATTTTCCGAGGGATGGGATTTTATCGAATTTGGGTCGAAAAAGGTAACAAGAAATCTGTACTACCTGGTATCGATTCCTTCGCGTTTGTTGTCGAGCCACTTAAGTTGAAGGATTTCTAGGTTACCTCCATAAGTCTCTCAAATAAATTGCAGTACCGGTTTCACGACCAAACAAAATATACACAGATATTGTCAAGTTCCCGTTCGTATTTACGTTTATATTTAATTTCTTTTTAATTCTTGAAGGACTGGTTTGGCGACCGAAGGAAATGATTCTTTCCATTGTATTATTTTATAGTTTGGGGCTTCGAAAATTTATTCATGTAGTATTGCGATGAAATTCCCAAAATATTGAACAGAACTTTGATATTAAAATTTCAAAGGTCTTAATAAAAACTCAAAATGTACATCGATAATAGACTACAGATTTTTAAGCAAATTAATTGTTTTTGAAGGAAAAGTATAAAAGTTTAACGAAAGTTTATTTTGTACCATAAATGTTTATCAGTTGACCATTATTTTTATACATGTACCGTGAAAATATTTATAGAATATATTTTAATTAATTTTTTCATATTTCGATACAGTAAATTTGCATAAATGTCTGCAACTTAATCGTTGTGTTTATTCCTTTTAATCATACAAATTTCATAAGAGTAATAACAATGCATTAATTAATGAAGTATTTTTCGATAGTTTATGGAAGATCTATTATTTAAGCCATTATAATAATTAAAACCATTATCATTGGTTACCAGTATATGCGGTTATTAACAATTGAAATCGATCACATCTGTAACATATCTCGATATTTGTCATGGTCATTGAATCGTTGCGCTATGGTGATTTTCATGAATGTTCATTATCGATAAATGTATTATGTGCATTGACGCCTGAACGAAAGTGCTGGTAGGTACTTTAATAGAACGAAAATTCCATTTTCCATACCTGTAACTTATTAAAATACATCAATATTGTGAATTAATGAAGAACAATACATAGCATGTAGATGTTATTAGCTGTTATTAGTGCTGTTATTATTATATTAAATTCTATGTAACAAAAATTAATAGTTACTACTACATATTTCTATCTCTCAAAACTTACTACTGATATAAATATCAATATTATAAAAGGTTTACAGTAAATAATAGAAGCATTCAGTTAATTTACTGTGCAACAATTATGCTATATATTGCGATCTAATAAAATAAATTGTATAGGTGTATACTTGCATATATTCACTAAGTACGCAAACCTACAGAAAAATTTAGCAACATATATATAAATTATACAAAATTTACTTAAAATTTATTTCGTTACTCATTTGTTTCAATTTTATTTGGTTTCATTCAATTTCATTCCTTGTGTGAGTACCTTTTTAATTAAAGTGAAACCAGCAGCTTTAGAATATCCTACAGGACATTTCAAAATATGTGGGCATAACTTCAGGAGTGAATTCGCTCAACTAAAATAACAAAAAAAAATTGAAATAAAAATATGATGGACATGACCTTGCTTCCCAGTTACAGGCACTATTATCTTTCAGTAATTTTTATGACTATTAATGGCTTCCACGCTGATAAATAATATTCAGGAATTACAATAGCGTATTTAAGAAAATTGCCACAGAATTTGAACGACACCTGGTATTTTTGAACGGTTGAGAAGGTCAATAACAGGGTGTATAGAAGCCAGCATTCGAGCTGAAGTCTTAAAAAAAAACTCTGTGAAAATAGTTGAACTGCTGATACAATACAAAAATAGATATAATTTGAGAACAAGGTTATATCGGACATTAAGTTATTACTCCTACATACGTTCGAGCACGTTGTTCAGAGTCCTTTAACCCGACAGAGCTCGCACTGATCGTGAATCTCAGAGACCTATGCGTATTTTTTAACAATTTTTTTGACAAATAGGATTAAGTTATAAAGTCGCCCTTTGCAATACCTTTCTAAATTTGTTTTCAGTTTGAAGTGACAGTGAAAGTGTCTTAATTTGGGTGTTAGAAAAGGAGAAGCAATTGTCTGTCTCGCAGACTTATTGCAAGCATTTAAAGGGTTACCCAAAAGTACCTTTAGGATGTTGAATGAGAATATCTGTCAAACGCCATGTTTGTTAGTAAACAGGGATGAAGAAAATAGAAATTGAAAATAGAACGAAGATAATAGAAATAAAAAACAGATTAGAAAAGGGTAAAGCAGAAAGGGAAAGAAAAAAGTGAAAGTAGGTGTTCTTATAGCCTATTTTGGATAACCCTATATATTATCTTTATCGTAAGAAGTAAGGCTCCTTTTTCAATAAGTTTCATTTGCGAAAGATATGTGTCACTGGTATAAGTAAACATAAGTATAGATAGGTATATTATTATTAATCCGCAATTTTTCAATTAAAATATCCTTTAAACTGATGGTATTTTGACATGAATATTTTAACACTTCTTTTTTATAGGAAATGGCTGGTTGAATCGATTGATATGTTAAAAAGTATATGATTTCAATTGGTGTGTTGAACCAGGATAGTCTTTTGAGCTTAAATGTATTCCATATTCAAACAAAATGTAACCGAAGTAAGGGCAAACAACAAGTTATAAATTTAAGAAAATGTATAACATTACATTATAATTTAATAGAACATTAATATTTTCACAATGTCATGAACTTAGAATGCACCGTTACTTTTCTCATAATTGTTGAACGATATTTTCTTCATTATATCAGAACTATAAATATTACAATATGAATAATTACATTTGAACTTAGAGTAAAGAGAAGTATCTGCAGACATCCGGAAAAGCATAAAAGAAGATTTTACAATAAGAAAATGATAGCAATTATGTTCAATTGCGAATTTCCATAATTTTGTATGTAAGTTCATAATTTTTCAAATTGTATATCGTAAAGGTTATTTAATTAATACTTGTTAAACATCATACAAAATTTGTTATTAATCGTATACCCTGTTTTTTTAAATACCCAAAAATTTAGTTGCAATTTACAACATGACAATATACATAGATACCGCAGGGCATTAACCCTTGGGTTAGGTTGTTAATTCCAGAACATCCGGAAAAGACGGTGGCCGGGGTGTTAATCAAGAATAGACCTTTTTACGAGGGTTATGTACTTGAAGGATGAAGCTTAGGGTAGACCTAGAACCACATACACGTTTATGGTAAATGTGGATGTAGGTGAATCGCCATCAAGGATACTAGATGATAAAACGGGGAGGGATGATCGAGTGAGTGATCGATCCGAATAGAAAATGGAGGTTAGGGTATCTTCTTCCGTTGCCTACAGCTAGATTAGATTGCCTACCCTCGACCGTCTTCGACTCGGGACAATATCCTTCCAGTTACAAGAAATCGTTTTTGTCAGTGGGTCTATGGAGACTCACTGTGACAATTCGAACAAATGTTCTAGGAAGATACGTATTGTCAGAGGAAGAAACTTGTAATATACATTTTCTAAGAAATACTATTTCAAATTAGAGACAATAAAAGTGACTATAGATAAGTGTAACTCGTCTTTTTTTTTAAATATTAATTTATGTCGCAATATATTATAATTCTAAGGGATCTTTTATCGAAACTACGATATCGACTAGTACTGTACGAAGATAGAAGTTAATTGAAATTGTTTAGAACAATGCAAATTAAGTTCTTCGTAAAAGGCAAAAATATGATCGAATATTACAAATATTACTAAATGTATTGCATGTAATTTTATATTGATTGTGTTATTTAGTTCCTTCAAAAAAAATTGCGATAATACTCGATTCATAGTTATCTAGACTTAAGAGTGACTTAAGAATCTTTTAATGAATAATTGTTATTCTCCCACGCATCGTTTTATTCTAAAGCTTATAACTCCGCTTCTCTTTCAAATAACAAAAAATCAAAATAACCATTTTTTACGTTGCTTGAGGAATAGAAAAAAATGTAAAACAATTGATTCTTTCACCACCTAAACTAAAACTTTTCCATAAGAATTTTAATATATGTGCTGATTTTTTCTTCTTCCAAACTTGCTCTATGAAAGTTTCTTTTGAAGTTTTGCATAATTTTTATTTGCTTCTATGAAAAATTGATTTGTAAACGTGTAAGGCATCCCCTTCGAGCTAGCCTACACATTTTCCGAAATTTTTAACTAAAAATTATCAAGTTATTCAAACCTGATAAAATAAAACTCACAACCATAATTTGTGAATTATTGTATACATATCCTTCCAATATCGAATAGGCTTCACTGCCAGGTTTTAAAGAGGATTTTTCTTTATAACAGCAATCAATAACAAGATAGAAACTTACATCCATATCTCCTTAGAGGTTATTTCATTTTTCAATGAAAGACAAATATACTCTACCTACAGATACGTTGTAACATTTATTTTTCATGGATAGTGAAGCAACTGTGTGGTTGCTATTGTTGAGTGTGCGTGAGTGAGGATGCGAATGTGTGTATAGATGGATGGAAGAATGATATAGGTTAAATTATTTAGGTTGGTAGCATAGTGTGGGACATGTGAGGTTGGAAGAATGATATGACTAAAAAACAAGAGAGTGTTGGAAAGCTCTCTGGAAAAAAAGATGTGTATCCAAGTGAAGTGAAACATTAATTATATATTCTCAATATCATATTTAAATTAGTTTACAATGAAACGAGTGTATACCTATATATATCACCATCCACTTCCTGTATCCACAGCAACTTCCTACAAACCGCTTTTAATCTTAAAAAATCATAAAAGGAGGTTCTTTTGCGAAACCAATAAAATGTATTTCGTAAAATCATTGATTACAGCTCCACATAATTTTAATTCATTTCATAATACTAATTGAACTAAGATCATTGTGTTATATCTTAAATTAAGTAATTCAACGCATACATTTTATAATTTCTTCTGCGAAAAAGTCTTTATATTATGTTTCTGAATATTAAGTAAGTTGAGTTTTACATTAAAAATCAACGAAATAAGCGACACTTGTTTATGAAAGTTGTAAAGATTGTATAAAATACACGAAAAGTAAAATTATAGTATTAGATTTGTAAAAAAGATAAATATCTTTCTGTACAATTAACATAATTGACGCTAAACCAACGACAAATTCAATAAAACTTTGCAGAAATGGGAGGAAATTCAGATATTCCAGAACGGTTTCTATTGGCCATCAGGATAACCACAGATAAATATTACATTTGCGGACTGAGAACCCTCTTGGTAACTTGCTAGCCTTAATTTCATCTTGTTGATAGAATTTCGTATACCTGTAGTAGCCGTTTCCATTTCTACTGGGACTGATCGGGAAACGAGATATTCTGAGGTCGAACGAAACAGCAACAGTTTTATGAAGTTAACATTGTAATTAGATTTCTATACCCCCAGCAAATAGCTATTTGAAAAAGGTAAAGTTCAATGTGTTTTATGGTCTCGAAAAGACGTTTCACGACATGATTGAGATTTTATATAAAAAGTATAAATTCGTATCGTAAATTCGTACATCTGGGCTGATTGATGGTTATACATTTTCTATTTAAAATCAGTTGAATAATTTGTTAACAACACATATTTCATGTGAAACAAGAGTTAAATGAGGAGCGATTTTCATGATGAACAAATTCATGGATGTTTAGTTATACCTCAATGCTTGTTTGCAAGTTCTTAGCCAAAAATTCAACGAAACTCATCTGATCAAACATCATGTAATTTTTTCCTATTTTCCCTACTGAAAAAATCTGTACAGAAGCGTTGCATAGTCGTTTTGAATTGATTGAGGCGACTAAATGAAACTCACTGGACGAGTTGAAAGCGACGCTAGAAATTAAGGTTCAACGGTGTTTTAAAGAATGGAAAAGGCGTTGGCAAATATGCATTGTAAGTAATGGGAATTATTTTGAAGGTAACTAAAGAGAAACTGGTAAATTGATAAACAATTTGGGTTTCATTTGACTTGCTTTAGAACGTTTTCAATGGGGTACTATAAGTATAGTTGCTTTTTATAGTTACTAAAATGTAATTAATATTACAAATCAACAATATTATTTCAATTATTACTGCCTAGGAAGTTAAATATCTGTTTGAGATATATTAGGTGTATGAACAAGTTTCCGTCGTTTCTTCTAAAATACATATACATATTTTAACATAAGAAGACTGCCAAGCAAATTGAATCGAAATATTTTCCGTCAGAATTTGCCACTTTTTGTCTTCTCTTAAGCAACATACAGGTAGGCTAAGCGTAAGTAATATAGAACAGCACGTAATACGGAACTTTTTAAATCCCAATAATTAAGTAGCGAATTTTACAGACAACCATATATATATATATATATGTATTCCGTATAAACAATAACGGAACATACTG
Source organism: Eucera pruinosa (assembly GCA_028830335.1). Taxonomy (NCBI): domain Eukaryota; kingdom Metazoa; phylum Arthropoda; class Insecta; order Hymenoptera; family Apidae; genus Eucera; species Eucera pruinosa. Next base: position 14,967,131 of record JAMYCR010000012.1, read on the forward strand.
ACAATTAAGCGTCAGTAGAATATCCGTTATTGAAAAATAAACGTTTTTTGTCTTGCAGTGGGTAAAAATTTCTGAAAGGCGAGTCAAATAGTTAAATATTTTAGTAGAGGTAAGCTGCATCGAAAAAATATGGAAAAGATATGTGTTTATTTTTATCTCTTGTTAAAACAAATATTCATTTTTCATAATAAACATAAAATTCTATTGTTCTTCTGTATAAACTTTCCAGGTGTTCCATATTAGATGCCACTTCATTTTACTTCTGCTAGATTTTTTACTATAATATGAAATCATTTAAATTAACCCTTTCGGTACGAGCGCTCTGTCCACCGTGACACTCCCGTTGTACGAGGCGCCGCGCCGCTCCGAGAATGCACACATAGCGCGTGGTCAGTCCTCTTTTGTATGAAGATTTTTCTAAGCGTTAAATAAGAACTGTGCTTAATAAAACAATGTTTCTTCTAACAAGTGTCGTTTATAGTTTTAATATTAAAAGACATTTATATAAATGTCTATTATTTATTTACAGGCTGTCACATGGATGCCAGATGTATCCGGCGTTCGTACACACAGGTCATCAGATGGATGCTGGATATATCCGGCACTCGTACACACAGGTCATCATATGGATGCCGGATATATCGGACGGTCATACCGAAAGAGTTAAAGTCATTTCCCATTTAACAATGTTGACACAATTATGTATTACTTTCGTCGCCCAGTTCAGTTCGTTTTATTAAAAAAAGACGAATTTCTTTATTTTTGGCAAGTATCTAAAATCAGGTGTTCCATATTATCAACATTTACCCTAATGCACTGTGGCGAAAAATGTTTTGCTTCTTTCGTTACTAAAAAATACTTTTAGATTGATCGGAAACCACCCACGATTTCCCTTACTTAGGAATATCGTAAAAAAATCCATTAACCCTCGTATATTACAATTTGCTTTATGAAAGTCATCTGATTTTTTGCAAGATAGTTGTTCAAACACTTTGCGCAATACTTCTCGATGAACTGATGCGACATCTACATTCCTATCTTAGGTGTACAAATAAGTTTTAGCAGTTTTTTTTAAAATACATGTATACTAATATAAAAGGCAGAACAATAAATTTAAATGAAGTATGTTCCATCGAAATCTACCGTTTTTTGTCATCTTTCAGATAACAGGTAGGTATCGCGTAGAAACAATGATTCGTTTCTTTAATTGCTAAAAAATTATTCCGAAAATGTATCATTTTAGTGTACATTACTAAAGAAGATTCATTTTTCATCCCCTGTTACAATTTACTTCATGAAACTCTTCTTATTTTGTGTAGGACAAGTTGGGTTCAAATACTTTGCACAATACTTCTCGATCAATTGATGCGACTCCCTTTTTTCTCTTGAGATATTTCTCATAGTATGCAAAAGTAAAAATTCTGATTTGAGTCGTTCCAAATCGCATGCAAAGCTCTTGGTGCATCTATACTCAGATTTCATCCAGAAGTGCCATTTTTCGTTTAAAGTTGACCATGGGAATTTATTTATACACAAAATAATTTTCAAAAATAAACAATTGTAAGCTAATCGAGATATTCACAAAATTTCACACATGGTATAATTTGCATTACACACATATATTCGCAACAATATAGCATTCATCAAGATTATAACAATTTTACAAAAATAATTATGTATTTGTAAAACTTTTTATTACTTGCTGTATTAGCTGACAAATATTGCATTTTTCTTAAATACCATTAAAAAGTAGTATAGTATTTTCTGCTCATTAAATAAAATATTTTTTAATTTGTCCATATAGAAGATTATTATGCTAGTTATTATACTTTTATCCTATTCTATATGTAATGATAATACGTTCGTCAAAAATATCCTTTATTATAAATTGCTTTAATTCTATTAAAATTTTCAATTAAGAAATAATTTCTGAAATTTTTACAATTTAGTCGACCATGCAGTTTAATGAATTTCTTTTACTCTATCGTTTGTGAAACCATCTTTCATTTCATTAATCCAAAAGATAGTTCACAAATTTCATCCTGTAATAATTTAAACTTCAGACACATACAGCACAAACCTGCAAGCTACACGCAGAGCTATTAATCTTAGCCTGCAAAATAACGTGAACAAAAAGGAACATCTTGGGCACAACATAATTCGTCAGGTAGCATAAGCGCAGTGCAGGTTTAGTCACTATTTGATTTACTCCCTTGCAGGAACATGCACAGCGATTAATGCGTCTATTTTATGGCAGCTTAACAGCCAATCAGTATGCGAATTGCGGTTTACCATTGATTCATTAAGTCATGGCCTGTCGGAGATTTGCATAATCGTTCGAAGGAGCAACTAGATCTGGGCTGTTGCACAGCTGCATCCCACATGAGAGAATCAGGATCGCTCGATTTGCTCGGTAGCAGCTTCCTCTAGCCATCTTATGCTAATACAGGGTACACTGTACAGCGGCTTTTGACAGCGACAATGCTGACTTGCTGTACAAATACTAGGTGAATGGGATCAACGACGTGTACAGGATCGGGAAGTTCAACCAGGTACTTTCCCGTTAAACAAGGAAAATGAGGCCACTGTCACAAGCCTCGTTGTCTTCCACCAAACTCATTAGATTGCGAGCTTTCCAGCCACTACCATTGCAAAGTACAACGGCGTTATTATACTTAGGCTGTGAATATTTATGCAAATACATAACGTGGGTCCACCTAATTTCGTTGACCTAAATTCAAGTCCTCTTCAATTGAAGGATAATTGACATTTTTGTATTTAATTAGTAGACTGCGGATTTTCATGCAGACTTATTATTTTCTAAACTGTCAATATTATAAAGTACATTTTCATTTACGTATTTTGCACACGTTTGGACAATATACGAATCTCGTATTTTTTGTAAGTAGTCTCCTTCAGATAAAAAATAAAATTTGTGTGTCCTGTGTATAACAAGAACCGCTAAAATCTAAAAATCTTCAAACGTAGCTAAGAAAACATAATTAAATAAATAGTCAAGATTTTAAAAGATATGTATTTTTTGAAGTTATATTCCTATACATACAATTTGTACGCCCTACAAATCTTTTCTCTTCAATTGTAGTAAATAAAATTCGTGTCCTCCGTGATAAGTGATACGCACGCTAACCAATATACAAAAAAAATGTTTCCGTTAACGGAAAAATATTGGAATCGATTAGGTTGCTTACACAGGTTATTAAATAGATACTGTCAGTGAATACTTCGCTGGAATACTTAGTCGTCGTTGATGTTGTTAATGGGACATTACAAATATAATATGTCTTTCTACGTATACTTAGCTACTAGCCTAATTTACTGTCAATACATGTCAGCAGTTCTTTCATGAAATATTACGAGTAGTGACATGATGTGCTCAGCAATATTGGATACATGTGTCCAAAATCAACAGTATCGATTCATTCAAACTTTTTCATATAAGGTTCCGTTTTCGAGAAAATCGAATTCGAATATTCGGTTTAGTAAACGCAGCTGTAAAATTTTCGTACGAATCTTCTATTAGTCCGTTTTATGGCTAATGACTATCAACATGTACATGCGTATTTTATACTGTAAATATCATACAAGTTATTAATACCATATCTGATATTATATCCTCATAAGCTTTATCTTAATAGGTTTAAAAAAGTTAATATTAAATACAACATTAACACGTTATACGCTATTTAGAGTACACAATGCACTCGTATAATTTAATTATTTTGATGACTTATTTCCTCATAAATTTTATAAGCATTGTTAATATTTTTTATTGAATAAATAGTTAAGAAATTATTAACCACAGAAGTAAGATATTTATTACCCTACGGATGCAAACGCTTTACTTCGGTACATTTGAAAGTTTCCTCTCTGGGATTCTAAACGGTACTGTTACCAGCTTGCAATATTAACGATATGCTTTTTACGTTGTGCAAAGTTTAGTATCAAAGTTCGTGATGAAGGTGCAGCTTGAATTAATAAAGGGTTGCTCAAAGTTATGATGGCTGTAAGAGTGACGTGGTCCAGAAATTTCTGATGGTAAATGTCTGAGTGAAGTAAATTTCTCTTCTCTCTGAAAAGAAAGTGCATTTAAAATGTTTTTTGTAAAATATGCAAAACCAGAAAATGTAATGATATACAAAATTGTTTGAATAATCTTCCTTTAGAAATAAATTTCCATTGACGCGCAAAACCTAATCATTTGCTTATTTAAAATGTTTAAACGATGTTGAATAGTTAAAAACCATGATAAACAATTATTGAAATTGATTTATATTTATAAAGCATATTAAAATCTATTGAGACATTTAAAAGTTAAAGTAGTTTTATTATTTATAATTTAACTTACAATATTTTCATTACTCAACATTATGTAATACTAAAATAATAAGTGACTTTAATAAATCTTGACTTTTTAACTGATATCATTAAATATGCAGGCGGTGTTTTTAAACATACGAGGAATCTTAAATGGAAACTACACTTAAGGTCAGAACTGGTTGGATTATCTTGGTCCCAAGTGACGTATAACCATGATACTTTTAAATTATTCACTGTTAAAGTTAAACGCAAACAGTAAATTTAAGAACTTCCAGTTTATTACGGTGCGCCTTCTGCATGCATTATTCCTCATTTCTTTCATTCTTCTCACCTTACAACTTGCATTTTCTAATTATCTCTATAATTTTAATAAAATAATTGTTAAACTTTAATTTGAAGAATCATAAATCTGTAACCGATACTTATATTTTCTTAAACTACTCATCATTAAAAACTCTGTTATATCCATAATTGAAAAACATATTTTCGAAACACATTGATTAATAGTAGGATAATTGATCCTTTTCTTCGGATTTAATTCTTTGTCAGACGACAAGTGAATTCTATTTTTTGTATATAATCACTACTTGTACTTAAATAATTATTTCAATATAATCTAATCTAATTTAACCGAAATCCATCACAAACCTAATCTAGTCTAACGGAAACTAAACTAATTATTTGAAAACTGCAAAATACAGTAAACATAAACACAACTTATACATACACGGCTTTTAACTATAGAAACATGACTGGATACTTCGAATGCTATAAGAGATTGTTATTTAGAAATAAATAAAGCTAACATGACGCCAAAAGTCACACAGCGTATAAATTTCATTCATGCACTTTTATTTTTAAACGCATTAAGCTTTTCTTTTATAACTTTTAACTATTCTATATTTTGAATGATCATTGTTATGTATTTAACATGCAGTCCTATGTATAATTTATAAATATCTTTTTGGAGATATTGCAACGTCCTCTGATCGAAGGTAGTTATCGAAATGAAAGTCTTCAAATGAAAACTGGTATTTTTAGACTCCACTCATTATGCACTATTATTAAATATACAAAAACTTTTCATGCCCCGAGACGAAGTTTAGTTTTATATTAGGTGAATGCAAACTTCTATCAATTTCGAATACATAATAACTACACGACATCTTACTTTCTAATCCTTATTCATCTTTTATGTACCACTTGTTTACTTATTATTATAATAAAATATTTATTTATGTATATCACAGAAACCAGTAGAATTTCTGTACTAACCCAATATAATAGTTTATTTTAATGTTTTTAATATATCATGTTAATAAAAACTTTAGAAAACAAATTTAAGGTTTTCGTTAGTTAAAATTTTCAGTATACATATACTTAAATGTTAAGAATAAAGCTAATATAATAGATAAATACTAAAATATTTCTAGGATAATAAAACATTTATTTATTAATGTTTCTTGCCTCTTCGTTATCAAAATTTCCCACTAACGAGATACTTAATCAGGACGTATTTAATTTGCACAAATTTGTAAGCAGTTCTGGTCATCTTCATTACGCGGCGAAAATACGTACCAAACGTGAAATCGACGATGAAATAACTGTTAGGTATAATTAAGCTGTCGTGCATAATTTTCACTAATGTAACTCATCAATAAATGAAGCATTTCTACTAATACACCGATTGAACTACCCTTTATGACACAAACTTTTATTCTATACTTACAAATCATAAATAATTACTAATTTTTATAAACAATTACAATAGATATTTTATGTAATTTGAACTGTCTGCTAAAAAAATTTATCTCCTTAATATTAGTAATTGACGAAAAGACGAGACAAACCATGAAGCACAGCTTAAAGAGGATAGCACCGTTTTGTGCTCTACCCGGACGAGCTTTCAAATTTTATTATATATAGAAAATCACTGCATAATAATACCTGTGGTTGTGAGGCAACATGACATAAGTCACATTTTTAAAAAATTAAATTTTATGCATTAATTAAGTTTCATAACATAGAATCTTTTTTGCGTATTTAACACAAAAAATGCACGAAAATAAATTTCTTATATTTAAACCATGAGTAAAAGCTGTCCTAAGTTCGATATTTAGTAATTGTATTCAAAGCTTCAAACGATAATTTCTCGAAAGTGAAAACTTGTGACTTACATCGTTTTGCTTTACAACCATAGATATTACATCATAAGCAAAGGCTAGAACAAAATTGTGATTGTTAATATTATCCACCTTTATAAGTTAACGAACGGTTTTTACAGGGCTCGGCAAAATAATATTCTTTTCGTTGTTCTATCACTTTATTTTCAAACTACACCGTCCAAGTGTTTGTCGCGACGCCTTATACTTTACCTGAAGCATCATTCTGGCATAATCCTCATTCATCTCACTTTCATCTCAACACAGTAATAAAACCAGATATCATAACTATTATAAGACAAATCTTAAAAGTTACAGTATAGGAAGTTAATAACTATGGTTACGACACCATTATAAGTAATAAAAATGTTTTTTTGTTATTTATAATCATTATTAATGACTGGAATGTTATTTTAGTTACTGATTGCCATTATCCATGACCGAAATTTTATTTTGTTTGCAGCTCAACGATATCGAGGACAAAAATTTTTTCTTACTACATTCGATCGTCGTCAATTATTATTAAGATTACTGAAAATTAGCATTCATCAATAACATGAAGTTAGTTATATAGACAACTTATAGAAGTTATATATGTATACAGTCAAGCAAAAGGAAGGTTACAAAATATATGATGTAAAAAAATAGAGAAAATAAAATATATTGTAGCTTAATATTTTTATTTCGTATTTTTATATAACTACTAATGATACAACAAGTAGCAAAATTAGTTATAATTTTTGGAGTGATATCTGTTACTTAAGTTAGTGTGGAAAAGTAGTTTTAGTTCGCTACCTACAATATTATCTTTTATTATATTCTTTCATATATTTTCATAGCCATCTTTTACTTAATAATATACATAGGCTCTGTAATTAATTATATGTTGTCGATGAATACTAATTATCAGTAATATTGATAATAGTTGGCAATAGTGGAATGTAACCAAAAAAACTTTTCGCCGTTGATAATGTGTATTGGTAATCAAAATAAAATTTCAGTCAAAATTTCAGATAATTGTTACTGGTAACCGAAATAAAATTGAACGATCAAACGAACTTACCTGTAAGTGAAGTTCGATCGCAATTATATGAAAGGTCTCGTTCGAAGAGATTACACCTGTAGTTGCCCCTCCCTGCCCCTAGGTGTCACATCGTTCAGAGGAAAAAAAAACATTTGAAGCAGGAGACGCTTCTACCTGGAGATTCCCGCCGATTTTCTTCATATTTTAAAGTCTTAGTCCTTAAAATTGTCTTCTTTTACCTGGGTTTGGGTTTTCCACTTTCTGCTGTACTTTGTCCTTGGGTGGGTTGTAATCTCTTCGAACGAGGCCTTTCATATAATTGCGATGGAACTTCACTTACAGGTAAGTTCGTTTGATCGTTCAAGTATATTTCATGCCTCGTTCTCGAGATTACACCTGTAGTTTTTTAGAAATCACGATTTTAAGGATCTTTCAATAATTACCCTCTTTTTTTTCTTTTATTATTATAGACATCTATGTATATACCATGTATATACAGCTCTAATGAGAACGTAGTAGTAACAAAACGGAACGAACAGTTAACAGAAAAAATTAAAAGGTAATATAACTTTTCTTTGGTGTTTTCCTTAATTACCGCAAACCGTGAACTATTGTTTGTAATTTCTTTATCGTAAAACCGATCTTGCAAATTCGGCTCTGTCTTGTCTAATTAGACGATTATATATTGTCGCGAACATTCGGGACCCTTCACACCACTCTGCCATTCTTCTTATCGTATCTAGAACTAGACCTATATTAAACGCTTTAGATGTTGACGCATGACGCGTCGAATGTGCCGAAAACACTGTTACGTCTATGTTAGCTTCCTTCAAGACCGTTTTAATCCACTGGCTAAATCTCTGAGTTGAGATCGGTTTATGTGGTTCCTTAGTACTCAAAAACATGTTCAACTCTTTTCCTCTAATGTTATTAGTGGCTTCTAAGTATTTCAATATTGCTGCTACGGCACAGATTTTTTACTTTTCCCTGGAGATGAGAATAACCAGAAGTGGTTGGAGAGGTCCTGGTCCCGATGTCTTGATCATCTTTGGAATTTCTATCACCAGCCTATCGCCCATCTTCGTTATATTATTAATCTTAATTCTTGATAGGGTCTGAGCCCTATGACCTGTACAAAGAGCTAGCAACATCGCGATCTTTAATGTGATTTCTTTTAATGATAGTGTTTGTAGAGGGTATGACGACTCGAGGTATTTAAGAACTAAAGATACGTACCACATCGTATCCTATTTTGGTCTGGGATTTTTCGATCTGAAAACTCTTTTCATAAATCTACTAATTAACTTGTCTCGACTAATTTCTTTCGTCGAAATCAGAGAGATTGCGGCCCGATGTGTGTTTAGGGTTCAGAAGGATGTACCTCCGTCGAGACATTGCGTCATGAATTCGAGCATACCTTTTCGTCGGGGTTTATGTATGTCTACACCTCTCTCTTTTACAAATTTTTCCCACTGTTTCCACGACGATTTGTATTTTTTTAACGTCGTCTCGGCTAGAGACGCTACTAAGGTGTTGATCGCTCTTGGAGGTGCTCCCATTCTCCGGAAAGCTTTCCCGACAATCTCCCTGCCATTAACTTTATTTTTATCCTTGGCCGTCCTTCTGATCTAAAGGGTTGAAATATTGCGGTATTGTTTGGTTCAAATGTTAATAATTCTGACGACAACATTGACATGAATAATGGATACCATGGTTGGTTCGGCCAGTCCGGCACAACCATGGTTCCATACGCCTTATCACGTTTGATTTTATTTAATGCTCTGAGAATGAGGGGGAACGGAGGAAAGGCGTAAAAGTTTAGTTCTGTCCACGATACTGTGAATGCGTCTACCTCTTTTGTTCGTGGTTCAGGAAAACGAGAGCTAGACGATTCGCACTTGCTGTTACTCTGTGTAGCGAATATGTCTATTGTAGGATTGCCTAGTCTTTTCATTATTTGGTCGTAAGCCGCGCTCAATAGTTCAATTCCTGTGTCCTCGTCCTTGATCCTTGATAATTTATCGGCTTCTATGTTTTGTGAAGAAGCTATGTAAGAGGTTGTTAAAAACACTTGCCTTTCCTCCGCTCATCTCCAAATTTTCCTTGCTAAATTATTAAAATTCATATATCTTGCACCCCCCATCTTATCAATATAAGAAATTGTCGTAGTGTTGTCTATCCGGAGTAGCACCTGGCAATTTCTTAATTCTAATCCCAGATGTCTTAAGCCTAGTTCTACCGCTAGAAGTTCCAGGTAGTTTATGTGCAATTTTTTCTCCTTATTCCAGTTTCCATATACTCTATTGTCTCCGCACACTGCGCCCCAACCAGTTTTTGAGGCATCTGTATATATAGTCCCCTCAAACTGGTTGGATTTTACTTTGTTTTTAGCACGTTTGAGGTTGACTCTCCGCCAATCCAGATCCGACTTAACGTAGTCTGGGATTATCATCTGGAGCCTATAATCGCCATCATTTAATCTTAGCGCGAAGATCTTTTCCCTTTCCAGTCTTTTTGTATAAACTCTCCCGTATTCTACTGCCGCGCATACTTCTCCCAGTTTGCCTATTAGTCGGGCCCAACTCTGCATAGAGCATCTTCTTTTTATAAGGATTTCTTCAATTTCATTAATTAAACTCATTCTTTTTTCTTCCGGTAGCCTTACGCAGAATTCTTCCGTGTCTAACGTGAATCCTAGAAATCTACACGTAGTCGACGGTGCAATAGAACACTTCTTCTCATTAATTGAAAAACCAAGTTTCCACAGGCAGGCTACCGTTTCTTTTTTATTTAAGTTGCACTTATGTGCATTATCTTCGATGCACAAGATATCATCTACATAAATTACCAATTGAAACCCTCTGTTTCTCAGGATCCTTATTACTGGCTTTAGAATTTTTGTGAAAACGAACGGGCGTATAGACAATCCAAACGGAAGTACCGCAAACTCGTATAATTTCTCTAAGAAGCTGAACCTTAGAAATTTTTTACTTTCCTTGTGAATTGGTACCGAGTTATAGGCATCTTTTAGATCTATTGAGGCCATCACATATCCGGGGAGAATCAATCTCAGGGCCGTACGTAGGTCCTCCAACTTAAAATGAGGTGCATCTATGAATTCATTCAGCTTTCTTTCAATTTAATATAAATCTATACGACTTATCAGGTTTTGGTACTAAAAAATATGGAGATAGAAACTGGTCCTTTAGGGAATTGCACAACCTAATTACTTTTTTCTTTATTAACATCTGCATAGCTATCTTCGTATTATTCATTTCTAATTTTGACTGGAATTTTCGCATTTTAGGGGGATTATTTTGATATGGCCTAGTTTTAAACTGTATTTTATAATCTTCGATACAACTGAGCACAAAACTATCGTTCGTGATCTTTTGTCACTCATGTATGCAATTTTTTAAATTTCCAGCGTTACGTACGTTTATCTTAAGGTGCGTGCTGGGTTCCTCTGATTCCTCATCTTGGAACTCTGAGGCTGTCTGCTTCCGAAGGTTATTCTGGGTCGGTTGAAGGCCTGATTCCTTGCGTAGCCCGCTCGAGGGACGAACGGCCTCTTCGCCTGCAGGCCTCTGTATTTTAAAGCCTGTCTAGATGTTGTTGTTGCTGTGTTGTTTGGCTGTGGCTTATTTTTCATATCTTTTGACAACATCTCCCACGCCTTTATATCTTTCACTCTATCCGTTAATTTGTCCCCGAACAGAAAATTACTCTGTTGAGTTTCTTTTACGACTGATTTTATGTCTTTATTTAAACTTGGCAGGATGAATGCCTTTCTGGATTCCGTGTGGTTATGGTGCACGGCTATCATCAATTTAGCAGCACCATTAAGCCTTTCTATAAATTTGAGTTTATCCACCTCTTCTTCTTCCATTAGCATTGATATAGCCGATCCCATAGCTGATAAGGACGATTCAATCAACAGTTGGTTTTCCGTTAGAAAACTGTCCCTTTTTAGGGCAGATTCCACTAAGATGGTATTGAATTCTGCATTTAATTTTGCACCATCCCAATCCATTTGTCTTAGATATTTATCTCTGATCTCTTCTTTTATCTCCTTTTTAAGACCATGTATTGCCCAGTATTTCCACCTCAACTCTAACTCTGGGTGGAGTTTTACGTCTAATGTTTTTGGCCTTAGTGGGTTTTCGCCCAGAATTTCGACTAAATCATCGTCTAAGTCGCTGGTGGTATTTTGACCCCGGGTCTCTTGAAGGACTACTTCCGTGTTATTCGGTTTCTCGCTTCCTTCTGTTATGGGACCTGTGGTTTAAAAGAAAGCCTATTTCTTATGTGGTCCCCTGTTTATTTAAGTATCCAATATGTTTCACCTCAAGTGTGAACTCATTGGTACGTTTAACCAACATGCTTTACCTCTCGTGTAAATTCGTTGGTATCGTCTAACATGCTTTGTCTCTCGTACAAGTTTGTTAGCCTTTATTTTGGAAAGGATGGTGAACAAAAAAGAGAAAAACGAAGAAAATATTAAAGAAAATTTATCTCCGGGCTTTTACCTCACTCATTCTGATTTGTTTCAATGGGTAGCGTCAGTGACGCGGTCTTTGCGGCTTCGGCCTGGCCGATTTTGCTTTCTGATTCCGACGAGGTTATGTTTTCACTTTGCTCCTCTATCTTCTCAATCTTTTTCCTTAACTTTATTAATTTTTTAAATAATGAGTCAATCTTTTCAGTACTACTTCTCTTTGACATGTTTGAGCTATAACTCCTTTTAACACACTGTAAAATTTCTTTTATTCTCTCACCCGATATGACACTCTAAGCACAAAGAAAAACAATGAAGAAAATCGGCGGGAATCCCCAGGTAGAAGCGTCTCTCACTTCAAATGTTTGTATTTCCTCTGAACGATGTGACACCCAGGGACAGGGAGGGGCAACTACAGGTGTAATCTCGAGAACGAGGCCTGAAATATAATTTCAGTCATTGATAATGGCTACGGCTAATCGGAACAAATTTAATCAATTATATGTCGCTGTTATTTATAATCGGAACAGTGAAAAGTGAATAGTTTTTAATCGTCTAATTTTGGGGGAGTTTCTTTGAAATTTAATGATGACTACTTTTTAATTCAATAAAAATTAATTTGTACTGAATTATTTTTTCCGAAAACATGTTTCAAATAACTGTTATTTTTGATCTTTAAATAATACACTATTTGATTGAGGAAATGTTAAACATTGCACCTTCTGCTTATATAAATCCTGGAAATTATTCTGCTAAACCTTATACCATATAACTATGGTTACAAATACTATGTCATGCACAAACCAGGTTACGGAATCATCTCAATAAACTGTCTAACAATCTACTCCATATTAAAGGTATCATCTGAAGACTGAAGAGATTCAAACTTAACAAAACCCACCAACAAAACTTCTAAAATATAAAATGTAAAAACATACAAAATTTTTACAGATTTTACAACTTTATTCAACAGAACTACTAATAGATCCTGTAAGAGTTTGCTATAATTATAAAAATGCGTTAATGGAAAAAGGAAGAAATTTTTCTGTAGTATGTTAGATTATTAACTTTTAAAGGTAGAATTTCTTTATATCCCTTTCTTTATCAAAACCCTTATTCAAGGCCTAGACACAGTCTTTGTTTACGGCTTCTTTAACTTTGCTTTCTCAATCATTTTCAATTATTTTGTCATACTTTCCTGTTCTATTTCCTGTAAGATTGTTTCAATACCATCCAGAGAATAATTAAGTAATTTAAGTAATATAAATAGGTAAATAAATTTTTTGGAAAGATTACTCTTCGAATCCATACAACTATATCACGAAAACTTTAATGTTTTTGAGAATTTTATTGTGAAATTTCGAACAAACTATACAATTTCCGTCCATGCATAATTATGTAGCATCAATCAATTGTACCCAAAGGAATTATCAGTCAACGTCAGATGTGTGTTCACGATTTACGGTAACATTTCAATATTTAGGTTTGATGACTGATGAAACACGAGAGAAAACAGAAACTGTTGTCGTATGAAACACTGCATAATCGACTTCATTATTTGCACACACTATTCAATTAGCACTCAGACATGCAAACGTAGGAGCATAAAAATATAATATTAAACCTAATGTTGATATGAACTGTTGAATTTTGTAAACAAATTAACAGAATATTACAAAATTTGCAAAGTTCTTTAAGCCAACATTATTTGTAAGCATTGTGATAATTATTCCTATATGTAAAATTTATTTATAAATAGAAGTATAATTTTTAGAAATAATCGTTTCCCTAAATGCATAATATTGAATACAGTGTATTTTTATTACGATATTATAGTCATCGTTAAATTTTATATTCCATGAAGAGAACGTATCATAAAATTAATATGAATAAATGCAAATTAGTTGAAACAATAAATAACAGTATTTTCACTATAAATAGCATATACTGATTAATTTTAGATAAACACTATTTTAAAACTTTTTATTTATATTACTAACTAATTTTAGAAAATAGTTGTTTTGGAACTATAAAACTAGAAATATAAAAAATAGACGTAAAATTTAAATACGTTAAATACCAAAACAAAAAATATTTGAAAATATGTTTATTAAAACGCAATTTTTATTTCAAGTCATACGAGGATAAAGAAAATAACCAGGTAAAAAGACATTTTCGCGCAACAGTTAAAAAAAGTTGATGTCTGCTTTTTTTCAAATTTCAAATGTTTTGAGCTGGAAATTGTAATCTCTAAGTGCTTCTTTTTTTATTACAAATTCATAGAAATGATGAAGTTATGGAGATAAAAAGGAAACCGTGCGCAGGCGGATTATTGTACGAACTGTATAATGTATGCACAAAGCTATAAGACTAAGTTACAAATATCTTTGCACGATAATCTATTATGCTGATATCTGAAATCTTACGCATGAAAGTTTGGGTTCCATAATATGGACCACCGTACCGAAATATCTTCACTGCTTTTTGACTGTCAAGTAGTTAACTCTTTGTAGTTTTAATGGGGCTTCCATTCTAAAAATAATAAGTGTAATCGGCATCATTACTGGAAAGCAACGGGAAAATGCAGACAGAGAAGATAACGACCACATTCAGCAGACTGAGCCACGAGTGTCTGTCGCATCAAATCAGGATAAAATTAATTTTCGAGAACAGCAGGATGCTGAACAATTTTTTTTTAGTCCGGCGAAGGTCCATTTCATGGTCCTGGTAGAAGTGTAATGGATTAAGGCAAATTGTACCATGACCATAACTAAATTACTATGCATTTTACAACACAGAAATTTAGACGCGTTCTTTTGGAAATAATGTTTCTGGAACTGGTATCTTAACCCCATAATGCATAAACCCGTAAGTGTCACAAGTTCGCTTAATCTACGTTTCTTCGTTACTATTATTATTAACAATTTGCGTGTCCACTCTTTCCATTCTTATCTCTTTTTATTTTTGTAAATGTACCCCATATAGTAGTAAGAATGAAAGAACCGTGAAATATCTTCAAATTATGTATTTAAGCATATTTCGATTGCCAAATTAAAGAAAAATCAGAGTGTCGATGGGTTAAGAACTGTTCAATAAATTGACTTATGCTTTTACACAAATAATTAAAGCGCATTTGTCTATTGTCTTGACAGCTGGTACATTAATATTGCAAATGCTTTTCTTTTAATAGTACTTAAAATTCGTAAAACAGATCTCAAAAATTTTGGGTACTATACTTCACAAGGTTGCCATTTTGTAAAATATTTTTATATGTTACTTCCTTTGGTACGGACGATCCAACGTCGATCACGATTAAAATGATCTGTGAATTTTTTACTTTAGATAACTAAATTTCTGACACATGAAATTCGTGAATGCTAATAATTTTTATAATATTGTTACTAGTGCATTAAAAATAATTGTTAGGTAACTATAATATTAACACACGCGTGCAATATTGTAACACTACCCGTTTGTCAACAAGAAATTCACAAAAATATCTTTGAAGGTGTCTATCTATACCAGAATATTCCCCTGATATTTAAATCAGTAAGCAAACTAACGTCACAGAAATGTTCCCGTTTAATCGTAAACACGTATGCAAATAACAAACATTCAGTGCAAGGTAATCGTTCTTCAGTAAAAAAAAATCATCAGGTATTTCCGTCTGAATGAGAAAAGCTCGGCGATTGTTTCGGTAAATTGGAAAATGTTTGCACGAAATTGAGTCGATGGAGAAGCGACGCGTTAACTGGTTCATAATGAATATTTGAACTGGCATGACAATTAACTTGTTGGGTAATATAATGACCAAAGGGGAGCGAAATGCGGCAGAGTCGCAGCAGCATGGCAACGATTTTATAGCTTATGTTAGGTTAGGTTCGCTGGATTCGATACGGTGCATCAGCTCGATAAAAAATGTTCTCGTCGATGGAACGAAAACTCTCGGTAAAATTTCTGTCTCTGTATGTTTTTATGAGAAAACTAAATTGCTTTAATATAGGTATGTATGGCGTTGCTCTGTTCCCTGTCAAAAGCAATATTTTAATTTTAATTCTTTGTAATTTTGTACCTCCGAATCAGACAAACATAATTCTGAATAAAGTTGAATTATACGTACCATGTTTTTTACCAGATCAAAATTAGTTAATAAATAAAATTGCTAAAAGAAGTAAAATTGATATTTTATATGATACAGTTTTCTTAGCTTCACTAATTATAAATTTATTTACCTAAGGTTAGGTTAAATTTAGGTTCTCGATTGTCTCAAATAAACCACGAGAGTCTGAGGATAACACGTTTATATCATTGGAAAATAAGATATAATGCTACGATAATATTTTATAGATTTTTGTAGCGTCTGTAGAGTAAAAATTAGAAATGATTAAGTGTCAGAGCTATACTTCTTTTTAGAGCAGATCAAAAAAGTGTGAGAAATCAAAAAGAGATGACTAATCATTAAATGGTAATTTAATAATTTATCACGTTGTTAATTCACTCAAAAATTCAGAATTTCTTTATGGTGTTCAGAATGAAAATAGCCTTTATCAATAAAAAAAATATCATTTTTAATTTTATTGGCATTTACACGATTTATTAGGTTGTTCAAAAAGTTTATAGCGATATTTGAGGAACATTTAATAGCATTTCAGAACAATGAATACGTTTTATATTATTGTATAACATTACATACAACATAGAATAGTTTTATGGAATATTTCCCTAACAAATTTTCAAGTTCCTCAGAAACGAATTTCTCCAAATCAATTATCTATTCCTCTAATGTGTTAAATTTCTGATCATTTATAAAACTGTCATAGTTAATCGCCACAATAAATGATAACGTAATATTGCTACATTTAGAATATCCCAGATAAGGTTTAATAATTTTTTCCACCACTTTATCGATACATCAGGCTAAGTGTTGTTGTTGTAAGTCTTCTTAAAAACGTTACATTTTCTTTTAGTCAACTCTGGGCTATTTTTCAATTATTGTAATTAGGGTGTTCAACCAGATATGGCATTTATCCGAATTAAGAATTTCGTAATTGAGCAAAAATTCCTACAGAGAAACACTCCTCCAATTCCACAATGCACAAAAGAATTTAATTCCGATACTGTCAACAACGTTACGAGCTAATAGTATAGTAACTCTTCAAATATCGATTACACAGTGAAAGAATTTACAAAAGAATTTTACTTTTCTGTGTTATTCGGCGTGTTGTCGACATTTTCCTACAATGGCAAGCGACGAAAAAAGGGAAAAGCAGGAAAATATGCAGGATAATCCGTGACAAGTTACACACGATGTTTTGCATGATCCGACGAGCCGAAGCGAACAGGAAGAGAAGGAAAGTATATAAACGGTGGCTGTTTATCGAAACGTCACGCGCAGGCAGCCTATCAAAAACAGAAAGGCTCTTGGAAGCCTTCCCTTCTTCTCTCATTTCCACACACGCTTCATTTCCCATACACACTGCAAACGTTTGTTTATAGTTAATGCCGAAAGCAAGCATTCTTGTATCTATGTACCTCCTTTTATCATTTCATCAGTGCTGAGCTTTCTAGCAAGACTGATTGTGAACTTGAAATGTTCATGTTCAGATTCGAATATGTAGCTACAATCAGTTTCACAAACCGTATCCGCAATAGCATCACGAAAATTGAAGGGCTCATAACAAAAGCAACCCTTGTCAAACCTTAGACAGGGGGTCCATAACTTCCTAATTTAGTTGTATTCAGTTCTTTTGTGATACACTTACATGTAGCAGCTATGGAAATATAATGTGTAACACAATGAAAATTTTAACAAATAAAGTTGAAAACTATCGAATAAAAGTTAAAATTATTAAATTATTCTTTTACTGCCCCGGTAAAAGACAAATACTGACAGGGGTTGTTTTTGCTATGAACCTTTCAGTATTATGTGAAAATCTATTATGTACGTACATATTGAAATCGCTGATAATAGCGGATACATGAATTCAAACACAAACATTTTTTTCTTTGTTTACTACTATGATAATATTAAGAATGTTCTGCTTTGGAGGTTTACTATTAGCTTGGAACTAGCTTCCTTGAAAGTTATATAAAAATGCTTACATATAAAAATTAAAGTAAATTTTATCTATATGAAATAAATTATTTGTCCCAGTACATTTGTCTGGACTATATATTTAAAAAGTTATCACACACTTGCTTTTAATAATATACCCATAATCCACGATCGTTGAATGCAGTGAGATATGCTACAACGAATTCCGATATAACAAACATGGGGAAATACAATTGGTTGTATATTTGTCTTTACGTTTCTAGTTTCTAAGAAATTTTTCCTGCTGAAATTATACTACGGTTGCATAGTAGATTATTGGACTGTACTAGTATTAAAGGGGTATACTCATTCAGGCAAGTAAAAAAAATCAGGTTTTTAATGCATTTTCTTAAAAATCGACATCTTGAGTATCTATTCCCAAAATATTATATTTTAGTTCAATAAAATAACAACATTATAACGGCTTCGAGAAAACGGTGCACGACGCCGTGGTAACATTGCAATAAACTTTAAACGCGTTTTTCTAAAAACCGTGACGTTCTAACTGGCTGCCATCATATCTCAAGAATGGATGGATAAATCTTGCCCAAATTTATACACATATTAACTAGATATTCGTTTATCGTGTAAACCTAAACTATGTCAACATCACCAATAATTTTTTCATCACCTAAGTAGTTAGAAAATTGTATAACTTTTTATTTTATATGACTGCCGCTTTGTCCAATAAAAGTTTTGATTGCTTCACTTTGATTCGACCAATAGTGACTAATCTATAGATAAATATCATTGAAATTTTAATCTTAGATACATGCATCTGTGGGAATTGTGGCAGCTATTACAAATGCCATAATGCAGAAAATGGATAATTATTTGAATAATAATAATAAGGCTAATATAATACAAATTTAACGTAACCATATACGTGTATGCCAAGTTTTAAGACTATTGATCTATAATTATAAAAAGTATTATTATATTAATATAAGGATCGTCTGAATTGCTACCCATCGCCAAAATAGCGGTTCCGAACAGGCATACTCCCTCATACAAGTATATATGTGTATAGGGTGTCCCGGATTTGTTTCCGCCAAACTACAACAACATAATTTAGGGACCAAAAGAAGACAAAATGTTATAAAGTTCGCAAAGAAACGCTGTCCTACAGAGGAAAAGCCTGGGACACCCTGTATACTTTAATGTATACTATAACGAACTATTATTCGAAGTGATAATTACTTTGTTCGAGTATACTCCATTGCATAGCTCAATATAAACAGCTTGAATATGATTTTGATCAATTTTTAAGAATATCTTCCAAATGGATTGTATCGCTTCTTTTTTCGTAATGTGTTTTTTTTTAAATCACAAAAACTGAGGCATCCAACTCATGGGAACGATGTTGCTTTCTGTTTTCCAGTAGCTAACAGGCGTAACTTCCGTGTATAAAGTTGTTATACGCTTGAAGTAATTTTTCTTTTACAATTAGATTGATTACACTAACGTTTAGCCGATGTTATTAACACGCATAAACGATGATACCATATCCATCAAAATAGCACTATAATTCACTATAAATAGGTCATTAGCATATTTTTCTCCCTATAACGTTTTACGTAAGTATGTACTTATCCACAATACTCTTTGAGGCATTTGGAAACCTCATTACATCTAGTAAAGTCGGTGATCGTTTTCAGATAAAGGAATATGTAATTAGCCTGTAAGCATTTAATGCATACGCTATTCATCTCTAAAGATTCACGTTTCACAACATTAGAAATAATAATAAAAGTCCAAAACAAAGGCGTTCTAACAAGGACTCTGTAATTTTAGATTATTCCTGTTTTTCCATTGTATAGTACCTACAGATCGTTTTTCGTAGATATTACGGGTACGTTCATATAAAATGATATGCATACTCAGTGTACTATGTACATTTGAAATAAAGCATACAAGTATGACAAAATAATGAATACGTTAACTTAATTACTATGAAATGACCAGAACAATAATAGCTAAGGTACCATAGTGTCCGAATATTAATAAGAATCGGCACTTCGAGAAATGTGAATTCAGTTTCATCGCAAAATTGAAGTCTCGGGTAAATTTAAGATGTACAAGTAGAAGACAGATGAATTTGTGACATATTTTTAACTGCTGATCTGTCAATTGCCATGCGAGACTTCTGCAATACGGTTAATTATGTCATTGAGAGGTAATAGAAGAAAATCTCACTAAGCAAACTGAAAATCTTGTAGGAAATTCTAAAACAGCGAGACAAGAATATTCGCCTTTTTGCCTCCTACCGTTTTAATCCTGGCGCATTAAAGACTTCAATTTTGATTGACCAGTTAACGTTTAATCGTAATGTCTCGTCATTCTTTATAATGATCGTTTTATGTTTCAATTGGGATACTACAAATCGGTAGTTATAACGCAAAGCAATATAAGTCACGTGCTTTTATTTTTTAGATACATATTACGATTTACATTTTTGAACACAGTTACTAAATATTGGACTTCAGTCAGATTGCATTTCTTTTTTTTTAAGGAAAGTTTGTTTTCGGGCACGTTTTTGCAATAAACTTACAAATTCTATGTTGCAGAACTCAATTAATGCATAAACTCAATCTATTGAAAATCTTTTGACTTATGTCAGTTTGCCTTATATCCACAAGAACACTAGCAAAAGATAAGATGTAATATATATATATATATATATATACATATATATACATATATATATACATATATATACATATATATATGTAGTATATATATATACTATATATATATAGCGATATTTATTGAATTATTCCTTAATTCCATCTTTTCTCGCCGTTATGTCACACAAATTGTTTAACGTGTTAAGTTACATTCTGTTTGTGACTTTTAAAATCCTTTTTGACATCAAATACTGCCTGGGCTCTTTTTGAAACACCATACATACACATATGTCGAATTAAAAAGCCTTTCAAGTTTATACTATCTTGCTACTTTTGTCACATTTTCGTTAGTAGACCGCGGATTTGTGTGCAAATTATAATTTTTATAAGTAAAATTGTAGAAATAGAACTCAAATACGGGACTGTTTCACCCTCTAAATATTATAATTTCTATCGTATTTTTAATATTTTTAATATTTCTCCATATTATGTGCATTTTGTACTTTTCTTTGCATTTAAATTTGCCATAAATGGGTAAAAATTCGCAGTCTGTTCATCAGTTTCTTTCTTCTAAAGTATCTCCTCTTTCATTTCATCAGTTAATACAACAAGTTTCTTTTTTAGTGTCACCGAGATAAAATATTATCACCTGCAATATAAATTTCATACTAAAATAATAAGGGAAATAGACAGGCAAGATAACAGAATATGAAGATAATAACTTATTCTTCTGCTAGAACATTTGGATAGCAGACACTGGAGATTCTACTAAGGGCTACGAAGAAAGATTATTCTAGTAAGGCGAATTTATATAGTTTACCATTGGGGAATAATGTGTTAGCGTATGTTTCACATCGATTATATTTTCGCATTTTGAATAGTGCACCGGATGCAAAAAATTGTATAATTTTTATTCTGCTGCAGAAATATTTGACGTATGTTGATTTATCACGTCGTTTTCGAATTACTTAATTCAGAATTTTTTTGTAACTTCGTAAAAATTTTCCATAAAAAACAACTCATGCCAATATTGCTAACCATAGTCATGAAACCTACAACTTCATGATTTAATTGGATACAGTTGCTATAAGATATGTGTAATTATAAATAATACCCACAGCGACAGTGTAATATGCCAAATATTCTTTAAAAATTTTAAAAAATTGAAATCTGTTGAAGAAAATTAAAGATACTAGAGTATCATTTCGCTCTTAAAAAAAGGCAAATATTGACAGGAGTTGCTGTTGCTGTAAACTACTCAAATATTCTTAGTATTTTTATTTACTCTTTATGTGTCGTCTGTTGATGTATTCTCTAAATTAGAACATTCATATTTATTTTGTATTCCTGTGGTAAATTTTTGTGCATTACAATTAATTTACACAAGATAGGTATTTCTGAATAACGCAAAAATCGGTAGAACTGTTACACTTGCGTAATATTATACAAATTTTAAGTCAACAATTATCGAACCTGTTTTTAATTTCACTCCTCATAGCTTAATTTTCGACTATTGAAAAATATACTAAAAATCTCTGGCTTTAATGTAAAGTACTTTTTGATGGAAATGAATTTAATAGAAAAGTAAAAATAAGACATTACGTACAATATAAAGTATCACTGTTAACAGTAATACTTTTTTCATGCAAATGGAAGTAAAGCAAAGAAAATGTATCTATATTTCTCCTGTACTTTTATAGTTTATAATGTAGACTGCGTTCATGTGATTATACTACGAATATCTTTTCTACATATTTTTGTAATAAATATATGTAATGGTCAACTAATAAATACCCGCAATACGATATAATTTGTTTAAATCACATTATTGATTTTGTTCTTTCTATGACAATACAATTTCGCATTAACATCAGCGATCCATTGATAATATATTCTTCTCTTGTAAACAATAGCTTTAAAAAAACTGCAAATTTACAGAATTGTGACACTTTCGTACAGAAATGGGTCTCATTAAATCATTTAGACCCGGTGATTGTATCTGTATCTTGTCGCTTGCCTTTCCCGAAAAGCGATCTTGCTACTGCCTCATTTTTTTTTTTTTTTTTGTTCACTCCTTCTCCGGAGCAATCTACTTGTTTCACAGGCCAATGGTTATAAAACCAATCAGTGTAACCCGCTCGAATGGAAGGCTCGGCAGGTGCACAAAGAGCTGGTGCACGCAAAACGAACAAAATATTACGCGAATTCCGAAAACGCGGACAAAAACGTTGTTAGATTTGCGTGATTTTGCGTGAAAAACATATCTTTTACGCAAACCTGTCGCCGCTCACACGAAATCCATTTCAATTGCGACTTCGTCAATTCGAATTTCGTTTTATTCGACTCGGAAATCTGGTGCTTCTCTTTGTATTCTTCTTTCGTACCATTTCGGTAAAAAGCATGAAGGTTAGAGTTGTGATAGTTTACAAATATCAAAAATAAAGAATGATTCTGATAGTGATTAATTGACAAATTTTAGTGAACGAGTTTGTACAACTAGGAATCTAAAATTAGATTTTCTATCGCATATTATATATACCCACTATATATACAGCTCTTTTATATTTTTTATTTTTCATTTCTTGCATAATATATTGAGAAAAGTAAATTGAGTGTTAAAAATAAATTGCTAAATAAAAGAACAAATTAAAAAATAATAAATGAATTATTAAAAATATAAACAAACAGATTGTTTTATAATTTTATTTTAATAAGTTTTACGTATATATTTCAAACTATTAAGTTTAAAAACAATTTTATTGCTTAATACTAAATCTTGTGGCCAGAATCGTGCGGCTACACGAAACACAAATTGAAAACTCCTGGATTAATTCATTCCAAAAATTCACATTCAATTATCTTTCACTAGTTGTAAAAAAGCTGTCACCACAAAGGTCATCATCTTTTTTTAGAATCTTCAGTTAGAGCGGCCCTCTTAATGAAGTTCTAGCTAAAAGAAAGAAAAATCGCAATTAACGCGGCGTTTCGTCGCACGTAATAGCTCCGCCAATTTTGCCGAATATGCAAGAGGCCGCAGAATCCTGTCAGGACATCAATTTGCGCTATGCAGCGTGCTCGTTCAATCTCCTTCGAAGGTCCTGCCGACGGAATCACATTCCTGGGCGGTCTCGTTTCCCTCCCTTCAGGAAAATTCAGGGACCACTAAAGGTTTTCGTTAAATTATTCAGAGCCACGAGTCGACCCGTGGAAGGGCGATTTCCTTTCGGGTGATCGATCAATTAAGTCGACGACTATCCCGGAACAATCGTGCTTTATTATCTGACGAATCCTGATTCCATTTCATTGTGGTCATTCATCTTATGCTGCGTTTCACAATCACAGAATTGGATTTTACGTCTTTTCGTTGCTGCAATACTATAGATCATGGCCTACCACGATGTTATTTCTCTAATTATGTGTCTTGACATTCTGTTGCAAGATAATATTTAACGAAACATTGACCCTTACAGTCGTCTAGTTTCAGTCTAATGAAGTCTTATACAATAAATCAGAGGAAGTTAGTATCGTACGTTTAATGTTTGAAAAATAGATGTGGACGCAGTTAAAAAATAAACTAGAAAAGAAGTTTAGGAAGAATCAATAGAAAATTAGCGATCATTTTACAATTAGGTGATAAATATATCATTAAAGTACACTCACTCTTGCATTAATTAATTATGCTGTTGTAGATTTGTTCGTGCGGCACATACATACATCATTTGAAAATTCAAACTAAATTAAATAAATGAATTAATACTTACATAATTATTCTTTAGTAGTTAGGTATAATAATTTAATTTTATGTATTGATTTCTCTATTTACATGCTCGTCAATTTCAGACCAATGGAATATTTGACACTTTTGAACAAATAGTTTATAATTAGTTATTGAAGAAAAAGTTTTTGAATAATTTTTAATATTGCAATTTATT
This sequence comes from Eucera pruinosa, assembly GCA_028830335.1. Classification (NCBI taxonomy): domain Eukaryota; kingdom Metazoa; phylum Arthropoda; class Insecta; order Hymenoptera; family Apidae; genus Eucera; species Eucera pruinosa. The sequence continues at coordinate 14,991,806 of JAMYCR010000012.1, forward strand.
ACTCATGTGTGCTGTTTAATTTTTGTTCTTTACTTTTTAGTTAGATTATCGAAAATATCTGAAAAATCGTGAGACCGTTATAATGAATAGCTTGTACCTTAAATTCTTTAGTTTTTTTTATAATATCAAATTTTCTTAATGCCTTTAATAATTTAACAACTACACCATATGTCTAAATTTCCTCGATGTTCAAATAGTTATGAACAACAGTGTATTTATACAAATAAAATAGATATATTTCATTATATAGGTATTGCTATTGCAATATCAGCATTGTTTTAATAAAAGTCATCGTTCGTTATTACGTCATATAGATAAAAAGATACGAAATTATATATTTACACACTTTTCAAAGAATAAAATTTAAGAAATACTTCCACCAAAATGATGGATTATAAGCAAATTATCAGTAGTAAATATTAAAAATGTAAATGTATTGCTATTTTACTGCAACAAGTATATGACTAAAAAATGAAGATATTCTGAATTATTATAATTTTGTAAAAATATCATATTGGAAAGCTAAATTGGTGTATGATATTAAACAAAGACAAAAATATTATAGTATCATCATTCACCTATTCGTTTTGTACCAGTAACTTAAATCCAGGAAATTAGGAATCGTGTCATTATTGTAGCAAAGGTGCGATATAATACAATAACTAGTACTAAAACAATTTTGTAATTGTAATGTGGCGGCCCTCCTGTACTTGCCATCAAACGGGTAAACTAAATAGGACTTTCTCGAATATGGTCATTCCAACTATCTCGTCCATATATATACCGCCTTTAACCTGCCTTCTAATATCCTAACGTCTAAGACAGGGCCTGCTACGTAGCCTTACCGACGAGTCCACTAGCAAGGCCCAGGACGAAACGCACGCCCTTCCTTTTTCCTATCTTTCCCCCTGTCAACAACGCCACTTCAGTAACATAAGATAATGTGTAACGAACCTAAATTAGGTAGTAACTGTATAAGCGTATAAAGTGGTTAAAGATACTCAAAGGATTAATCGTAATGCGGGTTCGGTAAGTGTCGTTTTTGATCTTTCTAAACGCGCGAACTTTACGATCGATGGGAAGAATATTGTCGTCAGATCGGCACCGTCTGCCACGGGAAATGGTGCGACTTTTTCACTGACGTATATGGGAGGCTTTACGACATCGCGGTGTAATATCGGACGATATTTCCGTCACGTAAATTCGTAACGGCCGTTCGATGGAGAGCACCGAGAATTCGATTGGAAAACGATGGCCTGGAGTTGAAATGTGGAAACCGTATGTACGAGTTCGAGGAATACGCCCAGAACAGGCTCTTACCTTTTAGACACAGTGGTTTTTACACTTTGCTCTAGCCACTGCCTCTTAGAGTGAATTTAAAATGCCAATTACATTTTTAGAGACAACTTTAACCCTTAAACTTTTCGTTTGTAAATTATTTAATAACTACAAATATCTATGTGTAATTCTTGTATATATATATTATATGACAAACAAACGATTGATTAGAAACGTGTAGAAGTTTATTTAATATAAGTTAAAAGTTATTTCTAACATCGTATAATTAGATTCTAGTAACAATAGTTAATACAATAGAGTTTCCCCTGTCCGAACTAATAGGGAGACATGTGTTCGGATGAAATGTTTTTCAGATAATGGAATAATAAGTTTATGAATGTTATATGTATTTCATTTATTTAAATATAAACCAAGAAAGTTAATAATTTGTTTCAATATTATTTATAGATCATATATTTTTTCGATGCAAACTACGTAATTGTAGCTTGTAATTGTTTTAACATAAATAACTTATATTGTAATTGAGGATGTAAATTCATACTGTTATATACATAAGAAAAGAAGCTCAAGTTAAATAGACAGTTGTTTTATGCTTTAAATATTCCAATTTATACTTTGCTATAGATATTTTATGTTCTTGCATATTATGTAAATCCCATAACTTTTGTGGGTAGTTAAATTTCTTATAAATACATAAAAATCTGCAGTCTATTTATGAAACACTATCGGAATAGTTTGTTTCAATCAAGTTTCTGATTTTCTTAAAATTATCATAACTATATTTGCGAATTTATTTGTCTATTAGCATTAACGTACTATATTTTTCAAACTTATTATATAAATGCTAAATATTTATATGTAAAAATAACTGCTGAACTATTTGGTGAACTTTAGCTGTCACTGTTAAATTTGTGAAGTTTTTGCAAATGCACCAATAAGGATTAACAGTGTAGTGATAATAATCTTAGCAAGTAACGATGCAATTTGTCCCTTCATCGTAAGTCTTAATTGAAACACTCAATTACGCTAACTGTGTAACCCTGTTTTTGGAGATTCAGTTAGGCGCCTTTGGAAATCACTCGAGTTACATAGTAAATATATGCTAATGATAGACCCAGATTTCCGAATTAACGAGACAGCCGCAGGCTTAAAATGGGAATTTATGACGAAGCAATATTCCGAGGCACGAACCAGAAGTTTCTTTAGAACGAAAACTTTCTTTGCAAACTTCCTCCTGTAAGTAAAACTTGAAACCTGCATAATTGACATGAAATTTCTGGCAACCGGGAAACGTTTTTCAGTAAAAATCCAGTGAACCTCTCGTGGGAAATACGCAATCCTTCTTTTTCATCGCATAATCTCCGTGAAAATTGATGACGGATGACGTGCACATCGACGTCTTGCGTTACATGAAATTTCAAAAGGAAATGCTTGACACCATTTCCATGAATGATCGCATACATGTGGCCAGGTAGCTTTTAATACTCGTGTACTTGAACGAATATGGAACGTGGAATCATACCAAGCTTACCGGTAAAGATTATATTCAGTACAAGTGATATATCTTAAAGTTATTCTTACGTTAGTATTTGATAATTCTCTAAATATTTATACTAAATGATTAAAATGCATACTCATAATACTGTAAAAACTTAAAACAATATTATTGTAAAAGTTTTAAAATAAAATAAAATTTTTAAAAAGGTATTACAAAAGTTGTAAGATTATTATGACTAAAAGTGCATTCTATTAAGGTTACAAATTAAACCCATTACAACAAATTCTCGCAGATATTAATTATAAGTATTTCGATAAATGATTTTAAAACATATTCAAGAAAATAGAATAAAAATAAATTGTAAATACTAAATAATGATATGTAGTAACAGTAAATAACAGTATTAGTGATTGATCATATATTCTTATACAATGAGTATTCCGCGCAACTGAGGCAAGCTATATCTTTAAAACATTTTTTAGGTAGAAAAATGTAATTTTAAGCATTCTTATGGATTAATGCATTTAAATAATTCATGTGCGCCTAAATTAACTATTTCCAGTAAGTCGAACAATTTATTACCTTTTAATGTTAACTATTATTTTTCCTCACAATACTAGAATTGTATTTTGGAAGATAAGGTGCTAGTTTTGGAAAGAAATCCTTATGATAAAGACTTAAGGACATTATTTATTAAACGTTATGCATTTCATTTCACTGTAATTGATGTACTATTAAACCATTTCATCAGTTCGTGCGGAAATACTTTTGTTGGCCAAATACACATAGTAAAATAATATAAATCAAATTGAACTAACTAATGAGAATCTAAAACAAAGCAAACACACTTTCTGGCAAATTTCGTCCCTACTATTAGGATAGTTAAGGTAAGTGTGGGAATTACTGTAGAGGTATCAATTACTGCTGCAACCTATAAAATTAATATTGTTCGATATATAACTTCATGAAAATATACCAAAGTAGTTTTTTTAATGTTTGTTATTAATAATTAATAAAGGATAAGTAATAGTAACCTCATTTTATAGTCATTTATTGGGCTTCGATATTCCAAAATACAAACATTAGTTTCAATTTTAGGAAACATTAGTTGCAATAAAATATGAATAATGGCAGTTCTAAATACCCAGTCAACCGATGCTTATGTTTCCGTTGTTATCAATAAAGTGACCACTCTAAATTAACTTTTAGATATATTAATCATCGCTTTATGTAAAAATCGGTGCATATTTTCATTATTATTTATTTTCTAGTACTATTGACGAACGTAATATGTATTTGGTGCGCAGTAATTTCTGCATGGCTATGGTCTCTTTATATTACGTTTTTGAATAAACTTTGTACTTTCAGAATTCTTATATTTTGAGAGAGTATAGGTAAATATCCAAGCTAAAGGGTGATGTATTGCAAATTATTCATTTCTTTGTAGAGGTCTTATTTTCTTTGTCAAAGCTCGCTTTCGTTGAAAACTCGCAACAATACCCACACTGCCCTGTGAGTTATAAACCGAAAGCAATGTATAGTTTAAGCTCGATTTGCATTATTCTATCACATAAATTTCGTAGAAGCAAAATATATCTTTGTTAGTGGGATACACGATCAACATTTTTTTTCGGATATTTCGATTGGAAATTTTTAAAAATCCAGAAATTCTAATTTTTCATTAAAGTTATGTAGTGACTGCGTGTATATTTTTATTGTTAATTTTGCACTTAAGGAAGTCTGTTATATAAAATGATTGTTTAAAATGAGTTGTCATCTGAATGTATTTACCACTAATTCCTTCATAGTTAAAAAATATTGCGAAATGTAATATCAAGACATCGTGGTGTAAACTTATGGAACTACCCAATATTATTCTAGAAGTTAAAGGATATGAATTAAATTTGATTAAATAACTTTAAATGTTATCGCATTAACACGTATCGTGTTTACATTTAACTTTCAGAAAGCGTGGTGAGAGATCGTGTGAGAACAACAATTCCCCTTGGTAGTCTCACTTTAGACGAGTACTTATGCCATGCACGTACGTCGTGACTAGTTTCGTCTTAAATCGACTCTAAAAGCATGTTTCAACATTGACTCCATGTAACAAGTCTCACATTAATTATTGCTAATACGTATGTATGCATTCTACGTATAGCAAGCTGAATTTGTTCAAGTTTTCAGAATTCATTGGTTATATTAAAAGATAAATCCTTCAATTCATAGTACGATAAAAAAAGATCGTAAAATTATACAAAATATATTGGTACATTATTATTTCATGTTTTATTTCCATTTACTATAACTTCTCGTATTTACAGCAAAATCCGTTTTTGTTCGATTATACACGTCTCTGTAATGCATTTGCTAGTGGGAAATGTAATTCGATTTAATTCGATACTGGTTCAACAAAATCGGTACGTTAACAAACCATGTCATGTGCATCATGTCCACATGAAACATATAGTGGGTGTCACTAATGAAAATGCTGCTTTTATGGAATTTTTGATCTTATGCCACATCATGCTCATCTATAACCTATGAATGTTCATCATAGGGGAAAATAAAATAGAAACACTAAATTTTATTTACATGTTTATCTATCAGGTTATCTTATTGATGTGTTATAGAAATTACAGACGATCGACGATTTACAGACGTATTAAAAGAAACATTGAAATTATTAAATTATTATTCATTATTAAACGAAAAATTGGAAAGTTCATCAACAGACGAAAAAATATTAGTAAAAGGAACTGTATTAAGGAACTTTTATGAATGAATTACTTTGTTTCATTTTTTTCAAAAAGAAAATACATTATTTATAGGATGACCTAATATCTACTTATACCAATTCTCAATTAAAATGTTGAAACGCATAAAGTAATTTCATTGCTACCTAAAATCCCGTGAAATTTCAATGGTTCTGTCAATATCGCCCAGCTTCTGCATGCTCATATTCCATAAATCAATGCATTTCCACCATCCATCTATTTGCAGCTTAAAAGATATGTGCAGTGACAAAGACCATGAATGAAAAAATATAAATCGTATTGTTAAATGAAATTCATATTCGTTACATTTAATTTATTACTGCTTTACCGTGCCTCCTTAAAAATATCAAGTACGAAATATCGTTTCACTCTGTCACTGAATGAATACAGACTTAAAACAGCTCAATGTTCGTAAATAATAGTACTCCCTTTATGCCAAAACTATGAATGTGTAAATTTTCACTTTTTGAATACAGAAGTAAGTGAAATGGGAAACAAATTCAAAAACAAAAAATAATAATTGTTTATAGTTAAATTGAACATTAAAACAAAAAATAGCACCTGTAAAAGAATTTAAGGAGTATTTGCAAAATTATCTGACTATACTTAATTATACATTTAATTGTGAATTCATGTTCTTATATTGGTATAAAGAGAGTTCTATTAAATTGTTTAAAAACAATAAAATTGTGATATTAGTTTAATAACGCCATGTAATATTTAACACTTCACTACTTATTGGAAAAGAGATATTAAAGTAAAAGCCGTATATTTTCTAAATCAAAGAGAGGAAAGCGCCGCACTGTAGTTTAATATTTATACTTAATATCTAATACTTAGGTTAATATTTGGTAAATTATTATTCATAATATTCATTTAGGGGGACAATTCTAAAACAAACGTGAAGGAGTTTTATAGTCAATATTTATAGTGTCATATTTATGTTTAAAATTTACAATGAATAATTTAAAAAATATCGAATGATTTGAACATTCATATACTACAGAAATTATAGAAGAAAGAAATTCATCATATTTAATTTCATATATATACGTTTGTAAGGCAAAACGAGGTAAGTCGTGTTTTCAGAAAATTAGAAATCATCCGTTAATTCAGCTCTAAAACATAGAATCTATACGTCCATCTGACAAAAATGCAGAGAAGTAAATTTCTTGTGCTCAAAAAATGAATACAATCCATTAACAACAGTATTGCTACCTTAAGTAGCAATTTCTCGAAAGTGAGAACATGTCACTTATGTTGTTTTGCTTTGCAACCAGAGATATGCTACGTAGAGTTTAAAATGGAATACCCCTCCCCCTACCCCTCCCTAACTAAAACTCTATCTACTAATCTTCCGTTTCTCAGAATACTTTAAAATATTTGGTATTCCACATGTTTTTCACACCTTAAGCATAGCCGGAATATTCTATGTGCTTAGTAGAGCTCTACAAACAGTTTCATTTTTGTCCTAACTACGTCATAACTAGTTTCAGTGGTTTGAATCATCATTTTTCGTAAGTTTAAAAATGCTGCTTAGGACAGTTAAGCTAAAAATGATAAAGTCGTTGAATAGTCGATATTTATGTAATATTCAGTCTCATAATTAATAAACGATATTTAATATATAATATTCATATCCATTATTTATATTAAATAATTGTTTAATTATGAAATATTTTAAGTAATAATACGTTACAACACAACTTAGCCGTCAAACGAAATCGTCAAATCTAATTAATTCTACGGCACGTAGCTTTTAAAGCAGAGCGGTTGAATGGTCGATCGTCCACTGTCACTTTTACCTTTTATCATATTAATAATCCACGCCGACAATTATCTTTCCGCTTGAAATTTACGTCGGTGCATGCGTGCATCAACGATAGCCACACAAAACTCCTATGTACTCCTATCAATTGGCCCCTTCCCCCACTCTCTGAGAACCACATTCGTTTGATCCCCCCACATACACCCAATTTACTAAAAGCAATGAATTTTTACCATACACGCGTATGGTATTACGCGGTTATTTACAAAATGCGCGCACGCGAACGCTTTTCAGCACACTGGGACGTGGTGTGTACGGTATCGTCCATTCCGGCTGGCCGTTCCAGCGAAAGTAATGAATTTTTATTGGACCTCTCGCCGCTGCATCGATGCAAGAGAGAGCCTTTTTCATCGTGAAATCATTAGCAGCGATTCGCCGTTTACCAAGGGCAATGCATTTTTACGAGACCGTGACGTCACACCGTGGTTTGCGAAAGACAGGTAACATCGTCGCGGTTAAACGAACGACCAAAACGATTCACCATGGCTCCCCTACCCATGGTCTGGTCTCCGGTCTGCTTGGCGTACGCGATTACTTTTATTTTTTAATTGGGTTACTCAAACTAATTAATTCTCGGCCAGGGTAGCCTCTCATTAATGCGACAGAGAAATTAACGACGGAAAAAAAGGGACATTGATGTTCACGTAGTAGAAAAGTCGGTAATTTATGGCCCGCGTATAAATGGTCCCTGCGTGTAAAACACTTTTTACGTCAACCTTCTCACACCCTTCCTCCCCCCGCCGATTCCCACTCTCCTATCTGTCTCCATCGATGAATTTTTCAAAAACTGCGTTGATCGAAGCCGATTGATTGGCTTCGTTGTCCTTGGTCACGCACTGGTAGTATCCTTCGCTTTTGTATGTACATGTGTAATTTCTTTTTAATTGAATGTACTATATGGACGTCAAATATAATGGCACATGTTTTAACCAGACATTTTTTGTTCGGATTCTGCATTTCATTTTTACACCATTAAGCTTCTACAGACGCATATTGTTACTATTAAATTAAAGAAATCTAGTTGGATCTAATTGTAAGTCATTGTTACATAGCGGATCTTTATGCAATTATGGAAAATTTAAATGTTCGAAATACTGTAGAATGCATATGATGCACAAAAGATTGAAAAATATTCAGAGTAAAATACATCTTAAAATATTTAAGGGATACACACAATCTGTATTAAATTCCATATTTTCATTTTTCCAGAAAGATCCACAGTCTAGTCATTATGAACTATATACCGAAATAAATATAATAGTGTGTAAATACTTTTTATAACCAGTACACGTTATACAGTATAGACTATTAAAAATTATACTGTAATTTACATAATTAATGAAATGTTACGTATATTCCAAAAAATACAATATTTCAAATAAAATTGTTTTCCAACGGAATCTTATATTCGACAACACACTGTTAATTTGGTTCAATTTAGAATTTACAGTTACATAAAGTATGTAAGTAATAACTAAAATAGAGCTCCAAATTTGCATTTCATGAATCATGTGAATTACTGTATGCCATTAAACATAGTTTCAGACGTGTACTATACAAATATTTTAAGAAAAAATGTTATGAAGGTAGTCTACGTATAAAACAAATTAATTACAACTGCATAGTAGCAGTTACCGAGTAGCAGTTTTTATTTTTATAGTTTTGGATATTTTCAAATTGGTCATTTTTATTAATGCACGCCGTATACATGAAGGGTAGGTTTTTAGAAGAATCTTTAATTTAAAGGGGATGTCTCTATGTTTTCAATTATGATGTTATGAAAGAAATCTCCAAACGTGAAGGTATGCTAAACCTTTTACTCCTACAATAGAAATGTATGTAAAACATGCGACTGTCTTCAGAGCTTTTTTATTATATAATACAGTAGTACTTCGGCTTATGTTTTCTCAACTTGCGTCATTCTGCACTTACTTTGTTTCCATCAGTGCTGTCATATCTTTATTTAAAAACTTAGTTTCCTGTCCACATGTGTAGTTTTATCAAGATATTGAATACAAACAAATTCAACATTGCTTATACGTGTTTAAATCGAAAACTAATATCATAGTTAATTTAAAAAGATATATTCGTACACTAATCAGACATCAAGGCCACCGCGAGTTTCAACTTTATATTTCAATGAAAAAAAGGATGCATAACATGTTTACAAACAAAACCAGACATCATAAAGCTTTTTGACATTGGATTGAGAATTTATAAAATTAGTGCAAAGATAGAATTGGCAAACACCGCGTCAAAAAAGTATTATATTATATTATTAAACACTTTTAATATTTGCATATCGTGGCTATACTAATAAATCACATTAAGTTAAAGAATTTCAATTTTTACTTCGTTGTACGTGAAAAACCATACAGAAATTATTTTCTTATATAATGGTAATGTAGACTAATTGTAAGTCATAACATTAGAAATAAAGAATTGTTTGCATTAAATTTATATCAAGTTAAATTCAATTTCTGACCAATACATTTCTCTAAGTCTGCCATAACAAAAAATTGTTAATGAGTGCACAAATTAATTTCAATAATATCATTTCCCATCAAAGACAGAATAATTCGTTAGCTGCTAATCAAATAGAAAACAATCTCTCATAATAATTGAGAAGATTTAGAACATTCAAACTTTCTTTGATATTTTAAAAATAAACACTAAAATGTGTCAAAATATGTACTGAATTAATGTTTACGTTTAATATATTCACAAGTGTACATTATTGCAATTAGTTTAGTATTGGTCTTATGCTAAAAGAACCTAACGTTCAAAAAAATTTCACGAACTGCACGAATTTATATCACACATCATTTGATTAATTTCTAAATAGAAATATCTTAATTGTTATTGTTATTGTAGATTATTTGTTTGTGATTCTTTGCAATGATATGCATTTCAACTAAATGTAAATTTCTAATACGATTTTATATTGATCTGTTAAGTACCACGTTAACGTAATTTTAAGCTATCAAATTGTCAATCTTGCACAGACAACACGTTACTCTCCGCTAGAACAACTTCCGTACTCTGCGTACCGGAAATAGGAAACCATCGGAAATGTTTACATGTCCCTTACCAGTTCCCTTAAACACAGCGGCAACAGTTTCACCCTGTTAGTTTCAAGTGCAATTTTGAAACTATCACCAGGAAAAAATATTTTCCAATAAAGTAGGAACGTTAAACACTTTTCCAACAAAAGCACTGCACATAGCAAAGGAACACGTCCCCTACCCGTGAACAAAATATTTGCAAACAAATATATCTTACCTTGTCTACTTTCACCCCGAGGTAGCACCCTGAATTCACACTGGCATCACCTATATGAACTCCGACGGAGCGCACTAAAAACTCGCCGGACTTCGAAACTCGCGAAAAATTTTTATAAGGGTGAAAACGCACCCCAATCGAAAACCATGATACGCGAATGACTCGCTGGACGCGACTGACAGTACCGTGTTGCTCCACGTGGGCTCCAACCACCCCATGAAACCTACACAATCACGTGACGGAGTCTGCACGAGCGTAACGTACACTGAGAATCGTGAAAGGGAGGGGGCTGCGATCATGCGCAGTAGTGGAGGTTTCTCGGATTCGAACTTTCCACTCTCTTCCCCTTTTTCTTGTTAAACGCGTAATTAGCAGCATTTCGCGGCTTCGCAGGCCGATAATCGGTTATGGAATGCAATCGCTACCGGGTTGATGCTCCTATCGCGCCTACTTCCGCCATCACGATGAACAATCTTTTCTTCGATGTGTACAAGGTGTCTGCTAAATCATAGTCCGACGAATAGGGATGTAATTCTTTAAGAATAAGGAATTCTTTAATTCTAAAAGATTAGGGAAAAAGTTTTTGGATCACTTGCGTAATTTGCGGAAAAAGTAACACCTTGATTGCAACACGGGTTTTATATGTTCTGCCCTAGGGCTCATAGAAAACTTTAACAGATTTCAATACAATACATCCTAATATTTGATTTGTGTAAAATATTATGGTTTAATAAAGATGTGTAATCGTTAGATAATGCACTTTTTGTTTTATAATATTGTCGACAATATCCATTCTATTTTAGTTATTCTAAGCAATTAGGGCATTCCGGTCACTGATGGCCACCATGACACCACTAAGAAAAATTCCGGTCACAGATTACCAACGTGGCAGCCAACGTGTTAAATGTTATAATGGAAATTTAAATTAAATGTATTTATTGTAATGCTTAAATGGTAAAGTAGATATACATTTATTTTGTGAAATAATATGGGGTAATTGCTTTCAGAAATATACAAATGGTGTGCACTTTATTTCTGATGCACATCCTGTTTAGAATGTAACAAACCTCATTCACAAAGTTTCGTGATTTGCATTCTAACTCTTTACCTTACGATTTTCTTTAGACATCATACACTGTTACCTTAACTATTTATTATTTCAACAATGTGCCAAATGTGAAAAACTGAAGTGTTATACGTAATTTGTACTTGATAATTTACAATGTATTTTTATTCTATTTAGACTGTTATATGCACAATTGTAATTCGTGGTTATAAAGTAATACATTTAGTATTTTCTATTTGCTTCTTATGTATGATCATCTTTTTGTCAGCTGTACTATGATTTGTTGAACATCCTGTATATGACGATAGAAATATGAAGGATGTGCTCTACCGACACGGAAAGTCACTCAATTCCTAAATTCTGATTTTCATGAAATGTTGCCTGTTTGCATCTTTTTCAGCTAAAATGCTTGGGAAGAAGCTCTTTCACTAGAGGGAATGAAATCACCTGGCAATATTTTTTCATTTGTTCATTCTTCAAATACAATTTCTTGTAACAGTATTAGATAGTGAGAAATCAAATATACAAATTATTCAGTTTCTTGTGCTTTGCCACCTTACTGTATTAATGTGTCCGTGATGTGCAATTTTTGAAAAAAGTGAATTTTCTTACAATTTTACATATAAGATAAATTCATTTTGATTCGTGATACTTTTTCATTTGTATCCAGGAAAAAGTTACCAGACCCAATTTAGTTAAACAAAAATTAAAAAAATAGGAGAGCAGTCTTTATATTAAAAAATAAATAGAACCTTATAAACATTCATAATCGAATAAAATTTAAAAGGGTTTTTGCGTGTTTACTCTGTTCTAGTGGCGTTGTTTCTCCCAAATGTTAATTAATTCAATATCAAGATATGACAATTCTATTAAGAGAGACATATCGCCGTGTTCCAAAGAAATGGCTCTCCTGTAACATGTTTTTTTATCCATTTTGACTCATTTGCTCAGGATATAAAATAGCAAATTCAATCAAACTTTCTAGGTGACTCCTAACAAGTTGTTGAGTACACCAAATAGAGAAATAGTATTGCCTATGTTGGAAGAAAAGAGTAACTATTTACCAGTTTTTGAAGAATTCTTTATCCATCTTGTAACTTCCTCTTAAAAAATTTATAACACATTCATATAATCAATTTATTTGGTACCATTAATAAAACATTCAATTAAAATTTCATTAAAATTGTTTTCGCAGTTCAGGAAAAAATGGATCACAATGTTCGATACTCTCTTATACAGATAAAATGGGTTATGAGATTCTTTAAAATTCCAGGTAGGTGATAGTAGAAGAGCACCTTAACATAACGTAATCTTAAAATTATTATACAGAAAAGGAAATGTTATTTCTAATTAAGCAGGGTGTTTCGTAAAATTTCAATTTTATATATTTTCATTTAAATATAATTAGTCACATTAATACTGACTTATCATTATATATTAACTTATTTAACTCGTCCTTGGAAAATGCGAATACATATTAGTAGTTACTAGAAAATTTTTAAAGCTATGGCTGCTTTATCAAAGTTGTCCCTGACGGTAAAATATAGAGCAAATACTATATGCATAAAATTGATTATTTTGGATGATCTACTGAAATGTAAAAACGTATAATGTTCATTTACATATTTACTGTTATATATGCATTCTTACATCACTGTATAATATTTGATTTCATTTAAGAACACGTAAGAACTGTTTGTTCCACACCAGAGCATCAAATGCTCGTTTTTTATAAAATTATTTTTCCTTTAAGAAAGATTTATAGTGATTGGAGAGGTAATATTCTTCGTTGGAGCGGCGCTTTCATTAAACGTTGGATGAGATGAAACTACCCAGGTAAACCTACTAATATATGAATAGTACCTACACAGTTTACTGTAGAACATCAAATGAAAAATCGTATGCTTTAAATAACATTAAACATCGATTTTGTGCTTTATACTTTGTTGCAATTTTTACTTTCTTATTGTATTGGGGCTTGCAGAAAAAAGTTGTTACCTAAATTTCAATGTTTTTATTTGTACATTTTTTTTGCTCTTTCAAAATACACAAAATTTTGTTTAGAATTATGAATATCCATGATTTTAATGTAGCATTTATTTAGAATATTCATTAATATGCTAATGCAAATGAAGAAAATGCCACTTCCATTAAAATCTGCAATTCATATTTTTTCATTCGATATAAAATATATATCGTTCCTTGTTTAAATATTAAGGTAAACATAATAAAAATAATTTTGCCGGAAGCATTTTTTTATTGTAGCAGCTCCGGAATGAAATACTGATCAATCAAAAATGTTGCACGTTTTTGTATCAGATTAAATATGAATTCGAATAAATCAAACTCTCAAAAATATAGCGCGTGGGCACCTATTGTTTACCTACAATATTTAATTCACTTTTATATAGAAATCGCCTTCTGAATGTTTCACGTTCCTGTGTTGTAGATAGATACAAATGTTAATAGGCCATGAATGTTTATAAATCAATATTATTCAGTGCTATTGAGCAACAACGTTTGTTATTTACTTAAAATAACAATCTTTTCCAAATTCATGTAATTAAGACTATTATGTACATATATATATATATATATATATATATATATATATACGATATGTAGAGTTAATTACTTATATAATATTTGAAATGCTAATGACTGCTTAATTTATTTACTGCTAATATTATTAAAATTAGTTCCAGTAGGTTATCCAGAAATCACATGTGGTTGTTGTGGCCCTTTTATCTTCTAAATTTCTTTTAAGCAACTAGTGACTACTATTTAATTTGTGTATAACTTTTCAAACTGCTGTATTCGAACCATCGTTAACAAATCTTTTGATTCTGTTCTTATTAACAGCAGAAGACCGTCTTCGATTACTTTTCCTTTCGAAATTTCCATTGCTATTATGAAATTGTTGACATTAAAATTGCACTACACTTTTGGTGATTGTATCTTTACCTAATACATACTTGATATTTCTAGCAGTTACTATTTCTTTATGACCCATTTTTAACGTATGTAAAAAAATGTACCAATTCGTTTCTTTTGCTACTATGTGCAATTTTTGTAGAGTAAACTAATAACAAATGAACTACAAGAAGCAAAACTAATGAATGATAATGACATATACGCTTTAGAATGATACACAACATAATCAATATGAATTAAATATTTATAGTGCACAAAATTATAAATATGAGACTATAGAAACTCGCAGTTTAGTTCCGGACAATCTAATACATGCTTTTTGTATATTTATTTAAACATTTGGTGACGATATAGCAAATTTTATATCGTGTTATACAAGGATTACTACTGTACACAAGATACTCATAGATATAAGTTTTATATATATATCTTATGTGATTTATACGATTCCATGATATTACCAATGGTAGCATTTTATAATAAAATTCAAGGTCAATGGAACCAATCTCAGATCTTTGAATTATTGCCGAAATTAAGTATACAAGTGGACTAATGCATATTGTTTTTAATGTAAAAGATTTATGAACCAAACATTAGTAATTTATTAAAGTTTAATCGTTGTATTGTCCAAAATATGGTGCCAAACTGAATCAACTAATATTTCTCGTTTTATATAACTAAACGACCTCGCTTTAGATGTGTAAACAAAAAATTGTTTACATTAGCTTTAACCGTAAAGAATGTATTCGTTATGCTTATTTTTTCTATTCCCCACTGTTTATGACAATAGATAATACTCTCTTTGCCTCAAAATAATTGTCACATTTATATATCTTTGTTTCGAATGTTAATAGTTTTTCATCAATTTTTAAGTGATCTGTACCAACTAGAATAGCATCTGTTAACGGTATAAGGTGCCCTAAACATGTAACTCAAACAAACAAATTTTTAAATTATGCAGAAGTTAGAAAGCGTGGACGAAAATTTCAGACCTAATAATCATAAACTGTACATGATAAATAACACTCGCAATTTCGTTTTACAATTTCTGCTATCACGCAGTGAAAATGATAGACATAAACACGGTGCCATACTTGCTGCGTCCGCAAAAATTTAAAGTGTATCACAGTAAAATAATGCTAAAGCCATATTAAAAGTCAAAGACTATCTTAATATGTAATATTTTACTATTTTAAAAAAATGAATTTTATTATTTTTAATTGAATGAGTTTCTCCTTCATCTTTCTTCCATACATATGTAACAACTATTAAGAGCAGTGATTTCTAACCGGTATTCCGCAAAATTATTAAAATTCGCAAGAACTTCCATGGAAAAAATGTAAGTAGGTACGGTTTGTTATTATTCTACATTGTAGATGCTTATTCTTGTTGTGATATTTATGTACTTGGCGATTTTAATGTTTCGTAAAATTTTCCTACAATTAAAAGTATTCTGTGACTTTGAAAACGTTAAGAACCGCAGATTTATAATTATTGGCTTAGCTATATTCTTTACAGTTCCTTACTGTACATTTGTAGCCACTCACGAGAAACGTCGTATACTTCTTAAAATTTTGAATATATAAAAGTGGATATTCTGAGGTCGAGTTCTTAGTTTTCACATATTTTCTCGTAAACAAAGACAAGAAATTAGCCATTTTTTAAACTGCATCTAATTTTAGTTAATAAACAAAATCAATGCCTATAAAATGTCCAAAAATCATGTATTTTATAATGGATACGAAAACTTACACTTTCATCTGAATGACTGTATATTTTACTATAATTTTCGATGCTTTACAATTCTTCATTTCTAAATAACTTTAAAGATTTTTCTTCATAGACATAATTAGACATGATTTCATAAAACTGTTACTTCCTTAACAACAAATGCAAATTTCTAAGCCAAAATTGGAAAATAAATAACATCGTATCACGTAACAGGAGATACAATGATGGCCAAGAAGGAACATTAATCAATTGCTTCCCAATAATCCGGGCATTGATTACGATGCTTGTTAATTAAGTCATTCGTTAATATTTTTTCTCATTTGATGTACTCGCAGGCATTTCCAAGCTCGCGATCGAGGCTGATAAGGATCGTGAAAAGGGAAACAGTGAAGGAACGACGTCAGAACGGAGTCGGTCGGTTTAATCAGGAAATTGATCTCTGTTTCGGAGTGAGCTTGTGCCCTAACGCTCGATGCTTTGGCGTTTCGTTAGCCGCAAATTACGCAAACCTCGACATTCAACGCTGGCGCTCTGAAACATCGAACGTGAACCGGTCCGTGATTTATGTACTTCGAAGATCCTGATAATAAAATCCTAATTACGCTCTGCAGGTACTGTATCTGGATGTAATTCGATTAATTAGAACGGCTCTCGAGTTGTACTCGATACGCGTTCGCCATTTTTTTTGAAAGTCGTGTATGTATGTGAAAATAATTTCCGTCACGATGTGTCAATTATAGAAATTTATAACGTTTAATTTAGATCATTTTGATAATGTAGATTTGCTAAAGAACAGTGAAGATACTGATTTAGAAATATTAAACGCGGAAAATGTAATTTGTTCCTATTTACACTTATAATGGAAGGTATCGATATTTTAGGAAAATTGAATCTTCATATCAAGTCACTCAGAAAACAACACGAAGAATTTTACTTCTCTAAAAATAAGATGATCAAATAACAATACATGTAAAGAACAAATAGTCATAAGAAATAGTATTAACTTTCTAGCAACTGAAAATTTGAATGATATGTATTGTGAATTAATACTTACCACTTTGAATATCTCTGAAATTATAAAAGTAAGGAAAAATTTGATCCGTGGAAAATTATTGGCTACCTTTTGCAAAGAAAACGTTACAATTGCATAATAATCATTTTAACGGTTTCTTTTAAATAATACTCTAAAATAATATAATTTGCTTATATTTTCTTCTAGTCTTCAGTCTTAACTATTCCTTTCATTTATCTACTAAATCTTCTGCCCCCCTTGCTTTAACTTCTTGAATCTTCAGAATATTCGTATTATTTAAGGAATGACCAATTGGATTTAATTTTAGTATTTCATTTTTTCTTAATTTTATGGTTATTTTGCGTCACCGCATCGCTCGTGGTCGGATAGAAGGCAACGCTTCTCTTGCTTTAACTTAATAAGGTAACGAGTGAATTTTGGTGGAAAAAAGTAGCTGACACTCGTGAACTAGAATGTAACTTGACTGTTTCGTATAACACTTGAGTCGTGAAATGTACGCGCATGACTATTGTTGAGCGTTAAGTTACTGTCCTCGAGAAGACACCCACTTAAACAACGTTGAAGGGAGACTGGCCTACGGGCCTGTGACTTCGGGAATCCCCAGGTGGCCAAAATATGATTGTCGTTCATTAAAAACTCATTAGCACGGTCATCGCGGGGCCTCGGCGACGACACTCGCTAACCCAAAAATTGCCATAAAAATCCCTCCACCTTCACGCATCCTGCTAACCCACACCTCCACAATTTCACCCACCAATAACCTTCCAAAATCCACTTGGACCCTGCCCATAGCTCTACCAAAGCCAACACATAAGGTTACATGCCACATCAGTAGCTTACAAGACACCGACACGAGACCATCAACCACCAGAACCAACACTTACACAAATCGCGCAATATATATGTGAATAAACTCTAGAAAACAACACCTATCAGTGAATCTTCTTTGCCATATTAATTTATTGCGGGAAATCGCAACGCGAGTGAGCAAGGTGCATACACCTAGTCGTCGTTTGCAATAACTATTCTTATTGAAGTGTACAATTTGAATGTTTCTGTTGAAGTGTACCGGTTGAATGCTTTTGACGGAGTGTGTTGAGATGTATGTTGTGTCCGACGATGTAAGATGTGTGTGTTTCCTATTGGTGAATTTGGATATTTTGGGTGGATGTGGCTGGAGGTTGATTGGATGGTTGCGGAGGTGTGTCGGGGTAAAGGGAAGGAGTAAAAAAATGCTGTAGATGGAAAGGGAGTTCCCAATTTAAAACTAAATTTTTGCTTTTTATGTGTAACGGTAGTTTATTCTGGCGCACGTGGTCAGGAGGCGGCACAATTTTCTTGGTCTTACGGTAAATGTCATAAAACGGTTTTGCAGCCCCTTGCAGCTGCTATGCCTGAATTTTGCGTCGCGACAGGATACTCGCGTTATTTGTGGAATTGACTAATAGGTTTAAAAATAGCGCTTTTAATGCCAGATACGATGCATTTAGAGGTAGGGAACAAGTTCCGCGGTCTATTTAAAGCCGAGCGCTAGCAATTTAATGAATAAAACGTAATAGAATTCTTCAATGCTTTTTAAAATGAGATTTATATACAGATTTTGCAACAAACTACGTATGAGGCATTTGGAACTCAAAATACGCAAATAATACTTTTGTTATTTTTACATTAAAAACGGAAACAGTTAATTAAATCGTCAAATATTAATATGGTAAATGTAAGTAATCGAAAAGAGTCTCCTAATAAGCATGTAAATTACTCTGATATTTTAATATTTGCAGCTTGGGACACACAGTGGGTTGCAAATAGTTTCAAAACCAATGTTCCAAATTCTTTCAAATGCATACTGCAAAATTTTGCATAGCTTCAAAATATGTGAAAGATACTTGGCAGATGGATGTTACACACGAAGGCAATGATGGAAGCTCGTATACAAAATTGTTGATTGAGATTTTTTTAAGTTATAAGGAATTCAATTTAGGAAGATAAGCGGTTGAAAGTGCAACGTTCTTTACACCGGGGCCACGCGGGTGGCCGACTCAAAGGGAATATTCAATAACGTATATCAGAGTAAACTTAGATATATGATCGGCTATATTGGTCATTAATCGAAACTGTAATGCAATTCAGCATATATAAAAGGCATAGAAGATGTTATAAAAAGGAAAATTTGTCATGATTTTTGTAATAATTCTTTAGTAACTCGTCTTTTTACAAAAACTTACCTGCTTACCTCGTACAAGGTATGGTAAATTGTAAGACACTTTGCGTTGCAAGACAATTCCATGAAACTTTATTCAAAACTGCAATTGATTCGTTACATTACATTAAACTTGACCACTGGCAGAGTATGGTGTTATTTTAAACAAATTGTTGACATTTTCACTGAATGAAGATAATCTTAAACATCACCATATTTCAATGAATTTTCATTAGATTAGAAGTTATAGACTTGTACGGCACATGTTGGTACTTTCTGATTTCACTCATACTAATATTTCTGATTCTCACCTCCATTACCCGTAAGAAGTCAACAAACTTTCGAAACGTAAATTAGAAATATTAATCGAGCAATAACCAATTCTGAGTTTAACAGGGATGGAAGTGTTCTGATTAGAGATGAGTCGAAACCTAATTCGCGAAACTCAATTCCGAAACTTTGTGAGGTTTCGAAACCCTCGAAACTCTCGAAACTCGAAATTTTCGAAACCTTCAATTCTTATTTTCTTCCGTTTGTCTGTAAGCACTATCTATTTTGTCAAGAACTAAAATTTCAACAAATCCACTTTAGAGAATTAAATTATTTATTAAATCTTATTAAATGAAGCTTAAAGTTAATTATAATTTAAATAAAGGAATAAACAGGAACACATCATGCGCTAATTAATAACTTTCTGTTTTATATTTCCTTGGTATGAACGACTGTAATGAATTGGTGAAATTGTATCGACTAAATTTGTCTAAATTCTAAACAATAATGACAATATTCTTGTTTTTTTCGCAAATTATTATTTACCTATGTTTTAAAAGTTTCGAATCATAAAAAGAACATTCATGTTTTCGAAACTCGAGACTGTTTGATTTTCGAGGTGTTTCGAGGCTTCAAAGTTTCGAATGTTCTATCTTTAGTTCTGATTACTAATGATTACTGATTCGTGTTCCACATCTTTGGTTCGTTGATATATATTTTGTCTGGGTCATAGAATGTGAATAACATGGAATGTGAATAAAATAAAGAATAGGATTCGACAGTTGTTTCACAATGTAGAAACCTGTACAACTACACATGTTCGGTCTCGTACAATACATACTTTTGCTTTTACGGTATTTGTTGAACTAGAATAAATTATTTTATAAGCTCATCGTCTTGATAGGAGCGAAACTTATTAGAGTAAATTCTCCATCCAAACCTCTAGACTTCACAGAACACATAGAATTACTTTTTAGGACGTTTTACATACCGTTTGCGTGTGCTTTACTGCGTTCAAGTTTCGATCAGCGAGCGATACAATTGTTTATATATCTAAAATAGTAGAAGTACGTCACCTTGATAATATTTAGTTGCGAAGTTTGGCTTGAAATGACACTAGGATATCTCACTGAACGTTCCCTTTAAGTAGGTCTGTACCGAGCGCAAGCAACGCTGCACTTTTAGTCGTTTCGATTGCAAAATCCAATTGTTTATAACTAAAAATTGATTATTACTTCAAAAATAAGTCTCAATCGATATTTTCGTATATGAACTTTTTAAATTACCTTGATGCATAAAATTTCCCTGCCAAGTATTGCCCATAAATAAACACTCTGTATACGTTCGATAAATAAGATACTGATGTTTATATAAAGTAGAACTTATGAAATAATTTGAATTACCACATAGAAAGGTACGGAAATCATTTAACACTAGACCCACCCAACCGGTCCTTTTGACCGGTTAGTAATTTATTACGGAAATTATATATACATCCAGTAATCCATCTTTGAGAATATTCCACGATCTTCTATACAAAAGATAAATAAAGATTTACTGCATTTGTAACATATACTTTTCCAATTGCCTATCATTTTCATTCCTTTGATACAAATAAGTATACTTTAGTCGCTGATAATCCTAGTGTTAAACAGAGAAATACCAAAAAGGTACCTCAAACCAAAATTATACAGTAACTGAAAAAATGCGAACTTTTATTAGTAATTTTTTTGAACGGCAAAATAAATACGTTAAACTGTACTCTTAATCAATTCTACTTTGGTCAAAACCTATTCCAGAAAGAATGAACTTCCATAAGCAGCATCATAGTCACTCTGAGTGGACTGAATGGAATACTGCAAAAACGATATTCTTCAGTTAATCAAAATATGTACCACCAGCATTAATGGTTCTATCTTAGCGGAATATCAATCAATACATTTCATTCTTATAAAACTTAAGTGAAGTTTTTTGATTTGGTAAATTCTTCAAATTCAATACTTAACTACCACTTCTTACATACGGAACATTTTACTCTTTAAAGTCAGTTATAAATAGAGGAATAGACGATAATCTTTTCAGAAACAATTTGGTGAGAATAATAAATACGATAAAATGTCATACTTTAATTCAATTAATGTTATAATAATAATTCGTAATAATTGATTTTGATTTTCACACAAAAATATGAACTCATATCGATTAATCACTGATGATGATTTCTGTATCAGCTTCTGCTGTATAATTTTCATTTTTTGATAATATGATGTACTGTATATTGTATTACCAGGATTTGAAAAAGAATAATGAATTATAGTCCGTATAGTCTGCGATGGACAGGCAATTTCGTAAGGTAGATTCTATTAAACAATAGATCATCATTTTAATGGACGATTCACTGTAATTACGCCGACAAAAGTGTGCACCCACCTGGACAGTAGAACGCTGTTCTAATTCCCATTCTAGTCTTTTCGAAACAAGGGACCAAAGGATGGAAGTAACGTGTGTGTCAGGATTTTAGGAGTTCCAGGAGAAGCCGCTAATTACCAAGGTTTGTCTGAGTCGTTACAGTGGCTATCGGCCCGCTTCTTTTACCTCAAACTGACTTCCATCTCTTCGACTATCCGCACCCTTTTGCGGCACCCAGTCGACTCTGTATTCAGAGCAGCCACGCGAAACGAGAAAGGTCCCGGTTTCTGTCTCAAGCGTGTTAATTAGACGCGCTTTTGTTTCCTCAGAAGGAACCCGAACGAGGCAAATATGAACGATGGAAACGACCCTTGAATTTTGTCTCTCGCTTGATATCACGGCCGCCGCCATACAAATTATTTATGCTATGGGATTGTACGGAAGTTTCATAAGGGGAACCAACCAGTGTTTTTCGGCTCTACTATCCTGGGTTCACTGTTTCAAACACAGTAGGAATTGGAGATTTAGTTTCAAAAGGAATAATTTTACCTCTGTATTTTTCCATATTAGGTTCCGTTCTCAAGAAAAGCAAGTTTATAGCAAACGTGTTAATTGCATACGTGCTTAAAGAATACTCAAACTTGATTTTTTCATAAATCAGGCATCATATGCAAATATGTTATGCTATATTTTCGATTTTACACGAGCAATCGCCGCACTTCAGTTATATCATCGTTAAAGAAGCACTCTGTATGTTTTTAATAATTCCACGTTTTATGCGCGACCAGCAGCTCGTACAATGTTTATGAGCAAGAGTATACATCTGAAATTCGAAATGTTTCACGATTGGGTAGTAATTATATAAATTTTTAGCAATTATAAAATTTTCATTTGAACGCTACGTGAAATCTCTGGGGGAGAGAAGCAAATATGAGGAACCCCCACTGGCACAGAAGTCCGATTCCTGGGAAAAGGAGAGAAGCAATAATGAAAGATGAAAGAACTATGGAGAACAATCTCGAAAAGAGCTGAAGGTCGCGTTTAATTATCGATGTTTACGTGAACCACCTTCTTGCATAGTTTGCATTTGAAGCAATTTTCCAATTCGCTAACGTCTTTGGAAAAAGATCCTATCACAAATCTGCTTACAATTAAATAACGGATATTTATGCAGATACATACTTTTTTTAGGAAGTAAATGAAGGCACGGAACCTAGACAGATATTTGTTACATCATTAGAAGATTCTAAAACTGTCACTTTTACTTTGGATGGTTTACATAGTGCATATAGCTCGCACACGTACGTCCTTCCTGTCTGAAAGCATAGATGTATACGCGCATATTCGAGTTTATATATTCTTTGATGCGGTGCGTTTAGAGAAGAACAAGGACATTATTAAATTTTCAGATGATGAAGAGGCATTATCGATTAAAGCAGCCAAAAAGCATCGCAGTTTGAACATTTACGACAAAATTTTACGTTCAAACAAACATACACACATTTTCGAACCTTATCTGAGGTGATGATGTTACAAAAGATGGTATAGACGTTACAAAAGGTTAGATATACATGAAGTTGTAACATTATAATAATAAAAAGTGCATAACATAAAAGTTTGTATACCATTTTAAACAAACATTTCATTTCTTTCGAGTCAACTATATATTTCAAGCTGCATTATATTGAAATTTCGGCATAGCATTGGTGTGAACATAAATATGCTTCTATAACGTCACGCGATGTAGAGAGAGCATTTTAGGCGTATAGATTAATTTTAATCGACAAAAGGTACAATTTTGCAACTGATTATAATTTAAAAACACATGACTGTAACATACTGTAGTTTAAATTACAACAAATAAATTGTCGCATGTATTTGGTATTCATTTTGCATACATGTTACATGTTTCGACATATTATACTTGTTATAATATTATACTAGTTATAGTATTATACTAGTTATATTAGATATAGGTGATCAACGGAGAAACACAATAGAGATTAAATTTCTGTTCAAATTCCATTCTTTTGTTTTTTGTGTAAAAATATATAAATTTTTCCAAACATCCGCAATCTATTAGCGATGCTGAAGCAAACAAGATTAGATGAGCTTACAATTCAGTTTACCATATTTTAAATAATTTAGTAGTACTTGTATTGATTTGCTGTCCCTTCAATTATTCCGTAGGGTGGGTTTTATGTTGAATGTTCCTTGGGTATAATATTTCCTGTATTGTAGGATAATGCCGTCTACTGCAATTATGACAGTGTCAATATTAATTAAACAAAAGAATGCAGCTGAAGAGGTTCAATTTATATTTCAAACAACAGAATGTACGTGCTAACTAACTTTTATACCGTAACTTCTTATTTAAATGTCTGACCATATGTTACAAAGAGTAATATATTCTGTTCATATAAATATTTGTAGCTACTTAACCCTTTCATTTTTTAGTTATTTAAGAGACGCAACCACGTATATAATTGTGGAGCATATTAAATGACAAACAAGGACTTCATGAAAGTGTTTGAATATTTAGAAGCGTTTAAGTATTTTTTCATTTTATAAATCAAATTAAATTCTACGATTAGCATTTAATGATTGCAATATTTTGTGTTTTAATTCCAAATATGTAATCATATGGTTATTGTACATTGAAGAGGGTTAATTACTACATACTTAGAAGAGATATAGAGAATTTTCGAATCGTAATACTATACAGAACCTTATTTTACCTTCATCTTAATACTTAGCCTGTTCATATCAAATATTCTACTTTATTGAATTGAAATATGAAATGAATTTATTAAAAACCTTTAATACGAAACTGCGGCAAAACGAAAGCGTTAAGCGCTCCCACACGAACACAGTGCAAATCCTACAAACGCATGCTCGTTTGCGTTCATTTAAATTAACAAACTTATAAATATTAAATTGTATAAATATACTGTGTATATTTTAAAATTTAATATGTTCATCATAATGAATATGCATCTTTTTATCCAGGCGACGAATTATATATGGTACGTAACAAAACATTAATATTTAATAAAATAATAATTTTCCTTTTGGTTAGACTTTTACGTATACAGTACAAATTTGTAAATGTTCATTCAGTTAACCGTTCAGTGGCATAAAAAATATTTCAACAAAATCTGAAGCCACGTATTCTCTGTTTTCAATGATATGTGAAATTTTTAATAGCTTAAAAGAAAGCTAATATTACACGAGAACAATTTTCTCCACTACGATTTTTCCCGTATTCGTTCAACAACTGTAATATTTTTTGTACAAAATCATGTACAGTATGATATAACAGCATGTATGAATGCTGCAATTTTCCACTTTCTTTTAATGATGTATCCTTATATACAATAACAATTATTGTAAAATTAGTACGAGAATCGATTCCACACCCGTTTGTAATCGATACAGAACCAAAAATGTAACAGTTTTAGAAACCGTACCCAAAACAATTATGTCAGAAATTTCGGGGTTTCCTAACAGTTAGCTAAAGTAAAGGTTCTTTAAGAATCCATTGTGTGATTATATTAATCAAACCTTTCGTACCTGAACTTTTATTATCTCAATGTCTTCCTCTCAAAGTCTTCCAGTAAAACATACAACAAGCCAATAAATAGTATGTATAGGATACAAAAAGTATGTGACTAAGCAGTTATTAGCAACGAAGAAGGTACGTGATCTATAGATACGCAATCAAACTGTCAATTTCTTTAATTTCTAAATTTTGCATGAACGACCGCAATTCATTAATGCCATTAAACTCTAACAAAACACCATTAAATACAAAATACGTCTGTAACATTTGGTGGTCAAACCTTGTCATGATGGGGGCCATATAGCAGCTGTTGCGTCACCGTATCGGCCGTGATGGATACCTTGGCAACGCTGCCCTTACTTCAACTTAATGAGGTAACGGGTGGGTTTGGAAATAAAATGTCACTCGCGAACGTTTAAGATTCCACGATTTAATATCACAACTGTTCAGATTGAGTGTCGGTGTCTTTGAACGAATATGTGTTATGTATAACGCAGTGATGTGCTTGACTTGTGTTTGTGAACTGCTCTGTGTGACTGGTGGTGGAGAACCGACCGTTGCGAGGGTTGGTGTCCAAACATTTGGATAAAAATTATGTTTAGGAGAAGGGATGACAGTGGTGGAACCGTGGAGAGCGGAGTCTTTGTCTTGGGCCTGCTAAAAGATACCGTTTTCCTGGCAACGGTATTTTTGCCTACACATGTGGTCAGCAGGCCGCGTATTGTTCTCTGGTCGCAGGCTGTCATAAAAACGGCTTCGCAGACCCTTTGGTCTGCTACGCCTAAAGTCGCGTCGTGACAGCAGCTTTCATAAATACTTGAATTAAATACCTTTTATTCAAATATTTGAGAGCCGCGTCTATCAATTTGTACCACTGTTCACCAATGCCTATCCAACTTATGAGTTAGACTTATAATTCGAATAAATGTTATAATGAAATCGGCAGACTTTTAAAAGTATTATATAAGTATACCTAAAGGTTATAAAAATGAAAAATAAGCATAAGATGAGTCGCAGTAAGTATCTAAAAGAGCCGCGATTTTGCCATCCTTGACGTGTATTTTAATACTTTATATGTACCTTAGTATCAAAACAATTAGTAGCTTGCGTAGCCAAACATTGTAAATCAAGGGGCTAAATAAGTGAAATTCAGTATCGATTATCCTATTATCTGAAGATTTCTTTATGATTTCATTTATAGTCAGTGCCAAAGGCCACATACACTCCTGAATTCTAAATGTTGAAAAAAATACAACAACTTTGATCATTTCAAGAATATTAATTCTTTAGCGATTAAAACTCGACAAGTTGTTAAAAAGTGGTGATATTTTTTCCATTTGTTTGCAGTAAAATATACATGGACTAAAAACACAGTACCCATCACGAAAATTTTCATACGTGTATTAAAATATTCGAAATTTATTGTTATAACTATATTTATACATTACTACGTTATACATATATATATATATATATATATATTGTATATATATATATATATATATTGTATATATATATATATATATATTGTATATATATATATATATATATATATATATTACATGTTAGATATTATGTATGATATACAAATATATATATGTTATATATATTATATACATTATTAAACTTTCTAATACATCTTGAACATGCTATAATTTATTTATTATAAACAAAACAATACCTTTTCACTTTTAGGAATAATTGTGTTCATACACCCAATGGTATCCACTTCATGAGACGTTACCTCAAAATCTTTTTCATCCTTAATTTAATATTTTATGAATTTCTGCACCATTTTCACTATTCTGGAATACACCCTAATATATGTAAATATTTAAAACGTAAAATGTGTATGCAGACTTCTGTGAGTGACTGTATGTTTCCCTATTGATTCAAATACAGGAGATTCTACTATGGTTCGAAACAGCTATTTAAAAATATCTTCAGTTCCAAGCACAATCTCAACCATATCAAACAGAGAATGTTATACTAGAGTAAGTTTGTGTCTTTTTTTAGAACACAGAACGTCAAAAAGGTGACCCTTTTCATGAGACACATTGTTTCTAATTACATACTAATGCCACATGTTTCGTATTTTATTCAGAAAAGACGTGCCTCTCTGCATGGAAGGGTGCTCAGATATTACGTCACACAGTACCAGTGAAATCATCTCCCTAGATTCAACAATCAGTCTTTCTCGCTTGCACCGATCCGTTTCCTCCCTTGTTCTCTCCCTTTGTCGTGGCGTCGAATGTTTGAGCAGGCTGAAGTCTGACTGAGCCTACCATCAAACTTCTCAAGAGCAAGCTGGTTGTTTACATTTCAATTATCCGACGCCTCGTCCGTGCTATTATTAGTATTTGCATGATTTAGTAGCTGAAGAAGCATGCCCTTCTGCGTCTAGAGCTATATCTGCTTCGGCAATTATCGGAATACGAGTCGACGGGATTTGTAAGCGTCTAGGGTTGCAAAATGCAGGTATGTAATACAGAGTGTACATACGGTATTCCATACGATTAATTTTTTAGACTTCTTGTTAACATTTTATATGGTAAAAGCTAGTACTTAGCATGCGAATTGAAATAGTGTAAGACAACGTAGAATACGAAAAATTCGATACTCATAGAAATTTCATAAAGTAGAAACTGAAGTGTTTATAGAGAAGAAATTTCGATTCTCAGCATTGCAATAAAAAATTACAACGGGTTTCTAAGCAGTGCACATTTTCATTAAAAAGAAATTGATCTTACTTTTTATTCGGTGAATGCATTAAACTTCGTGTTAGCAGTTACGTTTGAAATAGTCGCTAATTGTTTTCATATTTACAGTAAGCTTTTTATACAAACTCGCAACATCATGATGTAGTTGTGTATATCGTATATAAAAATGTTATCAGTTGGAATCTTTTAGTATTTTTTTCCAGACTAGTTACAAGTCACTACTGATTTGTGCCAGCCTCCAGGTAGAAAGTTAATCCATACTTATCATATGTTGTGTACGTATTATGATATGTATAAGGTATTTGAAAACTTCACAAAATGGATATTTAAGAAAATTATAAATACTGTGCTCTATGTTTGGTCTTCATTGTCACGGTTTATGACGCGATCGCCCAGGAAGGCTGTTTTTGAGTCAGGATTTTGTTAATTGCTTGCAGTTGTCGTTTCCAGTTCCTAGCGAAGGCAGTTAAATAATTTAGTTAATTTTAACGGTGCCTTTCGCCCTCGACAGCTCGCGGACATGTCATAAACCAGCAATTTCCGAAGGGTACACATCTGTTTGTAACGGTACAAGGACCGAAAGGACAACCTGGAGGAAATTTCCCCGTGTTGCCAAACGTTCCGTCCTGCACGGACACTGTCCCCCACCCTTTCAGAACAGGGCGCGCTAAGGGCGTACAGGAGGGCGTGGGTGAAATTTCTTAGGCACGCTGATTGGTCACTAGAATTTGGAAATCTTCCCCCGATCAGCGTGCATCTATCGGTGCGTCCGGAGACTTGCAAAATTCCGGGACCGAGTCAGTCTACGACAAGAAACGGTAGAAAACAGAAGTGAAAATACGAACAGTCCGGGTCCGTTCAGTGGTCCTTCGAGAAAGTTTTAACGTCGGCACACCACGTGCAAATACAACAAAGCTCGACAGTGGACGACTATCACGAGCATTAACATTGGTCCTTCGAGCCGGATACTGCGACCTATACGAATCTGTCAACACGAAATCAAGGAACATCCTGTCACCACGCTACAACCAATTTGGATCTTGGACCATACGCCACAATTGGGTGTGTGACAGCAGGGCTACAACGCTCCACGTCAACGCTAGAAGTCTGAGCGAGACCCAAGAGGACTGCAACAATTGGACAACTTGGCTATCTGGAGCAACTACAGGACATCCCAATAGTCACCCAGGAAGGATTCCGTGCACCTCACCCTAGAAGAGCGTCACGCCCCTGGACGAAATAGTGTTCCGTTCCGGAGTGCAGCAGCACAGATCACCCGAATCACGTGGACTGGACGAGCTAACGTCGCCATTCAACCCTTTCTTCCTTTGGTAAGTCCTTCCCAAGTTTACTTGCGTATTTCGTATACAACATGGAAGCTCAAATGAAACAGCTTATCGCGGAACGTGGGTCCCTTAAGGCCAGGCTAACTCGTTTCAAGCGCTTTATGGAAACCTCGGCTAGCGAAATGCACGTAGACGCGTTAGGAAAAAAGATTCAAGCATACGAGGACTTGCGCGACAAATTTGATAAAGTTCAATCTCAAATTGAGGTAATCGTGACGGGTACAGACTCCGAGGCATCACATTTGGACGAGCGCGATGACTTTGAAAACGTCTTCTTCCCGTTAATCGCCTCTGCGCAAAGACATCTCGCGAATTTACGTGGTCCGCAATCACCCGCGAATTCCCCAAGCCACGCGTCGTCACACGCTCCTGACGCGCAGATGACTCCCCGGATGCCGACTATTTTGCTACCGAATTTTGACGGAACGTACAATCATTGGGTGCGTTTTCGCGACACGTATTTGACGATGGTCCACAATAATGAGTCGCTCACCGATATTCAGCGATTTCACTACTTAACTTCGGCTTTAAGGGGTTCCGCTGCGCGTATAATAGAATCGTTGAGTATCTCGGAAGCGAATTATGGGGTTGCATGGGAGGCTTTGAAAAGACGATTCGAAGATCCTGACACTCTGGTCCACCATCACGTAAATGCACTGTTAGAAATCCCAAATATGCATAAACAAAGTACCCACGCGCTTAGGGAATTCATTGACCATGCGAACAATCAAATCGTGGCATTAGGCGCGTTAGGCGAACCGGTTAACGCGTGGGACACCATAGTCGTTACTCTACTATCGAAAAAACTGGATTCAATAACATACAATGACTGGGATACGCATGCCGCAAACCTACCACATAGGCCTAAATTTAACGACTTCGTAAAGTTTATTGAAAAGCAAGCGAAACGCCTCGACCGAGCAACTTCGAACCACCAGTCGGCCGCGCAGGTATCCGCAAATCAGACCCATCAGGGTCGCGCGTCCAAAGTTCACGTCAAGGCAAGTGCCGTAACGGCTCACGTCTCAAGTACGCGTAATCAATGCGTGCTGTGCGAGGGTGAGCATCTATTACAACACTGCGGTCAGTTAAAGGCAATGCCAACCCCTAAGCGTCATGAAACAGTTAAACGCCTTCAATCGTGCTTTAATTGTTTGCAACAGGGGCATAGTGTCAAGAGTTGTACTCGGGGAACATGCAGAAAGTGTGGAAAAAGGCATCACACTCTTCTGCACCGCGACGACGCGAAACAGGAGACGGTCTCCTCAGAAGCTCCGGTCGAAACAACCCCTTCGTGCGTGTCTAATTCGGCTAGCGTCGCGACAGAATACACCGTACTGTCCACGGCAGTCGTCTTTATCAAGGATAGGCAGGGTCGGAAATGTGAATGTAGGGCTTTGCTAGATGTAGGTTCGCAAGCGAACTTCATAACTGAGGACTTGCGCAATAGATTAGATCTCCCCTATTCTCACATCAATGCAGCAGTGGGTGGTCTCGGTAGGGCACGCAACTCGATTCGGTCGCGGACAAACATCCATCTCAGCTCAAGGTGTAATACGTTCAACGCAGATTTGCCATGTCTGGTAATAAAAACCATTACCGATGACATGCCAAATTTGCCGCTAAGTAGCGTAAAGGTTTCAAGACCAACGGGCATCACACTTGCTGATCCTCACTTCGATCGACCCTCGCGAATCGATTTGTTAATAGGAGCTGGTATTTTCTGGAAATTGCTGTGCATAGGACAGCACAAGATAGATTCAAGCGACTTGGTGTGGCAAAAAACGCGGTTAGGATGGGTTCTGGGCGGTCGGGTGGGCTGGCTACCTGGTGCGAACGTAAAGGAAACCTCTACCTGCCACATCGCGACTAACGAACAATTAGACAGAGCGATTTATCGATTTTGGGAAATTGAAGACAGCTACCCTACATCAATGCGGACTACGAACGCGGCGGATGACCCTAGCGAACGGCACTTTAAAACCACAACGACACGTGACGATGACGGACGATACATCGTAAAAATTCCACTCACCAGCAAGCTAAGCGACCTCGGCGAGTCGCGCACTCAGGCCGAAAATCGCCTAGTAGGCATGGAGCGTAGACTCGCTAAAGACCCCGAACTACACAGACAGTATTGCGCATTTATGACGGACTACGAAACATTACGACAGATGACACGGATCACAGACAAGGGGGTCATTGATGAACGTCCTAACTACTATTTGCCACATCACGCCGTTATCAAAGAATCCAGTTCCACCACGAAACTTCGAGTCGTCTTCGATGGTTCCGCGAAAAGCTCGTCGGGTATATCGTTGAACGACACACAGCTTGTTGGACCGACCGTGCAAAGCGATCTTTTATCTATACTGATCCGCTTTCGAAAACACCGCATAGTACTTTCCGCGGATATTGAAAAAATGTATAGACAAGTGCAGGTCCATCCAGATCACCGTCGGTTCCAGCGAGTTCTGTGGCGTTCGAGTAGAGATGCACCCATCGGTACATACGAGCTAAATACGGTAACCTATGGAACCGCGTCGGCTTCGTACTTGGCCACGCGCGTATTACGTCAAGTCGGACTTGACCACGCACTCACGCATCCGGCTGCTAGCGGCGCAATCGTTGATGACTTTTATGTCGATGATCTACTCACTGGCTGTGAAACTGAGTCTGAAGCGAAGCAGCTGTGTCGCGATTTAAGAGAAATATTAGAGCGGGCGGGGCTTCCGCTACGAAAATGGGCGAGTAACAATAGCAACGTCTTAAACTCACCGCGGCAAGATAATGGGATAGTAGAGATCAAGGTTCCCGATAAAGAACAAAAAACACTGGGGCTATTATGGATGTCACAAACCGACGAGCTCAGCTATTCGGCTGGAAGTCATCAACGAAAGCGAATCGCAAAACGCGGCGTGCTGTCGGAAATTGCGCAAATCTTCGATCCCCTTGGGTTAATGGGGCCAATAGTTACGAGGGCTAAACTATTCATGCAGCTTCTCTGGCAGTCAAGGGTGAATTGGGATGAGACTCTTCCTCAGGACCTGCACACGCAATGGATCGCATTTCGCGAAGAAATGGCAGACATTTCATCGATAGTTGTACCTCGCCGCGTAATTGCTAACGACGCGATTCAGATCGAGCTTCATGCCTTTTCGGATGCCTCTGAAAGAGCCTACGGGGGGTGCATCTACCTGCGTACGGTGGACACCTCCGGTAACGTAACAGTCCGCCTACTCTGCTCAAAATCACGGGTGGCACCGCTAAGGTTGGTAACCCTACCCCGTTTGGAACTGTGTGGTGCTCTACTGGCCGCCCAATTGGCGGCGAAGGTTAAAGACGCGTTTCGAATTCAATTTTCTCGCGAATGTTATTGGTCGGACTCCACGATAGTTCTCGCGTGGCTTAAGGGTCCTTCCAATAGGTGGAAAACCTTTGTGGCGAACCGCGTCTCCCAGATTCAGCAGATAACTAATTCTGGACATTGGAATCACGTACTGTCACCCGACAATCCCGCTGATATAATATCACGCGGTGCCAGTCCTAGCGCACTGACCGAGTGTCGTCTATGGTGGTTCGGACCCGCTTGGCTTGCACAGGGGGATAATCATTGGCCGTCGGTAGAGGCCTGTCCCCAGGAGGTTCCCGAGGCGCGGCAGGCCAGCACTTGCCTAACAGTTGCGCATCAAGGCAATCCACCCTCTGATCTCTTCTCGCGCTACTCTTCCTACTCAAGGTTGCGTAGAATCACGGCCTACTGTTTGAGGTTCACCAAAGCAGTCGCGAACAAGCTCCGGAAACCATCGTCGCATCCCTCGAACGCGCAAAGGACGGTCAGCTCGCAATATCTAACCACGCGTGAACTTCACGATGCTAAAAGGGTTCTAATAAAGCTCGCCCAAATAGAGCAGTTCGGCCTAGAATTCACCTTGCCTAGTGCACAAAAATCGCTAACACCTAAAAGCCCATTGCTATCGTTGAACCCGTTCTTGGATGAAAACGGACTAATCAGGGTGGGCGGTCGTCTTAAAAATGCGCCCATCCCTTACGACCAGAGACACCCGATGATTCTACCTGCGAAGCATCCACTCACCGCGCTCATAATCACTTATGAACACGATAGACTGCTCCACTCTGGACATCAATTAACGTTAGCCGCGATACGCACCCGATTCTGGCCTGTAACGGGAAAACGCGTAGTCAAACAAGTGCTACACAAATGTATTAGATACTTCAGAGCCAACCCAAAGGGCACTAATTACCTTATGGGTGATCTACCTGCAGCTCGTGTAACACCTGCTCGAGCCTTCTCTACCTGTGGTGTCGATTACGCGGGACCATTCTTGCTCAAGGAAAGAGGTCGCGCGCGAACCACGTACAAGTCCTACCTATGCATTTTCGTTTGCGTTGCCACGAAAGCCGTCCATATTGAACTAGCCACAGATCTAAGTACCGATGCAGTCCTGAATTGTCTGTATCGATTCATGTCGCGTAGGGGTCGGAGCCACTGCATTTATTATTCAATGGCACGAATTTTGTAGGAGCGCGCACCGAGCTCAATCAATTAGGCGCGTTATTAACTAATAAGGAACATAACGATCGTATCCAAAGAGCGCTGACACAAGAACAAATACAGTGGCACCTTATTCCCCCGTATTCGCCGCATTTTGGCGGGCTCTGGGAAAGTGCGGTAAAATCCGCAAAGCAGCACTTGAAGCGAGTCATGGGGGAACAACGCTTAACGTTTGAAGAGTTGTATACGATCTTGACGCAGGTAGAAGCTTGCCCCAACTCCCGTCCGCTTCACCCACTATCCTGTGACCCCAATGACCTCACCCCTCTAACCCCAGGGCATTTCCTTATTGGCGACGCGCTAACGGCACCCCCGCAGCCCGATCTACTTCACTTGAAGCAGAATCGACTAAATCGCTACCAGTTAATCCAGTACACAGTGCAACACTTCTGGAAACGGTGGCACCGAGAATATCTCCATGAGTTGCAGCAACGACACAAATGGCAGCTGGATTCACCAGGCAACGTCAAGGCCGGTGCACTGGTCATCATCCGAGAGGACAACACCCCTCCGCTGAAATGGCGACTCGGAAGAATCGCAGATCTTCACCCAGGCTCCGACAATACTTCTCGGGTGGTGTCCATCAAGGTGGCGGACGGTATCATAAAGAGACCCGTCACAAGAGTTTGCCTTCTACCCATAGAAGAAGTGCAAACATAGCAGACCACGTGTATCTCTAATATTAAGGCCATTGCGTAATTAGTAACCATATTGTATAATAGTCTTAGGGCCTGTATATAGATAGCATGATAGCTTTTAGTACTAAGAGTTCATGTATTGGAAGCATTCGTTTTGAACGTGTGCCGTTCAAGGTGGGCGGGATGTTTGGTCTTCATTGTCACGGTTTATGACGCGATCGCCCAGGAAGGCTGTTTTTGAGTCAGGATTTTGTTAAATTGCTTGCAGCTGTCGTTTCCAGTTCCTAGCGAAGGCAGTTAAATAATTTAGTTAATTTTAACGGTGCCTTTCGCCCTCGACAGCTCGCGGACATGTCATAAACCAGCAATTTCCGAAGGGTACACATCTGTTTGTAACGGTACAAGGACCGAAAGGACAACCTGGAGGAAATTTCCCCGTGTTGCCAAACGTTCCGTCCTGCACGGACACTGTCTCCCACCCTTTCAGAACAGGGCGCGCTAAGGGCGTACAGGAGGGCGTGAGTGAAATTTCTTAGGTACGCTGATTGGTCACTAGAATTTGGAAATCTTCCCCCGATCAGCGTGCATCTATCGGTGCGTCCGGAGACTTGCAAAATTCCGGGACCGAGTCAGTCTACGACAAGAAACGGTAGAAAACAGAAGTGAAAATACGAACAGTCCGGGTCCGTTCAGTGGTCCGTCGAGAAAGTTTTAACGTCGGCACACCACGTGCAAATACAACAAAGCTCGACAGTGGACGACTATCACGAGCATTAACACTCTAAAAACTAGAATAACAAATTTATACATATTCATCTTACATTAGTATACAATAGTAAAATATAAAATAACATCGAATATATGAGCTTTTCAAGAGCCAAACTGATAAACTCCATTAAATTAATTTTTGAGAATCTTCTGGGCACAAAACATGAATCGTGTACGTGAGCAATGAAATTGGGAACGCCACAAAAAATGGGTTTGATTAATTTGACTTTAATGGCTCGTATAAGTTTTATTCGGCGACTGCAATAGCTATCTTTGATTTTATGACAGGAATTGTACACCACATGATGTTTTAGGCATTCTCCTGAAAATTTCTTAATATGTCGTTTAGCGGTAAATTAATAAAGTCTTGAGTTTCTCTTTACGAATTTTATCTAACTGATTTTTATACATCTTATTTTATAACACTTGTCTATTCATAACACAGTATAACTTAAATTAAGAGAATCATCATTGTGCTTTAAAAGTGATTCTTCCAATAAGAGAACTTCATAAATTGACAAAACGATATTAAGAAAAGATTCGGTTGATCCGATTTCCTTCTTCAGAAATCGTTTGATGGAATTTGAATTCATTAGTCTATATCTTTAATCGATTAATCGGCAATTGAAAGATCTTCCAGAGTGGTTGGCAAATGAAGGTGAACAAGGAATCATAAGAATGGAGCGACAGAAATGAAAAGAATCTCCCTTTAGGAAGAAGAAAAAACTCGGAAAGCGAAACCCCGGTGTAATATTCCGGGAAATTCCACAAATCGATGGAAGAAACGGAAACGAGCGAAAGGGGAAACAAAAAAGGATGGAAAAGGGCGAAGGGGAGGAAAAGTGGAACATTTCTGTGCTCGTTAAAACGCGCAGCTTCAGCATCCACTGAAAACCGGAAGAAAGAAAGCCTCTCCCATTGCGGAACGTGACCCGTTTCCTCCTTCTTCGATTTTTCGTATAATAACTATTGCTTCGTTTCTTTTCAAAACGCTTTAGTATTTTTTTCCACCATGGTTTTCCCTTTTTCGTTATGCGAATGTAAAGTCGATCAACAATTGAGCAACGAAGAGCAATAATCAATTTCAGATAATGATGATTTTTTAATAATTTTTTAAGTACATGCAGCGACTGCAAAAAGTATTTGTACATACTTACATTTTTCAAACAGGTGTCTTCAGGTTCTACATTTTATGTTCGTGATACCAACTTTTTATCAACATGTAAGAGTTCTGTTAAATTATAGGAAATTTAACATAATTTGGCGTAATGAGTACTTAAATACGAAAATACGACGGTGTATAAATACATTTTGCAGTGACTATAAGTATAAGACAGAATATACTATTACCAATATTTTACTGTTGCTTCTGTCGAGAAGGAAATATTGAAACCAAGAAACATATGTATGTAACTCTCTAATAATATATTAAAGCTATTTGATCACTTTACTAGTTTCATAAAGTATTACTTAATTAACACAATGTTTACTACTTCGATACTTTCTTATTTTACTGCCATTTTATTTTGTTATTTTAATACCATTATTAAGTGTGTATAATACAATTTATTAATCTTTGTTGAAGTCTCATCATTTTCATTGCTAAATTAACCATGCATTACTACTTTATCATCATATTATTAAGCTGTCAAATGAAAAAAGCAATCTTACGCATAAAATGTCATAGCACATAACTTGCAATGTGTAAATATGTGCACGCGTCTCATTTCTTTTGCCTAGAAAATTCTAATGGACGAGAGCAGTCACGTAACTTCTCGACCACGTGATACAAAAAAAAAGTTGACATTACCAACAAAATTAGGAGAAAGATACAGGTTACGACATGTTATGGAGCGCGACTTTTCGTTCGTATATAGTTAAGAAGATTTTAAGTCGAAAAATTGCTTACTCGAAAGGAAAGGGTTCAAGGCAGAGCGCTATGGTTTAATCAGATTACGTTGACAAACAGTATTATCAACATTATAAAGTGGAGCAAAAATTGACAGTTCGACAACCGTCGAATCTAAGCATTTTTTTTAATACGGAGAGAATATTCTGAATGAAGCTGGGACCAGTGCACGTTACGTTGAACCCTTCCTTTTCGAGTGAGCTATCTATCTTAAATTATAATCTTACCATAAATCTTTGTATATAAAAATGAAAAGTCGCACACCGTAACATGCTGTAATCTGTATTTTTCTCCTAAGTTTATCGGTAACATCAATTTTATATCGTATTGCCCCGCCATTGGAGTCTAGTTGCCTAATAATACAATGGATGGCACCCAAAGTTATAGATGGTGCAATCTTTTCTACATCTTACTAATTTACTCGATTTATAATATTACATGTTGCTATTAAATAGATTAAGAAATAACCTTACAATAGTTAATGATGAAATTTTAGATAAATACGTAATTTAAATCAAAATTATTGTAATGTGTAATTTAATACCATATTCACGATACATGAAATGTTTTTAAATTTCACTAATTAAGTTTATATTAATGTTAATATAAGATTTTATTAATATCTAAGTAAATCGGTAGTGCACTGCTTAATGAGAGTTTCAATTAACGATGAACCTCACCATATGACGGTTCTATCGTCTGTATAGTGACGTCATGTAAAACAGTATGCTGGATATTTAACCGGCGCACAGTAGGGTATTTCCCCCCAAAAACCGGACATTAGACGATTTCAAAAATTGTACCTAAACCATACAATTTTTATTTCTTGAGTTACTTAAATGCGTGAGGAACATTGTGTTAACATTTTCTTCCTCATTTTTTTATTCATAAAACACTGTACTTCATCGAAAGTTAAGAGTTTTTACGACGCGCGTTGCTTCTTTCACTAGTCCCTGAAGCATCGTTCACTTATTAGCAATTTTTAACTTTTTTAAATCAATTATATAGATTTTTGTTTTATAAAAGTATTTTAGATAAGTATATACTGTACTGTTAAACAGGTTTTACTTGTGCATCATGTATATTTTTTTAATTACTAATATTTAAAGATAATTGATTATTCATTAATTTTCTCAACGATTTTAAGACTTCGTTAAGGATTCTGTTATACTTCGGGGTGGGTCCCGATGCTTAGTCTGGTCTTATTGCATTCCATAAAGGTTCACGATTAAGATGCAATAAAAATTGATCCCGGATTTGCCCGGATTGACGTTTTAGTCCTAGATGACCACGGAGAGTCGCAGCGTTTCTCGCGCGCCTTCACGATCGCGCCCACTGAACCTCCGAAAGAACTCTTGAACTCAAGTGTTTAAACTACAGGCATATGAGATATTTAAAGTATTCTGTAGATAAGCCTTCGGCTGTCTTGCACTTTCAGGATGCATTCAATCGAAACAGTGCGATCAGAGTGTGAACAGCGATATATTTGAAGGATTTTTTTACATTGTTATACTGTATATTTTAGTTTTTCCCACTTATTCGGTTTAAGTTTTATTGTATATAGTTTATTTAAAGTTTATATTTAAGTGCTACTTTATTAAGTTTCTGTTTAAGTATGGTTTGGCTTAGTGCTGTTTTTCTACTTTTATATAGACAAGTTTATGTTTAAGTGTTGTTCATTTATTTTGATATTAAATTTTATTCTATTAGATAAAAACATAGACGGATATGGAGACGAAAAAAACATTTGAAGAAGAATTATAACACCATTTGGCGATAAGTAGTTATGATATATATTGTTGATATAAAATATATTGAAAATATGTATAACTTATTTCATATATGATATATTATAAATCAACATTTTTATGATGACAGATATAACAAATTCACGTGTATGTATCGCTGTCTATTAACTACTAATCCATCATAAATTGCATTTACGGATTCCTGAAAATTAAAATTTTTAATACGTTATTAACTTTAGTATGGGAAGTGTGTACTGATTACGTATTATATATTGCATTATTACATACATGTATATGAGTTGTATTATATATACATATCAGTGCCATATCATACAAAACTTCAAAAAGATTCGGGCACATTCAAATAGTTGTATCTTTCTTAAAAAACAACTCCTGATAATAAAATTTGACGTATTTTAAAGAAAAATAATCATAACTTCAAATAGTATCCATAAAAATTTTAATAAATATTATTTGCAATTTGTAACATTTGAAAAATATTATGAAATTTTAAACTTTAACATATTCCTATTTAAGGACGGATTTCACCCATTGAACATTCACTTTGATCAATGCGGTTTAGAAATTTGGACAGTAGAAAGTTCAAGCTTTAAAATGGACTTTTATTCGTCAAATATGGATGAATTTGAGGAATGTTATACCAATTTGAATGTTAAGCAAATTTTTAAACAGCTATGTCCGGCTTTTCGGGACAAATACCCCACTGAGCGGCGGCAAAAAATATTCGGAAGGATAAAATAAAAATAGAAAACGTAAACTACATATAAAAATAGACCATACCATATAGCCTACCTGTATAATAGACTATGTTATGTAAGTTTCAGAGAAGCAAATTCTATAATGATGGGACAATGAGAAAGTCGTACAGCAACGAATTTCTCAGTCCATATTCTAGTCATGAAACGACACATGACTGTATTTATATAATAACAAGTATTTATTATTCATTATAATTGATTTTTATAAGTTTAATAAGTCACACATTATAATTTATATAAGCCTCAACACAAGTATTAATGAAGTAGTAAATTAACATTTATTTGCAATTGAAGTTATAAATTCTGTCAATAATATTAGCGTTTTTAATCTCCGTTTATTAGTCATTTATTTTAGTAAATATCTTATAATTTATTTTAAATGAACATAAAGCTACAGTTAACCTAAATTAAATTCAATTAAAAGCTTAAACAAAAATTCCTAATTAAGTTCCGCCAGGTAAACATAGCTTGCAAGTTAAGATGCGTCTTATGAAATATATTTTGCTGTTTTAATTCTCGATGAGCATCCTAAACTGTAACCGGGTGCATAATAAAGTTGCGCTATTTTAGTAACTATGTTACTTAATTGCATACAAAATGCTTCATCGCTACGTACTTTTATTTAAAAAATGTACGAGCAGAATTTAAATAAATAAAATAAAACTAAATTTTTTCTTTGTCATTTCTAAATTTAGATTATCTAATAGTGCTGGTGTTTAACTCAGTGGAAGGATTCTTTAATGTTTTAATTTCACTACGTCTACATAAAGGATATTATTACAGGATGTTTCATGGGCCTTTAACCATTTTTCAAGTATTTACGTTAATCTGGTAAAAAAATGTTTCAAACAAAAATTGATCAATTTTCGGTTGGCTACACGTTTAGACACTAGATTTTTATTGCATTACAAGGTTGTAGCTGACGTCAATCTGAATTCAATAACCTACAACACCATGACTTTCAGATGACCTTGAATTTGCAAATTCAAGTTCAATTAATGAAAATGTTTATAAACGGAAGACCGGTTTATTTCAATTTTCGTATTAAAGATAACACTACAATTCTCAGACTGACAAGATTATTATTGAAAAAGAAGTTTATTATGTAAATTCAACGATAACAAAGATATCGTATGTGCTATAATGATGAATTATTCAATTTTAGATACTATAACTTTCGATGAATGTTCGCAAGATTAATGTAAAAATTTACTAAGCTTAGAAGTAACATAAACTTGTAATTAGGGAACTTACAATAACAAATGACATAACAATAACGAAACTTGTAATAAAAGTTATAAGGATGAACGATATATTTAAATGATACACAAGACATGAATTTCTCGTTTGTCTGTAATGATTAAATAGTAAAAACGTCTCTTAAAACTAATAGAAAAAATAGATATTCATAATTTAAAAGAAGAAAGAGATATTACAATAACAAATAAATACTAACAAATTCTTGTTTTGTTAACACTAAAATGGTGCACGTGTGACAACCAGCCTTAGTCATTCTTTCTTATACGATTATCTTAAAATGTGTAAAATTTGTTACTATAATTATATTTGTACTTTATTGGAGATTGTGAAGCATCTGTGATGTGTATTCTGCAAATGATCGATGAACCTCCTCTAGCGATGTATCCGCTGGGCAAACGTAACTACTTTCACGGTACATTTCACGATTTTATCCAACATCTACTTACTTCTATCCTAGGGCATTATAAATACGTGTAATACTTCATTCGCAAGCTTGTCAACGTTCAAAATATCGTGAATAATCATAAATATGGATCAAGGGAATATATTACAGAGTGCAGTGCGAAAGAAATCTATCGTTCACGCTAGATCAATTATTTTTCTGTAATGTAAAGCATCAATAACGTTTCTGTTATACGATTTACAGTTGGATGAGCGTTCGAAACATATGACGTGAATATTAATTGCTTTCACACATGTTTATGAAACTGCATCGTTCAATTACTGATAGGCAACCAGTCGTAACGTTCGATAAAATAAATTGTATTATTCAACAAAGTGCAATATTGGAAATTTTAATTCAGTCAGATTTTTTAATTCTTATTAAAATTGTAAAACATCCACTGACTACTGAATGTTTCATTTTCGTATAAAAACTGATTTAATTTTTCCACAGATATTTAAATTACGTGTTTTTAACATTTTAATTGCATAATCCCAAAATAAAGGGGCGATGCTGTATTACAATATAATATTATATTTTTTGTCGCAAAAAATCATATAATACTGCAAGTATTATAATATGTGTATATGCGACAGGAAAATATTTTTTACTTGCAATTAAATAAATGACATGGAAATGTTCTATTCAACAACTATTTTATAACTTAAAGACAAAGGGTCAACCTATGTGAAATAACAAATCAAACAAACATGCGGAAATTTTACATGTAATGCTAAAATATAGATTTTTTAATTCAAATATTCTCAAAAGATAAACCTGAAATTAACAATTGTTGTACTATATTTTTTATTTAGTTTTCCACTTAATGTCATCCTCGCGTATTAAACCACCAATTATTACATAACACTCTGTATAAACTACATATATTTTGAAATGTGTACACTAAGACATATAACTTTAAACGCGGTTATATAGAAACAACATTTACTAACTTAGCGAAATTAACATTTCCAAAACTAATTGAGATATTGACTTTAAATATTTATAGTTTGCGGTACAAATACATACACTATATCCAGATCTAATATTAAAATCATTTGAGCAAAAGTACTTTCCATTTAATTAATTTAAAATCCATCAAATTTTTTCTGAAATTTCTGTATTCTACATTTGAATGGTCGCCATTTTAAAAGTTGTCACCATATACCTGTTAAGAGATATTAATTCCACCATCGATTAAAAAGTTTTTTTGCAATCCATACTTTGGCATTTCTTGCCTACCAACTACAGTTATGTCTTCAATAGAAGAAGATTAAAATATAGTAAACATATTGTTAAAACTTGCATTAAAATCTCAAATTGTTTGCCCCTATACCTTTCCTGTAACAAGTTTTTATAGAACATCTCCTTCTTCCATTCGCCACTCAGAATACTTCCTTAAATAAATCAAGCAATTGTTCGTTCCGAATATGAAATGTCTTTCGCAAGAAATCCATAAAATTTATTGCAGTCTATTGACTTTTATTTCCATAGTCTCATATCCGAAGTCACCGTAAAAATAAGTGAAAGAGAACCGAAATTGATCTGTAAAGATCTTTGTGATGCATCAAGACAGAGATTAAAGACCTGTTATTCCCCCGTTTTACC
This sequence comes from Eucera pruinosa, assembly GCA_028830335.1. Classification (NCBI taxonomy): domain Eukaryota; kingdom Metazoa; phylum Arthropoda; class Insecta; order Hymenoptera; family Apidae; genus Eucera; species Eucera pruinosa. The sequence goes on from JAMYCR010000012.1 coordinate 15,035,489, forward strand.
GGCGGAAATGAGCTCCCGAAATCGATCGTAGACCAATAGTTTGGAATTTTACGAGGAAACCGATGAGGTCACCATTGATACTGACCAGTGAATTTCGTTATCTCTATTGACTATGACCAGTGGAAGGAAATGGCTCTATAAATTATATGTCACACACAGTTTTAGATAGCCAAATGTGATATTCCATTAAACACTATCATTTTATCTATGATGCTAATCAAATCATATACTGAACAATTTAATAATCGATGCACGAAGTAGAATATACACGCATGCTAAGATATCATTTTACATGAAAACAACTTTTAGGGAAAAATGGTAAAAGTAACTTGGTGATACACAAAAGAGGATATCTGCAGAAATGCGACCTGTGATTCTTCTTCTCTGACCCTCCCAATTTCTAACCACTTTTATTTTATGTTACGATATATTAGGTGTATACATAAGTTCTCTCAGGGTTTTCGAAAATATGCACAGTAAAGTCTTAATTATCTGAGTTCCATTTAACTGAGTTTCTGTATTATCCGAGGTACGTTTAACTCTATGATTAAATTCGGGAAAATTATTCTAGGTCCCAGTAACGAAAATGACGAAGTTGACCAAAAGACAAAAGAATAAACAGAAATCCTAGAAATAGTAAATTTTGTTGTATCAGAAACTCACTTAATCTCGGAGATCCTAAAGAGTGGATGGGTGGAGATGAAAATCAGGAAACGACTGACAACATGATCATAAATATTATAAATCAACAAAGGTAGAAAATGTAGACGAGAAAGATGAAGCATGCATAGAAGTTATAAAAGAGATATCAAATAGCGATGGTTTAGTTGCAATCGAAACAACTCCTTACATCTTTCTTCTATAATTATATTTTATACCCTTCTTAAGACGTCTATGAAACGTAGCAGCAAAGAAAGGAACATACACAACTAAACAGAACTCTATTACTTCAGTTTTTCAAAAGCTAGATAAATCACTCAATTGCACAATTATGTAATTAAATTTAAATTTATATTTTTACATTACACTATCATTTTCAAACATTATCAAAATTTTTTTTATGATTTCATTGTACGACTTATGAACACATCAATCAGCTCCGAAAGCTTCTCTAAACCGAAATAAAACTTTGCACGAATTATTTGACACATATTTAGATGCATTTTTTTTACCTCTGAAACTCGAATTTAAAATAGCCAGATTTCTAAAAGTCGAAGTTTACCTTTATAAATCGAATTTTTACCTAAGCTATTACTGTAACTCGAAGTTATAACTATACGTGTAGCATAATTTGTCTAACAAATGAATGCTGGAAAATGTAAGACGAAACTTGCCATGTATCTACCTCTACGAGGTCAAATTTCCGTAGGGTAAATCTTTCTTATTCCAAAAATTCGATCAGTCGAAACCTTCGTAACTCACAAATTAGATCTTCCATTGAGATTCGAATTATCGAGATTCGACTGTATAAGAAGACGGTTTAATAAATTTAATTAAAGTATTTTTCATTGAAGTCTACTTTTGTTATCTCTTAGACCATATATAGATGCCGCAGCAAAGAACTGTTTTGCTTCTTTCGTTGCTAAAAGAATGCTTCTAAAAATCTATCCATGATGTGATTCGATTATCCTCGAGAACTATCACCTACGATTTTTTTTTATTTAGTCGTCTTATTCTATTGCGAGACAATTGTCCAAACATTTTGCTCGATACTTCTCGGTCAAATGATGCGAGATCTTTTTTTGTAGAGTATAAATGACTGAAAATTGTTGTTTGAATCATTTCAAAGTATATACTAAGTTCTTGTTGCATCTGTGCCGAGATTTCATCCATAAATACATGCAATTTCGTGTCTACAGATGACTGCGAGAACTTATCTATGCATTTAGTAACTAATCTACCCAATACAATGTATCATATATGATGTCTATAATATATGTTATATTGTATATTATACAATATATAATACACAGTTATACAATTTCGATTAAGTTTTTGTTACTTGTAGTTGCAACGAATGTGTATTTATCATAATCCGACCTAATAAAAAAATATTTAAAGAATGAAAAACTCATGTGTCTGAAAGTTGTGCAGACTTAAATATATACGTATGATTCAATTTCTGTGTAATAATAAGTTACTTTTTTATAATGCTTAACGAAAATCTTGAAGTTTCAGGGCGATACGTAAGTGGCACATAGGTACTACATACAGCACATACAATCAAATTGTCTATAATAGTAATCATAGTAAATATAGTATACAATAATGATATATACTTTGAAATGAGGTATATAAGAAATTTCTATTCTCATGATAAATACAGTACATGAACAAATCTACATTTAAAATATGCTATACATTGCGTATCCTAAAATATTAATGTGTCAGTAGAATTAAAGGGTGGCCTATAAAATCGTGCGAACACTGACTGAGCAAGTTACTTTCCCCTAGTATTTCATGGATCACCAGTTTTACTGCAGGTTGAGTCATTGATTCGCCGAAACACAAATGTGATACAGTGAAAGTATCGCATACAAATCAGTTAATATAGTAAGATTTAGAAAAATTATATAGGTATTCTATTTAGTTTATTACATTCGATGTTACTCAGATTATTGTAGAATATATCTTCGAATTCGCTTAATCAACAAAGTTTACTTTGAATGCTATTTTTAACTTGATGATTATTTTTATTAATCATTACTTCTTTTTAAAATTACAAAATGATAGTTCATTATCTTCTATTTATCATTCATGGTACTAAGATCTAAGAACATATTGATCATTTATGTGTATATATTATTGTATATAATATTCATTGAGAGTATTCATTTCAATTTTTGCTAGAAGTAATATTAACTGTGAAGAAATATTTTCTTATTTATTCAATGCAAAAACAACTAACATTTTATTACTGTTTATTTTTGTTCTCACTTGCTGGTTAAGAAAAATAGATTTTTCTGCATGCAATGATTTATTAAAGTTATATTTATTTAAGTAAACGTTTTAAATTTTTTATATTTATTAGCTGTATATTTCAGACCTAAATTTAATTATAAAATAACTTTTTATTGTACCTTCTTGCCTTGCATTTTGAAAAGTGTAAAACACACTCATGGTTTTCGCATAGGTAAGATTACATTTACAAATTGTAGTATAGGGTACTTCTTAACACTAATATCTTTTTTTTTATTTAATACTGAATTATTCAAATTGTAACCTAAACCAAATATTCAATGTTTAATACTTACAAGTTGGTATTTATCATTCGTTTAATATTCCATTTAATATCTATTTCAATAGTGTTTTCCTTTTTGTGGTCAATATGATCTTTCACTTTTGTTTATCCTCCTCTTATATAATAAAGAAATAATAAATAATTAGGCACCGTAAAATAATTTTGTATCATAGTAAGAAGGAATCGACAATGGAAATCGTTGACATAAAATACGTTCTGACATCTCGAACTTCCTCTGAGTAATCAACGGTACCGTTTTCTCTCAATTCTCTTACGGAAATTAGTTCTACGGAAACGTTATTCGCCTTCGCGTGTCTATATCACGGATCGACGATTTTACGAGGACAGGATCGCTGCATCATTGACCGCTGACGACGAAATTCGAATGGGCAAACTTGACTGCTGCCAATGGCGCAGTTAGACTAGCTCCCCCATTTGTTCCACAACTCGGTGAATATCAGATCTAGCAACGGAAGTGAAATCGCTTCACAATTCCAGCCACGATAACTGTACTTTGCGAAGACCCTGTAGCTCAGATAAAACTATAAATGTGCAAAAGTAGAATTCTGTTCAACTCGTTTATTTGACAATAGAAAAACGAAAAATCGATGAATTGCTTATGAGTAGACTACGGATATTCGCATAAATGTGTACGGTTTATATTGCATGTATTTTGCATATTTTATATACGCAGCGAATAAATAAGTATGTGACACATTGCCTGTATATTTTACACACTTTTCTATAGATATTAAAAATGTCTTGTTTACGATATGCTATCAAAAATAGTAAAAATTCTGAATGCTACACCCATAAAAAGTCTAGGAAACGTTCTGCCACGATATCGCAGTAAATTTATATGGCGTTTATTTACTGTAACAGTAACATAACTCAAAATTCATGATTTTCCGTAGGATGGGCATAAATGATCTGAATCATTATAATCTTGTAAGGATATCATATTGAAATGCCAAATTTGTATAATAAAAAATTGAATTGAGATAAAAATATATATTATAATATCGTCACACATACACGAATTCTCATTTTCATTTTTTCTGTACAAATAGCTAACAACTTAATACTAGATTTACTGGTAGTGATTGTATAATATTTACGATTTCTGTAACTTTAAACCTGATATGAAATTTGTCAAATTGACGAGTTCTGTAAACCTAGTGTTAAAAGCGACAAATTACAAGTTATGTAATTGTTGCAGCAAATGAGCGATAATGTTCCAATTACGTACATCTTGTAATATAGAACGATCATTTTTTGCTTACAGATTAACTTTTCCTAATAAATAATACCAACTCATGATAACCAATCTCGAAAAAAATTACTATATTTTGCAACAGAGACTACGATAAATAAGAGTTTATAAAAAACTACTATTTTGTAAAGGTATGTGTAGAATGTAAATATGTATGTAATATATAAATACATATATATATATATAATATATATTTAGAATAATTATTGTGAAATTAAATTATAATTAGTATTTGTGAATATATCTGTTTTAAATAATAAAATGATAGAAATATGTAAATATTTCTTCATAATTAAACGAAAAAATTAAAAAGAATGTTTGTAAAAAGGATTAAAATGAATACTCTAAATGAATATAAGAAAAATGTTATTCCAACAATGATTCTATTGAAAATAATTGAATAATATACTCGCGTATAATGTACTCGTAAATGTAAGTATAACATTAATGGAATTTTTGTAAATTAATGCCACGAATAAATTAAAAACCATGAACTATGACAACATTTTATAATTATAGAAACAAGTAAAACAGTTAGTCACGGAACTCTACATACACATTCTAAATGTCAAACATTTACAAATTTCAGGATATATTTTACGATAATAAATCGTGTGGAAATTCGATAATGTAAAATTAAAAATGAGAAGAATCCCTATAAAAGGACTCATAAAGGGTTACTTTATATACGACTCATAATGTTACTTTATTAATGCTGATCAAATTATGGAAAATCTAAATTCATCAGAATGGTCTAACAAAGTATGAATTTTATTATAAGAATAAGCTTTTTATACTTTAATACATGTACAATGTGACATCGTGTCTTTAGTTTAAAAACATATCTTTGTCTAGAACTGTAAAATGTTGACTCTTTTTTAATTTTATTTTCTGGAAGTATATACCCTCGAAAGTATTACTACCAGAGGAAATTGCTGGATTCGTAGAATTAACGAAGATATAAGAGAATGTTGTCCGCGTGGAACGAGCATATGTAAGTTAGATTCGCGATTTTTTCGAAATCATATCTTTCAAAATTGTTGCCACGAAATCTGAAGTTTTACTTGGCTAATTTGCACCAAATTTTGATAGAATCGTCAGCACACGTGCCTTTATCGCTTGAATCAGAATTTTCAAAATCCGATGTTTTATACTATCTTTTTTCTTCTTTTTTTTTAATACGCTGAAGATGAAAAAAAACAGGAATCGACTTTCTAACTTCAGAGTGTTACCAAATTTTTATCCATTAACATTTTATTCTAATTCTGGCTGGGATTATAACCACGTTCATATTAAACAAAATAGTTTTTGGCTGGTTCATTTCAGATGAACAGGAAGGCCAAAATTAAGACACCCAAGAGCGTATTTTTTGGAAAACGCTGTCTTAAAGTAGCTAGAACTCTTTCAACCCTTTGATGCTCAAATTGTTCGTCAATTTAGAGACCAAAGTGAGCAAACTGTATGGCATAAATTAATAATTTGAGGATATTGCACCGTATTTTCTGCAATTTTAGTGGCGTACAGTTAAAATAGAGAAAGCTAAAAAGGCGCGACAGAGATGAAAATTGTTAACAATAATAACAGTATAATAGTAGAAAGGAACACGGTTAAAATCAGCCTGTGGCACTCACTTAAGGGGTTAATAGACCTTGCATGTTAAAAAAATGTGTGTACCCTTGAAATATAGACCAAAGAAACGAGTTCAAACGCAATACAAAAATGTATTATGGTTTTCTTAAAATATGTCAAACAATGCATAGTTGATTTCAATATAGACAAAAATACTCCGGAATTATATGTAGGTTAAGTCAAGTAAATGTGTCTCATAATTCATTAAAATGAAAGAAAATTCGTAATAGAATAAAATCATTATACTCAAAGTAAGAGACTCTTTCTGTGCTATTATTTATATAAACTAAAACAAAAATTTAATAAAGAATATAATTAAAGAAAAAGAAGTAAACAATTTTTTTAAAATTATATAGTGATTTATTTTTTTTACATTCTGCCCCTTCCAGTCCCCTTCTATGGTTTATGACACTTCCTATACTTATTCCTGTGTTTGGTGTATGTTTCGTATAATAATCATCCGAAATACTGAATCCATTGAATCCAGTTATTTGTAGATGAAGTTTTCCTATATAATTCCAGGCATTCCAGGTACACATCTTCATCACTATCTTCGTTAGGAGATGAAAAGTTCGTAATCGTCAGTGCCTCACTTGGTTGTTGCTACGATGTTCCTGATCGACAACACGAAGTAACATAACCACCTTTTCTTCACTTTGTACTAATGGGCCACATGTGCCTGATTTACCCTATGTATATTTTGTTGTAAACAAAAAAATATCACCCTTCTTCGAAAGTACCTGTATTTGATTGCAATTCCTAAATAAATTAATTTTCTTAAAATAATTGCAATTCTTACATTCTTTTACAAGTTTGAAATTTAAGGGGATGTATACAGTTTTGCAATTGACTGTACGTCTTCGCTACATGAATATCTATAGCTTACTTGTAGACACTTTAATATTCTATATTTATTAAAATCTATTCTTAGGTACAAATTAAATATCAAATGCTCCTGAAAATACCGTAGCATTACTTTAGATTCATTTTGTACATTAAAAAGCAAAGAAACAAAAATCAAGTGTCAAGGAGATGTCATTTAAAAGTAAAATGAGACCTTATCGATAAGATTGGTGATTTGCAGGTAAGGAAAAGTAACATGGTTTCACTTTCTATAACAAATATAGAACGTGTCTATTTAATTATAAAAGAACGATAGTAGTAGTCTGATATCATTGTTCTGCGTGATGTATGTATCGAACAATAAGGCTTTAAACCTTTTAAACCCGTCCAGGGTGTAACATGCCATTCCAATAGCATGTACAGCAATGGGTTAGGAAAGGCTCTTAGCAAGTGCTTCACGTGGGCGTTTTCGACCACGATATAGTACCTTTTAACCACGGAAAAAGGCAAAAAGTACCGGAATCTACGACCTATCTTTCCCTCCTTTTTTCCTCCTTTAACCCTTTCCTTCGGAGTCTTTCTTTCTGGCTGCCTCACGCTTATCGCTTCTCTTCCTCCTCTAATGTTTCAATTTTACACGATTTTCTTTATTGTATCGTATCTGTAACACCATAATTTCCATATTGCACAGAGTGTGAAAAAAGTAACGGAATATTTTAAGAATTAAGTGTATCCGCTATAATGAGTTTATAGTACGATAGAGGTAATCCAATACAGTACACATCGCAATTTTTTACCCCTTACTTTATAACCAAGAATAAACTCGTGCAGATTATGGTCTGAACACGATAAAGAAATTTGAATTTTAACTCTAGTTGCAGTTTCAGAATATAAGATCGAGAATTGGTAAATAAAATATTGCAACGTTTTCTGATACCATATTACGGTAGCATATAACTAACGTTAACAAATATAACATTTAAAGAATTAGCAAATCAAAAGGTTATACAAAACCTAATCAACAAAATGTTGTTATATGATGTATACGTGAGAGGTGAAATACTTATTTTATATGAAAGTATAGATTTTAAATAAAGAACATGTTATACCCCAGAGAAGTTAATTTGATGAAGATGGAAAACAAAATTAATTACTAAGTTAAATAAAGCAATGCTTATTTCAATATTCAAAGGTAACTATAATCTTTTTCTACTTTTCCTTATTTTTATTTTAGTTGCTTTTTTAAACAATTATGTTATGCAAGCTATTATAATACAATAGAATGAATTAATGAGAAACAAATAATAACATTAACATAATTGTAAGACTAGCATTAATGACAGTAAGAATTAATATCACCAGTTGAAAGTTCTAATTATTCTACTATTTCATATACTTTAAAAATTTGTGTAAAAACGTTTTGCGTCTATGAACACGTAAGTAACTACTGTCTCAATTGCAAAGCTAAATACAAAAATTCTGTACTAATTTCACTGAAAGCTTCGTGTTATAAGAATGAAGATCTCCAGAATATGTTGTCATTAAATAACTCACCTTTCGACGTCAATGCCAGGGAATTTGTTTAAAATAAAATATGACACAGTGCACATAAAATTAGAAGAGGCTTAAATCATCATTTTATTGATTCTAAATTTGTTTAAAAAGTATTTCGCTTGGAATTTTATAATTTTAGTTCAGTCACTTTCATAATAAATAACTATACTTATGAATTTTTTTGTCTCGAAAACTAATTGTCTAATTAGGTTCATCTTTTTTAATTTCTTTTATTTTAATGTAAGAGGATTGACACATAATAATCATATTTTATTAAATTAATAAATTAATTTTGTAACATTGATTACAACATTAAAAGGCTTCATTATAAAGGGGCCAATTTTGTGGGTAAAATTTCAAGAAATATGGTTACACATGTTTTTTTAACCTTCAAGGAGAAATTTAAAAAGTTAAAGTTTGTCTATAGTTTTGTTATTGCTCAAAATCGAGTCGATTATAATAAAAATTTCTTAAGCTTCGTGTTATTAGATAATTTCATAGACCATACAAATATTTCCCCGTTTTCGAAAAGAGAGTTGCATACATTGCGTTTCAAAATGATTCTTTTTTTCGTTACTTAATTGGTGAAAAGGATCGCAATCGATTTATCCTTTACTCGTTCGTAATTTGCGCGCGTATCTGAAGTGGTTAGGGTCTGAACAGAACAGAAAATACTAGAGACTGACGCTCTAAGTGCATTCGATCGCGGTGTAATAGCTTTTAACTACGGAAACAAAGAAAGGTACGATTACCACCGACGTACCCTTTCATTCCTCTCCTTTTTTTCCTTTTTGATTCCCCTTTTCGCTCCTTTTAACTCCTACTTCTCGAGCTTTCGGAACAAAGCGAACACTTGGCACGCATCCCGAAAAATCTCAACGACAGATACAGCACAGATTGTCAGCTGTTCTCTTCTTAAATATGACCTAATATCTTACAAAAGGATATGACGAATGCTTCTGTGAAATTCGCCACAAAGGCGATTTCCGTTTGACGCTTACTAGTGGAACTTGAAAAACGTTTCTAGAAAAATATTCTTTCTTAAATGGTTTCTGTAATAACTTCAAAATCTATATACTTAACTGACTGACTTCATATTTTTATGTGAATTTTCAATGTACATTTCGTTATCATTCGTAGGAGAATGAATTAAAAATTTTGTTTTCCTAATTTTTCGAGACTGCGAAAACTACAGAAAAATAGGGAGATTAATGTTCTCGTTTCAAATTGCCGTACGCCATTTCTTTTTACTGTCAACCTTTTTTCCCCATGCTACTACTTGTGATAGCCAAACTCGTAATAATTAAGAATATTTATGGAATTTTTATTTATGATATGCATAGCTTTCGGAATCACAAAATTAATGTACAGATTTTCTTTATACGGCTGCGTCTTTAAATTTTTGTTGTGATATATACTTATTTTTCCGTATCATTTTTTTTTATTAAAGAAAATTGTAAACATTATTGAAATAGAAATAAATAAGTATGTAAAATGTTACCCATAAAAGCTACTAAAACTTCTTTTTAAACAGTGCAAGGAAAACCTAAAAATATACATGCTCCACGGAAGACTCCTTTAACACATACAGTACATCTTAAAAGAAAGACGCCACCCGAAGTTGTATAAAATCTTAGCTATCCTCTGACCAATGGGCAATTTGGAAGTCAACCGACTGTTAAAAAAGCATTGGCAGAAATATGTTACAACCTCTTCATGGGATGTAAAACAACGATCTTGGCACCCTTACCATACGACTTTCTTCACCTTCCCGATCTTCCATGCAAGCAAAACCCCCCGTCGTTCGCAATAAAGAAAATCCATGACGGGTGGTCCCGGTTTCCGGTTTTTCTCCTTCGACCCCCGTTCGTCTTTCCAGTGAAACTGTTTCCCTGGCAGTGGTTCGCTGTCCATGCGCCTCCACCGTTCACGCGCGTCCATCATCCCCTTTCTTCACAATAGGAGCGCGACGTACATACGCCCCTCGATGCAAACCAGCCACTTCTTCCTTCTTCTGAATCATGACTACGCATTCTCAGGGCATACGCGTGTACAGAGAAAGAATGAAATCGTAATAGATCTCGTTTTCACTCGAGTGAGTAACTTTGACACTTCGATGCCCAGTGTCGTTCTGATGCCCTTCCACTAAAGTTTTCGCAGTCTATTCTTCTTTATACGAAAGCTTCGACGTGGAACAGGGTGAGTCTATCGGTCGCAAAATTGGACTATTTTGACACATTTTAGATAATACAATTATATAGATTACATAATACGTATATGATATTTCCGCGGTTTACAGTGCAACATGCATTCCGGGTTGTTTCGTATCATTCAGCATTGTAGAAATTTCGTTAGAAACAACAGATTTTAAAATTTCTTAAAAAAAAATAATCTACTGGTGATAAGTCAAGTGACCGAAATAGTCAGCATTGTGGCTATCCAATAAAAGGTGAGTTACTCTTCCTATTTTACTATTTTTACACGCTTCGAATTTAAACTAATTTTTCCTCCTCAATGTCGCTCAAGATCACGATAGTATAGAATTGCTCAAAAAGTAAGTGCCACGTTGAAACAAGAACAACATAAATGTACTTCATATGGTTTTTTATTTGTAACTTTAATATATGCAGGGTGTCCCCAAAAGAGTGATGCAACTGGCCAGATAGTGATTATACGTACAAAAATAAATCGAAAAGAAAGAACAACGTTTTTTCATTTAAGACTTCCTTTTCGGAATAAAAATAAATTTGACAATCTGTAAGGTATGTATATATTAACTGAATGTTATGAAGCAAGTCTGTACTATCAAAAATTTACAACGTCACTATTTCCTTCTTGTTATAGCTGTTATCCTATTTTAGCCTGTCTGTGTTTAGGTCTGTATTATTATTTTCCTTTATTTTGTATGTAATTTAAATAAGTATAAAATTAGTAATAACATTGCCCTCGTTTATAAATACAAACGAAAACACTTACATAAAGTACACGGATACTTGACCGATTTTCAAACTCATTACTTTTTAAAACAAAGCTTTGAATAAAGAAATGTTATTCTTTGTTTCCGACATATTTTTGTATGTGCAATTGCTAACCAGCCTGGTGCAGACGCTTCTTGGGAGACCCTGTACATTTAGTTACATTTCATTATAATCATCGCTACTCTTTAGTACCTTATCGTAACGTGAGGCGAGTTTTTGTATACCGTTGTCATAAACTTCCGCTGCCAGTTCATATTTTCACATAACCATCATTCCACGCCGTACTTTACTACGCAGTTTCTGCAGTGTAGCACAATATGCATCTGCATTGATTGTTGTGCCTTGGGGCATGAAGTCAACCAACAGGAGTCCCTTTCGGTCCCAGAACATTGTAGTTATCACCTTCTTAAAAGAAAAACCTTCTTCAATATTTTAAATGGAAAACACTGTGCCATCTTGCCTACAGTACAGACTTAGCTCAGACCGATTATCATCTATTTGCAAATTGGAAGAGTTTTTCGAGGGATGATGCTTCGCAGGAAACGATGATTTAAGGGACGGCATGGAGCAATGATTATGTGAATTCATGGCGGAAGTGCATGACGACGGTATACAAAAACTCATATCACGTTACGATAAGTGTATAACTAAGGACGGCGATTACATTAAAAAATAACTGTATGTATATACTATAATTACAAGTAATGAAAACTTTTTAGAATAACAATGTTGAAACTAGAAGTTGTAATACTGCTATTTCAAAACTCTTCTGACTACTGCTTTAGGTTGCTAAATTCGCCTTGTTGTCGACTAAAACATTACATTACGTATAAGACACTGATATCAATGTACCAACAAATTTTGAACGCCCTAAAAAATCTGTCAAGATAACCTTGAGAGGACCTTTCTATATATTTATATATTTGTATATAGAAAGATCATTTCATAATCTATAATTTATATATAATGTGTATATATCTTATATATAATTTCATATAATTAACTTTTATTAAATATAAATGTAATCCCTTAAATGGATACATCCTAACAAATTTTTAATTTTTAATTTAACATCATTTCATTACATTTATTTTATATATTCGATATTAAAAGTATAGATATACTTTAGATTATTAACCAACCCTCGTCCTAAATCACGTAGTTTAACATTTAATTAAAAAGGAAAATAATATCGATATTGAAGAGACTTTAAGAAGTAATTAAACATCATTTTCCGATAAAACGTTAATTACGTAAAAATGATTAAGTTTTATTAAATATGTTAATAAATTTGTGATCTAAATTACTACTTTGCTAAATATAATGTTTAGTAAATCATAATACTATTGTTTTGTGTTACAGTTTTATTAATTCAAAATTTAAGTTATACATTTCTTAAATAAGAAATATACGAACTGTTTTATTATCTTTTCATTTTCTATATTCCAGATGAGGCTTGTCTCTTCGTACATGTTGAAATGTTTCCATAACACAGTCATTATTGATTCGATACGTTAAATGAAATTTCCCTGCTATATTAATATGTAGTATACGTATAATAAAATTTGTAACAAAATATACGGCAATCTTAAAAAAACAGAATATAGTAAATAGAAAATTGTATCAGAAATTGACACTGGTAACTAATGGCAATTAATGATTTGACTAACCATCACTCCCCTCTTAGAAGCTTCTGCAAGTAGAAGTGGTCTTTGAAAGGGAAGTCGATCGGGTGTATAAGAGAATAATTAAATTCTCGTGGCTGAACGTTTATGTATAACTTATTAGAATCTTATATTTTCAAAGGTACGGAAATACAGCAACGAATCTTCGCGATTGCCTGAGAAATTGTTCGATTGGAGATAAATAGGAGAGGCCACACCAATGATGTAGATTTTGTGGAATAAATTTTAACACAAAGTAACTGTTGGTGAGACTTGTTAGTCCTATCATTGATTAGATATCAATTTTACAATTTTGTTTACCCATTTAGAAGCATCTAACAAGAAACGATGTGCGGTTCAACCGCAATTAAGTGAGTTTCGCTATAGAATATTTTCTCCCAGTTTATTCTCCTTTCTATTACAGTTCATTGTTCAGTTTTATTGTATGCATTTTGTCTGGTACTGTAGGGATTTCCATATCCGAACTAACAGTGGCTGTTATCTGAAAATAGAATTTTCAGATAATAATACAGTCACTTTCTGTAGCATTAAGTATCATTTATTCAAGTAAAAATGAACAAAATTAATAATTCATTTCAATGTTAAAAAATTCCATATCTTTTTGGCTGCGATTGAAGATTTCCTAACATTATGTATTTACTATTGCCAATTTCATTGCACTTTCACCACTTTTAAGATCGTTAATTATCTTGAATTTTATTTCAACACTTACAATACACTTTTGCGTCTACCTGTCATTATGATACGCATTCTGTCAGCTTTATACTGAATTGTTATGATTTCAAATATTTATGTATTTTACGACATAATTTAAAATAATAAAAAAGGTCTAAAAATTTCTAAAATATAAAAATACAACAGAAGAAGCCATTTCATAAAATGAGTATCATTGATTATATGACTAAAATTGCTTCTAAAGGTACACAAGGTAGAGTTTCATTTGTGGTAAATAAATTATAAGATCTAACCAATCCATCACGGAATCTAACAAAGTATAAATACAGTTATAACAATAAGTTTCGGATATTTTAATACACGTACGTAGATTTTCGTGAAATCTTTTTTTTCAGTTTATGTATATTTTGTTATAAACTAGTAGGGAAAACGTCATCATTTTAGACAAACTATCTAATTTTAACCAATGAGTAAATCACTATTGTTAAAATGATCGAAACTCCTGTATTTTTTAAATATTTGAAATTCAGGGGTTTATGTAGACTTTTATGACTGCCTGTATATAAATATATTGATGTATATGTGAACATTGTTACGAAACGCTAATAACAGAATATCCGGATAATAGGACGTTCGGATATTAAGACATTCGGATAATAGAGTCTCTGATACGAGAGTTTCTACTTAAATATTTCACACCATCACTTTCCTATACGATTATGTATCAATTTTTATGTAGACTTGTTACTTAATAGAATGCGTAGCGAGAACGGAATTTGCTGAAGTGTATGCCTTATCAAATTACCTTCATCTACGTCCAGGGTAAAACACAATTGCAATATAATACCTGTTGCTATTGGAAAGGATCCATTATTAAGTTAAATAAAATATCAAGCAATTTACGAAATACTAGTAAAATGTTACAAAGGTATTTACAATATGTATAATTCACATATTTATGAAGTTATTTAAAAACAGCAGCATTTTCCTTCATGAATTTCAATCACTGCAACTAGTTTTGTATGTATATTGCATATGCATGTTAAACTCAATAACCGAAAACGCGCAATGGGCGAAATAAACGACTAGAACGCGTTATGGCTTCAAGAGAACAGCTGCAACACAAAATTTTATGTTATGACTACATTTAAAAATTGTTTAACCTTAACCTAACCCGAACATTTTGGTTCGTATATTTACTGTTATTCATGATATGTTTTAGTTATATCAGAACGTGTTATGGCCTTTTCAAGCCAAAACGTATATTTGTCGAATTTTCGCTTATTGGGCATTCTCGATTTTTAAATCTAACATAATATACAACAATTCTAATATCATTTACATTAAGCATTTGTTTTACTATTTTTAGGTTCCTAGTATAGTATAATTTTCATAAAAATCTTAATCTGTGTTAAATAATAATGAACCTGTTCATTTATTTTCTGTAGAATTTTTTACTGTGTTTGATTTTCAGAATTTGTTACTGTTACTAAAAGTATTGCATTTGTGTTAGAACCACAATATATTATAATTACAATTAGCAAAAATTGAAATCGATCTAATTGAAGTTAATTGTTTTTTTACTTTTTCACATTGTTTCTAAAAATAATTGTAACTATGAAATTGTCTAATTAAACAAAATTGTTTAACAATAAAAAAAAGGCAAACTGCTATCAAGATTTAATTACCTTATATGTATTATTCAATTATACTTTTAAATTTACGTTTTACATTTTACACTGTATAAAGTTTGACGGAAGGTGAAAATATGATACAAAACTGCATCGCATTATGACACATTCATCGCCAACTGTATTTCCATTGTAGTTTATAAACTATTCTCGTTTCTGTACGTCTTTTTTAACCTAGTTCATATCAAAAGTTTGTAACAACGCTTTTTATTAAGACAAACGTGGTAACAGCGAAAAACCGCTGTAGCTCTGAAACAAGGTCACAAAGTGCAGATACTAATTCAAACTTTTTTCGGCATGTTTTGCGTTGAACACAATCATTGTTAGGGAGATTACGAAAGTGGACTAACGATATGTCAAAGAAACGAAAGCAAAAAACTACTTCCATATTTTTGCGATATAAATCGACGAAATACAAAGTAATTAATTCAGCACCTTTCAATTTGTAGCTTACAATTAGATCGTTTCCATAATTATCAACCCATACACGACAAAACAAGTTAGAAATGGTATATGAGTTTAATTTGTATCTTATTGCTTTCCACAAAGCTAACAGCTTTTTACATATCTACGTCTTACAAAAAGCCATGAAAGCTATGAAATATTTAAAAAAAATACACGAATTTAGAGCATTTTATGAATACTTATTTATCTTTTTACCAGTTAGAATTGTACATATTATGAAAAAGCGGACGATGTTTCTTATATATTCATTTACAAAACAACGTACAACACTTGGAGAATCGACCTCATAGAACTCTGCGTACAATTATTCGGAGTATATGAAAGGTAAGTATACAAAATATACTACTAAAATCATCCTTCTTACTTTGTTGGATCCCCTGAGATATTCGTAACATTTGCTAATTTGTTTAACATAAATAGAATATCATTTTTTATACTTTTAGCGTCGAATGTTTCGTTCAACTTCTAGGAATTCTTTATAATTTCACGTTTAATTCATTTAAATTCAATGTCTTATACTTACATTTAATTTTTCAATCTGCTTCTACAACGTACCAAAAACTAAAAGAACTTTTCATGAAATCTGATATAATCGTTTAATTACTACCACAAGACCAATAATAAAGATGGGATCTGTGCCTTTCGCACAGCGCTGTAGATATAGTGGAGTGCCAATACTTTTTGTAACCACTGTAGCCTTATGTACACGAAGCATCCAGGCAAACAGAAATTACCGTACTCGCTTTCACGTAAATTTATATGCGAGAGAAGTGGCAGCTCTAGGAAATATTAATCCCGAAGTAACGTATCGAACATGGTTGATGCCACGTTTCAAGGCCGTTGAACACTCGCCAAACACGATGCAGTCGTTTCAACTTTTACCTGCCGCATCGTATCGGGTGTATACTTTCCAGTACCGCTTCGTAAATACTAATAAAAGTGCGAGAGTGCACGCTGCTTCTGAAATAAATTGAATCGGCAGCGGACACGGAGTCACTCTTGACGAGCGTTCGTGTAAATTTCAGACATGCCGTGTCCGCCATGATTCCACGAGAAAATGATCGAGAAATGAAAGAAGAAGAAGTACCCTATAAGGCAATAATTTCCTTTTTTAAACGTTACCAAATAAAGTCAGCAATGATAGTCAAGGAAATTGTGGCCGTAGCGCACGCGAGGTTAATTGATTTGATTGATAAAAACACTGCTTTTTGCTCGTACAAAACAACGAAGTCGTGAAAATCTATTGAACAATCATCCAAGTACCTGATTATTAATCATAGAAAATATTTGCACATTCTATTCCTACGTCTTAATAATTAAAATTATAGTATATAAATATTAATCAGTATTAAGTTGAATACAGTTATATGGTATGATTCACATGTAGGAAAGAATATTCATTCATATACCAATATTATGTTGTACACCATATTTGATTAGGTTATAAATGTAAGGAGAATCTTGATTATAACGGAAGTTCGTATGCTTGTAGAGTATAATGAACTGTACATGGAGCAATTTTTTTGGCGGTAGGAAATCCCCTTGAGAGATTGAAATCAACTCCCTAAAATTACTGCATTTTTTCGTTTTTTAAATGTAATGTTGCCTGGAACATTTATTGCAATAGAAATACCAGAAATTGAATATTTTCTATACAATAAACTTTGCTCTATCTCGCACTTCTACGAAACTATTTTTAAAAATACGGAAGAATAAATGGTATTGTAAGGGCTGATTTCACCCCTGATTTCTTAATTTACAGCATTCGCTACGACCTTTGCTTTTTCTTTATCTTTGTAATAATGCAAGATAGAGCAAAATTTTTCGTATAAAAAATGCTCAGATTCTAATATTCTATTACTCTGTTGCCAAAAGTACCAGATAAAATTGCACTTAAAAAATGAGAAATACTGATAGATTTCGAATTGTTTCCACCCCATTAATGAAATTTCCTGGCGATAAAATAATTGTTCCACATACAATCCACGTTACGCTCTACGTGCACGCGACCTTTCTATAAATCAGAATTTTCGTGTTTGGTGAATTTCATTATAAGTGTCATCCGAATATTAATGCGAGTAATTGTAAATGTAAAAGTTAAAGGCAAATATTTAAATTATGTGTGCCATTAGAAAAGGTTCGTTATCATCACAGATTTTATCATAAAGCGTCACAATCATGATGAAAGAAAAAAACAATAAGTACTATTTATGGAAACATTATAAACTGTCTAAATATCATAAAATTTAAGGTAATGTAAATAGTAAAGTTAACAAATGCACATAAGACGGCAGGCTTAACGTATGTTATAGAAAACATGAACAGAATTTGGGAAAAACTGAATTTTTTTTGTAAAATATATGCAATTGTGTTATTTGACTGGCACATACTTCCATCGTGATTATTTTAGGTGACATTTAGTAATAAACAAAACGTTTCATTTGGATAAACCAGACAAAATTAATTCATACAGGCGCGATTTAATTAAATAAGAAAGATCCATTTCCAAACAAAAAATTTTGAAGGAAAATCTGTGATGATTTTGAGCTGACTAAAGCGAAAACCATTCCGTATTTTAATCTTATAACATAGCAAAGAGAATATTGTATTCGACTGGCTCACATGTTTCCCAGGACTGAATCCTATTAACAATTTATAGAAAACTTTAGAACGCCGAATTTTTTTAATAACAGCCAATTTCAAAACGTAGAAACATTGAAAGTAGCACTTATCCAAGCATAACCAAAAATATGGATGAAGATATAATATGAAACCTCAATCGATGCTTGTCAGAAATAGAGTTCTTTAAAGCAAAATAGTAAGCATCTTATAGATTGTTAAATTTTAATCAATAACTGTAAATAATCCAATCCTTATATACGTTTCATTCAGTGTTAGAGTATGTTTATGAAACACTATTAAAATAGTATTTT
This sequence comes from Eucera pruinosa, assembly GCA_028830335.1. Taxonomy (NCBI): domain Eukaryota; kingdom Metazoa; phylum Arthropoda; class Insecta; order Hymenoptera; family Apidae; genus Eucera; species Eucera pruinosa. The sequence goes on from JAMYCR010000012.1 coordinate 15,054,456, forward strand.
CGCGATCAAGTATATTATCTCCGTTAAATCGTCATAACTAGACTGCGGATCTTTATGCGAATTCATACTTTTATGAACGCGAATAAAGAAGTGAACACCAAATATTGACTGTTTTCACCCTTTAAATCAGCGGTTGTTAATCGAGGTCCCGCGAACTTGTCATGAGAGTTCTGCGAAATTATAAACAGTCACAAGAATTCTATGGAAACAATGTAAGCAGGCACGATTTGTTATTGATTTATATTGTAGATGCTTACTTTTGTTGCGAAATTTCCGAACTTAGCGATTCTAGTGTTCTGTAAAATTATACTGCAATCAAAAGTGTTCGATGACTTTGAAAATATTACATAAGGACCACTGCCTTGGACGTCATAAAGTGCGTTTCAGCTTTGATATTTGATAGGTTTTTGTATATTGTGTGCATTTTGTGCTTTTTTGTACATTTAAATTCTCCATAAATGCATACAGATGCGCAGTCTAATCATAACTATTTATGCAAATTGATTTGTCCAGCGACATTATTCCTTATAGAATATACTAACATTCTTCACCAGAAACTCACACTATATAATTTCGAAAGGAGCTAGTATATTTCTGAAACGTACTGTACTATTGCTTCCTTTGTGGCTAAATGGTTCTCATAAGAGTGTAGCAAGTATGGCTGCTGTGTGCCACCTCGTTACCACTCGCTTCCGAAGGATGCTAAGAGTAGATGATACGCTGCACTCCAGGGACTAGCGTATACGCTACGTGGCATAGCTGCTCCGTTAGCACTAATGTTGCTTTTATCGTAACGATAAATCAAAATGCCCAGCGAAAAGCCGAATTACTTTGCACGAAGTAACGACAACAACTACGTTGACGGAAAATGAATACAAATGGTCGTGGCTTCGGGACGAATGGCCTCTGTAATGAAAAGCTTATTATCACTACACATCATTTAATATTTGCAAATAAATATTTTACAAATTCCACGTGAATAATTGCACACTGAAAAATTGTAGAATTTTTAGCTTCTAATCAGATAATTTTGGAAAAAGATTGAACAGAGTATCTAGATACCTTTCATAGTTATAGAATGTAAATAATAGGAGACAGTCGTGCATAACCGACCACTATCTTATCTACTATATCTTAGGCTGTTCCTGATAAAAACCAAAATTAAGGAAAGTGATTTGTAGTATCATTAAAAGGAGGAAAAATGTTTTTCTTAAATTAGATAATAGAAACGAGTAGTTAGCAAAAATAAGGAGGTTTTAATTTGTAACAGACGAAGTATTACCATTCAGTACCAACTAGCTATTAGATTAATAAAGTTAGTGGGTCTAAACACTTAATAATGTTAGTGGAAATAGAATCAAATATTACGATAAGAAATTTTTATCAAGATATATGTTTACGAACATCACGGATGAAATGATTAATATTTTCTTGATCTTCAACGTGTGTTCCACCTTCACATTTAATACATTGCACCCAATTGTCCTCAATCGGCTCTCTGCAAATGACGGACTTATAATTAGTGATTTCTTTATCAAAGTTATATTTTAATTTAATTTTAGTTGCTAATGAATTAAAAATCTTAATTGCAGGACGAAATAATTTGATTGGTACTGAATGACAGTTAGGTGGTTGGTACTGTACGATAAACACGAGGAAAAATTTTGGATTTTAATGCGTAATGTACAGAAAAGATTGGAAAACTGTGACTAGTTATTTACATGTAATAGACTGAATCTAGTGTACATAATATGATATAATCATTTAATTACGTGGGGCACAAGAGATCAAATAACGCACTGAATATCAACCTACGCTACCGTGCATAAGTATTTGGACACGTACATTACTGTAAAAATGTGGATTATACTATTAGTACAACCTTTTACTACATATAAGTTTCGCTTACGTTTGGTTTCATCTTAGACAGCCATATAATGTCTATAAACACCAAAAAGTATTATTTAACATGCGTTTATCCAAATAAAAAAGCAATAAATTAAAATTGGTGGAAAATTTATGTTGTAAAGACGCTTAAGTTCGTCCACTACAAGTGCTTCTCAACTTCTTGTTATTATCATTTGGACCTTCGCGTTGAAGTGTATAATGTTTTCTGTTATTTCCTACAAGTCATCCTAAGTTTCTATGAAATCTGATCTAATTCTCATTAATTTATTACGAAATCTTTTATCTATAACACATCATAAACTATCTACACTTCAACAAAATTCATCAATGTTTATTAAAAGTGAATATATAACAATATAATAAAGTTATAAACCTTTAAATCATGTTGTTTCGAATGTCCAAATACTTATGCACGGTGGTGTACACATTCAATTCCTTCGAAAGTCGGCATCATTAAACTAAAACGTACATCCTCGGAATATGTTATATTATATAGAATTATATAGAATTGCAGTATCCATCCGCGTATACACGTATGTTAAATCTTGCCACGTAATAGAGAAAGCGAGAACTAAGTACTCTAGGTACTGGTAAGTTGGCGAGCTTAAAACATGCGGTTCTGATTACTTAAAAGTTCACCTCCTTCTATACAATGACAAAAATATGTCTCGTACGTGTGTGTATTATTGGCCGAAACGTTGGGAAACGAAAAAGGGAAGGAGGCACACAGGGAAACACAAGCCCACATTCCCTTTGCCCCTTGTGCCATTCTGTTCGTCAGCTTACATTATGGTACGTACATTCTCGAAAGGTTAGTACATTTGTATTTTTTAATCAATTTCACTACGCATGTACATAATTTGTAAGAGCATTGTATCGTAAAATGTTTAAGTGTTAATAAAAAATTATGTTTTTCCTGCTTAATTGGAAGTAATGCCAACTGAACGAAATTGCTTTCAACTTGTACCTGTAATCTAAAAACAATTACAGAGTTGCTATTACCATCGTCTAGAAACATGCTTTCAAGTTATTACGGAACTATCTTGATGCAACCATTTTACTTTTTTGTATAGCAGTTATCTTTACGCTATTTATGGCATTTCAAAACCTTCATATTCTTTTACATGATATCCGCTATTTATTGGAATTTTTAATAATAAGTAAAGTCAAGTAGAATTTAATAAGCAACACTGTTACATTGAAACAGAAAAAAGTAACTCTTTCGATTCATTTATTAATATCATGCCAGCGATATAGTACATATGTTTTTGTTAGTATATGTGTACCATATGTTTTTTGAAGTCAAACATTTTCTCCAAATTGGATGCACACGAGAAATAGAAAGTATGTAACTTTTTATGATAAATGTAAATTCGATATTTTAATATTCGTTATATCTCACTACATTATAAAGAAAGGGGCAATAAGCAAATGAGAAATAATAACATTTTAATTAATCTTATGAAGACAAAATAACGAAGAATTTAATTGTACAAAGTGTTTTATTAGAAACCGATCACCTAATCATGATAATGAAAAGAAATACACATATTACAATGCAACTTAAACAGTATCAAAAATGTTTTTTTGGGAGGAATAATCTCTACATTACATTAATGAATATTAATTCATTCACTATATTCACGAAGAATTTATTATTATTTTTCACATACAATTAATACAATTTACTTGTGTCTACTAAATCTTTTTATTCTTTTATTTTTAAATACAGCGAGATCCGGTTATTATAATTACGGATAACATTATCAATCGGCTATTGTTATCATAATTAATCAGTCTCAAAATCCTCTATATAAAATGAGTCAAGGTAATTCACGTGCTACAATCAAACTTCAGTTATTGGTATCAACTGCGATAACTATACTTGAAGATTAACAATAAGAATACTTAACAAATGCGTACTAAATAAACCTTTTCTTCAAAACACACTTTTAAGTGAAGCATACCTATTATTCTATATATATATATCTTTTACATAGGCGCATGACAAAAATTATTAAAAAATAAATAAATGCAATGAAGAAGAAGCTAGAAAGAGAAGCATGTTAGGTCCGACTTGAACTCTACAGCCGCCGAATCTAAATATCACAGTATACCCTTGAAACTGATTGTCATAATTGAACAAATGAAAAAAAAGAACAAATACCATAATTGTTCCTAATAAATTGAATTCAATGGTCAACATTTTTATCGTTGTATAATACTATCCAGCCGGTTATTCTTATCAAATATTGCAAGTCTCAAAATGATTATAAGAAGCAAATTCCACTATACTATATTAAAGCGTTCGTAGTCGCGAATTACCTTACAGTTTAGCAGATATATAAAAAAGAATATTTATTAACTTTCGGTATCATAAATTCTGCTTCTCCAATAGAGAACATTTAGGTAATTAAAGACAAATATAACCTTTGGCATAGTATCATTATACAGGAAGGGTAGATACTTGGCCCTTCGTAAGGACTTAATGTCCGTTTAGATAGTATGGATCAGAAGAACTGGTTTAATTATGGCGCGGTGAATAAGAAAATTATTGGCAGAACTACAGCACGATAAACGATGAATTTGCGATAATTGCTTATACCGTGACGTCCTGCTTTGCCATCCTGGGGCAAAGAAAAATGGATCTGTTTTGTGAATGATTGTAAGTGAGCAAATTAAGCAAATTACACGTCTTTCGATAAATTTATTAGCTGGGTTCTTAAGCTTACCGTTAGTCTTATTTTTATAAAACGTCGGACTTGTAGACTTTATGAAACTGGAGAATATATTATCTGATATTTTTGGGAAGAGAAATGTTTATTCTTTTAAAAAGAAACGACTCAAGTGTCGGAAAAATTTAATGGAAGATAAAGCGGCTGAGTAATGTGAGAAGATATTTAATGTTTTACTTTATGCATCTTTTCTATCGTTCTATGCAAAACATATATTCATTGCATTGTTTCACGGAAAAATCTGAACAATTTTTAATATCATTTTCAGCTAGAGGCACATGAAATAGAAAAAGGCAAATCAATATTTAATGTTTCGTAAACTGTATTATAAACAAACAATATGGTTTTAAGTACGACGTATTTGAAGAAGGGCAAAACATTCGAACAGACATTTCATATAATGCAACCGAATATATGTGGTAGAATAGAAATATTTATTTTTCTTTTTAAGTACAAAGTAAGAACAATTTATATTCTCATTTCGATTTCTCCATTTTTTTAATTTACTCGATGTAACACATAAAACAAAATTGTTTACTGCGACCATCGATCAAACAATCGTAAAAACGTGTACATAGAAGGAATTGCGTAAATAAGAATGATTCTTCTGAAGATGGGTCCACGTAATCTGGGGTGACCTGTAGACCCATGGCTGGGCACACAGTACTTAGGGGACGTCGAGCGCTCATTGACCGTCCGGAAAGACGTCCAAGAGAGAGGCTGACTGACTCCATTGTTTGAAAAACTTTTATGCCTATTGTGTACTTATACACTCCTAGCCGAAAGAATTATTTCCGTACTCTTCTTTCTTTGAAAGACACTCGATCTTCAATACGATTCTCTTTATCTATCTCTACAACCTCTGAGCGAAGTAGTTTCGTCAGGACGTTCTACCTGTGGAAGAAGGTGAGTGAGTGTGTGTGTGTGTGTGAGAGAGAGAGAGAGAGAGATTCTATAGAAAGTTTTAATATCGGCTCCTGCATATTACAAAAGTTGCAGTCTTTTAGTGGCATAATAAAGTGCACGCAGGCATCGATCGACGATTTCTTGAATGGTGAACGGAATCTCGATCCCGATAATGGCGCAGAAATTTACCCGCATTCGTTATTATCGTCCGCTGCTGTCTTAGCAGTTAAATTTCTTCCTCATTGCAACAATCTTGCACAATCGCCATAGACGCTTCCTATAGTGTAAACTACCCTTGTAGCTTAAAGGTTATTATATAATAGGGATTTAATCTGCGTAACCTGTGCAATGTTATGCTACACAATATGATTTCACTCCGAGTGGGCCTTGACGTTCTACTCGATGGTCGTAATATTATTGCTGAATTCTTTATTAATATGTAGCTGTGCAGTGTATAGTAATTCGCGAAATTAATCAAGTGGTTCTATTATTATAAGATTATTTGGAATAATATTAATTTTCTTAGAGTAATTAAATCTTAAACAAAATCAAGATTATAACTCAAATTGTTTATTCAGCATTGTAATGAGGGATAATAATAAACAGAATCAATCAAATAGATAAGAGAGAAACCAAAAAGGAAGAATAGTATAAAAGCTGTGCTGAAAACGAGGAACCAAATTATTTATAACTAAAAACGTGATCAAGTCATTTAGTGAAAGGGTTACATTTAACATTAAGTTTAATGAATTGTTGGTTTTATCTTAAAACACAAATTCTTGATCTTTAACTGTCACACTGTCTTCAAAGTTTTATGGTTAGCAATTATATTTTGATTAAACGGAATATATGGTAAACGAAAATGTTTGTTGAGTTTCGTGAGCCATTGTATGGTAACTTAACATTGCTAAGTAAATTATCTTGTTATAAGTAGTGCCATATTGTAATTATGATTTATTTGAGAAGAATATTGATATATGACTTAAAAAGCTAATGTTTGTATGTATGAATTATGAATATTTCAAACAATTACTTTATTCCTGTTTTTGTGCTAATTTGTAAAACAGACAAATTATTTTCGCATTCATGTTCAATTATACAAAACGTATAATATAAATTTTATTTAAGAGTAGCATCTATGAAACAAATTGTGTTTATCAATAGGAGTTATAATAGCAGCAATAAGATAAACCACATCGTTAGTAAATTCCATTTATTAATGCCATTTCATGCATGCAATTTATCTTACAATAGAAAATATCTTATAAATAGAATAAGGATATTTGAATATTCCTAGAAATCGATTTTTCACCGACGTCACGTCACGTCAATGTAAAGGAGTAAAAAGAGTATCTAACGAGATCTTTTCACAAATAACTTATACATATCAGGAAAGAATGTTAGTCGACGCTTATCCAAGCGGTTTTATTACCAGCGAATAATTTGTTGGCGATGCTCTGCCATAAAGTGGCGCGTTATAAGAGCCCCGGAAAAATATGCCGAGATTCTAATATCACGAGCAAGCAGACGTTTCGGTTCTCATCCTCGTCCCTAGGCATATAAGTTCGATACCCATGCCGTGCCTTCATCGAGTCTTTGTCGAACCAATATATATCCCCGGTGCCTCCATTCACGTAGTGATAAGCTCAGCCTGTATTCATGTGTAAATACCCCTTCCTTCTTCTTGTGCCTTCTTCCGTCTTCTTCTGTTGCGTCACAGTCGACAGTTTACCACTGCTTCAATTTCCTTCGGGATAAGAGACCGGTATTTGGTGTTCCATTATTTCCTTCGATGGGAGTATTCCAATCGTTTGCTCCTTCGCCAAACTTGTAAAATTACTTCCTGGAGCAGAATTTTATATATTTGCCATTTCAACTTCACTAACTGCTGAAGTTAATCTACTAATTAGGCCATTTCTTATTCAGAATCTTGATCATGGAAATTCTGAATTTAACGTTATAGTTAGATCGATTTTAATTCCTGCAACCAAATCTATAATATAAGGTGTTTCTAATGCAAATTGTAACGATGCATTCAAAAGTAAGAAATTCTTGAGGAAATTATATTATTATATTTGAAATATCATTTTTTTTTCAATTAACAGGCAAAGAACATTGCAAAGAAAATACAAGACTAATTATTGCCATCTTACCTTTCAGCTCGACTAATAAATGTGCTAGCTTTTAATTATAAAAATGTATACTGTAATGTATATATTATGAATCGGTTATTTAAGAAACTCCATACCTAATTGGATAAAGACGTAGTAATTCAGAGGATTTAGCTACTCGGGCGCAACTAATACAATATTGTTACATGTAGAGGTGTTCGAGCGGGAACAATAATGTGTGTTTGCGTAGCAGACAAGAATGGTAATAAAATTTGGAATTATTATACCAAATTATTGAAAGATTGTTTGAAGGCTGATAATGTGATGGAAATAAAGGTAGAAGAGAGTTTTAATCAAATAAAAATGAATATATAGTCAATATAACATATATTCTGAACAAGCAATTTGGAAAATGAGAATGATAATAAGTTACAAAACGTTCGAAGAGAAATATGCAGATACAAAAATAAAATATTTGACATAAGATTTAGCTTTAACAACGTAGGAATTATGAATGTCAACTCAGCAACGATAAATTAGGGAAATCCCACAATGACTACGCACTAATTATCATTACTTGTTGAAAACAATATTGCATAGTGAAATGAAATGGAACTCATCAAATTATAAATTGACAATCAGATTATTTGTTTGCGAATTTACTGTATGCAAAAACCTTCGTTCGCTCGCTTGCTATAGATGCTTGCTTACTATAGATTTTTGCTTCCTAGGCCTTTCTGACTGGAGAAGAGATGGTTGAAATGATGGATATTAGCGAAAACAAAAGATCAAATTATACTAAACATTATGGATACGGAAAATACGTAAAACAATTAGAATATTTAAGATATGTAAAGTAATAAAAATATAGAAACAGTAAAGTTACAAAATAAAAATACACAAATTAATAATAATACACAGTTTAATTAGAATACGCGACACTGAGTCTTTTTGTTACTCTAAGTTGCACACAACTTGTAACAAACTCTATCTCAATACTTTGCACCACGGACTACCCGATCAGGCACCTCGTGACTTGCTGATCTTAGCTTTGAAACGGTAATAAAGCTGCTTTAGCCCTTCGAGAATAAGTTGGATAATCCCATCTTCGAAATGCTCTACTGGAAATGGAATTGTTTATAATCTTTAGCGAATCAGCGTAGTCGGAAGGTATTGCGGGAAGGGATCATCTCGTGGTCTCTTTTGCTCTCTCTCCAGTGAAGAAGAACAACACAGTTATAGTAGGTATATTCACGCTCCGGTTTACAGTAACACATATTACTTTCGCATTGCGATCAACGCAGGACTCACGACGAATGAACTATTGGTGACACGCGCGCTACGAAAATAAATAGCTATAAAAGAATGCGATACTCTCTTTCACGCTGAACTCACGTCACATATCCTGTTTATAACATCAATTCCAAGAAACGATGGTGACTATCGATTATTTGTTATGGACACGTTGATTCCAAGAATGTATACGCCACATTAACAATTGAGCTGTCAGAACTAAACCAAGAGATTAGCTTATTTAAACATCAAAGCCAAGATATACGATTGACAAGGGACTCTCCTTGATGCTATGTACCATCAAATCGTATTCTCGCCGTCGTTACTCATAATAAAAGAATTTTGTTCGGAACGTAACAATATTAAGGGTGGTAGTAATATAAAACAGGCTACCATTTCTAAAAATTCATCCGACATTTGTTGTATCAGCCTGTGAGTACAATATTTGTCACATTAGTGTCAAATGTTTACGATCATATGCGCAGCTTCTGTGTTTTAGTCGAAACCAGACTTTTTATAAGATAAGTGTCAATAATAATTTAATTATCTTTACTGCTGAATGTTAAAAATCATCTGTCTCGGTTACCGAGCACGGGACTGTCGAAAACCGAAGACAGAGTGCGGCGTCTGCAAGAAGCAGGGACACCGACGAGAGAGCTGTCCAGAAAAAGAGGTAAATATTGTACAAGATATTAAGAACCGTACTAATATTTATCAGATCTACGTTCGCGTTAACGGTCACAAGACATAAAGCTTGATAGATACCGGAAGCGCATGTACTATCGTTCATTCGTCGATAGTGAAGAAATTCTGTGTGAACACGAAGACCGTGGAAGATATAATATTTAAAGGATTCGCCAATCGATCGGTAGCAATCAATAGAATCGCGCCGATTACGATAAAAATCCAGAACGTAACAGCACGCGTAGATTCCTATATTGTGCCGGACGAATATACGGCACATGATGTAATCCTTGGAAGAGATTTCCTGCAGCAAGAACACGTCGTAATGTTAAAACGGTGAAATCAGCTCATTTTTAACGATTTGAGAGATTCAAGAGAACTGCGAATTATTTCAGCGATGGATATTTACATTATTGAAGCAAACCCTAAGTTGGATCTGGGAAACATCGGGAAGAAGGAGCGAGAATTATGCGTCGCATTAATTGAAGAATTCCGTGATAGCATATCGTCATCGATGCGAGATCTTGGAAGGACAAATACGGCATCAATAGAAATTAGATTGCTCACCGATGAACCGATCGTGTACCATCCTTACCGTGTCGCGGAACCGGAGAAAAAGATAGTTCGCGAAATAATTTCGGATTTATTGGATAATGGAATAATTCGAGAATCCAACTCACCATATGCGAGTCCAATTACGCTCGTGAAGAAAAAGACAGGGGATACGAGGATGTGCGTAGATTATCATAGATTAAATGTGATAATTATAAAGGACAAATATTCTTTGCCCTTGATCGACGATCAAATCGATAAATTGGGAGGCAATCGGTATTTTACGGGACTCGATTTAGCGTCAGGATATTACCAGGTACCCGTCGCCGAGGATTCAATCGCAAAGACTGCATTTGTTACACCGCAGGGACATTACGAATTTCTGCGAATGCCTTTTGGGTTAACAAACGCGCCGGCTGTTTTCCAACGGTTAATAAATAAGGTTCTTGGAAATTTGAAGGACACCGTCGCATTTCCTTATTTGCACGATGTCATTATACCGTCGAAAATCGTAGAAGGGTATTAAAAAACTAAGAAAAGCTTTAGAGACCTTCCGAACACATAGCCTGACCCTTAAACTGGAGAAATGTTCGTTCTTCAAGGAAACCATTGAGTACTTCAATTAGATTCAAACTAGATCAAGAATTTTGCGACACTCGTGGAACCCCTAACGCGTCTAACACGCAAGGATGTACCATGGAGATGGGGGGAATCACAAGAAAATGGTTTTCGGCAGGTGCAAGAGAAATTGACATTGCGGCCGATATTATGCATTTTCGATCCAGCTCGACCCACCAAACTTCATCGTAGTCGCAAGTTGCTGCCGAAATATAAAGGACCCTTCCGAATTCGATCGGTGCTACCTAATGACCGCTATGACGTAGAAGATCCACGAGAAGGAGTGATACGATTGCGAACAGTCGTTGCAGCCGACAGGATCAAGCCGTGGATCACAATCCAAAGGGATGACCACGACATATGATGCTGTAGCTGCTTTATATCCTTTTCCTTAATAACATATCCTGGATTTTAACCAAGATAGCCATTTAGTAGTTGGCTATCAGGTTGATTGAACATAATCTCATATTTGTTTGAGTTTGTTCACACAAAAATCAAGGCGGATCGAAAGCGTAAGGCTTTGATAAGCACTAGGAGGGACTTTGCCCGGCGACCAGGCAAAATCCGACGAACGAGGGCAACGGCCTACACACCTGACAAGGGAGAAGGACGAGAAGATATCCTTCGCGGATACGACGGTATCTTAGCGAAGAAGGGAATCGCGCCAAGCGGACACAAAGGGTGTCAAAGTTGCCGAGCATAGGTACAACGGTAGCTTAGGCAAATATCCTTCGCAGGTACAACGGTATCTTGGCGGAGAAGGACACCGAACCAGACGGATACAAACGTGTGTCTCAGGCAGGGCTGTTGTTAGTAAGGGATACGACGGTATCCATAGTTGATCGTGAGTGGTACAACGGTATCATGTCACGACAACAACTCTTTTATTTTTCAGTTAGATTTAACCATTTCGGTACTAACGCCGCCTATAGTCGGCATCCTCGAAACGTTCTCTGGGCACGACCGCCGCCTAAATTCGGCATCCACGAAACGTTCTCTAGGTACGACCGCCGCCTATAGTCGGCATCCACGAAACGTTCTGTGGGTACGACCGCTGCCTATAGTCGGCATCCATGAAACATTCTCTGGGTACGACCGCCGCCTAAAGTCGGCATTCACGGAAAGCTCTGTGTGTATGATCATTCACTATAGTACGTATTCTGTGTGTAAAATTGCCGGCTGCTCTAATTATTCCGTTATGTGATTAGTAACAGTCAACAGCGAGAATCGCGGGCCGCGGTTCGGCATCTCGTGGCCCTAATTCGCGCGCGTTCGGTGGCTGGCGGGCGGTGATCGTGGAGGGGGTCGCGACCTCGACTGAGTCGTTACAACATGTTTTCGCGGCTTACACTGCCGTACAGTGCAACCACTCTCGCGGAATACTTGCCCGTACAGCGAATGTATAACCGCGGCCAGTTCTTCCGTACCGAAAGGGTTAAGGAAAAATTTTATTGTAAGTCTGAGGACAGACCTGACGTCAGTATGGTCGAATGTTAGAAAAGTCGAAATCGGTAAACGGTCGAGGTAGGCCACATGCGTTTTGTCAACGCGAATATCCTTCGTCGTAAAAAACACTCTTGTAGCGACCATCGCCTTGAGCAGTCGAATAAACGTTTTATCCATCTATTTTGAAAACGCCCACAATAATCATTTTACTCGAGAACCTTACATATTTAACTATAAAAAAGTGTAAAGCTGATGATTATAAATAATACAAGCTGACTCAAAATAATAAAAACCAGTAAAATAGTTTGTATTAAATTTATAAAAAAAACTATTGCATAAGTTACGAACAAAATAATACAAAATAATATTCAATGTCAGCTTGAAGCAAGTATCATTTCGTGGCCCATCAAAAATAGAATGCCGTCCATAGGTTGAGAAACGCTGGTGTAGACTACTCCATTTAATGAGTTTTGATGAAGTAAATAAATTTAAAACCAATTATTTTCACTAAAACGAAAAAGGTATATTACCACCTTCTCCCTTACACCATATTGTACCGTTTATTTTGAAAGTGATATAAGTCTATTTTTTCTGTTTTGAGATTTTTAAGTGTCTGCATTTGTCTCTACTGAAAAATCCAGATAGTGTTTACGTACACGTGGACATATTTATAAGAGGAAATAGATGTATGATAATTAATCAAATCGTTTCTTTGGCACTTAACAAGGCGAATGTTTCTTTTTAGAGGCCTGAATGTAGAAGTGTCGAAATACTCGAATTTTCGAGTAGCTCGAAGTTCAAAGCGAACCGTGGCTTGCTTTTCAACCTGATTCGAGAACTTGAAAATATCGAACAACACAATAGAAACCGAGCGGTGTAAAGAGGTGAGGATCAAGCGATTCGAGTGATTCAATTTTTTATACAGCATACTATCGTGTAGAATTGTAATATTGCTCTATTTTAAACGTTTTTAATTGCTGTTCAGAAAATTTAATAAGTATTTTATGAATATTTTAATTATAAATACTAATAGTGTCTCTGGTCGCAACTCAAATTTCTTTTAACTACTCGATTCATTGAACTGCTCGGTATTTTCGATTACTCGGATTGGCTGTTTCGTTCGAACCGAGTATAACCCGATTCGTTTTATCCAAGTATTTGACACCACTCCCTGACTGGATTTACACCACTTTCAAAATAAGTGTTTAGCACATTCTATTCACAAGCGAAATTTCAATTGAATAATTTATTTCAATTGAGAGATACCTAAAAATTCTAATACACAAATATAAATTCATGATAAATCTTATAAAATATATAAAACTTTTGTTCTTTCAAATTTTGTCCATAAATGAACTTGCATCAATTTCAAAATGAATGGTTTAGTTTAGATAATATATTACAATGTTTTACTATACATATAATATGATATAGGATACATGATCTACTATATTTAAAAAAAGAAGGGAAAAATCGTTTCTTATATCCTGAAGGATTTAAATTTCCCGTAATAGAACATAATTTTAACATCAATGTAGTATTTTACCCATTATATTCTTTGGTAATTAAAATATATACTACAGAAACCTATTGCAGCAGAAAATAATAATGATAACGAGAAAAGTATTATTTTAATAATGCAATAGACACCTTTTCCTTGAACGTTTGAGTTTAATTCAATTCTTGGTTGGGGCTACTAACCTTACTTTACTTTATTAATTTTTCTGTTACTGGAAAGTTTAAGGTTGCTATTTACCTATTTAGCATTGCACTGAATACAGAACTTGGAAATATCACACGTAATGTGTATTAAAAAATCTGCAATCTTATAGTTTGATAATATAGTTAGAGTTAAAATTACAGTTCATTACAAGTGCAACACGTATGTATTTATAGTATGTATTTAGACCATAATCTGCATTCTGAGTTATACTCGTCATTATAACCTAAGGGCTTAAATCAAGTTGTTATCAATGATGTTTAGGTACATGTAGTAAGTCAATTTGACCTAAAATGTAGGCATAAAAAAAAAAAATATTAAAATTACACTGTACAAATGTAATAAATCATTCCCATATTAAATCGTAATAATTAAGTCAACCGTATTTTATTTATTTAATATTCATATTTTATAAATATATTATATTCAGTTAATTTGGTCCAAGCTTACATATTCGTACAAACAAACTATGCGCAAGAGTCAAAATTTAAGATAAAAAACAATATTTGAGGCAATAAACTATTATTATATATTTATTGCAAAAATAAGTTTAAAAGTATAATTTTACTCTATGTCAAAATTAATTTTCAAATAGATTGTTTAAATAAGAAATAAAATAAATAATCATTATATTTAATAGAATGAAATAATAATGACAGTTTAGAGACAGAACGATTGCTCTAATAAATTAATGTACAATTATTCAAAATTACTTCTAGTCTGACAAGGTGATCTACTACTCAAATAATCATTTCAAAAATATTTTGTTTAAGTAGTGTTTAAATGATATGGTCTATAAATATGTAATACGTGTATAAAGAAAAAGGAACAAATCGTGCAATATATTACAGAAGCCAAAGGCAGTGAGAAGAATTTCACGTAATTATAATAAAGCTTCTCAAGCAGAGATAAACTGGAAGAATTAAAAATCTGATATAATACCCCTCCGTAATAACCTCTGGCTCGGGCTTCTCTCATTTTAAAAGTGTACTGAGCCACGTATTAACATTATTTTAAGCGTATTCTTATGTTTTATATTATGTGCCTTATACATATGTATGTCTTGAAAATTATGCTCAAGACACACGTGCATGAAATGACATAGAGGTTTTACGAAATAGAAAATTAATGTTCTACAGAGGTCATAAATGTATTCTTTTACGGAATAATCTGTGTCACATGAGAAGAAACAAGTAAAATGATGACAAAATTTCATCTTGCTTTCTCTTTTCTCTTTCATCTTTTTTCTCTCTCTGCTTCCCTTCCTTTTCCCCTTTTTTCGTCGATGAAATCGCTCTCCCCATGCTTGTAGGAAAAATACAAGTTAGCCTTGAGCAGAGGCTGAATAAAAATGCAAGGAACGCTCGTACTTCGTTTACGTTTACTGTAGCCACCCACGACGAGACACACGAATTTATAATTTACATTAGCTTGAAAACGAAGGTGGATGGTTCACCAGGGTGAAGATGCGATGTAATACTTCAAGAACTCCCAAATATTTAAACATTGTGAAACTATGCACTTAAGCCTCGTTGCTTAGTATCAATACAACTGAAATAATGTAAATTTTATAGGAACAGCAGCTAAAAATTGGCATTTTATTAACAAAACATAAGTAAATTGCCGATGTTTGTGCAAATTCATATTTTCAAAAAACACAATTAAGAAAATAGACTCTTAATGGAGATTTCTTTCGCCCTCTGAATGTTATAATATGTATTTTTCTTTCGATATTTTATATTTCTTTGCGTGCATAAAACTCTGCAAAAATAATATAGGAAACATAAAATTAAATATAATAGGCACATAACGCTCTTTAGAGTTCATGTAAGTAGGAATATTAAGAAATATGCTGATACAAAAGCATTGAATTATGGAAATTAACAAATAAAGAAAAGAAAAATGCATGCATTTTATTCTAATTTGAATAATAACCAGATTACGGATGTTTATGTAAATATGCCAGATCAAAATATTTAAATGGTAATTATAGTAAATATGAAAGATGGCTATCTCACAGATATATAAAATAAAATAAATTTCTACTTAGATGCTATTTTATCAGTTTTTTCTATAAAAATACGTGCCATAATATAAAATATCTTTGACCCTTCCTTAGTGATTTTAGTTCATAATGTAACAATATTTTCGTTTTATTCTGTTTAAATTGATCTCTTTCTTTATAGCACAGCGACGATTTGTCATGCATTTACACTAATCGGACGAAAAGATATTTCGAACAAAAATTATTCAGTATTTTGATAGAAATAAACTGTAATATTAAAAATTTCAAAAAATCATTTTATCCGATAAAAAAATTGAGATCACCTTGACTTTTTTAAATAGCACCATGAACTTTTGATTTCATATCGATGAAAGCTGATGGAAAAATGTTTCGTTAGATTAGTGTAAATACTTGAAAAATTATAGCGACTGCTACGATAAACACCCTATATATTAATATTCGGTTGCTCTGTGTATGCAACGCCACTTCCGTATCGATGTATGCACATGATGAACGTGAAATGAAACCTTGCTACGTAATCTTTTTCGTAAAACATTAGAGAAAACTCAATCCTAACCGATTTAAGTTCTAAGAGGAAGAAATAAATATTCAACAATATAAATTTACATAAACATTCGCTATCTAATAATAAATTATAGAAACTCCATATTGTAGAAATGTGAATTCCTTGTTCAAATTGCGCGATACATAAGCCGCACCTTCGTCTCTTTCCAACAACCGAATAGAATGGTTTGTTGGAGCAGTGACGGCATTACGTAACTACATGTGTATATACATCGAACCAACAAATATTCATTTTAACGTAATCATAGAAAATGTTGCCGTCCTATGTGGGATTTAATGCACCCGCGTCTGTCAGAGGTTGCGACGGCAGTTTCGAGAAAAATTGCAGAAACGTTTGCACGCTTCGTCTTCCGGAAGATGATTCGGTGAACTTGAAAGCTTGTAACTTGGCAAGCGAAAGCATTAAACACAGTTACTTCGCTCAAAGAGCGATTTTTGCAGAATTTTACACAAAGGCTCAATTAAATAACATTCTTTTATACAGTGGAATCTGCTTATTATAAGAATAATTTTGTATAAGAATAACCGGTTGGTAACATTGCACAAGAAACAACAAAATGATTATAAACAATTATGACATTTGTATACAGTTTAATGGATATTCTATCTCTGTTATTTAGATTTGCCGGCTGCATGGTTGAAATCGTACTTACGATGCAAATTGCCATAAACTTCTCTTTCCAGCCCTCCTCTGTTATGTTTATGCATTTTTCAATAGTTTTTGTCATGAACTCGTGTAAAAGATAAAAAGTATGCTTCGGTTGAAAGTAAATTTTGAAGAAAAGGTCCATTTCGTACGAATCGATTAAAAATTCTTACCGTTCGTACCTAAACGTAATTATCACACTTGATACCAATAATCGAAGTTTGATTATAATAGGGTGATTATTATTAACTTTTATTAAGTTGGCTCATATGAAATGCTTCCCGAGGTTTGAAATTAACGGATGGATACTACTCTTTAAATATGGAAACACTTTAATTGTAATTAACGACATAAAAGGAGAAGAAATTAGCTGTAATGTAAGTATGTATGTATTGTAATAAAATTGTGGAAACTGTACCGTTTGACATCATGAACAATAAGAATATGTAAATAATTCTTAATGGAAATTCCAATTTAGCAAACATACCATGAAAACTATTGAATCCCAGATTTGAAGAAGATTATATTAAATGGAGAATAGTTCAACATTGATTTGTAAAAAAGACTAATAGTTTTTGACTCGACAGAAGGTTAGGAAAAAGATCACGCAATCCCGAAATTATGATTTTTATAAATATAGCTACCAACTAATTGCTGGAGAAAAATGTATACAATCATATAAACATTATTTTAACTAAATATATATATATATATATATATATATATATATATATATATATATGTGTGCAGTGTTTTGAACAATTTACTTATATTTAACCTTTTTATTTTGAAAGAAACGACAATTCATGTGTACCAAACGAATAATTTTATATGAAGTTTTATGGAACCGACTGATCATAATAACAATAGCCTATTGATAACATTATTACTGGATGGATATCATAAGTGGATGCCACGGTAATTTTATTTTCAACATTTTACAATGCTTTTCAATTTGCAGAATAAGGATGGCCAGGTGTGATTCACGCTAAGACTTTAAAAATTTTTATTAACGTATGAACCTTTTCATTACAGCGGTGTAAGCTATATAGTAACTTAACTCTTTGAAGTCCATCGTTTTTTTACTGAGCGACCCGTCCTGGCCTCATTAATTTTTATAAGAGAATGGTAGAGATAAGTAAAATGTACCAGGCAACCTACTCTGTTAAATAAATTTACATATTACAGTAATTTGTTGGTCACGATATCATTGGTAATATATTTTTAATTCGAGCTAAAACCGGAAAACGTTAAATTGCCAGTATTATATTTCAATAAGGTTAGAATAATCTTGAAAGAATAAAAAGTATAATTTTCTGATAAAAAGATTTCATTAGAAGAAGTTATTCGTGATTGCATGTTCTTTGCTGAAATTTAAGACAGGGACACACTATTGTCACGTCACGTAAAACGCATGATTTCATTTAACAATCGAAGAATGTGAGAATGAGATGGCAAAAATAATTTATGTTGCTATCTCTTTCTTTCACTTTACGATTGTCAACTGAAATCATGCGATTTTACGTGACGTAACAATAGTGCGTTCCGGCCTTTATAATCATCATGACAGAAAAGTAACGGTGGATTGTATTTTCATACGTGCTCCACTATTCAGTGACGATTCTTCAAATGTAGTCTTTTATTGATCAGATCTATATTGAATGTAAACTTTGAACATGGTAGCATTTACATGCCGATCACCTCGAGTAATATAATTTATAAGTTACGATAAATTATAGATTTAAAAATAAATAAACGTCTTGAATAGATAACCAATCTAAATACAATCGGAATGACAAAAATTCAATATTGCAGATCATTTTGATCTATTGAATTCCTAGCATAGGCAATGCATCAATCATAAGAACACTAGTCGTCTAATCATTTTAATTAAAACAATGCTACAAATGAAAATTCTATATCTTCTACTTTCATCGGAACTATTCCGAATAGTATCATACCGAAGTTTCTGTTCGAAGTTTTAGAGTCCAAAAGTCCATCCCATGGAAAGAAATAAGAATGCCGGAAGAAAAGAGGACCACGCACGGGAAGAGGGATGAGCTAGACACCGAAGACGAGCGAGTTTCAGCGTAATATTCAGGATACTTGGAGATACTTTCAAAGGATGGGCTCGTGTCCAGCAACAGAGACCAAGAACGAGAGAAAAGTATCGAGGTGAACAGAGACATAGGACTCAGACATCGCGTCCCGATCTCTATTCTACGAGCAAGACCTTCAGCCTTCCTCTAGGACCTCCTGATGGCTCCTCTCGTATCTCTACACGTGGACTAGTTTTCGTGCGCATTCTTATAAATCTACACGTATGTATATGTTATTTACCTGTTTACGCATGAGTATCGATCATTCAATATTGTGTCTATCTCTGTCCTCTGCTCTTTTTTGTATCGCAGATAGCGTATGCCACTCCGCAAATAAGAATGAAACTTTTATGCATTTCTTGTTTGCACGATGTCATGGAATATATGACTGTAAATGAATAGCAATGATAGTAATTGCAGCTATAACGAGTTAGTTTCATTATCCGGCAATTTGTGTAAATAAAAAAATTCGTTAAACCAATTCTTTTCCCACACGTGCTACAAATTCATGATTAATTAACATTATCAGTAATCAATTTTTCCATTGAATATTAAAGGTACACTTCACTTCCATTTTCAACAATCAGATAGGAATTATATTGTATATATTCTATAATGGTAAGTGATAACAGTGAAGCGTCTACATATATTTTATATATTCGTGATATACCCATTTTTTCTTCATACTTTTAATATTTTTGTAAGAAGAAAATCTAATATGTGTTCCCAAATCGGTCGCAAGAGTGCGCATTTTTTTTGTTCTTCCGGTAGCGTTGCGATCGTGTTTAGTTCTGTTCACGAAGTGTCCTCGTAAAACAAACACGTGCTCGTATATTATTACCGCTTTTCGTTCAATATATATATATTTAATTTAGTATTCATAAAATAAAGATATTTTATTTAATTCCCTGCAACTTAAACTCTGTCAATTTTCATGCTCCGCAATTAATTTGCCTCTTTGTCAAATTGTCACAAATCTCCAAAAAATTTGTTAATACATTTATTAGAAAAACTTATATGTATACTTATATGTAATATATGTATATTGTTAATATTTTCTCACTACTTTTCCGTATATTAAACTTCTTGCTCTGTTGCTCTCCTTAATTTTAAATTTTAACATTTTGAGAAAGAATATTTGTTGTGTATATCACAGCAAGCGTATTAATTCAGTAAATGTATACTTACTAGTCAATGTATGCACATACTAATTTGATAAGTAAACATACTCACAAACTAGATGTAGATAGAAGCAGAGGAAATACACGTTCAATATTGGCACGTGTTATCAAAACAGCAGATAATGCGTATTTTCAATTACAGTTTTTGAAAAAAAAAACTAATTCTTGTTTCATTCTATAATGTATATTCCTACGCTATTTGCATTGAACATAAAGGACAACAAATTTCAGTGAAAATTACAGTAATGCCGTGAATTTTATTCAGTTTTTTTTTTCGTATTTTCTGTGCTCGCCTTTTCATCAGTCAATGTCTACACTCGTATCTGTGCGCATACCTCTAGATTTTGTTACACGATACGAGCACGAATAAAGAGCGACTTGTTTCGCTCGAGAATCATCGGATAACCTCCGCGGATAGGGAACATCCGCGAAGTCTTTGAATGCGTGGGAGGCATTCATAAGGATCCTGTTGGATCTTTATCTAGTTTAGCGCATACACCGCAAATATGCCATCAGATCTACAACTAATATTTATGAGTAACGAGTAGACGCACGTTACATCCTTTCTAAAAAAGATTAAATATTAGGTATACAAACAAGTTTTAGCAGTTTTTTTTAAATACATACATGTTAATACAAAAGGCGGCACAATAAGTTTAAATGAAGTATGTTCCATCGAAATCTATCACTTTTTGTCATCTTTCAGATAACATGTAGGTATCGCGTCGAAACAATAATTCGCTTCTTTCATTGCTGAAAGATTCTTCTGAAAATGTATCCTTTTAGTGTACGTATAAATGATTATCCAGGAATCACCCACGATTGTTTTCACTTAGGATTACTACAAAAGGTTCATTTTTCATCCCCTGTTATGATTTACCTCATGAAACTCTTCCTATTTTGTGTGGGACAAGTTAGGTTCAAACACTTTGTGCAACACTTCTCGGTCAATTGATGCGATCCTCGTTTTTCTTTCTTGCGATCTTTCTTATAGTATGTAAACGATTGGAAATTGTATATCGAGTCATTTCAAGTTCTTTGACAAGCTCAATCAGACAAGCATGTTTGATCTCGTCTAGAAGTATTTGTAATTTATCATCTAATGTTGACCGCAGAAGCTTATTTACACACCTAACAAATTCTATTAAGTGTTTCGTAGTGTCTTTCCTGAAACGCGTTAACATTTACATGACAAATTTTGTATACCTTTACGACATGTTTTGTAGATTGTAGTAGAAATCATTTTGAGTGATACTTCCTACAAAAATCAGTTCAAAATTAATTTTAAAGAGAATATTATAATGTTTACATTTTGTTATGTTTATATTATAATGTTTACTAATATACAAGTTTAGAATAAATATAATCAATGTTTAATTTGGAATATTAAGATTCATTTATTTTATAAAATAACAAAGAGCCATTACTTTCTAGCTGTTTCCATTTGCGACACTGGACTGTGTATTTGGTGTATGTAAATAGAAACTACTAATTTGCTAATAAACTATGTGTTGATCAAAATGATAATCCAGAGGTGCCTCATCAAAAAGAAGTTTAAAATTCGCATCAAACATGCAAAATGGTAGTTATACAAGCTTATATTTACTTACAACTTTGGTAGTAATTTGAAGAAAGTAGTTGCATAATTTCTTTCAACTATTAAATGCGTTTGAAAATAATAAAGGGGAAATATATCAAGAGAAAAGTTATCCATGATTCAAACTATTGTTAAACAACTGATCATTACTATTTTGACCGCTGTTCAAAAGTGTAAAACATGATATCGTTCCTGAGTGAACAATGTTTTTATTAAATAAACCGGTGCCATATTTAGAGTACTATTTTACTGTAGCTCTTAGTATTAAATATATATCCTAAGAAAAATGTTTTATGTGATATGAATATGTATGTGAATAGATATAATATTTTAAATATGATTTCTTCAAACTAATATTCTTCAAACTTTTCCAAAGGACTATCTCAGGAACTAATTGAAATATCAATTTAAAAGTTTAGTGATGTACAGTAGACACATCTCTGTAGATTTGGTACAACCATCAAATAGGAAATCTAAATTGGTCAATAAAAATTATTTATATTTTCTTGTGCTATTTCCTCATCGCATTAATAGCCGCACTTTTTGACGTTATCTAGAATTTATTAGATCACACCATACATACATTTATTAAACAAAAAATTATATAAAATTCTTATTTCAAATGAAATGGAGAAAAGAATTAATTCCTCCATCAACTGAAGATTTTTTCACAACCCATACTTTGGTTTCTCTTGCTAGCCAACTATAGTCGTACTTCTAAAGCAAAAGATAATCGAAGTGTAATAAATATATTGCACAAACTGTAAATATATCATCAAATGTTCACGAAGAATGGCTTTTTACCGACAGGCATACAAAAGAACAGTGTTTTATATTCGCAAAACGTATAACATGTAGAAAAATCACAAAGCAGACATTTCCGTGATCAATCGTTTAGAATGGAGTGTGGTTTTAGTAAAGGTTCGTAATCGAGCGATTTTCAAGCTGTCTAAACAAGCTCCCTTTTTCCCTTTTCTACCTATTTCCCTGTCCTCCGCTCATCTCCTGTTCCTCCTTTCACGTTTGTCAGAGGCAATGACAGGATATTAAAGTAGGAACAGCGAGTAGACTGCAGACTGTAAATATCCGGTGGTGCTCGAGCTTGCTCGCAATGAACAGGTTGAGCCAACGAGGTTGGACACGAGGCCTTTAACATTTCTCTGAAAATACGAATGTTCTCCATGCTTCTCGTCCTTGAGGAAATTGCAATAAGACCGAAAACTATAAATATTATAAGTAATTCTTTCCTTTTTAATTGATTTGTGACCAAATATTAATTAGATGTTTCTTTGCTAAAGGAAAAAGTCATAGTCAGTTGTAATTACATTTCATTCATTATTACAATGCGCATGTTTAGGAATTTAAGGAAAATTGAAAAGAAAAAGTGTAGAGTTTACTTAATATGCAAAAATATACAAGTTATTTAAGTAAAGTACACGTTATAATATTTCGGTGATGAAGAATATTTCTATTTACGTCTGATTTCATTAGCGGTACTTATTTGTAAATTTGCATAGACAATCGAAGTCTATTTAGTGTACGCTATTAACGTCGTTTAATACAATAATGAGAAAAGAAAATGTCAAGAATTAAAAGTAGTTAAGCGGAAAGAAGATAAATATGCCTGACTTTACCATTTTCAGATCCCAAATAGTATTTTTATTCGGTATAGAAAAGTGTTTCGAACTTTACTAAGCGTAATAAAATCTTCAATTCTAATGAAATTGCCATAACACTTAGAACATCTTCCATTACTATTTTTCATATGATTTTCCTAAATCTTTCAGGCGTCTGGATCTAATGATTTTACGGTTCCTGTATTACAAAATCTCTGGCATTACAGAAATTTATCCGGTCACACAGATAAAACTGTTCCTTTATGAAACCTATATTATTTTTTTTGTGTACAGTATATTTGACAGGATTATCACCAAAATCAGGTCAAAGCATTTAAGCAACTTTAGTGGAATGTTTTGGAAAGCAACATAAAAAAATATACAGACAAATATAAATTTTGTTAACAACCATATTATTCATAACAAATTTCGAAATTAGATTACAAAAGAAAAGAGAAGCGAAAAATGACGACCTATTCCTAAAATTAGCATGTTGTAAACGTGCTAAGATGCAACTATGTTGCTGGCTTTGAAATAGATTATAGATTATGAAATTACAGGTACAGAATTCTTGCACTTATCGATAGTTAAAAACAATCTATTAGCTTGACTGGTTGCGGCTGCAAAGGTCTCCCATTACAACTGGAATCGATAGTGGTATTTTACAAATTCCACTATCTCCCACTTTTTGAACTTAAGCCCTCCAGAAACTTCACTTTTCCTCGTCCAAGCTATATACCAATAAAACTGCTTCCCCTCGTCACTCTTTCTTTGGTTCTTTCTCTATCTTCTCCCCTTTTCATCCTCTTTTACTAATTAAAGGGTTTCCAGGAGTCCAGTATAATATAGTCAGAGAAGTAGAGAGGTTTCAGAAGCAAAGTATCCTCTCGAGAATTTAGGACTCTAATATGGAGGGTCTTTCACAAGAACATATGAATTCCAATGACGAGGAGCAATATTGGGGAGCTATTCTTTATTGTAGCTTAGTAATGCCTCAGAAACCAGGATGAAAGGTCAGCTTTTCTTACGTGCTCCTTTTACTTTTTCTCTTCCGTTCGCGCTGTTTCGACCCTTTCACGGTCGATTCACCGTATATGACTCTAATTTCTCTTAACGCGTTTTGTTCACCAGTTTAACTACTATGTCAAAGTTATTCTAATCTTTCGACATCAATACTTTGTGTAATTTCGGGTTGAGTCTTGTACCTAGTCTTTTTTAATAAAATGGTATTTTATTGCAGCTTAACATGTGTATAAATAATTCTTTTACCATTTACATTTCTACTGCTAGATTAACCCTTGCTACATCAAACCTTTTTTTCTTACGTCATATATTAAGGGGGGGGGGGGAGGGGGGGTATGCTCATTAGATGGGTTTTATTAATTTCATTAACCAACTTTGCATTTTGATTATTTTTAGCCATAAGGAGTTTAAAGTATCGTGTTGCATGAAAATTGAATGAATTTATTATTATTCATAAATTTCACAATACGACTTCATAAGAATGAAACTAAATCAATTTCAAGAAATTATTTCCTACATAGAGAAAGTTATTCACTTTCAGTCGCTGAAACATAATTTTGGCATACAAAAATTTTTTACTATCATTACAACACACGTATTTTTTACACAAATGACATGCGACTGTAGTTTTATTTACTTTTTTGTATTTTATACGTTTGGAGAATAAATAGTCCGAAGACCCCCCCCCCATTAGTGAGGGTCAATAACGATGATCATATTCAATGATGTATAAATTTAGTCCATAAAATGTTTGAATATATGGAAATATTTTTGAATAGAATAAATATGCATTAAAGAAAAGCCTGCTACACTGTGTTTACATGTTTAATAACTCGGATGCTGATTTAAAGAAGTGAATGTAATAACAAAAAAGAAATATGGAATAAATAATGCGGAAATACGTTTTACACGACTGTTCTAATTTCTTCTTATTTAATTTCTAGTAATTGCTGCCTCCTGCTACAGAATCGTCATACAATTGATATCTATTGGGCCATTCCCAAAGTAATGTAAATATTCTAAAAAGCGAACAATACAGCAGACAGATATACTAAAAAAGGGATCGAAAAATTAGTAGGCAAATGTAAAATCGCCTAGAAGACGTAAATAATTGTATCGATGCTGAAACTTTTTACATAAATTATTTTATTATATTCTTTCTAAAAAATATTCGCAGTACTTACGAGGTGATCTAATTAAAGGAATATTAATGGAAATCAAGAAATAAGAGGAGCATTCACTCGCTTTTATTTAAAATTGCAAACTAAATATTATATATGCAGCTTTTATTGAACGTAACTGTTTCCATGCACACTAATTTTATAAGAGAAGCTATAAATTAACAATGATTAATGTTACAATTGGCCTATAAATGAATATATATAGAAATTAACAGTTTGGATACACTTATCGTCTATATTAATTTCTGCAAAGAAATAGTAAAAATCAGATCTTAATGTTATACAAAGTATCCAATCTAAAACAAACCGTTCAACTATTTTCTGAACTTACAATAATACAAAAGCTATTACTAATTTCACGTTGAATAATATCAAAAAGGTCAGATAATGGTATACATAAGAAGTTCACTGTTTTTGAGCGATCATATCAGAGTTTAAGCCAGACACTCTAGCGTTGAACGATCTTCAAATTTTGTATTACGTTAGATCGAAACATCTCGAGAGAACGTGAAACGGTATATCTCGATGATTCGACAATTCGAGGAAGGCAGAGAAAATAAGTATGTATTGAATGTACTTTAAGCTCCCCCCCCCCCCCCCCCACTCTCATTCAAGGTGCTCCTTTTTGCGAAAAGGTTGCCGATCTCTGTATAAATGCATATTATACAAAGTAATTACATACTTGTCATACATGAGACACCTTTTATGTATATGATAATACATCTGAAAATATGAAATAGTAGATACGTATTATATTGTATTATTTTCATTTATATTTTACGAAAGGTTACTATAAGCTTGTAGTATAACAAATGTTAATGCGAATATTAATGAGTGTAGGCTAAAGAAAATTAATTAATAAGTATAAAACTGGAAAAAGTTAAAGGGAACATTAACAATATATTTTTCTTATGTTTGAGACATTGCGAAACATAATTTCTATTTAGGACTAAGTGTTTGTGTGTATGTTTTCTTACAGATAATAGGTATACATATTTATATATCCGGTTCCCAGTTCATTCCTTGATGTCTACAGAGGATATTACTGTGAATATATGCGAATAGCTGGGAAATCATCTTATTTCTGGGGTTCGTCCTACCAATCTCATTTTACCCCGCATCCGCACCGACAAATTTTCGACGTTTTTCCTAATTACCGTAATCCACTTTCTCATCCCGTTAATATACGCTCTTCTACATTTCATCCATGGCAGCTTCTACTTTTTCCTCCATCTTACTTTCTTTTCCTACAGCATAATTCTTTACCATTGGTAGCTTATAAAGTCCCTACTAAAAGCTATTGAATATATTAAATACAATTAAATTTTAACATATTATATATATTTGTTTGAATCTTTCATATGATGTAATTTATTTAATTTCCTACAAATTATTTAACATCCAATGATAACTATTTAAACAGAGAGAAACGTTTTCTAAAATTCAATTAATTACACCAATCTAAATTATATTCCTGTTTATTCATATATTGTTTGTTCATACTTGATATTACATTTCACATAAGTGAGGAACCTATTAAGGTTAAAGAGTAAAAAGAACGAAATTTTTAACTAAGTTGTGTGTATTGAATTTGCTTCTTTATGCGCTCGTCACTGTATTACATAGAAACCTATTACAATAATAAAGTATTTTCAATACAAACTTAATATTATACTGAACGGCAAACGGTCCTTCAGAAAAGGAATTATTATGCTCAAAATATCGGTAATTTGGATGACAAATGAACTCATTTCAGTAATTTCTGCCAATTGATGTATTAAAATAATTCCTTGTAATAAAGTCACGTTTAAATAAAGAAACGACACATAATATTTTCGGACATTGATAACAAGCAACTATCACACAAAGAGCTCAGTAAATTTAATCTTAAATCGATAACACTTTTTACTTCAATCATTTCTGTCAAAGTAGGTGTTTTACTGTAGCAAGAAACATATACATATATAAGCCATAAAAAGATTACTAGGTTCCATGACAAGACGGTCACACAATGTCATAGTAGAGGAAAAAATTCCTAAAAGGTTTTCATCCGAGATAGACGCCATTCCGCGCCACTAAGCAAAAGACGTCGCGCCGCGGTGCACGTTCTCGTCGACGTCACGACGAAATAACCGAAGTCTCGTCTCATGTAAAAATGTTTGATGCCGTTAGCTGCTTTCCACCGTTAATCCGGATCAGGAAACTTGGCGGGACGGATTTTGCATCTCACAAACCGCGTAGGCGGTGAAATAACAGAGAAAACTGAAAAAAAGGATGAAACTAAGTCGCAGAGACTCTATTCTGGCTGTCGAGGATCATCTCTATGAAAGTGAACCCGAGAGGGTAATAAAAAGAGTGGTAGAAAAGATCAGCCGTTTCGTATTGCCGTTCGATCGACGCCATATTGCTCTGAAGCGTATATCGGAGAATCACGCGAGGAATATGTTCCAAAAAGCTATGATTCCGTTTGAATTTCGTTGGTAAGGAGGTAGAGCAATCGCTCGAATAACTTGTTCCGTCGTGGAAATCGCGTAAGGTTGCAATTTCCCCTGCGACAAATCGAAAGCGTTTTCTGTGTCAACGCTTGCAGCGTTTATTTATGTGAGAGCGTTTAAAGGAGCAATGGTAAATAAAGGATGTACGGAAAACGTGCGAACGTTTTGGTCTATTGTGATATTTGCATTTTTGTCTCTTTTAAATAGTATAAAATAAAATGATTTATTGGTAAATATTCATCGTGAATATGCTTTCCTACACTTTCCAAGTTTTCCATTTGCTAAATTTTCGATTCCCTTTTTATTATCTATATTATTCTGTTTCTAAGAAAATTTGTTGTAACATTAAAGATCCTGGATACTTCGTGGTAATATTTATGCGCAAAACGGTGTATGGTCATAATTATCCAATATATATAATTATAATTATGTAATAATTATATGATATTTCATATAAATATAATTATAAGTAAACATATCTATAATAATTCATTTACAAAATGTACGATGTCTCATACTTTGTTTTTATAATTATGCACTAAACTTCCCGATTTAAAAACTGTTTGGCGGGATTATTAGATTCTTTTGAATACTTTTAGCCTTCTGGATATCAACGTTTCGATATCGAAAGAAATGAAAAATAGAATATGATACATTTTTGACACTACCGAAAATACTGAAAGTTCATTTCAATCGATTCTCTTTTTTCCAGTGTATTTATTCATGCATGTAAAAACCTTTCGCTCGGTCAGTAATAAAAAAAATCCGGGAGAAGATTTTGACGCAGAGAGAAAATTCAGCTCCAATCTTGCTCGAACCGAGATTGATTTCCGGGGAACTAAATGCATCATCAACTCACCCGATCATTACACTGATCGTTACACGCTCGACATCTCGACAGTGAAGTCAGCAACCATCCGCAGACAGTCATTCTAAACGATTCCTTTCAGTTAAAACACAGAAAAACGACGACGGTGCTTTCACCCTAAATAGATCACAATCACCCATTGATTTACACTCACATAAATCTGAGAAAGTGTGCAAGATGCAACCATGGTAAAACTCGTTCATCATTATAACAGAACAATGATGTTTAAACTGCTAGTAGATGAATACAAAAGTTTTGTCCGATTTCAATAATCAGAAAAATTATATTAATAACACGTAAAAATTAACAGGAATAATGGCAATAACTGTTTTTATTTATTTGTTTTGCATACCATGTTCTTATTACTAAGGTTTTACTATTATTACTTACACTAACACCAGTTCTTGCCTATCTAGATTAATGTGGCAAAATGACAAAAGTCTTGCACTAGATAAAAAAGATGACCTTTTGTAAATAATGGGATCTACAGCTATGCCCTATTTGAGCACTCAACAAAAGTAACTTAAATTCTTCAGTCCTTAGAAGCTCAAGAATTGGTAGATTATAAAGGCAAATTCTTAAACCAAAACATGTTGTGAAAGGATTAACTCGTCATTTGAATTGTCAATATTTTTGTCGTAATAGTTTATTTATTATTTGTCATTATTTTTTATTAACTTTCGTTTCGTTGGTTGTTATCTTGCACTCGTCTGCTCATTTTATCAAATTTCGAATTTAAAAGGACTTTTAGTTGAGAAATGACCTAGTTAACGGCCTAACGAAGAACCGGTTGAACATGTTAATTACTTTTATGCCGTTAATTAACATATGTAATATTTGATCTCACATTAGGAAGATATAACCAGTTTATTAAATACAAACATCGCCGCAGAAGTACGGTAAGTATATAAATTACATCTACTTAATTAACGTACTAATGCAATCTAGTAGGATTAAATCCGATTTAAATTAGACTCCATTACTGAGTATAGTTTTTAGCGATATTTTGTATTTCATTTATATAATTAAAAGTTTTTGATACATGCAATTGATTATGTACTATTATTTCTTTTCAAATGACGTAGTTAACAGTCGGAAAGCAGACTATAGGATGGTGAGCCTAGAGACGGTGCCGAGTCACATTTGACCCAAGTTAAATTCGTGTACTCGGACATTATGAAATAAAGTGTAAAACGATTTATTGTATTAAAAATTAATTTTAATTATTTAGGAAGAATATATTTATCGTAAAGTATATATCCCAATTTCTATATATTTGTATATATTACTGATATATATATTTATATATATTGTTTATTCCCTAGAATAGTACAGTTGATGTAAAGTTTACATTGCTAACATTCAGCCAGCAAGGCTGTGGTTGAACAATAACATGCAATTATATCTCAGTTAACGCCAGATATGGCTCGGTACCACTGGCAGACTGTTAATATACATATAATTAGATAACGTAAGTGTATAAACTTTCAATGAAAGAAAAAGTGTTCATGTTACTTATAAGGTAACTTAATACTTACATGTTTACAATTTTATGATGGTCAAAAACTTGATTAGAGTAATAGTAATTTAATCTGGTAATAAGCATTCTATTGTTTTTCATTGTCATTTAGATATATATATATATGTGTGTTTACAACAATCAAATGTGCAGCATTAATTCTTTACGTCTAGAGCAGGGTTTACAATACTACTTGCATTAAAATTCTGGAATGAAGCAAATATGCCTAAAACTCCACTAGTCCTTACAAATATTACATTCATGGAATTCTATGAGATATTTCGTAGAGAGCACATATAAATGATACCTTCGTTTTCAGCTGGATGTATGTCCTTGTATTTTTGAAAATATTTAGAATTATAGTTATTTTTCACACAACAGAAATTCCTTATGCCTCTTGTATAAGTGGAGTGAGTGGCCGAAAGATTGATAATGTAACCAATTTGCAATATCTACAATAAAGGCAACAGTAGGAAAACAAAAGTAGATAATTCGCAACATGGGAGGGGGGGGGGGGCGGCAATAAAATTAAACAAATAATTAGAAAACGTACATATGTGCGTGTTTAATCCCGTGGTCGATTTGGGTATCGTAGCGGGTTTCGTTGAGTTTGCACGTGGAGTGCCGACAAAATAAATAAGTTCGCTAGAAGGACCACCCTGTGTAAGGACAATAAGCGGATTCGGTGACTGTGCGCGTGGAGATTTTAGTTGCTTCGTTGACAGTTTGTTTCTTTCTGGTGGTGGAGTTCGTCCTGCGAGAATCCTCCTATTTTGCTAATGCTTGCTGATTGGTTCTCTTAATGTTTTGGCAATTACCAATCAGCAAGTCGAACTCCACTGGCCGCACCCTCCCTTGCACCCTCGGCGCGTTACCCTGGGGAGGAGTGTCACTGTGGGTCCTATGTGTGGGAGTGGGGTGGTGGCGAGATCTAACAACGCTGAGAAGGTTCCTCCAGGGTACTTGTTGACCGCGGCTTCTGTACCGTTATAAACAGTTGTCAGGGTAACCTTCGGAGGCTTCCCTGTCTATGACACGTCTTCGACTACTGAGGACGAGCGACGCGGATTTCTAAAACTAAGTAATAATCTGCGCCTTTGCTCGCCACGAAATAGGTAAATCTAAATTGCATGCCGGCTATAAACGAAAATTCTTAAATCTCAAAAATAGCCAGCTAGGCACGTCCGTGTCATAAAGAATATTAGTACTGGGCACTAACAGTACGTATATTTAACCCTTTGCACTTCGAACCTTTTCTAACAATATGACATAACAGTAACTCCAATATATTTTTATGACTTTTGCGAGAACTTAATAATGTATTACGTATTTTTGAAAAGAGAAATTTGCTTCGATTTCGAAGGAATGAAAATTGAATTGACGAAAATAAAATGAAAAAATCTTAAACCTTAACTTTTGATCGAATTTATGCGTGTCTCCATAGCGGCGCCAACAGAGTGCAAAGGGCTAAAGCTTCTTTCCAAAAGAAGTAAGTTTTACAATTAATTTGTAGTTGGCAGTTATTCTTTTACACATTTATGTGACGTTATAGTCAAACCTGCATTCGTAACAGAATTCACTTTTACATTCCATAATAATACTTTACATGCAACACTGATATAGCTCATAAAATTCCCATATTAACGTTACAAGGAATGAACTCATGAAACAATGAAGTATCTAGTTTCACGATCAGAGACAGAACAAACGACACTGTAGCGTGCGTAAACAGATGTTAACAGTACCTCCAATATCTTATCATGTAATTAGCATTAGCAGCAGAAATCGACCAAAAGCGACAAATTGATCAGCGCCATCGGTTAAGTCGGTTTAATCGTTCGAACCAACGAGCAATCGGCACCGTTAATTGCCAGCGTGCATTCGGTTGACCTAACCTTACAGTATTGTAATCGATGCGCTATGCGTCAAGAACAAGAAGTCAGTTAAAAATTTTGTATAGTTTTTTTATGTTGTATTACATCACATTTAAAAACTAGAATATTAGTTTGTTTTACATTATCAGTATAGACTTTTTAGCTACCTGTTACCAGAACTATAAATATAGTTACTACAAGGTATAATGATTGAATATACAAATTAATTGGGTATCATTTTATTGAACCAAGAGCCTTTATAGGCTCAAAATTGCCACCTGTTTTAAGAAGGAAATTGCTCAGTGATCTAATTAACGAGAAGAAATTATTCACACGATGGAGATTATTTCGAATATTAAAACTGTATTTAATATTTTGTACACAGTATGTCTGGAAAATAATGGGATTAACAACATAACAATACAAATACTAATTATATTCGTGGAAATCTTTCAATTGCAAAATTTTATTCGATGTGACAAAAACAGATAAATACATTTAAAACCAACAATATCAGCTGTGACACCATAATGTCAGTTGAAGATTAAGACAAACATAAATTTTCCACGACTGATCCGGATTAGCTTAGGTTAAATTACAGTCTTACTACTATATAAGGAGTTTATTAAAGTTTACCAGGTAAGACCGTTCTAATGACGGAAAACTAGTCGCTGATTATCCCAGAAAATTAACCTTCTTAAATCAGTGACGCTCGTAAAATGTTCATAAGGTGTCGCAAACGTACAAATCCTATAGCGCCTTTACGGAACGTTCCTAAATGCTAAAACAGCGTCATCTGCATCTCCAATACTGACATACCGCTCCCATGGTGCGCATTTTCAATCTTCGTACGGCCGCACTGTGTACAGATACACGCAATCGAGATGTGTTTGTTGAAGAAAGGAAGACGGAAGGGAGAAGATTCGCACACAGGCTTCCAGCATGATCACCAAGTTCAACGACCTGCGGGAATGCCGGGGCACCGGCAGGCTGCCGTCTTAAACCGTGCTCGGAGATCGCATAGATGCGACTCCGTTCGGGGACGCGTGTGCAGGTGTGTGACATGAGGTGTACACGTACCACTCCTTCGAAATGGTTCGAGATTGCTTGGATATGTGTCGTCGATGCATGTGGATACCCCTGAAGCAGCGTCGAAACATACAGGGATCATTTATTCCCGATGTGTGTATACAGATGCATCAAACACATGTGAAATCATACATGGGATTTCCTGCGAGTGTGTCGTACCGAAATTTATAGAAAACTTTCAGAGCGTAAAAATTTAACGAAAAAGTCCCTAGGTGTGAATGAGCGAATTGGATAAAACACTACTGCTCATAAGTATTTGCTTATTCACATTCGTTTTTTAATTATGTACTTTAGGTCGTTAGTGATGAAATATTTGATTTTCATTTGACATGCTTGAATTTGGTAACGGAAGTTAATATCTTGTAATATTTTATGGTGCTTCGTATGGAGTTTGGCTTTGACTTATATCTTCGCCCGTAAACTTAGAACTTTCTGCATTGTGATTCCGTCTTTCTGATTACGCATCCATAAATTGTTTTGGAGTGGCTAAATCGTCTTTTATTTTCAGCTGCAGCTGTAGTTCAGTATTGGTTAACAAAAGTCTTGTCCTAATTGGGCATCAAATAGCTTCATGCTAAATTTTATACCGGAAGGATATAGTCGAATACTAAACTGAACTTGTGATATATATATATATATATATATATATATATATATATAAGTATATTATATATATTATATAAGTATATTATATATATTATATAAGTATATTAAAAATATTATATAAGTATATTATATATATATTATGTAAGTATATTATATGTATATATTATATAATAACATTTATAATAACATAATAACATTATTAATATATATATATATATCCCAATATATATATATATATATTAATGGCAAATATTATTTAAGGAAATATTAAGAGTTACAATAATATTTACGTTGATATTGTTGAACAAATAAGTATATAATACTGCTAGATACACTTAAACGTTGTTATTCATCAAAAAAAAACATTTATATAGGGAATTTTAAAAAGTGTGCTGGAGATACCCTCTTATAACACGTCTACATTTGCACCTGAATCCTTGAAATACAGAGATATATGTATAGCAATTTTATACCCTCAAAGCATTTTCTTCTACTCAGCATATTTTTCGAAGCATTTGCACTAATAGATTAAAGTGGAACATCCTGTATAACCCAGTTTCTCATTGCATAGAATATATTTAGTATCAATCCAGTGATTTTCTTCACAAAATTTTACGTTTATATAAAAAGATATATACAAAATAATTTCCATTATTTATAATAATTTTTTCCAATTTATTGAAGAACTGATAAATTCTTTGCTTGAAGAGGATAGTGAGTTTGAGTCGATAAAGTCGTTTAGTTCAATATAAAGATACTACATTCATTTGTACAATTAATATATTCATTTAGTATATTGTATTAAAATAATATGTTAATACAATATACTATTGTTTTCCTTATTCCAATTCTATGAAATAAGGAAAGGTCTATGTGCAAACAAACAAATTACGAAAACTCACAATTAAGTGTATAACTTTTTAATTTCGAAGAAATTTTCTTTCTTGTGTGGCGGTCCTCCTGTACCTACCACTAGAGGGACATACGGAAAATAGGGCTTTCTTGAAAGTACTCACTCCTACTACCTAGTCCATATATGTATATACTGCCTTTAACCTTCCTTCCAATATCCGAACGTCTAAGGAAGGGCCTGCTAGGTAGCCTTACTGATGAGTCCACTAGCAGTCCCAGGACGAAACGCACACCCTCATACCTTTTTTCCATTCTATCCCCCCTCCATAGCGCCACACTTGCTTTTGAAAGTAATTATAAGGAAATTGTTGGTTGCATCCCTTTTACTCGATCCCACATTTTCCTTAAAAGTTAAAATTTCGCATCTTTATGGTTTTGGTGCAAGTGGGATGTCATAATATTCTACCTATTATATTACTACTAATTGTTATATCAAATAAGCAGTGTAATTATAATGTTTACGTGTGATAAATAAATCACTCTAAACCGAATAGACATTGCACCGATCAACATTTGGAACCTGTAATTCAATAATATTATCCCAAGCTCCTTTGTAACAACGTCACTAAGGTGAATGCACCGAGAAGCGCCAAAAAACTCGCGAAGGTATATACACGAAGCAAGATGAACAATGGTACATAGATAAAAATGTAAAGACGTTAATGTGGAAGAGGTTGAAGTAGCGTAGGAACACGTGTACATGTACGTTCACGAAACATCGTGGAACCTACGTGGGCACAGTAATGAAGATACTGGAAGACTCTGCAGTCAGAGGGTTGATGGAGAACTCCTGGAGGGAGAGAAAATTGGAAGAGGAGGAGTAGACTCGACAGTGGGTGTGCAAAAGATGGCAATCTCCGCACTCATTGAACGCAGCCTGGAGGTGTTTAATGAGAACAGCCAGCTCGCTACAAGGTACGCTTGACCTATATCACCGGCCACAGACGATGTCATCAACGGCAACGACGACGGCGACGACCACAACGGCGCTTAGGATGGCGACTGTCTACTACTAATGGAAAACCTGTTTTCTCTACGAAACTGGCCGAAACTCAACGAATTGTTGCAAACGACTTGTGATTCAAGATTGTGACTCAATTTCAGTATAAATTAGACATCACTTAAAATATAGGGATTTTTTATCAAGAACGATAAATGTTTACTTTAAAATAAAATAAATTGTATATGAAGTATTATAAAAATTTGTATGCTCATTATTTTATATTCAATGCCATTATGTATAAAATCAATATCTATTAAATGTACCCCACGGATTAGCTTCAAATCACATATTCCAGAAGCCCAATTTCTTATCACATATCTAAAGCTTTACTTCGCTAATAATGGTGTAATATTGTTTGGAAGCTGCTCTTTTCTTAATGTATTGGCATACATCGAAGATTTAACATAGACACACAAAAAATTTTCCAAAGATGTTGAATCACAATCTTGGAGACTAACTGATGTCAGTGTTTCGCAAACGTTGTTAATAAGCGGATTTTAGTGATTAATTCGAACTGCTTTCATACATCGTTCAATCAAATAGCAATTCAAGATTGAATATCAAGCAGTGCAGTATACAAATTTAAAAAAATTACAACAAAATATTTCGAAACATGGCTGTGATCCATTAACAAAAATCGGCCACCCCTATTGAACAACCCTGTATCTAATAATCGAAATGTATTCTTCATCTAAATAAATAGACATATATCCCACTTTCTCTTGTCCTTGAGATTATCTATGAAGATTAAATGGTAAATAATATATGTCCAAAAGAAATTAATGAATTGTATCTTTACTGATAAAAGATGTAAATTCCATATTGAATGCGATGGTAGCACTTTACATGCTAGACAATTGAAGAAGTTTAATTCCTATATTATTGTTCTGTCCGATGCGGAACACAACGGGGAAAAATTTCTCGAGGATTGGTTTATGACATGGACGTGACAAGAAGATTATTTTCGGGCTTAAGTTTCTCCAACCTTTTTTTGATTTATCTCTGTTACCGACAATTTCACTTCCGCGACAGTCAAGTTTATTTTTTTAGTCATTTCCATTTTTGTACAATAGCTTTAGAATTTCGTTTCGTTCATCCTAGAGCCATGTCATAAACCCGGAAGTTCTGAAGGATCGACCAAAAACACGTGCGTAACGGTTCTGGCAATCAAGAGTCAACCTGGAGGAACTTTCCGCGACATCGTTGAATCTTCGAGAAACCCGCACGCGTAGGAATTGCCATCACCCCCGCTTGGAAAGGGGCGGTCTAAAATGCCGCCGAAATCCTAAGAGTGCGCTGATTGCCAAATTGAAAAACCCAATCAGCACATTTTTGTACAAGCTCGAGGCGCCTCGATCGAGCACCAAAAAAAACGAGTCAGTCAACGAAGACCACGCGAAGCGAACAGTAAAAAAAAACATTTCGCAAACGAATCAGAGAGTCCACCATGTTATCCGATCCAGCAGTCAGGACTTTTCACGCAATCGAATCAGTTGGCCAAAATTAACTTAGCGGCCAACGGTTAACGTCGCAAACATTATTATTTGTTCATTAATAATACTTCTATAGTATCTTTCACGTTTCTGGCTTATGTCGAGAACGTTCAGTTCTGGCACATATGTTATTTACCTTTGAACTTTTAATTATGAAAATAAAATTTAAATTAAACTATTCGCGTTAGGTTTGCTCATATAGAAATTAACAGTAGAAACTCTATAATGAAAGAAATATTTAAGTTATTTTTGTCGGTTTTTACGATTTTATGCCATTGTTTCCATTCAAGTGAAAGCAAAGCATTGTTGCTACCTTTATGAACGAGGTAGTTGTGCTCATGGTTCACACTATATTAAAAGAAACTAGTCCAAACATCTGCGGATGTAGGACTTAAAGGCAAAAGTACAAGATACCTTATAAATTGTACCTGAAAAATGTGGAGTCGTCGAACGATGCTTGGTTATATGTACATACATTTTTTTTAGGTACATTTCTGAAGGAAATAATAAAGTATTGCTCTGTCTGATAAGAAATTTCGATGAATAGTAAAATAACTCGGCTCTATCTACACAGACCTTCTAAAAGAACATACGAATATCCATCGTTTACCGATACCAAATAGAACTTTGAATCACAAATCGTTACAACGCGTTCAGACCATACGGTTTTTCGATCGATTTGGTAATTTTGCTGAATCAATAATGATCAAAGGCAGCATTTACATCGCTTCCACATTAAATCGATTAATGCATATATTTTAGAGCTGGGTGTGGAACAAAAATGCAAAAGCGATGCGAATTCTGCCTTTAGTCATTGTCGATTTGACAAAATTACCTCATCGGCCAAAAAACTGTATCGTCTAAACGAGCTATTATACAAATCACAGCCTTTACACAAGTCTTCGTACCTAGTCCTATTCTCTTATCGGTAGCGGATTAAACGAGTTCAAAGGGGCGTCGCCGGTCCCAGACATAAAATTCTTGACATTTATGTAAGAAAATATTAGGGTAAACCTAGGTAATATGGAACTTTATAAAATGCAGATAGTTAAATATCAAATTTTACTGACAACCGTGTATATGAGTTTCTTATAAACAATAACGGACCGTGCTAACAATTAAGTGAAAGTCGAACGCATTCATTATTGAAGAAAAAAATACGATTTTCTGGTGGCGTGCAAAACGTTTTAGTGAAGGTAAATTAAAGAGTGCCACTTTTGTATGATGTATTATTAATTATGACTGTTCAAAAATAATTGAAATAAATATTAATTTTTCATAACAAGAAGAAGGCTATTGAGTCTTTTTTACAAATTTTGTAAGTGTTCCATATTAGATAGCCCCTTTTCAAATTGCCGAATTTCGCGATCGTTGATTATTTCACTGTAATTTCAAATCATTTGAGTTGTATCAGATTTAAGTGATTAAATATAATTATGTATTAGTTTCTTTGTCGCATCGCGTTGATTTTATTCAAAAAGATACATTCCTCTATTTTTGACAAGGTTATAAAAGCAGGTGCTTCATATTAACAACATTCACCCTGTAACACACAAGATAATGTGTCGCCTCACTAATCAAAGAAAACGCTTCGAAGTACGAGGACTGTCTTGTCAATGATCATAAATAGTAATTATAAGAGATGTTCGATGAAGTGATTGAGAGCACAGATCAATATTACAATTAATAAGTAATTAAAGAGATGAATCCTTAAAATAAAACTTACGTTGCACATTGTTAAAGTTATCAAATATAATATGTCTAATAATACAAGTCCCTTTACAATTTACAACTCAGGGCTCCCAAGCAACTTGATCCGCCACTGTCTCAAAAAGAGGAATTAACTTTATTAACTGTTATTATATATAATTGGTTGTCCCCATTACCAATAAATTACACTTGTACGGAGAAATACTACTTTTGTGCATGAAAACAAGATAAATTAGTATGTAAATACTTATTCTTACCATGAGTACTTTTTGTTAGTATTATACATTAAATAAGTAGTTTTAACTCGTTATACACATTCTACTTCCCTGCTTGCCACTAACAATGAGAAACCCGACTATGAAACTGCGTTTATGTCTGGCTAGAGTCGTCCTTTTGACTTTCTACTCTACGATTCCTCAATGGTTTCACGAACAACGGAAATTCAAAGGCAGTGAGTTGGTTAAACCCAGAACATCGATTTCTATTTTCTTCATTTCTACCGTCATGTTACTGACCAGATTAGAATCCCAATTTCCGTGTTTGAGGAATCAAAGTGGTCGTGAGCCATTTCTAATGTTTCCCCAACACGGGAAATGACGGTGCTGGAGAAAAGGGACACGGGAAAGCCGGAAGTTGGACAGAAAAGGCAGTTTGCAACAAACCGACTTCACGAATGGGCTGATGCACGGTTCTCTCAACTTTTTGCGTTTTACCACAGTTAAAGTTTTCGAATATCGAGTCGAAAGTGAATGTCGATGTCGTATAAGCGAAAGAATAAAATTAAATATCTATAGGTAGCATATGGGGACTGAATGCTCTTACATATGCATATAGAGAACGCACAAAAATGTTACGTAACGTTATTTATTGATTTTATCAAAAAGTATTTCATATGAAATGCATTGTATTTCATGGAGCTCATTGATTGATGCACTCTTTATTTCTATATCCTTTGAATTTTCCAAGATATGTAAGTTACTCAGTAAATTTGTTGTTATTATTGTAATTATTTTTATTTCATAATCATTTCTAATATTATTATTGTTGTTATAATATTAATTATTTTTATTGTACATTTTATATTACATATATATTACGATATTATTATATTACTAGTATATATTATATTTATTTTACATTATATGTTCAAAAAACTATTACTATTAGTGATAAATTTACTACTAGCAATACTAAAATGCGTCATGATTAATGTTAACACCTTAAGTTAACACGACGTGAATGACGTATATTTTCGCATTATGAAAATTCTTGTGTGTCCAAAAGGATAAAGTTAGTTTGTTATTTAAATGTGTAATAATGTATACATCGTCTATATTTGTGCAGTATATGTAACGGTGAAAAAATTCATGACATTGTGGAATGCACTTTCAGTAATGAAGTATAACGTTCAATGTGTTAATTGCCGATATAACACTGAACTACTAATTGCTGATATTATAATTTAAATAATAATAACAATATTGTTCCTTAGAATACATACATCCTTTGGCACCTTTATAATGCATGCGGAAGTCAATTCCATTTGATATTCTTTAAACTTAAAATAAATAAAAAGTTCTGACAATATTTGTGTAGCTTC
Source organism: Eucera pruinosa (assembly GCA_028830335.1). Lineage (NCBI taxonomy): Eukaryota > Metazoa > Arthropoda > Insecta > Hymenoptera > Apidae > Eucera > Eucera pruinosa. The sequence goes on from JAMYCR010000012.1 coordinate 15,095,531, forward strand.
CTTTATGCCTTAACTAAAAACTCGCGTTATCATCTAAGCAATAAATGTAAATGTTATGTCATTGAGCGCAGAACAGAAAAATGACCTGATTCAATGAAAAAATCATAACTTTTACAGATCGTATTAGAAAGTAAATCTACTTTTCGAATATATATTTAAGATGATATCGGTTAATAGAAGTAGTTTGTTGTTATTTCCTGAAACAAGTTGATTTCTTGTAACATGTGAAGATGATATAACTTTATAGCATGAAATAAAGTAACATAAGACGAAGAAACATCTTCTTTGCGTAATAAAAATAAGTTTTATGCAAGAAAGAGCAAAAATATACGAAATTATGCTACAGTACAAGAAGAAATCATAATTTTACAGTTGCCTTTCTAAATTTATGTTCCAAACTGGATAGCTATTTTCCTTTAAACGTAATAAAAACTTAAAGAAATTATTGGATACGTAAATACAACTTTCGATGAGTTCAGATACGCAGTATATAAAGCATGATACATTTTCAAAGAAATTGCGTGCTGAATGTGTAATGCAACGCTTACTTGTATCTATAGTAAAGTTTCTATTGCCATTTAGACAATTATTTATAGATTTCATTACCATTTAACGTGAATTTATCTTTCAATAGTAAATTATTTTACCCGTAGAAATGAACTGTCAGAACTTTAGATTTCAAAGAAATTTGAAGGTATAGAAAACGCTCAGACACGAATAATTGCTTATTACTATTACTTTTAACAGCATTATTATCATTGTTTTGTGGATAATGACTTTCTGTATCGTGGTGTCTAAATGAGCACAAAACACATGAATATTTTATAGTAACAACAATCAAAATCAAATACTCTTGTCCTGTGTGTTACTATTTCCATACACTTCTTAACATTAATTACACTCTTGGGATTATCTCAAAAAGATTTTCTGTAGAATTTTACGGTTAAAATATATTACAAAAATGAGTCGTGGTCATCAATGAATATATTTGTGTCTCAGTTAATAATGAATTTTTCTAGTTATATAGTTATGTATATACGATAAAGGTAATAATAAGGAACGGAACTGAAAATGAAAAAGAAATGGAGGTGTAAATGAATGATAACGTAATGCAACGAAGTCATATGAGAGACTTAGCGGCAAGAAAAGCTTTAACAAGAAAACTTTTTAACGAGAAACTTTTCCAGGGTAACATCGATGCATCGCTGAGTAACCCATCAGCGGGTGCACCGTCAAGCCACCTCTACCAGTATCCTCCTTGTGACAATGCAAAAAAGGTGGAACTTTTCCTACGGATAATCCAACCCGCAGACGATCAGGAAGTTGTCTTCTCAGAAGCTCTTATACGCGTTCAGGAAGTCATAAATCGGGCGTGTTGCATTAAATCTCGTCTGCGTTCGTCCGCGAGCAACGGCCAACGTAGCAAAGAGCTTACTACGCCCGTAAACGCGTAATGTCATTAAAAGGATCTCATTCAACGCCGAGGACGAACCGAGGATTCAACTTCTGATCTACACGAATACTTCTACGGACAGACGGTCTTCGAAGATCACGGAACAAAAGAGGATGGGAAAGCCGGATGATTTCGACACCGAGACCAGAAAAAAGGAAAGAAGGAAAGGATACGTGGGTTTATGGCAATAAAAATGCCTACAAAGGACCTTTCAACAGAAGTACAGGGAAACAGAGAGCAGAGAATAAAGAGGAATGGGTGATGGAAGGGAATAGTCGAACGAGAAGAGAACAGGGAGGGAACTGGAAAATGACAGCTCCAGCAATTGCGTGTAATTGCTGCACGTCTTGCACAAAGGAGCCATAAGCCTTCCCCGGAAGTTTCCTGCGCGACAGGTTGTCCTTCGTATAGATCTAAAGAGGAGAATCTCATCAGAGATGCACGTCGACTTGCCACTCTGGTGATTAGCCTGTATGCGAACGGCGTTTAGGGTGCAAGATTCTCAGCAGAGGCTTCGCAAGGATCGCCTGATGGCTTTGAAATTTAATGTATTGCTTGGAAAATGACATCCAACAATCCGATTGCGCGTTGTTATATATATTAGTTGGCTATAGATATGCTACATATACAAATAGTTCATTGTTGTTTTGCTGGTTAGATGTGTTTTTAGTAATAAAACATAGCTTAATGATAAGAAAATTTCTGCTTTATTCGTCATAAGATCAATGTTAAGTAAGAACGTAATACGTCAAATTGGCTGTATAATAAAAAATATGTCTTCCTTTAAAATTAATGAATTCTGCATTTTGTTTTGGCAGTGAATCAATTAATTTTCGACAATTTTTTACAATTTTCTGGTTTCGGAACCATACCTGTATTACTAGCTCAATCTAATTTAAGAATTCGAATTTTACAAATATCTCACAAGTATTATATAGAACCTATGTCGAGTTTTCATGAAAACATCGCTATACAAGTATCAATGTGTGATATGAAGGTGAATCCTATTGAAAAGCTGCTTCGCCATGCGGACAAATATTTTCCAATTCTTGAGTCAAATATTGTTTCATTAAATAATTATTATTCCTTCAATTAGCGCTAGTGGTCTGGTTTATTAAACAACTCCAAAACAGAACACAGTGACCACGTGGAAAATTCTTAAATAACCGTGGTATTTCGATCAGTTTCGCTGTAATTTGCACAATATTGTTTGCGTACGTAATAATTAGATTCCTAATTATCCCCGGAGAATGAATGTACAATTGCTATATCGTAACATATGAAATGCTCTGTGGTTGAAATATACAGTTGCTCACACTAAAAATCTGCCCTGACTCAGCCACTCGTCTGTTTAAATTGTATTAGATATGAATCAAATATATTTATAATTAATATAAAAACGTTGTAACTTTATTATGATAAAATACCACTGAAACGTACGTATAAAGTTTTATAGAGTAATTTTGAAACACACTATTGTACAAACGTATATAATAATAAGTCTTAAAGTAGAAATTGTCTATTTGTTCTTATTTAAGAAACTTAAACATTACTAAAATATATAAACTCAATCTTTTATAGTTTTCCCTTTACCACTTTCATTATTACAGTTTTCAGCCTATTACACATCGATCTTCTTAGGTTTCTCATGCATTCAGTAGAAATTTTTTGTTCATCCTGTACGAAATACATTTTCTAAACTTTCTGTGTTTGTAATATGTTGTCGGATTCTAATTTTTGGTTTGCGTCATACATTTGTTATACATAAGATGATACTATAATATACTGTACTGCAGATTATGACTTCTATTTTAATTTTTGTAATTTCTTTCTGGAAGTTTTCTGAATTCGAATAACTAAAATAACTAAAAACACCTAAAATATTCAGTCTAATAAAATAATATTATGCTGATGAATTAATCTGCCCTCTAACAAATAAGCAATACTAAGAAACAAGTGGTAACATTTTTTGTATTAGGGAATCCCCAAATAGCAAAGGTGAGCTACTTTAAGTGTGACTCAAGTTTTATACATGTCATTTAGTATATTAAGTTTTTATTCATTGTTTTAAAAATTTTTTTTACATTCAATCAAGTAAGGACATAGATGGAATATTTCTGCACCGATTGCGAAAATATTTATACAATACATTTTATATATGGAATCGATGAAGTAAGAGTGGTGGATGATTTTCAGCATTAGCTACTATATAAATATATTACTGTATATAAATATGTGGTTTCTCTAAACTCTCACTGTAATTCTTGTACACTTATTCAATCTATTTTCATAAACTTATATATTATACACATATATAATATATCATATAATATATTACATACATGTATGTAATATTTTTTGTAGGATTGCTGACATTATGTAGTGTAATAATTACATATATGTGTATATAATTATATCTATAAGTGTACGCGTAACTAACACGTTAAGCTTGGACAGTTACGAGTAAACCATGATACTAACTGGGCGATGGTGGGGGGGGGGGGGGGGGCCATTGTCGAGTATTTGCGAGAGGCAATATATGACTTCTACCATGACGAGGTCTGCCCATCCTTGATATTCGGGTTATCTACAGCATGAGGAGTAAATTCCATTGTTTCTATACAAATGTAGTAGACTTTTGTATCTGTATATGTATTACATGTGAATACATAAACGTGTCGATATTCATTTCCTGGGACACTGCATAAAGGAAAAAGCATTTCGTGCTGATAAATTACCTCATACGTCTCAATCGATGGCACTTTCTATGACAGCGAATGCTATGATTTTACACTCATATATCAACATATATCTCTTTTGTTTGAAGATGTACGTTATGCAGGAGTAGCAGGGAAAAAATTATAATTTATAACTTCAGCTGCATTTCGTGACAAAGAAATAGCTCGCTACATCGTTAATAACGTAAATTACGATAATATCGTAATAATAACCAGTATCACTTAATGATACAAATTTCAATTCAAAGTATATTGTTGGGACTTCGGCACGTACCGTTTATGGCACGCATTGTTACCATCGAGGAAATGGAATTAACAACGTCCAAAAAAGGACGCCGTCGCTTAAGTATTTTAGGGCCTTGCAATTCGGCGAGGTACCAGGCACTTCCTCGTTGGTGACAATGCAAATTGACGCGTCATAATCGGCGGGGCTGCCCAGGGAAGGAAATAACTTGGGCACATCTTGCGTTCCGTTACGGTCACTCCGCTGACCTGAGCCCGGGAATTCCGCAACGTTGCCTAGGTTCCGCTGACAGTTAGTCGCGTCACCCACCCCTGGAGGCCCCACCCTCAAGCGACTGCTCGGTGACGAGGTGGAGGGGAATAGGGCCCGGGGCCGGGAGTTCTTGAAAATGCAAACTAGAATTTTGTAAACGTTCGGACAGAACACATCGGAAGCACACGTAGCTTCAATTCGACTTATAACAATCTTCGATATTCATCGTCTGTATCTCCGTCGGAAGCACTGAGGCTTCAACCATTATTATTGTAACTACAATAAAGAGTTAAACGAAAGTGGTGTTAACGGACTCAAGGCCGTCATTACCTTGAGTGGTCCTTCAAGCTTTGACAGACCGTGTTGCGAGGGTGCACATACATGTGCTATACGCAAGTACGCGAGCGAGCACGAGACGCGTGTGACGCAGCATACTAAACATATATTTAATAATAATTACCATTCGCAACTCGTAAATGTAATATACTTATAGTTACAGAATTACAAAGATGTGATTATACAAAGAGAAGACAGTTTCATATTATTTAATAAATGGAACAAAATAGTAAAAATTACAAGAAATTGAGAATATTATTTAAACTATTTATATAGTTAGGTAAATGATATTACATTGTATCATATCTTCTCTAAAGTATTCCGCAGAAATTGTGCAGGGTAATGGTGTAATTACAAAATGCTGAAATAATGTTTTCCTATATACAAGGTGATGATACAACCAAGAAGGAAGTGAATCTATATGCAAAAATTAATCGAAAGTGAAGAATAAAATTTCTTCATTTGGAGCTTTGTTTTTGAAAAAAATCGACTTTAAATATTCTACGAGTACGCGTGCGCTTAACTAAGCGTAATTGAATGGGTCCCAGTAAAAATCAAATATCGTCTATGAGTAGCATTAATATCATTTGTAATGTTGATTTTTTATCCATACGAATTGCTATTATTCGTCTTTGTCTAGTTATAGCGGACACCCTCACATGCACCCAATGCAAGAAGCATATCCATGTATTCTCAATTCGTATATCTAGGCAATCATTGCGAGGAATTACTAAAAACTACTAGTCAAAACCGAAGATAGTAACACATGACATTGTGTCAAGTGTCTATGGTATCATGTCAACACGCTCATATAAAAGTGAAAACGTAAATAAAAGCCTGTATTGAGAGCCGTTCAATCCCACTGTAGTTAAGTGCACGCGTACTTGAAGAATATGCTAAGTCAATTTTCTTGAAAACAAGTCTTCTAATGAAAAAATTGTATTTTCCATTTTTTATTTATTTTCGTCCGTAGAATCACCCTCTCCTTGGTTCTACCATTGTTACTGGGGCACTCTGTATAGTAACTCACGAAAGTATATGAACATTTACCACGGAGAACTGCTCTGAACACATTATGTGTGTTGTATACAATTTTTTAAAATTGTATTGTACTGTAATAAAACACGATTATTATGATTGTATTGATAATGTTTGAAAATGCATATAGAGGAATATAGAATATAAGAGAATCTAAAGATGTATGCAGAACTTACAAGATACTTATCGCAAACATGTACTTTGCAAAAATTACAAAAATATTTGAACTACATCAGTGTATAGTACAGCGAATTAATTGATTTTAGAACCTCGTTCGTTATACCATTTGTTTGTTGTGACATATATTCAAGTATACGTACTTACATACTTAGTGTTGCTACATTCTAAGTCCACAAGTTATAGCAAAGTTACTATTTCATACAATGATTTAAACAGGAAAAATTTAATGGAAAATAATTTTTCAGTCGAATTCGATGTAGCACAACCCACTATATAACAAATACATCATTGCTATTATATTAATATGTATCACTATATAAAATTCCACATATCAATATTTTTTCAATCGTACTTTCGAGATCATAACAGAATATCTCAGCTATTCCCCTCTACATATTGCTTCTAAATGTTCTATTGAATTATTTCTAACTTTACTAACGTAATCATAGTAATCATACCTCATTATCATGCAATGATGTCATTTCAAAAAATGTTGTTTAACATATATAGTATATTCATAAAAGTGTTCTATGGTAAGTATTCAAATACTTTCATGCATCACTGTAAATATTGCATATGTTAAGTATTTCAAAATGAATGTGCTATTATTTTGTTTCAATTTTCTGCAATTTTGTCGCAGTATAAAACACAGTATACTATTAGGGTAATGCGAATGTTAAACGAATTTGTTACTTTTACTAAACACTATGAATATTGAAAATCAACACATTTATTGCATTAAAATTTTCACGGATTATGTATACCATAATCACATTTTATAGTCTACAAAAAAGTCAATTATTATATTACTATACACTAACAAAATGCTATTCCAGTTAAAATAGAAAATTATTTTTTATTAAAAACAAATTTAATTTTATTTGCGCAGTTACAAAAGATATAATAATAAACCACTATGATTATAGTATAATCTGTAAAAAGTTTGTACTAGATTCTAAATCATAGTCTTTTCATACTACAGAAAAGTAGTATTTTAAATAAACAGATCTTATCTCTTGAATGAATTTCCAAGAATTAAAACTGCCGAAAAAAGTTAAATCCTGTTGACCACTTCCACATTATTAATTTCATTTTTCAAAAAAACGTTGGAATTGAAAACAACAAAAATGGTAAATCTATGATTTGCATGCAAATGCAATTATGTAAACAAATATCCTGCATTAATTTATGTATTCTTTCGTATATCTGATGCCTGCAAATATATTCGCGTGTTGAAGAACATCGAACATAAATAAGTTTCTTTACTGATTCCATCGAACAGAAATATTCGTATTCACAGGTAGACAGACGGAAAGCAGAAGAGAAGAAAGTCACTTTATGCTAATATGCCGTGCCACCGTGGAATGTGTTTATTGGATTTTTCTCTCGATCGAATTACATTCCTCGGTGATACTGGACCATTGATTTGATTTTGAATTCCAAGAATAGGACCAGATTCTTCTCGGAACCAATTTTGTGCGACATAACGCGGTCACGTTCAATTAAATCGAGGACGTAGAAACATTTTTCACTTGGAAAATGAAACCGATTTCAATGAAACTAACGATTTATTTATGCAATACGCAGAGATATTTAAGATAGTAATCCGCAAAAGATATTACATACATTAAATATTTTCATTATATCAACAACATAAATGCGCAATTCGAAAAATTATAGAATAGTCTAAATGAATGCAAAATTTTAAAAATTTCATCCGTTTCTAGAGTTTTTTACAGATATCAATTTTTAATTTAGAATTAAATTTAACTACAAAGTAATTTTTTATTTAATTTAAAAAACTCTTTGTCACTTAAGAATTCAAAACCTACACATTCATGATTTTCACAGAACTGAGACGGGATATTTCGATAATTAAATTTAATCCTCGTTCTACATTGCATAATCTACATAATATATTTCATACTACATTATTTTCCTTAAAAGTGTGTGATATTAACATTTCGAATTTTTATTATCAGTTAGAAATATTAGCCGGAAATTAATAATGTGTAAATACTTTGAATCTTTATATATTTCCATCACATTGTAACAATTTTTAATATGTCTGTAATTTTATGTTATTTATGCAGCACGTAATTAAATTATTGAAGGATTAATTTATCGAAATTTAACTCATATGTAACGTGTATATGTATCGTATAAAGGTAAAAAATGTAGAATAGATTATTTTATATTTTGTAACAACATATAGATACACCATTATTTACTGTTTAATAATAGGTTTTCTACTAATATTGTATTAAAGGAAACATTTGTTGTCTTTTTTTAATCAGTATAAATTTTTGAACATATTAATTTGATTTAAATGTGATAAGTAATACTTGGAATGCTTTAAGTATCCATTGTATATGAGATAGAGCAACTATCAAATTACTGGCATAATAAGCTATCGATAAAATTAAAATCATTCGAACACTAGAAATATTAAATTACCTTAAACTGTCCTCTAATCTGTGGTTCCTAACTCCAAAATAATTGGATCCGCAGAGTGTGCAATAGTTGGATATTTTGGGAAAAATGCAGAGCGTCATTTGACACTCGGTGAAAGCGGCCAATGTAATTGGCAATTACAGCAGGTGGCTTTGACAACCTACCCGCGACACTCGAAATTTGTCCGGGTTAAAGGGGCCGATGAAATTGTTCGCAGGATCGTTTTCACCTCGACAAATGAATTCCCGTTAATCTACACTGTCATTTTTTTCTCGTTCTCTCGCTAAATGTTCTGCATTTAATTCGAGTTCCGGGATAGATACGAATTAAACATCCCTTCTATTTTCAGCTGAAATTTTTATTTGACAGCGATCGGAACTTTATAGCCAACTTGTATCAAATGATCGGTAAAAGAATAAAACATATTATCACTTAATAAAATGAAAGCATTCTTTAAAACGGTATGAAATATTTGCAAAATTTAATTGAATTCTCGATACACTTTAAAAAAACAAAAGTGATATCCTCATTAACATGTGAAAAAAGAGATGTTCTATACAAATTTTTTGTAAAAAGTGTAAAAGAAAGAACAATTTCATATTTTAATACAAGTTCATACAAAATATTTACAATACCTTAATACCCTTTTTTTAAATATGACTGCAATCGGTTTCCAAGAATCACTAAAGCGAGGGTTGCATAAATATCTATAATCAGAAGCGGAATTAATACTTCAATTCTACTTTTGTTAGTATAAAATAAGAATTTTAAGTTAATTTTTATGTAGTAAAAGTAAAACTTGAAAAGTAATGCTTATTAAAAGGATACTGAAAGAAGAAAAAATATAAATGATTTTTATTATTTAATAGAAAATATTTCAAATTTTGTTTAAGTTGAAGAAATATCCGTGTTATAAATTATTGAAATTTCAAGTCAATATTTCAATTAATTTTCGATATCATTGTTGCCCTTTTAAAAAATGCAGTTTCAAGAAAATCATGTTTAATATTTCATATGCATCTATAATATGTCACATACGCGTCACATATGTTCGAAGATTAAAATAATCAAAACACTCTTTTAGGAATATATTTTTAATACTTCAATCAGTGCAAACATTGAAAAAGAAAATGGATTTCAGTGGCGGATTAAACAGTGGGCGGACTGGGCGGTCGCGTTGCTCAAAGAACGTGAATCTAGTGAGCCCCAAGCCAAAATGAAAAAAAAGGAATTCATTAAAAACCTCAAAGTAACTAATGAGAAGGATATCGATAAACATTAATTCGAAGATGAAATTGAAAAATTTCTCCTTTTTATAAAAGAAGAATATTTGACCAGTGATACATCTATGACTCAATAATTTCCCAATGTGGAAATTATGGTACGTTTATTTTAAACATTACCAATATCAATTACTTCGGCAGAACAATCTTTTTTCTGTCTAAAGAGAATTAAAAATTATGTGAATGAGGGTCGATTGAATTTGACGACAATTCTGTATATTAAATATGAATTGTTGAATAAAATAAATTGCGATTACGTTATGAAGTTTGCAAAAGAAAAATCTCGAGAAAAAACACATTTGACATGCGTTTTTATAAATGAAAAATAAAAGAATATTTAAAGGAATAATAAATGTAATTATAATCTAGGGATTATTTTAATTTAAACCCAACGTGGCATGGTCTCAAGGTACGGGGAGGTAGCAAATGTTTCTTTTAACAATAAATAAAACAGCTTATTAAATAATAGTCAACAATAACGCGCAGTCTCTTTCACTCACAAAACTCTCTCAGCTCGCAACGTCTTATCGCTCTGGAAACTCGATCTGCACTCTCGCACCCACGCTTTCCACGCATTCTCTACCCTTCTCTCTGTTTCTCTCACTCATCTCAGACATTCGTAAGACCCAGTCAGTCACGTTCATCCAAAATCTTCCATAGCCATGCTCCCTCCGTTCGCACGCCAAACTCCAGACACTCGGTCCCAAACACTTCAGTCAGGCGCCAGTTCATAAGCATTCACGCGACATTCTTCCTCCCACAATAATAAAATAGAGACGAATATAAATCGTCAAAATATTGTACTGAAATTTAAAGTAACCGCTATTACTAGTTGCGATCTGCCTCTGATATAAATAAGGACATAAGGAACATGCACCAATAAACGGACACTTAAGGAAAACGTTGACTATTTTGGTCAGATTTCAAGGATTAATAGGATTAATGAGTATTCTAATGATTGCAAACAGATTCTATAATGTTTGTACTTTCATATAAAACATACGAAATGATACGATAATGAATTAAATTAAAATTGAAGTTGAAGACAACAAATTTTACGTCAAATTCATTTTGATATTGATTACATGCATATTTCTAGTAAACTACATTCAATATTAAAACGCCGTTAGTGACTTAATGACTTCTTGTGCCAAACATTAAGAAAACACTTATTTGTGGATATGGTACTAGTTTCTTTTAATTTTAAGCTTATTTTCGTACTAAAATTAAAAATCGTTCTATATGAAGCGAAGAATTAGTACGAATAACAATTTAAACATTTGCTTCTCTTAATAACTTATTTTAATCGGTTTTGTATTTGACGACTATTCATTGGTTTCGCTCCATTTACTGGTGTATCTATCCCATGTGTACTAAATCATCACTGTTATTTTCTTTTCTTCCTTAAACGTCTAAATAAGTGCGTAAAATGAAATTCTTTAGGTATATTGGAAAAAGTATCACATTTAATAAGTCTAATAATATAGGTCTCTTTTCAATGTTATTGCTAAGGGCCTCCAAGAAATTTAATCCGCTACTCATGGATTTTCTTAACTCGATAAGTGGAAATATGTACCTATACTAAATGGATATATATATATATATATATATATATATATGTATATATATGTATATATATGTATATATATGTATATATGTATCTTTATATATGTATATATATGTATATTTATATATGTATATATATATATACCCATTTAAATATAATGAAAATTTTACATTACTAATAGGTTTTGTGACATTTATGTTTCAAACACAATCTAATTAATATAAAAAAGGTAAGAATAAGTTGTTCCGATATGTCGAAGAATTTCTATAAATATTTAAATGTGAACAAATATTATATCGTGCTAATATTGCAAGTACCAGAGCTACTCTTTAGTTTTCTTAAGAATATTATTTTTATGGTATAAAATCATTGAATTATACTTCTAGTATTTCAAATAAAGGGAAACACTCATAATTTTATAAGGTAGACAAGTTACAGGAAATGGTATTTATTAATGAAAATAGTAATATTTATTAATTAATTATTGGATTGTTTATACTGTCAAAAGTGTGTATCCATGTTTTACAAAAGCGAATATTGAAGTATGGAATACTTCAATTTCATCAGAAACCTTGATCCTTTATTGAACTTCGAAAAATTAATTCTCGGAAACTGTAGCTTTGCAGTTTGCAATATTTTGTAACATATAGTTGATGCATTTCGCATATTGCACTCGAAAACAACAATTTAATTTCACCCTCTCTTTTATAATTGATTCCACGGTTTCTATATTTATATTCTTCCTAAAAATTTTAGGCAATAATTTCCACATCAAATGGAAAATTGGTAGCGAAAGTAATATTTCGTATAATATAACTTTCGCATTATATTCTTAATTGTATAACAACAATAATAATAATACATGAATGAGTTGTACCAATACGTAAAAAGTAGTTTTAACCTCAAAAAAATTTATCACGGAAATGTAAAAACCAACGTGAATGTTAAAAGTCATTCTTAATATTCAGAGTTTAAAACGTTTAAATGTCGTATAATGATCAAGCTGGACGGGTGCAAAAAGCAACGTTGTAAAGTATTTATGCGGAAAAGGTCTTAATAACAAGCGAATGTTGTATACATAACAATTTACAGTACATTTAATGATCGGTGTGAAAGGTTAGTAGACAGTCATTTTTCCTGCAGTTTCATTATTTCTATTGTAAACGTAATTCTTATTACTTATACCTCTAGTTTTACTGCTTCCTACATATTCTACTAACTGAATTACATATGAAGTCAGTTAGTCTTAAAGTTACTTAAAGTTACGTGATATTCTTTATGATAGAACAACAAAATTTATGGTGTTTAATAATTAATCTATATCTATCTCTTTATTGAATGGGGTTTGTTATTAAAGGTTAGTTTACCCAAGAATAAGATTAAATTGCAAATTATAAAAGAATCAATGCTGTTGTTCTAATTCGTATTGATAAATCATGAAAATCCCTTACTACATGAGATATAATAAGACTAGAGTTTTCTAAATTGTACCAATTGAAATATTTAGTATCAAATCGTTTACAAGTTATTATTGCATATGATAGTATAGTATTTGATTTAATAAACCCTACTATGCTTTTTAATACCATTGGTTATAAATGTCCTTACTACATTGCACTCATGAAGAGTATTTTTACAATCGCCACAAAATGTGTCGTGCAATATATGCAATTGAATATTTATGGTCAACAATAGGATAATAAATCGTAAAATTTTAATAAAACTTTCGAATCATTGTTGAAAGAAGGAATTATTGAAATATGTAATTTGACACTGTTAAATAGAGCTATAAGTGGTCCTATTAAATACTGTTGCTTATTAATACAATAATAATTAACTGTTCAAATATTTTTGTTGATTCTACGAAGCGTATAATTTAACGCGAATAAATTTTTATAATTTTTATTTACAGTTACTTGCAGAAGTCTACATATGCCCCAAAATTTTAAACATTTAAGATATTACAAGAGCTTCGATTGTTTCAAAAATATTAATTTACTTATTAATGTGAATTTGTACACATTACCAAAAAATGGTAATGTCTTTGCCATTTTTTTGTAACAAAGCGTACATAAACTGAAAATTTGATTTTATAAAAAATCTGCATACGTGTATTAAATCATATTAATCTGATTGTTATAATTATATTTGTACTTCGTCAACTTCCTGATGCACCTGTAACGTACCATAATTTTTGTGAAACGTCTCTAAGAATCTTTCTCGCTTGTAATTTTATATTTTATGAATTTTCATTCAATTGTTATTATTTTACAATATGTTCGAAAATATATAAATATTTGAAATTTAGAATATGTATCTAGACTTGCACGACTGACTGTACACCTTTTGTTTCAAACCTTACCAATATGATCATGGTAGCTATGCTTTAGTGCAGTGTAATGATATTCCACAAAGTTGTACGTAACACAGGCATTGTATTCATGTTATATTTTCGTAAATCACCGTATATAGTATCCAGTGCAACCATACTAAATAGCCGATGCGTTGCATTATTAAACCAAACCCAAATACCGGCGATTCAGACAAAAAGGGAATAACACCTAGCAGGGTAAACAAATATCAGCAATCTCACGGATTCGGATAGATATCAGAGTATTTCAATCGCAGTCTTCGTGTTTCCGGTCAGCTCGTCAAATTTATATCCGCATATACATACGGGAGAGTCGAACCCTCACTTTCGCGCTTCGCGTTTTTATTATCCAGGCATCATTTAAAATTTAGCAAACACAATTTTATTTCGCCCGGGCAAATATTGATATTCGTAATATCAGCGGAACAGGGCTGATAATAATCGAGTTTCGTTTATTTGAATCGGATCCCGATTCTGCCGCTCCGATCAGCTTCCAGGAAGATGGAGGAGTGTGAGGAGGAAAACAAGGACGGGGAGATTAAAGCCTCGTGATTTCTGGTAACCAGAGAAAGATGAATCAAGATTCCGGACTGGCGATATGGAAACGGCCAAATAATCGAACGTGAATTGTCCCCTGTGCATTTTATTGGTCATAAATACCGGCAGTGATAAAATACTTTGCCCAGACATTGGAAGAAAATTTGCTTTCATTCACAGTGCATAAAGACAAAAGAAAAAAGTAAACTAATAAAACAGAAATACATATGTACATATATAATGTATTTAGGTGTACACGATTTTATGAAAATTTCCAAATTCGCTACTCGTCAAAAATTCATAAAGTAGGAATTAAAATTGTTAAATAGAATTAGTGCGGAGTCTACAGAAGAAACAAACTTCGATTTGGAACGTTGCAACTAAAAATTGCCACTCGTTAGTAAGTAGTAATCTCTGTTACAAATAACGCGGCTGATCACACTTTTTAATGGAAATTACGTCTGTAGTCCATGAATCAGTATGTTTAAATGTTTAAGTATTTAAGCAAACAATTATATGTTTCAATGCAGTTCCGAATCATCTTTGAAGACTAAAAACGCTTAGTGAGTGAGAAAAAATAACCAGAACGCATTGTGGCTTTATAAAACTAGCTAGAACACGCAATTTTCCGCTCTGACTGCTTTAAAAAAGCCAGAACGCAATCTGGTGTATCAAAATAAATCACTAGCAGTAATAAATATACTAATCGAAACGTTTAGGTTAGATTCTGATTAGATAGTTTTTTTAAAAGTAACTTAAAAGTAGTAGAACATAAAATTTTGTACTGTTGCGGTCTCTAAAGCCACAACGCGTTATGATAGTTTATTCTATCCATTGAACTCAACATATCAACTCATTGTCAGTCAAACGAAGTACATTTTGAAAAATGTCTTTACAAATAATTATGTACCTTACTTAATAATGTTAATAATAAAATATTAGGTTGCTCGGAAAATTTGTAGCGTTTTTGACAGCATCGGCATTACGTTCTGTTGTACATCATGGAATTGGTGGAGAATTATCTCCTACCAATTTCTGTTAAGCAGTAAAAGTCGTTTGGATAAATGCAATGTCTGGTCGAATGCTTTATGTGTACTGATTAAAGAGAAACATCTGGTGTCGGTGAAAAGTAATTGCAAATTTCTTCACTCTCAGAAATTTATTTTCGAGAAATGAGAAACTTTTTGACGAAAATTCTGTAGAACTATTCAATAAATGGCAGGATGTCATTAAAATGAATGTTGTGCACAATATTGCTTACTAATATGAAACATATTCATTATTCTGTATCGCTTTTGAGTCTTTCTCAAATATTGTTACGAACTTTCCGAACAAGCTAATATGTATTTAATAACAGTCTTTTTAGAAACAACTACTAATGTTTCTAAACTTGTTAAAAGATCTCTAAAAGTTAAATAGACATATATATAATACCCAATATAAATAAGAAACTGAATCATGTTGTTAGATAAAATAATTGAAATAAACTATGTACTTTCATTTATACGAACATAATATTTCATCAACGTTGTAATGATCAATAATTTGTACTATAATCTGTATTATAATTGCGTATCCGATTTACCAATCATTCTGTTTATTTACTGTAGTCCACTTAACAATGTCAATGAAATGTTAAACAATTCACTATTCAATAAGCAATGATACTTCGCCTACTCTGTATGAGAAATACAATATATTACAATCATAATTATTAATATACCAAATAATATACTAATATATTAATAATTTTCTATTTTTTAAATTATTTTCTCCTAATAGCGACATCTACATTTTGAATAATTAAATCTCTTGTACTTTTCAAATTGAAAGAGTGATTTGAATCATTTATGCTAATTTAAGCCATTTAAGAGTCAATGGTTTTTAAGGGTATCTCAGCTATTTGCATTATGTTTTGTAGAAAATTTTGATACGAAGCGAAGGTAATTATAATACCTCTTCACGGTCATTTTTTACGAAGCACAGAATTTGTTATGATAAATATAGAATTAAATGGAATGTGAAATTGTTTGTTCGCTACGGAGTATTAATTAAAGCACTGATAATGAAATTAAGTTTCGTTTGCATTTGCTCCAGCCTGATTTTAATTAAAATTCTGACGGTCTATTTACCAACACAACAGTCTACAACAAATTTATTCCGCAAACCACAATGCCTTTTCATTGGGTAATTCGTACAAAAGCATGGAGATAAATTATGAACTCTGATTTCATTTAAGCTCAGAAAGAGCGAGAATACCACAAAAAAGGTTAATAAAAACTACAACATTTGCAAACATGAGAATGATCAAATAACAATTACCATTTTTTTGTTTACGTATTCCCATCATTTTCATTATTAAATGGTACGAAACTCCAACAGATTTATTTATTTCATCATTATATTACACTGAATTTATTTGCAATGTGCATGTCTTTGGAGTCGAAGCTGACGATATTATAAAAATTTTAGCCTATATGTCGTGCTAAAATTTAGCATTGTCTATGAAGTTTTTATAGATTTATAAAAAAATATTTTTTCCATAATAAAGTTGAATTCATTTTGTGTCTTATAAATAGCTGCATGTATTTTTATTCGTGGTCCTGTATGATATAAAAAGGCAAACTCAATAGTACAAGCAGTTATTGCTTGTTTTATTTAATTGTATTATTAATGTATTATTTAATACATGCAGTTTATTTGGTTGTAAAATACTTTAATTCATATGTGAAGTACAATCCACAAAATAACAGGAATACAATTAATTTAAATTTAACTACGTAAATAAATAAATACGTGGCGATCTTCCTAAGTACATTATTCGTCATCAAACAGAAAGATTAGAACACCATTTTCTTGCAAGTCCTCATTGAACAAAATAAATAGACCTTTAACCTGTACTGTATTGTTTCTATGCTTCTGATTGTAAGACATGCATCCAAGGTAATACTAAGTACAACAAAACTTGTCTAAATGTCAAAAGGAAACTCAATATTACATGCCACTGATTTATCCCTTCTGCTGTGAGAACTTCTCTTACACCCAATTAATAATACACAGGTGCAAAACCAACCCCCCATCCCCTTATTCCTTTCGTTACAGTGTCACAATTTTTTCTATTTCACATGATATGTTATAGTTGCGATACTTACTTTAGGTATAAATTAAATTACATTATAGCAGTATAAGAATATGAAGAAGAAGATACATGCTGTCATTTGAAAAAGTTGATTTAAATTTTTTTATAAAATGACGATACTTTCAAACCTTTTTGAATGCCAATATACTTTCTATTTGAAAAATTGTTTGTATTAAACTACCATAACCAACTCGGTTCACAGTTTCGAATTAGTTCAGTTAGAAGTATTTTTGTGATGTCATACGTGCCTTTGCGTGCCGAAATTTCGGTTCACAGTTTGGAATTACTATCATAAGCAATTCACCGTTCATGGTGAGTATCTAATTTGTACTAGAAATTTAAAATTTTAAAAAATCTTTACATGCCTTTATGTATATGTTATATACTACAGGAAATATGATATATAATTAAGCTTCAATCATTTATGCAGCAAGCACTACGTATATTGTGTCTGATTTCTGAATTAATATAAAAATTAATCATTATAGGGATTACTTATAGAGATTAGTTTTATAAAGAAAAAGTAATCAGTTTAGAAAATTTAAATATGCCAAGAATTTGTAAAATAATCCAGTAGTACACCCTATAGATTTTTGTAGCTAATTAAAAATATACTATAATAAACATTTGATTTTTATTTTCGCTGTCATTCTTAATTCAACTGCTTACAACTATATACCTATGTTCTTTTATCTTTCTTCGTCTTCTGTAAAACGTACACTTTGAGTTTTACAAAGTTTTGTATACGTATGTTCTTAATTATTCTACGTTATATATTAATTAAGTTTATTCGATACCTTAAAATTTATAACATTTCGTTACCCGCAAACAAGTCCCAAAACGTAACTATGAAAAGAGGAAATGAGTAACCCCGAGGGTTATAGCAATCGGAAGAACGGAGTGATATTGAAAAATGGTATCCAGAAAAATGTATGAAAACGTTCAACTTTCTTTTATTCCGTTGGGTATGATTCGTCGTGCGTGAATAATTAGAGTGCACTCAGAAATGACGCGTACTACGTAGTGCGTAGCTTCCTACCGAAAGATTTTTATGGCAGGAACCGCGTATCGTTTTCCCAGGAAACAGGGAGGAAACCGGAGAAAGAATGGGAAGGGGCAGAATACGCTTTATTATCTTCTGCAAAACACCAACCCACACCCCTGGTATATTCTACGAAACAAAAGGGACAAAGGACGCAATCGAAATATTACGAAGACAGAGAGAAAAAAAATTAGAGAGCATCAGTGAGACTATGAAAAAAAAGGGAGACGAAAAGAAAGAGAAGAAAAGTGGATGTAACACGGCCGGGGTAATCGGCATTGCTCTCATGATTGGAACCAATGTTACTCAAATAAATATTCTGTATTGCAGACACTGCAATAGTAAAAAAATAAGAAGAAATAAAATGAAAGAATGTTTTTGACCTTCTATATATACATCTAACGTTATTATTATTATTATATGGATTCCAATAATGAAGTGAGAAAGAATAAATTAATTATTTTTTTAGATTAGCCCTGATACGTTCTGCGAGTCATTTTTGACCCAAACGTGTTTTTGTCTTTCTAAAACGTTTAAGTTATTATTATTATTATTAATGTAAAAGTTATTATTAATATTCATAAATTTATGTTTCATTTTCTATGTTAATGATTCTTTTTCTCAGGATTATAAGAATCTTCGAAAGAAAGTAGGTCGTGATTAAAATGAATAAAATCTTGAAAATCGCAGCAGAATTAATTGAATAAAGGTATTCTATCTGACAAATGAAAATAGGTCTTATTAAAGGTAGGTAGGTATAGGTAGAATTAAAGTATTTACGGCAAATTGAAATATTAAAAACTATTCTTAAATGTAAAAAAATAAAATGATTAAACTCTGGTGAAGATAGAAAAGGATAATGGAAAGATAGCTATCAATTATTTTTATCGGTTTCTAAGCACCTTTGACAGTTCTACGACTGAACTTCGTTTCGAGACACAGACAATTTTTATCTATTTTTATATATGTAGGGTAGATGTACCATTCACTGCCACTTTAAGCTTATCATGTAACTTTACTTAACTATTTTAGAACGTATTTAATCTAAAAATCGTTCCAGTTTAAAGCACAATATTGTTCAACATTTCTTTTATTTATAAACATTTTTTTATATGTTAAATGTAATGAATTAATTGCTAATTAATTCACAATGCACAACAAAATCCAATGTTCCCATTACTGTTACTTGAAAAGTTCTCATTTAAATAGAAACAATTTTTACATATATTAGCACGTAAGTTTGTGTAACAGATATAAGATGTATAGTAAACGTATCGCCTTTACCGAATTATGACACGTCCTAGACTTTCTAATTACATTGGTCTCGTTTTAATGTTCAACAGCAGATTTACCTCCTAATATTTATTTTTAAATATCAAATGTAAAAGAATATACAATGTCTATATGTTGTTACGTAAACCGAAGTTCAAATTTAGTATGAAAATTAGTTTATTTACGATTCTTCATACATTACGCTGCTATTAAATAAAATAATTTAAGTGTTGGTTATAGGGACACTGACAGTAATTGGGAATCTACCTTATTCTAGTATTCATTGAATAGAATCCAAAAATACCTGTTTTAAATTTAGGAATCCATCGGTCCAAAAGTTATGTGTTTGTAAAACTTAGTGCTTCTAGCGTAGCGTACAGTTCACTTTGATACCATATTGGTTTCTATTCATACCACAGGGTAACCTACAGAGGTGACACTTCTATCGGAACCTTTGGTGTTCAGGCTACTTAATTTTGTTTACCTTGGAGTTACTCCTTAGTTGCAACGTTGCCAACGTTGGCATCCTTTATATTTACCGGATAGACAAAATATTTTGACGAAACAGACTCCCCCTATACAACAAGTCAAAAACTAATTGTTACACTTCGTAGAACTGAGCCTGCGCAGGGGTTACGTGGACCAGTTTTTACTGTACTGATCTGGCAACGTCGCCAGACATGCGCACTAGGAGCTTGTTTACGAAACACGTCATTGGTTAATTTTTGTAAATGTGCATAAAAATTCGGTACCTCGCAAACGCGCAAAGCGACGTTTCTGTAAATTACTCTGTGTTCATACCCTGCTTTGTGAGTGAAGACAGCGATTGTAAATTGATACACCTGGGTTCAGGGGCGAATCTAGGCGCTTCTCTTGAAAGGGACAAAATATGAGAAAATACATATATACATTTCTAACCTCTTTCTAGATGATTCAAAATTTATTTGTAATTTATACTTTCATATTTCTATTTGGTACTATATGATAGGATTTGAGGATCGATTATATATTTGGCACGGTACAGAAAAAAACGGTGATGACGGAAGTGTTACATAAAACAAAAGAATACAAAACTAGGTTATGAATACAAGTATGGAGATTCAAAGCAGAGAAACAAGTGACATGTTAAAATTAAATTGAGGAAATTACAGTTTTTCCAACACACTCCCCTAATTTAAACATGTTTCACACACAATTCTGACACAAACTTCCTATACTTTTGGATGGGTAGCGCCTTAGTCATAACATCCGCAACTAAATCATTAGTTCCAACATGATAAGTTCTACATAACCAAGTCTAACATTCTTCTTAATGAACAATCGTCTAATGCTAATATGCTTTGTACGCTTATGAGATTGCTCATCTTTTGCGATACTTAAAGCTCCATTATTATCATTAAATATGTTCACACAAATCTTTCCAAGTTCTAAGATCTCGAACACATTTCTGATGTACAATGATTCCTTGATCCCTTCAGTTAGTCCAAGATATTCTGACTCTGTGCTAGATAAAGTAACAGTTTTCAGTTGTTTGGACTGCCATGCAAAAACAGAACCACTTAATTTCATTACATATCCTGTGTGAGAAAAGCCATTTTCTACATCACATGCATATGAAGCATCTACAAAACACTCTACATTTAAACTTCCACTTCTAGTGAACACAAGACCATGATCTTTGGTACCAGAAATATATCTCAATACTCTCTTACACGCAAGCCAGTGTTGCTCACCATAACATTTGTTATATTGACTAAGCTTACATACAATGTACATCAAGTCTGGTCTGGTTGATATAGCTAAGTACATCAATGAACCTATGAGTTCTTGGTAGGGAATAGTCTCATCTTTGGTGTCTAGCTTAGGTAAATCACGACCTGCTGACTTGATAGGGGTACTCTTTGGGTAACTACCACACATATCAAACTTCTCCAACAAATCTGACATATATTCACTCTGATCTAATTTCAAGACACCCTTCTCCTTATCATAATCTATCTTCATTCCTAGACAACTTCTCAGTTTTCCAAGAAAAACCTGGTATTTTTGCTCTAAAGCACTATACAGTCTTTCTTTTTCAGCAATCCAATTATATAACACAAAAATATCATCTACATATAGACAAACATAGATAACAAGAGAACCTTCTCTTTTGACAAATACACAGGGGTCACATACCGATTGAGTAAATCCTAATGATGTGAAGAAATCGTTGATGTTCCCATTCCAAGCTCTACCTGCCTGTTTAAGTCCATAGATGCTTTTCTTAAGGGCACAAACCTTATTCTTAACAGCACAACATTCAGGTTGTTCCATATAAATAGTCTCATTCAACTCTCCATTCAAGAAAGCAGTCTTAATATCTACATGTTTCATCTCAAAACCTAGCTCATTACTTACAGCCATGATAAGTCTCAAAGTTTCTGGGCGAATGACAGGAGAATAGGTCTCGTCATAATCTATACCTTTCTGCTGCGGAAAGCCTCGAGCTACTAATCTTGCTCTATGATACTCATGTTCACCACTAGCATCCTCCTTAATCTTAAACACGCAATTACTCTTTACAACATTTTGACCATGAGGCCTGTCCACTAAATCCCAAACATGATTTTTTATCAAAGCATTGCACTCTACATCCATTGCCTGTTTCCAATTTGGGTCTTTAAACGCCTTTGCAGCTGAGGATGGCGTTGAACCTACAGTACACATAGCTAGATTAAAGTACATATGATAATCATCTTGCCACACAGGGAGACGTCGCAGTCTGTAGAGTCTATTAGGATTTTCATTATGATTCTCATTTTAATCCTCATCATCAGAAAATTCTTCCTCTGACAGATTTTCTATATTCTCAACCTTGACATTTTCATGAACATTGTTACGAGGGATTTCAATTTGTCACTCTGGTGTTAGCTCATTAAATTCAGGAACTACATCACTTCCATCTGGAACACATCCTAATCTTTTCTCAATAAAGATTACGTTTCTAAAAACATTCACATGACCTGGTTGGTTTGGATCAGCCAGCCTGTATCCTTTTGAGCCTTCACAATAGCCTACCATTATCATCTCTTGAGATTTAGGATCAAATCTTCTTGCGTTTCTCATCAGGCATCTTAGACATAACATTACATCCAAACACACGAATGTTAGAAAGATCTATCTTCTCACCAGTCCATACTTCTAGGGGCAACTTATTATCTAGTGCTACAGTTGGACTTCTATTTTTAAGATAAATAGCTGTATTGACTGCTTCAGCCCAATATCTCTTATCTAACTTAGCCTGAATAAGCATAGCTCTTCCACGTTCAACACAAGTCCTATTTAACCTCTCAGCAACACCACATTGTTCTGGCGTATAAGGATCTGTGAATTCCATGTATATACCTTGATCAATACAAAAAATTTTCATTTCAGCATTGTCATACTCGCCACCATAATCTGATCTGAACCTCTTGATTCTACAACCCGTTTGGTTTTCCACCGTTGACTTAAACTCTTTGAACTCAGAGAAACACTCACTTTTGGATTTAATAAAGTACACAAAAGTCATCCTAGAGTAGTCATCCGTAAATGTCACAAAGTATTTGGCTCCACCATAAGACACAGCGTCTCTTTCAGGAACACAAACATCACTATGAATTAGCTCTAATACAGCCGTCGCTCTTGTACCAGCTTTAGTGAAAGGCAACTTACTATGTTTTCCTTTAACACAGGCAACACAAACTTCTTTTTCCGATTTGGTAAAATTAATCCCATTTGCTAAATTCTTCAACTTAGACAAATCTTGATAATTTAGGTGGCCCATCCTCTGATGCCATAGTTCTTGTGAACAATCAGTAGACAACAAAGCGGTATTTACATTCAGTTGACTTAATATTACGGTTTCCTCACTATCATAAACAGTAGCAGTAGATTGACCATCTCTGTCAAGTTAGTAAATTCTATTCACTGCACTACCTGTCAACACACTTTCACCTGAGATTTGCACTTTATCTTTGGGAAATATATTTACACCATTCTCATCAAAAACAAGAATATTACCTTTAGAAGCTATCTGATGCACTGACATTAAGTTAGCTGCACTTTAAGGACAAAACATTATATCTGATATGGTAGCTTTAGTTTCGCCTTTGTTGTTGATGTTCAATGTTATATCACCTACACCATTACTCTTCATAGCTGAAATGTCAGCCACTAAGATTTCCTGAGAAAGACTGCGATCAACAAAATCCGCTAAATTTTCTCTATGCGAAACAGGTCTACTACAGCAACTGTTAAAATGCCAATCTTCTTTACCTAACTTAGTACTAACCAAAGCTAGAGTGAAAAGTCCAACACTTTTCACAGAATTAGAAGATGGATTCGCAGATTTAGATGAGGGCTGGCCACCCTGGTTGGGCTGTTGCTTCTTCTTCTCTTTTTGCTGCGCTTTCTCCAACCTCTTGAGATCTGGACAGTCTGGTCTTTTATGACCCGACTTTTGGCAATGGTAACAAGTCAGTTAACTAGTATCATTGTTCGCAGTCTTAGCAGACAAAGCAGTTTCACTTTTCCTAGCGTTCTTTCCTTCATCATAATTGTGAAGAAAATCTAACACAGTTTCAAGAGTCACTTTCTTGTTTGCGGCACCATAGGCTAAAATCAAGTTAGTGCACGAATCTGGAAGTCCATGCAACATCATCGAACCAATCTTTTCATCAGTATAAGTAACAGCACAATCTATGAGTTCACCACGAACACTTAAGATATGACTGATGTACTCGTCAACTGAGTTGAAGTCTTCCAGCCTGGCTCTGTAGAGTTTCCTCTCTAGAATGAGCTGACCAGCGACACCCTGCTCTCCAAATTCTTTCGCAAGTTTCTCCCAAGCAGCTTTCGCTGTTGTGATACCCAGAAGGCGTGAGTGACAGGACGTTGACACAGCCATTCCAATCTTGGCCAGTGCTCTCTAATCGTGAGATGTGTTGGTATCGGTACCCTCCACAGCACCCCATAGTCCAAAATCAATTAAGAAGCACTTCATCTGGAACTTCCACGTTCCGTAGTTGTTCCTTCCTTCCAGCTTAGTAATGCCCGGCACTCCAGGCACGGACACCACTGTTGTACTCGGAGGTGGAGGTGAATCTGCTGGCATTTTGGCTGATGTGGACGATAGCCAAGCAAAAGTTCACTACCAACACTATGCACCACACAAATACGGAGCAGTCCGGCACACGTGTTCTAACTCTCTTCACAGCACTTCACCTATCCTTCGCAAATCAATCACTTTGACTCATAAATAACATTCTCAAATATTACGGCGTTGTTCTGGGCCCATAACCTGATAGGATTTGACAATCGATTATATATTTGAGAAATAAAAGTTTCGGATTAAACTCAACGAAAATATTTTAATGAAAGAACGTGAACACGGTACAAAAAAATGGCGATGGCGGAAGTGTTACATAAAACAAAAGAATACAAAACGTTTTGAAGTTATGAATACAAGTATGGAGATTCAAAGCAGAGAAACAATTGACATGTTAAAGTTATATTGAGGAAATTACAGTTTTTCCAACACTATATACAGTGTATTCAATGTATTTCTGACAAATTTCTCAGAATGTAGCATAATAATTTTAGAAATTATCCTTAGGGAGGGTGGGGAGGGTGGGGAGTGTCCTCATCGTCTCCACCTAAAGCCGCCACTGCTTCAGTTCCATTCACTTAGCAAAACAAATCAAACTTGACCGTATAGTTTTCTTATCTATGCTTTCCAAATGTTCGATTCAAATTTGGATTAGTTTCAAATTAAATTTTGATTAAGTTTGAATTGGATTTAGGTTAGCTTTTGGATAAATTTGTATTTGAATTAGTTTTAGGTTGAATTTCAATTAGATTTGAGTTTGAATTAAGTCTATGTTTAATTTTGGTTAGATTTAACCTTGAGTTAATTTTAGATCAGGTTCGGATTAGATTTTTCTTTTTGTCAAGAAGCAGTCCGGCGTTCACCGGTGCTTACGCAGTCCATACAGCTTAAGCAAGAAGTCAATATGACGTCAAAATAAGCCACATATAACGCTAAAAATACTTTTATTAAAAAGTTTTATATGCGCATTATTGTTGAATCGGTAGATTCCGAAACTTGAAACTTAAAATTGGCACTTTATAATTCGACTCATCGAATACTATTAGAAGACATCAGAATAAGTCAAACGTTTTCGACGCATCAAAACAAAGTTTAACATAATTCAATAATAAACTATTGAGCATAAAGTTACCAAATGGAAGTTACATATATTTTTTACATTACCTTTTGTTGCATCGTTTATATTAACCCTGCAGTCTCCAACGTTTCATTTAATTGAATCACATCTCTGTTTTTTTTCTTTAGATAAGCTCTATAAATTTGAAACAAAGAATTTTCAATACAGAAATTGAAACTTAAATTTACGAATATTAATAATAACCTTTTTATCTTTCTCTCGAGAATAGGAAATATCTTCAAAGCTTACAGCATGCTTACGTCGAAAATGACCCGAGAACCGCATTACGGTTAACTTAACCATGCAGAAGTTGGGATCACTTTGCCAAAAAGTGAGAGATAGATTTATTTATGAAATACATATATTCAGCTGGTGATCTGCCAATTATACTCTGCGGTATCACCAATTAGATCACTTGGAAAAAACAACTGAAAATCCTACGTGGGATCGTAGAATAGTGGGACACTTGTGTCTCAACTTTGTGGGGCTAAATTATAACACTCTCAGTGTGGATATTATTTTGAAACAATAAGTGGGACGTAGTCCTAACAAAACTATAGCTTGACCAAGTAAAATTTAAATTTCCGGTGAAGCTTAACCCCTGAAGTACTGACTTCATAACTCGTATGGATGATAATTAGTTTCGTTTTCAACGGCTAGACTCCATACGTCGCGTTGTATGGATGATAATTTTGTCACAAGCGAGATATAAGAATAAACAAAATCATCATATGGTACTTCGTGCTTCATGTTCTGAAATACCAACATCTGAAGGAATTAGATTTCTCGAAAAAACATCTTCCGTTGCATTATTTGAAAGGGAATTTAAACACTTTTATATTGTTTTAATATGCAAAATGTAAACGTAAACACAAAAACTATAAATTTTACGTAATCAAAAAGGTAAAAATGAAAATGGCAATGGGGTTCTAGGGTCCCAGGATTTCGAGCAGTAGAAATACGTTGTACGATTGGTGTGCCCTTACATCACGTCTGTGGTTTCGTCTTTAACGACTGGGCTCCATACATGGTACGGTACGGACTTATCTCACTTCTTATGATACGCTCACTAAATACATGATGTTTTATATATTGTTTTCATCATTATCTGAATATACGTGCGAACGTGTGTGAGCGGGATCCATACAGTATATGGGGCCCACCGCTGAGGAAAGTTCTAAAGTACCTTTGTGCCTGTGTGTCTGAGTACCTGATGATCTTATGATGAACTTTGGAAAATCAACCACGGCTGCTCTTGCAGAAAAGTTATTGTGGCTACCGTACGTGAGAGGTTAAATTGCAAAAATGGCAGACAGACTTTGTGAGTCATCTTTAGCTACTGACCTACCAATTGTAATGTGAAAATTTAGTGGCGCTGCCAATTAGGTCATTTAGAAGATACAGGAGGCTGTCTTAACTGAAAACTTCATGTAGGGCCTTAAAATGATGAAGCCCAGTAAACCAACTACCTTGACGTTTCGTTGGTCTGCTTGGTTATGCATGTTAGAAACGTCTACCTTGTTTGGTCACACGTGTTGATTCCTTTATGAGGTCACTTGAAAAACTCTGACACAATTATAAAAATGGATCATACGTATTATTATTAGTGGCCAAAATGATAACATTATTGAATTGGATTAATAAGAGAAAGGAATACATTCTTTCCCCTCTGTCGTTCAATCAGTCCACTTCCCAGATCAGTAGGTATCTATTCGAAGAAATATACTTCCGTGAATGGGCCGATTTTATGTATCTTTGGTTCGCTCTGTCGTGCATATGTCAAAGGTAAAACTGTGAAACAGAGGGTGCTACTGAAAACCAACGCTTAGGTCTCTTTCGAACGGACAACATCAGTAAGTGGTGGAGATAACTCGTGGCCATTTAAGTGGATAGATTTATAGTTATATAAGCGGGCATGGCTGTATATTATAAGCTGAATGCCAAAATTGAGGGGAGAAACAAGATTCCACTTTCGGTAGAGCCATGCGATGTCAACTCGAAGTAGGTTTTAATAGTATTATAACCCGCCCGCTCCCTTTCTGTTTGTACATTGTGCATTCTAGGAAGAATTTCTGTGCCAAGAAAATTTTGTTATGGTGTACCATATGGAGTACCGACAACGAAAGTGTTAAGATCTATTTCTAGAATTAAAAGGTATTTATAGATGAATCTACATGTTTCAAAAACTTTTTAAATTAAGTATTTATATTGAGTTGACCGAAAGTTTTTCTTATCGTAAAGGAATCGTCGGAAAGGTACCTCGTCACTGATTTTATTAACCTTGAACGCGACTTTTTGTCCGTATATAAGAAAATTTTTGACCAAAAGATAGCTCATCCGTGGTTTAACACTTTCGCTACGAAGGATGTATAAATGCGTCCTCAGAAATTAAACAACCATTCGTTATCAGCATACGTATTATTTCTCTACATTGTAATATTATTTTTACCTTCACTCGTATAATAATATTGGACCACGATGGATAATATAAAGCATCTAATTATTTATGCTTATCCTATTCTCATATTAAGAAAAACTATTCCTTATTTATGGTTTTAATTGGTAGCTTCAAGCAGCCGTAGCGGAAGGGTTGATCAGGCTATGTTGATAAATAATAATATGACAACTTGACAGCCATCAAAGAGCATTTTTTTTAATAAATAGAAAATTTTCTAAATGAAAGAACTGGAGCATGCTTCGTTGAACCTTTCCCTTTCGAATGAGCTATCTTTCGGCTGAAAATTTTATATAAGGACGCAAAGTTGCAGCCCATAATATGCCGTGACCTGTATTTTTCTCCTAATGTTGTCGGAAACGTCAACTCTCTATCGCATCGCGCCGCCATTGGAGTCTAGCCCCTTATAACATATTTTAAGGTCATTGAAATTCATGAGGAGGTACGTTTTCAACAAGTTTACCTTCTATTATATTGCGATATATAATACATGAGTAAATATATTGATAACTTTACAAACACAAACAAAATCTAAAAGTAAATAATTCGATACATTGTTTGAAGAACATCATAAATATTGATTGTATTCATCATATTCAGTATAGCCTTAAAATATAAAATAAAATGCATTATTAACATATAGTTCTCTATTATTATTGTAAAAATAAAAATGATGTACATATGTATATTATGAGATAACATGTACATATCTGCTATAAATGAAAAAGTATGCTTTCGAAAATTTGTTATTTCTTTGAGTTACTATAAAATCCTTTTAATGAAACAAGATTCGAAAATATGAAATCTTGTAGGATTCACTTTAATGAGTTCTTCACTAACAAGAATGTAAACTTGTTCAAAGGCAAAATAATAAAACTGCCGAAAAAACAGCAGAATGTTGTCGAGAAAAGTAAACAATACATTATTTATAAAGTTTTACTTTTATGCATGAAATTTGCCTTTACATTTCCTTAAGAAGTACAAAATAGAATATTGACTAATTCAATACAATTAAAATGATACTCTTGTGTACTGATCTCTATTATCTATTTAAAATGATTTTGTTTTGTTTAATTCGAAGATGTTGTGATTATTATTATTATTACGTTATCAATTTATGTATTAGATTACTGCACATGAAATGGCGGCTTTCACCCGTTGATAACTTCAGTATTGTTTATATACATTTGTATTGCTGATTGCTATGTCGTGTAGTGTGCCAAACCATTGACTAATTGTAAGTACAGGATAGACCATTCATTTGTAAGTAACATCATAAATTTCAAACTGAAATTAGAATTGTATAACAAACCAGAGGTTTTTTTACGTCGCTTGCGATTTAGAATGGTTCGTTTAAGAAATATATTCAATCCGACCATCAACATTGATAAAGTTAACACTCTATCCATGTATTAAATATAACCATATGTTTGTTCATATCATGAAAGTTGAAAAAAAAGTAAAAATTATTGTGCGATATAATTTTTGTCGAATAATTTGATATATTACTTATGTATGGTGTCTTTCCTTGGAGGATATATAATAAATATTGGCACACACTCATATCTTTTAGTAAGAGCACTTTTAATTAAATAATACATCCTATTTTTGCAACGGAACATTTTTTAAGTTATATAAAAGCACGATTAAATGATGCAAACGTAATATAATTGAATCTAAGTTTAGCTTTTGCACAGCCAGAAAATATTTCTAATATATCACGAATACGTAGTATAGAATGTAGAATGTACAAACTCAGATTGATAATTATAAAATAGAATTTGATCAAGCTGATGCTGTGTTGTTCAATATTAGAGAGAAAATTGAATTTAAATTCGAAAATCCATCAACTCAGGACTGCTAGTACATTTAAATTTCAATTAAAGTTTGAATAAATTTGTTCCAGTTTAATTAAACTTCAATCCTTCCGCATTATTACCAGAAGATTTCACTGTTTGTAATCTGTTCTCCTAATGGATTCTTTTTACTTCTTTGAGTTCTTTGCACTTTTATATTCCACTCAGACATTATTTACATATCATTTATGTTCACGTGTACTTTTAAATCACATTTCCATTTGATTAACCACATAAATTTAGAATAGTTAAATAAATGAAAAAGAATTACCCTATGCCCAAAAAGCGCCAAAACAATCATCTCCTGAAACAAAACCTCCACAAAAAAAATTTTGCAAGTCATTTCCATCCACTCCGTCACGTTTCTCAATCCTTTCACTGAATCAATTACTGAACCACTTCTACATAATTACACAAATCAAATGTCTTGTTTAAATGTAGAAATAGATGGGTTGAGAATGAGATCAGAAGGATCATGAAAATTTATTTTGTGTCTGATATTTATCATGTATACAAATGTGTAATTTCTAATTATTATCATAATTATTTCCGCAAATTTAGCTATCCCGCAGCAGTGTACTTTAAGGTGCTTGTTAAAATTCTGTACACGAAGCTCATAGGGATTTTACGGAGTTGGTCTAGAGAGGTTCTTCAACATTTTATACCATAAAAAGTATGTGTTGATTTCGTAAGAAGAGTAAAGAGAGTGTTTCCTACTGTTCTACATTAGCACCATCTTTAAAATACCGGTTAAAGAAACACTATGCAATTGCGCGCGTTTCATTAATTTCGAGTGTATCTACGAAGACGTACAATTAACTACGTGCATGAGCCGTGCACATTCTCGTAGAAACCCTCGTCAATTACGCTTTTTATTTGCGTTTAAAACTCGTTGACCTTGCCCGACAGACTCGCCTCTGCATATCTTCTTTTACTCTGCTTTAGTATAATGGCGTCTTGCTAGCGAGGAATCGACGAAAATTGACAAGCCGCAAAACAAGCAGGCAAAAGAGATGCGACTGCGGATAGGAAACCGCGATGAAATTATTTTACACACGACAATCCCTATCGATAACGAACGACACAACCGCGACGTTCGCGTGATGCAATTTATTTGGAACAGATTAGCTGTACAATGTCTGCTGTAAATGCTTCAATAAAATAATAATAATTACATGTTTTCTATTGACCCTTTTAAACCTGAAACTATTTTAGTCAGAAGCTTATGAAATTTTAGATAGGAACACCATACTTCAAAGCAAAAAAATACATACTAAAATGAAACACTTTAGTCGAAAAATGTAATGTGTCACATGAATTGGTACTAATGAATTTCTGTTTGAAACACTTAACCTCTTAGGAACCTATAGTGGCTTTCGCAGATGCCATCTTATATTATGACGCACCAGTATAGTGGCTCACTCTAGTGACTTACTCGCTCACCGTTTGAATTAAATTTAGGGTTATGAATAATAACGTTAGCTGTAACAAATCTATTGTTGATCACCCCTTCAGACTATCCGGAAAACATTTTCCAACGTACTGTAAGTCCACAAAATCTAAAAAAGCGGTACGAAATTGTATCGTATGTTCAAAGAACGATGTAAGACAAAGATCGCGCTATGAGTGTGAATATTGTGATGTGGGTCTATGTATCGTACCGTGCTTTAAAATATATCATACTCAATTGTATTATTAATTAATAAAGTAAATTATTAAAGTTAAAGTATATGTAGCATATTTTTTAAGAAAAATTATAATTTAATCATCAAAAACTTCATTCCAATGTGCTCGCGTAGAGAACAGCATTGTCCGTCATATATTGCAGTGTTGTATCGTTTACGCATAATTCGCGTCGAACTCTGCCGTACAGAGAAACAGCCCCGCGCAAAATTCAGTCGTGCCTAAGTGGTTAATTGTTAAATTATCAGCACCAGCTCAAAATCGTGGCAACAGATTTTTTTGATTATTGGAATACTAGAAATACATGCGATCGGAAAGATAGAGTTGCTTTTCTGTACGTGTGATCTAGATTGATTTTGAGTAATTATAGTAATAATAACAATAATAATGTGTTTAATTCGATTATTGATCAGAGTCACTTTCAACACAGAATACGCTTCTCTTAATAGCTCTCAATACCAACCGAAAGCTTTATCATGTAGAGTATCGTCCGTTATTTACAATTTTTTAACTAGACAGAATAAAAAAAATATTTTAGGTAAATTTTATTAGGTTCAATAACACCTATTTAAATAACAAAAAAAGTAATATGTCATTCCATTTAAAAAAATAGGGGTTGCATCCCCTTAATCCGTTGGCGACACAACGCTTAAGTCTTGCATGCGACACGATTACCCCCTCTATATCATTGAAGTTAAAAGAAATGTATGTCGATATTTGTAAATAGTAGTACAGCTTGTCACTCTTTAGGTAACTCGTCCTGTGTGTGGTTACGTACACATAAGTTCGCACGTTTTGGGGCATGTGTTGTTAACGTATATTTCGTGCGTAATAATGAGTTAGAATATTCTATTTAACTTATTCAGTTTCTATATACTATCTATATAAAATTCTTCTAATATGATATGTATAAAAGAAAACTAACAGGTCTTTGGTAATATATATTCATTATGCATATCAAATGAATAGATGTACTTTATTAGTGTCTGTAGTGCCTACTTTTGACTATTGCTAGCATCCACTCACCAATGTAGATATTCAAACTCTTTGAATTTCAAATTTTGAAGCACTGTTGACCTTTTGCCAACATATTTAATTTGCAAAATTTAAGAAGGTTAAGAACGGATATGTTTACGATAACATACACTACCGGCCAAGAATTTGGAATCATTATACATTCTATGGGATGGAAGAATTGAGAAACAAAAGATCTTAGAGATGTGTTATCTTAAAAGGTTTTTCAGTAAAAAATCTATTCGCGTAAGGAAATTGCTGCTAACCTATAGAATATCAATTTTAAATTAATAAAAAACTTGTTTGAGGATTGCGTGTAGATATAAATTAGAAAGTGATTCCAGACTTTTGGATGGGTAAAAGTTATAAATAAGATTTGCTAAATATAAAACATAATGCTGGGGTAAGTATTGGATCAAAAAAATCTGTCTTTCCGCAGAATCATTCTCTACTATATTTATTGCTATACTTATTCACTTCACTATTCATGCATTTCTGTTATATAAATCGATCCTTCTCGTGATTATGTGTTTGGAATATATGAATAAACTATGTGTATATTGAATATGCTGTGATTGTGAAAAATAATGAATCAAATATTACGTAATAATGAGACATTTCGGTATAATACCTCCTTAAATAAAGAAATACATAAAAATTTAAATTGTATTTCCTCAAATATATAATAAATATATAAGTGTAACAATAAACAATAACAGATAATAATTGGACTACCGGGTTTTATGCAACTACATTAAATCGAAATATGCAAAAGATAACTCCAATATTTTTTAATGAATATAGTTGGGTGACGATCAATTGCCAAACACCTACGTACTAAACTTTACCTAATTGGTCTCGCACCTCTATTCGCCCTTTACTAAACATGAATTTAGATAATCATCTACACTTTAATAATGATAATGACAACAAAGTATCAACAGATAATTTTCTCACAGTATACACAGAATCATTGAACGCTAGATGTGCTCGTAATCATTAATCAACCTTCGTGACTATTTTCATCTCCTTATATTTAGAAGACAGTTATAACCTGTCTTAAGTTAAATTATTGATAATCAAACCATTCAATACCATCCGCTTAATATTATATCAGAAAGCATATAATGCAACAATACATGAAGCTTTAAAGTTGGTAAGTCATATTCCACACGATATTTCATCCATTCATTAACGTCGTCTCATTTTATGCTTGAATTAGTACTACCTTGAAGCTTAATCATTTCACCTTGAGCTTCGTATTTACAGATGTAACGACTTTTGAACTTTCATTAATGAATCTTATTCTTGTCAGGCATATATCCTTTCAATTTAATACAGGCACGTGCAACCTCTTTAAGTTCCTTTTCATCTCATAGCCAATAGATTAACACATTGAAGGCCGTTAACACAGACGTGTCACGTGATATCGTTCCCAAGTAGCCGTGATTCACTACCTGCGTCATTGGCAGGGATTAACTTTATTAGATCGTTCGCGAAACTTATTGTTAGCCAAGAAAGTCGTGCTTAAAGGGTGAGCTGTAGAGCAAGACACTTAAGGTATAAAACAACCGCTGGTTTTAAGATCATGTAAGAAATTAATCATTCACAATTAGAACAAGGGTTTTTAATACTTTTTGTTATAATTCTAGGAACATTGCTAACTACCTGGAAAAATCTTGCCCACGTAACGGCTTCGATCATGTTAGAGGGTTCTTCTTATTCGTTGGGTCAAAACAGTCAGACGTTTTCGATTTTTCGATAGCTTGAAATATTAAAAACATTCCCAGCAGATTACTTTAAAATTCAAAATTATACTGCAGACATCGTCACTTTAATAAATTGATTTGCATACCCGTATGAATGAAAATGAAATTTTAAATAGAATTTTTTAGAAACAGCATCTTTTAAGTTGGCGAAAGTGATACCTCCGAAATTAATTAAAGAGTTGGAATGGTAAATGGTATAAGTGTCAAAAGTGAAAATTTTAAGTATAAATAAAATATATGGTAGAAACTAAAAAAAATGATTCATTATTAAATAGCAATTTAGTACAGATAACTCTGGAACAACGTGCAATGTTATGTTGCAAAATAATGTCACGTTATAAAAATCGCGTTATATTAAACTCAAATTATGTACATATACTTGCGTTTGTGTTCCTAAAACAAACTATTCAAATTAAATATATATATTTTTCCGATTAAATTAAGAAAAACATTCATTTACTAAAATATAAGTTAGAAACATAAAACATACAGATTGTTAATATTTTCTTATTCAAGTTTATAACATTATTACGTTTAATAAAATTCGTATTTTAGATTGAATAAAGGAAAGATGATAAATCCCGCCATCGACTAAAGATTCTTTCGTCCATCTATAATTTGGCGTCTTTTATGAGACCAATACAGTCATATTTAAAAATAAAAGAAACAGTATATAATAATACAGATGCGTACATTTGAAAACGAAAATCTGTTAGCGGTCCACTGAAAGCAATCGATCACATACATTGGACAAATTATTGCCCACTGCTAAATACCAATTTAAAAATTTCATTGTTATATTTTCATTGCAATGTAAAGAGGATATTGTTAATAAATTCTTGAGACTATCCTAATAAAAATAAGTTTCAATATAATTTTACTCAGATTGCTGTTAGCTATAAATAGATACTATCGATATGTTGCTTTATTGTCGTATTCTGATTGCCAAAATTGCAGCCATATACTAAAGAATTATTATTAAATATGTAGTATTACAGTTTTGTAGGACTTTAGTTTTAAGAACGGCAAGAGTGTCGTAAAAGAGAGAGAGCGTTGACAGACAAAAGACAGACCCAACGACCGGGCGATTGGCCGATGCGTCGCCGATGCTTCTAAGAACGTGGTGGAAGAAAAGAAAAGGGCCAGCAAGGGTTTTTCTCTGGCGAAAAGCAGGCAGAGTTGTAAAGAGAGTCAAGAGTGTTGTTACGAATCGAAAGAGAGTAGTTGCGTTTTTGTCTAAACACAGTTTTGTAACATAATATAATCTTTAATCCTAATAAATTATAGATTCTTATATATAACACTACAAATATTATATAGTCGTATTATATATATAATTCCTATAAATGATGCGGATTCAAAATATAATTTATGTTTGCCTACTCTGTTGTATGCCAACGTAATCTATAGCATTATATTATTTTTAGTTAAGACAACGCGGCCTTCTCATCCTCCTTCAAACACCATAAATCAAACTCCAGCAGCAAACATCCTAAAATCCTTCTTTCGATAGCTGATGATTTCATCCTCGCTAGTTTTACTCTCCTACTCGGAACAGTAAGATAGTAAAATCCGTCGAACTGAAGCTGGTCCAAGTGCACGCGTACTCGACAAATTTTCAAACTTATTTTTTTTCGAAAATAAAGCGTCATATGAAAAAATTTTATTCTAAATTTTCGATTCAATTTTTCACATATAATTACCCCCTACTCGCTTGTACCACCAGCTACGGGACACCCTGTATATATTTTGGCGACGAGGATGGGATGTCCAGCACTCTACACACAGTGAATATAAGTGGAAGTAGCAACCCCACCCTGTGAACTGAGTGGCAACACAGTTGCTGAAAACGTGGACACCGAACGAGGCGAAGTACAAGGAAACAACGTAACAGAGGAAAACCCTGCAATTTGGTTGGAAAACAGTGGACCTAGCAACGCCAGCACCGATTGCAGAGGAAAACCTTCCGCAGTAAGTACTGTTTGCTAAATATTCGCCGATGTAGACAATTCTTTTCCTTCTGTTCTCCCAAAGCACGGAAACAAATTGACATCCATTGCAACCTCACGACTTGGGAAGGAGTTTCTGATGTTCTTTTAAACCTTTACCAAGATGAAAAGTCTCTCGATCAATAGTTCGGCGAATTAAATTCTATGGTTCTAAGAAAAAACGAAAACGTATCGCAATTTTTTTAAAGGATCGAAGACCTTTCGTCTCGAATCCTCGCAGTCATTCACACGTCAGAACAAGATGAAAGTCTTTTACCTGGTAGTGTCGCAATGGTAACTAAGATGACCCTCAACCGATTCATTTACCATACGCATCCTCAGATCTCACAAATGCTTCGGTACAGAGAGTTTCAAACAATCAATCAGACCTTTACAGCCGTCTCAGCGGAAGAAAAGGCTCTTCGAATTCGTTATGATAATTTTCCAAGGTGCACTTATTGTAGCAGAACAAATCATGCAAGTGAAGACTGTTACCAAAAGAGTTCTAATTCAAATCCTTCAACATCTAGATATCCTAGACCAGTCTAGGTATCCCAGACCAAGTAATCAAATTCAATGTCGTTATTGTAAAAATATGGGCCATTCTATTCACGAATGCATTAAAAGATTTGCTGCAAACGTTCGACGCAATAAAAATAACGGGAATAGATCAAGTCCTCAAAATGTCCAACGCTCAAACGTTCATTTAAGCAGCCAGAATTTTCAATCTCCTACGCGAACCTCCAATCCTTCAGAGCGAATACCAACAAGTAACGCCGAATCCAAGACTACGACACTCCTCAGCTCATTCTCTCTTCACAATATTTACTCGAGTAATAACGAGTTAACGTTCGTACTACTCAAATCCCCATTATCAAATTCCCTGGACGGAATTTCAAAATTTCTAATCGATACAGGAGCATCTATTTTCTTAGTCAAAAAATCGAGTCTTGGTTATTTTAAAATTACTAATTCCGAACCGATCATGCTTAACGGTATCAACATCAATGCACCAGTCGCAACCCTCGGAGAGACGGAACTAAAATTTTCAATCCGTAAACATTCATTTAATTCCAAATTCCAAATTCTCGATTCTAATACGGGTATCCCTTTTGATGGTCTTTTAGGACAAGACTTTCTCGATGCGAAAAATTGCAAAATCGACTTCCAAAAATCATCTATTTCAATCAAATCGATTCCATTCTCAATTCCTCTACAACGAAGTACGAGTCAACAATCAGACACATCCTTAATATCAATCAGTCCGCGATCAGAAATGGTAGCCAAGGTATCAGACGAAAACCCTCTCAATCTAAAAGAAGGAATAATTTTAAATCAATCGTTGGATCAAACGGAATCGTTAATTATTCCCAGCGCGTTAGTAAAGGTAATAAACAAGGTCGAAGCCTTAATTACAATTATCAACCGATATCTAGAAAAGAAAACATTCAGTAAACCCAATTTACTACTTCTACGTCTTTCTGAGCAAGCTCGTATCTTTTATTTTTCCGTCGATCCAAAAGATATAACTGGAAGACTTAAATTACTAAACGAAAATATACGCGTCAGTCATTTGAACTTAGAAGAGAAAAACTCAATAATTAAATTATGTCACGAATTCGAGGATATTTTCCACCTCCCCCAACGATATTCTAACTACGACCTCCGCAGCTGTCAATAGAATTCCAACGACGGACGGTATCCCTATTCAAGTTAAACCTTATAGGTACCCCGAGGTACATGAGGACGAAGTATCCAAGCAAATCGAGAAAATGCTAACACAAGGGATTATTAAACCCTCAACAGGCCCATGGTCAAGCCCACTTTGTGTCGTACCCAAGAAGGCGGACGCATCTGGTCAACAAAAGTGGCGAATCGTCATTGATTATAGAAAATTCAACGAAAAGACTATCGGAGATAGTCCTTCCACACATAGAAGACATCCTAGACCAATTGGGACACGCCCAATATTTCACCACACTAGATTCAGCAAATAGTTTTCATCAGATCCCCATGCATCCAGACGATGCTCCAAAAACTGTTTTTTCAACTCCAGAAGGTCATTTTGAATATACGCGAATGCCCTTCGGCCTCAAAAATACTCTTTCCGTTTTCCAAAGCATGATGAACAACATTCTGACCGAACTTAGCTTTAAACAATGTTTCGTCTATCTGAATGATGTAGTTATTTACGGATCCAGCCTCACTGACCACAATACAAAACTGCGTAACGTCTTTAGTAGATTCCGTGAATATAACCTCAAACTTCAACCAGATAAGTGCGAATTTTTACGCGAATCCTGTCAATACCTCAGATATATAATTTCTAAAGATGGAGTGAGACCAATTCCAAAAAAGATCGAATGCATAAAAAATGGATCCTTCAAAAACCCTAAAACAAGTAAAAACGTTTCTTGGGATGATCGCAAAACCGATCACATCGTTATTAAAGAACGAAACCGAGTTTATTTGGTCCCAAGAGCAGCAACACGCGTTCGACACATTGAAATCAATGCTGACAACTGAACCCTTATTACAGTACCCCGATTTCTCGCAGCCCTTTGTCGTCACCTGCGACGCCTCCAATGTAGGCATTGGCGGTATTCTCTCACAAATAAACGGTAATAAGGACTTATCCATAGCTTACTATTCAAGAACGCTAAATAGCTTTGAACAAAATTATTCCACTACTGAGAAGGAGCTGCTAGCCATCATAAATACAATCGAATATTTCGGACATTATCTCTATGGCAGAGAGTTTACGATCTATTCAGATCATCAACCCCTCCAATGGCTTTTTAATTGCAGCAACCCTTCTTCAAAACTCGTTCGTTGGCGTTTACGCTTGAACGAATATAAGTACGTAATAAAATATAAACCCGGAAGAGTAAACTCTAACGCAGACGGTCTATCGCGACTTCATCCGGATCAAAAAGAAAACTCTGAACCCATACTCCATGTACACAAACCCAGTAAAATATATCAAGACATTACGAAATTCCACTACACATACAGAGACGTAATTGAATTCCCAAAAGAGGAAACATCTCTCCCAAAACTAGGGTACAATAGTACTCCTGTGGTCAGAAGATTTAGATAATGATAATCACTATTCAGATTACGTACCTGAAAATTTCGATACAACTGCATTAACATCAAGCCTTAGTGGGCTGTATAAATTGCAAAATAACAACCAAATTCTATTAATTCTATTTCCCAAAAATCTACATCATAAAGTTTTATGATCTTCCAA
This sequence comes from Eucera pruinosa, assembly GCA_028830335.1. NCBI lineage: Eukaryota > Metazoa > Arthropoda > Insecta > Hymenoptera > Apidae > Eucera > Eucera pruinosa. The sequence continues at coordinate 15,135,703 of JAMYCR010000012.1, forward strand.
GATACTGTGAGACCAAAAGACTTCATTTTAATTCCACCAAAAAAGCAAAACGGTATTAAACCTGAAATTTTTAACGAAATGGTTAAATTCGTTTTCCCTTCTACTGATATTAAATTTTTGAATACAAAGAAAATTGTTCCCAAGGACCGCGATGATATACAAGTCATCCTTAAGGAATGCCATGATAGTAAATTATCTGGACATGGTGGTTTTAATCGTACCTATTCTAGAGTCAAGGAGAGATATCATTGGTCTACAATGAAAGCTGACATTAGAAATTATGTTAAGACGTGTCACGCTTGCCAATTAAACAAAACAAATGTTAAACCTACTAAACAACTCATGGGAATCACAACTACTGCGGAAAAACCACTTCAAAAACTAGCATTTGACGTAGTAGGACCTCTCCCTCTAACTGAACAGGGCAATCGATTCATCATTACAGTTCCGCATTCGCAGTTCCAAATCATGAAACACAAACAATCGTTGAGAAATTACTTTGCATTTTTGTCTACTTTGGTATTTCTCAAACACTCCTGACCGACCAAGGCTCGGACTTTATGTCAGACCTTGTCAAAGAAATGAGCAACCTCTTTAAGACAAGGCATATCACATCCATACGTTATCGCCCTCAAACGAACGGAGCCCTCGAGAGATCTCACCTTACTTTAAAGGATTATCTCAAATATTACATAAACAAAAAACAGATAGACTGGGACACTTACATTACCTTTGCAATGTTTAGTTATAACACAGCAGTTCATAAATCCACGCATTACACGCCATTCGAACTCCTTTTCGGACAAAAGGCCTATTTACCTTCATCTATAATACGAGACCCAGAATTTCACTACACCTACGACGACTATATTCAATCACTCAAATATAAACTTAATACATCCTTCCAAATTGCACGCGAAAACCTTATTGATTCAAAACGACGCAGCAAAGGATATCATGATAGGAAAATTAGCCCTGTCAAATTAAAAGTCAACGACCTGTTTACAATCGAGAACAAACAAACTTTGCCGGGATTATCTATGAAACTTACAAGCAATGCTAAAGGACTTTATGAAGTCATTCGAACGTTTCCTAATCAAACTGTTGAAATTCAAATTGGCCGGAAATTAATTAAATATCACACTAATTTACTCAAACAATACTTTTCAGATGAATCAGACGATCCTAATCTCCCTTCCACTTCCACTCCTAGCCAGCAGTCATTTTTTCTCTCATCATCCTTTCGAGGAATTAAGCGGAATCTTTTACAACATAAAGGGAACAGCGCAAATCGCAAATTTAAAATTCACACTCCTTTCATACATTAATAAAAGTCACCTAAGTAATGCGTTCACAATTATTAATAGTTATCTCTTTAAAACCAAAGGCATTTGCAATTCAACATTACAAGATCCAAATCGGAAAGGTCATACTAGTTTTCATTGTGAACGTACTATCCAAGTAATCGAAGCAGAACTATCAGAAATTAGTTCAAAACGCGAAATTCTCCAACAACTGACCGAGAAATTAGTTATCAGAAAAAAATGCGGCCTTTTAAATGGCATGTCATATTTACTAAAATGGGCTTTTGGCACACCCGACGCCAAAGATGCCCAATTTTACGAAGATAATATCAAAACATTAGTAAATAATGACAGACAAACGCAAACTCTGCTCAAATCACAACTCCAAATGATTGATAATACTAGTAGAAACTTCAATAGCTCCCTTTACTCGCTTCAATGTCAAGAGCATTTCCATGAATGAAAATATAGTAAAAATCAGTTCGTTTACTATCCAAACTAGTTCTTTCATTTCACGTTTAGCAATGGAATTTAGGGTAAACCAACAGGTCACCACTTTAAATATGTTGGTAAGCCAAATTAATCGAGAGTTTTCGAAATAGATAGAAGCTATTAATCTTGCCGAACATAATATTGTTTCTCCATTCATTACCACCCCTAAGATGTTGTATGAAGAACTGAAAAACTATAAAAGTGAGCAGAAACTAGTTATGAAATCAAACTTGGAAAATATACATGCTTTCTGCAAATTTATTCAACTTCACGTTATTGCCACAAATGATAATGTAATATTTACACTTCAAATCCCCTTAGTCGTCCGAAGGAAATTTGATCTCTTCGAACTTATCCCACTCCCAATCCAACACAACGATTCAACATTCTCATCCTATATTATTTCTCAGAATCGTTATCTCCTCCTATCTCAAACTAAATCCCAATTTACCTTCCGTAAGGAATTGTCTGATTGCAACGAATATCCAGACGAGAATTACGTATGTTATCACCAGCACACCACAGCTTCAACGAGTCAACCAGTCTGCGAAATCGAGCTACTATTTCCTCACATTAATAAAATTCCTCCTACCTGTGCAACGAAAACCATCAAAGCGACGATAGAGACCTGGAACTATGTTGCAAAAAATCAATGGATCTACGTCCTTCACAAGCCAACTACTCTAACCGTCATGTGTGAGGAAAGTCAAAATCACATGGAAGAAGTGATTTTTCAGAAAAGCGGAATTATACACCTCCAACCGCACTACAAAGGATACACCAACCTGTTCGTGATTCCAGCCACACACGAAGTCAGCAGAAATGCGACCTATTATATGCCACGTATGAATATCTTAGACAACGACAGTTGCATCCTAACACCTCATTTAGAAGCACGCGAATCGATTACATTAAAACCGATACATCGAACAAACATCGATTTCATGGAACTCAAATACGCCAATAAGAAATTAAGCGAATTCGATGAGATGATTACCAAGTAAATAAATCAACCATTCATCGTTACGCACGCTAAATGGTACACAGTCGCCCTTGGAATAATCTCAGCCCTATTGGTGTTATTCATATTCCTAAAATGCTGCCAAAAGTTCGGATGTCTTCATTGGTTACAACGACTATGCTGTTCGACCACGGATCCAAGGTATGGAGAGATCAACATAAAAAATTTCGTTGATTGCATCTTCGACTCGTCATCATCATCGTCGTCTTCGAATCTACCTACAACAGCGACCAACGAGGTAGTCACCTACCGACCAAGACGGAATCGAGCAACGGTCGCCAGCCCAATACCCGAGTTATCGGAAGACGAAGAAACGATTCCCGTAGTTCGAGTCCAATCATGGCAAAGAACGCGTAGAAGCACACCCCTTCAAATGTTTCCCATTACCTTATGTAATCTACTTTTAATTTTTTCAAAAGATAACCATTTAGTCTTACTTTAATTGTGTATGAGGAAAAGATTGAAGAATAGCTAACAACTAATTAAAATATAATTAAGTTATGACTAACGTTTATATATACTTTTATATACTTATGTATATAGTATTTATATCTATGAATATATATATATTTCACCTGGAATTATTATAGAATAAGGAAGAAAACTGACGCATGCGTAAATCATATTATCTATAATCTACGTTTTTACATACTCTTCACCATTTTATTTTTAAGACAAAATTAATGTATATGTTATTTCATTATTTATAATATCGTCAAAATCGATTAACTTCTCGTTAACAATCTTATGGCGGAAGGTGTTGCATACCAACGTAATTTATATCATAAAATTTATTAATTTTTAATTGAATTGTTAACACCCAGTTTACAATCTTATGGCGGATGGTGTTGTATGCCAACGTAATTTATAGCATTATATTATTTTTGTTAAGACAACTCGGCCTTCTTATCCTCCTTCAAACACCATAAATCAAACTCCAGCAGCAAACATCCCAAAATCCTTCCTTCGATAGCTGATGATTTCATCGTTGCTAGTCATCTCCGAACCTCGATTTTGCTACCTCATCCCTTACTGACCATTCAACCCAAGATGATGCCTACCTCTCTATTTTCCGAGTCTGTAAAACTACTATACTCCGTCCAACGAGAATTGACAGGAAATATAAACAGAAAGTTCACGTGATCGACGCTGCGGCCGCAGATAAGTGGCCGCCGAACGTAGATGCTCAGGGGCGCTTTTTAGCGGTTCTTGAGAAGGGCTCCCATATGACCCTTACACAGCCAGGTCAAATTTTAACCCTCGGAGTATTCAAGCTCACGCTTAGATTAGCTCGATCTTAAACTTGGTTCAACTACCTGGGGTTTGCCAACATGTGGGTTAATGGTTTCCAAATGTGCACACTGTCGTCATGGAGTGGTCAGGAACAAATTTTGTCTTTCTTTAACTTGAAATTGGGAAAAGGGAAAGGGAAAGGGAAAAGGACCTTCTTTTAAATGACTACGGGAAAATATAAAAAAAAAGGAGTCAGATCTGTTAGAAATGTCGAAATCGGTAAGCGGTCGAGGTGGGCCATATGCGTTTTGTCAACGCGCTTTCCCCTCTCAAGGGTAGTTTCTTCGGGCTAATCGTATCGTCGGTTGTAAACAACCCATGCTGGCGAAGGCGTCCTCAGAACTAACGAATTGTCGAAGGAGACGCACTCTTGTACGAGCTGTCGCAGCGAACAGTCAGTAGAGTAAATCGAGTTATAAAACGCCCTATTGAGTTTTTTATTTAACCACTCGGAAGTCATCCGATCTACCTTACAGATCTCTGTTAATTAACAATATTATATTAATATAGAGAGCGAGTAATTCTTGTTTAGAAACGTAGCTTCTTTTCTACTGTGTAGGGATTTGGATATTACGTTTCGGCCCTTTTCTGATCACGCGTCGCTCGCATGCAACTGTTTATATTTCCTGCCAGTTCTCGTTGGATGGAGTATAGTTTACCCTTGAAACGTCAGAACAGTCCAAACGGTCTTAGGACGCGTAACTACACTTATATTACGCGAATACACGCTGTTATACGTTTAACTTCGTCTTTATTTCGCTCGACGTTGTAACTTATTATACACAATAAATCGACAACCCCAGCGGAATACAACAACTGGCTTAACTGCTGCTGCTGCTGCTACTACTACTACTACTACTACTACTACTATTGATATAATACGATCGCTCTTCCGTCGAACAGAATGGCAAATTGAAAGAAATTCACAAATTAGGGTAAACCAATCAGTGAATGAACCAATTGTTGAATTTATGTACGTTTTAGGTTAATATTTGAATAAAGTCATCTATAACAATAAAACAACCGTTGAAATGGAACTTAGAATTAATTTTTCTTTAGATATTCATAAAAATATGATTACTTTTCCTTTCTATGTTATTCGTGAATTAATTAGAAAGTGCAATACGTGTAAAGACCTATTAAATGACCGCAGATAACCTTGATTCAATATTTGGCTAAGATTCGGCCTTCGTTTTAAAAAACAATTCAGGACCTTGCAGCAAGATAGATGCATGTCAATTTTCGATAGTTCTTTAGTTATGATGTGTAATATACGTAGAAAAATATTCTACATTCTTTGGTGCAATTTATCAGTTGAGCCCCAGAACCTAGTATACATTGTTTCTTTGCCACTAAAAAAGGTAAAATATAATACGATTAGCTACAAACTGCGTATGTAAATATATACCACCCGACAAACAGCTTTTTTATAATGCTTTCGCATGTGCATCTACTGGGAATGATATTTCTACAAACGACGATGACAAGCAGGCACCAGAATAATGTCATTTTGTGACATCTACAAAAAATGTCAACATATTTTTTCAATATTTGATCAATAAAGCAATAATAAATCAACAAATTGTGTTCTTTATTGTGCATAGTTTAACAAAAAGCAACCGTTTCTGGTATACTTTAATGCAAGTCGGATGTAACTGTAGAATTGAAAAATTCGACAAAAATACAAATGAAACTTTACTAACTCAACAATCACTATTTATTGTGTAGTGATATGTAAGTTTAAATTAATGTTCGTTTTTCTATGTTAAAAATTTTAAACATACTCTTATCTAACTTTCTCGAAGTTGGTAAAAATGGCCTTGTATCCCTCTTGCTACAAAGTCCTCAATTTTATTTTATTCAAAATGTGAATAATAGGTATTTATAAACATGTAATAAATTTTAAGCTTATAAATTATGTTTCTTTTCCTCATAGTCATTCACTGGCATGTAGCCAATTACTGGACGGTTTACTACTTACATATAAAGTATAATATTACGGGGGGAAACGATTCGAAAAAGCGATATATAGAACTTTTCTGTTTAATTTTTAGACATTGCACTAAAATTTCTGTAAAAGATTTTATTGTTAGCGCTCCGTTATTTTTAAGCAGCACGATAAGATTTCTAACCTGTATAATGAAATTTCTAGGCGTCACGATGTCTCGTCATTTTGGTGCACTGAAATCCTGTTTCAGAAACTTCTTTAATACTTGCCACTATAATGCAAAGTTGGGAAAGTAGTAAACATGCACACATATCCTCTGTCTTAAATTTTCTGAAATTAATTTAATATCTCCTTGACACCCAGTCTCTTTAAGGGTACTGAAACAATAAGTGTGATAACAGCTTGCACAGTTAAAAATTCATTTGCGTAAGCAATGCCTTGTAAAGTGTAAAGAATAAACGTATGAAGAGAACCGATACTGAATTTTAATTCAAATGATATTGGATATTTTAGAAATGAGATAGCGTTCCTTATTTTTATAATCTTGATTAGAGTCATTGAATAAACGTCAATATATTAAACATTTCTTCACAACTCAAATTGTACAATGTTATTTAGTATTCGAAATTATGCTGCTTGACACAGTTGCTTAAATAAGAACACGTCATGATTTAACGCAGTGTTTCCCTACCGGTGTGTAGCGATACAACAGTCGCGAGGATATCTCAGATGTTCCTGGAAAATTTCATTAAAATTTGATTTGTGGTAAATATATAAAATACTGAGTTGTAACATACATTCGTCCCATTTTATTAATGTGTTTAAGATCACATAGTTATAAATTCAGAAGTAAGCTTAATTAATTATGTAGGTGCCACGTTGACAAATGATTTCCTTTCTATTTTTCTAGTAGACAAAGCGTTTTTCTCTTGTAGGATTTCTAGAATTTAAAAAAACGTTCAAAGAGAACGGGACGAATTTATGTTACAACCCAATACTTTGATGAATATGATGCGTGTATGAGTCATCCGAATTGGTTGCCACTACTAATATTTCACAGTTATTATATTGAGTGCAGAACTTTTTTCTAATGATAATGGTGTGTCGTCAAAGACTTAACTAGTATAATGTGTGTAACTACTTCAAAAAGGTTGGGGAACACTGGTCTAACGTATAGCGGCGTTAAAAACAGTGTCCCGCGAAGTGAAACAACATTCCAACAATTTTACAGACAAATAAATACAATATATAAATATATTTACATGTCATGATCTAAAGAATTATATAAAATCCTTCGCTACATTGCGTAGAAAACATTCTGTCCGAATAAAAAGATAGTGTATGCGGTTTTCATTAATATTTCAAGTTGTACATGTTTAAAAATATTTAAACTACTTGAATAGTTTATAAATATTACCTTATACGTTTTATTAATTTATCAAAATGTATAAATATTACTTAAATAGTTGTTATGTTATTTTACTTTATATTGATTAATAGGGATGCGCGGAATTCCGATCGGGACGGTAATTTTTCTTGCGAACAGGGTCCGAATGTTACGGGATTCCCGAAAATATCTGCAATTCTCGACATCCTCAGGATTCCTGATACTTCCGAAAATTTCGAAATGTCATTTCGGTATCCGTTTTGTTAAATACTTTCATGATTTTTGGAGATAAGAGAGAATCCGAAAACATAATATTGGGAAGACATGAGAATTTTTTCCCCGAACCCTTATTAACAAAACTCTTATAATAAGGCTAGCGAAATGATAGCACTTGCGGATTATCATTTCAATTTCTTAGTACCTGAAACCTAATGTTTGTATTTCAAGATGTATATATATATAATACAATAATATATATATATATGTATATATATACATCTATATAACATATATTATATATATATATACATCTATATAACATATATTATATATATATACATCTATATAATATATATTATATATATATATATATATACATCTATATAATATATATAATATATATATATTATTGTGTAAAAATTGATTAGTACAAATATTAGAAGCATTCCTTAGAAAGATGATACATAGGGAAAAGTTAAATTAAGAAGAGATTTAAATCATTCTGGAATTAAAAAGCCAAAATTTATCAGACACATGGGTGTATTTCAAATGTCTAGAAATTTAATTTATTAATATTAGATTAATGTTGGGATCTTTGAGCGATTGAAATATCTTTATCTAAAAGTCTGTGACACATTTTGTGACGTTTCAAACATTCATTAGAGACAAAACATGAAACTGGAGCACTGCAAGTTTTGTTATTACTTCAATTTGAGTTTAGCACCTCCTTTCATTTATAAGTCTAATTTTTAACACATAATGCATGTTAGTTCTTCTTGTTGGTTAACGTTAATTTTATTTAGGGACATTTATGATATAGTAAAGGTGTAAATCTTCTGATCAAATTACGTCAAGAGTCTGAAGACTTATGGGCAGCGTTGTGTATACTGTTAAAATCCTTATTCTTATGCATTGTTCATTTTGCTAATAGATTAGATGTGAATTATTACTTGGCGTAGAAAATCTTCCGATAAACCACAATGTTAATTTCGTTTTTACTTTGTTGATGTTAGAATTTTGAAATTTTATTCTTAAAATTCCGGTTTTACTATAATTTCCTTCATGTGTGAAAAAAATACATTTAAGTGTAAAATGAGTACAAGAACCAAATAAAGTAAAGCTTAAGTTTGTAAAGAGAAAAGTGTATTTCTCGTTAGAATTTTCCTTCGAAGGGATGATGGTTGTACGAAAGGAAACAGAGAAATTTGCAAGAAGAAAAATCGGACATAAATGAAAGAGCTTTATTTCTCCCTGGTTACTACGATGAAGAGGAGTATAATATTGTAGTAAACACCGACTACTCGGCAGTCTGGTTTATGCTCGCCTTTTTTCACTCCTCTTTCTTCCTTCCTTATTTGCACATCGTATTGTACTGTAAACTGAGGAAGAAATATTAACGCTCGATTGACACCAGCTGCGAACTTAGTTTTTAACAAACTAATGGTTGCTTTTTAAGTAAACCGTATACATTGAGTTTTTAATAAAAGTAGATGTGAACTAGATATATGTGAACGCTCTAACTATTTTCCTTTGTAGTATATGAGAAAAGTAACAAGATTGCATTAATATAAAATTAAATAATTATAGTAGTAATATGATTGTAATATTACACTATTATATAATTGTCACATATGCTACATACTTTCATACATTTTTAATTATGTTGACACAATTTACGAACCTACTTACAATCAGCCATGACTGCTTTCGTACACCTAACCGTTGCGAAATACATCGAGTTTTGACCATTTTGTAGGCACCGATTTTGTTTAGTAGCTAAAATTAGACGCAGTTTAAAAATCGCTATTTTTGTTTATTTGTAAGAATATATGCAGAAATTATGAACTCGATCTCACGACATAGCTTCTTAAATATCCAAAATTTTAACGGGTGTACGAAGACTTTCATTAGTGACTGCATAAATTACAATTATATACATACATTTAATCCACATTAATTTATATAAATTATATTAATTAATTATTTGTAGTTACATCATCTTTTTTATATTGATTAATAATGGATGTGTGAAACGTATCTATAATAAATTACATTCTTAGAACCGGAAAAATACATTTATGGCACGTAGGTCATTTTGCCGTTATTAGGGAACTCAAATCTTACAATTAGTTACATTATTTTATGTATTTAGAGACCTGCCATTAAACTCTGCAAATTTTATGTTTCGCAAATTAGGCAGAATTCTCTCTTCGTAGTCCCCAATAGCGTCTGGCATGCCATGAACGTCTTGAGTCCTAGAATAACGATCAAATGTGACACCGTTACTCGAATTTTCCCAACCTTCGAGTAGGGGAAACTACTTGTGGACGTTGACAGTTTTGACTATTAACAAATTTACGATTAGTTGACGCCCAGCCGCATCTCAGAGGTGAGGAAGGTGCTTCCTCCACCCTTGGGAAATGGAAACGGGGGTGAGAGCTCGAGACGACTTCGCGACAAAGATAAGAGTGGAAGAAACACCAAACCGAAAATACCACCACTCTTTGCTGTTCTTCACCTCGTCAATCAACCACAAGATTAGGTACAGTCAACTCTCTATAAGTCGCGAGTTCTAGAACGAGCAAGGGACAGATCGCGATGTAACATGCATCTTTTATTATATTCTCAGTTTCAAGTGTATAAAATCCACTTGAATTTCCACTTACAAATTGTACAAAAATATGAAAACAGAATATAAATTCGACATTTTATTTAAACCCAACCCAATTTATGTCTTAACGTATTATTTTTGAAGTAAACAGACGTTATATACAGGATTTAGCCGCAAAAAATAAGGAAAAATACGGAATAAAATATTTTCGTTCCAAGCTTGGTATTCGAGAAAATCAAGCTTGAAAATCGGCTGCATACGAATTCAGTTGCATACGATTCAACGAGCGACATTTAACATTTGTCGTATTTATATACTATTTTTGTCACATTTGCGAGTTCGAGAGAGTACAAGGAAAATACTTTATCAATACTATTTCATTTGTCGTTATAGACGCCCAAAGAAAATGTGAAAATGTTGCCTATTTGTTTATCGCATCGTCGTAATCGTTTAAGGAAAATTAACAGTTCAAGTAAATGATATATGAAAAAGGGTCAGTATTCAAACACAATAAGTATTACACATCGCTTGACAAATCGTATTTTATCTTATCCGTGACTGCATACGTATGCAGTGGTTTTTCAACACAATTTGAGACTATATTTTTTTTAATCGTTTTACTAGAAATCGTTTCGTGTCTATTTGTACGTAACTTTCGATCGGATCCTGTATAGAAGATAAACTTATTAGTAGTAGTTCCGAAGTTTTATCTCTTTTACTTTTTCCATACGGTCATTAATTTTACACGTTAAAGATATAAGAATTTACAAGTACATACAATCATTTCACCAATTATTTTATATATTATTTAAACTTGTTGCCGTTAAAGTTGTGTGAACTATTTATTAAATTGTAATAAATATTTATGAACGAATAATTCTTGCCGTCGGTACAATAAAACACCTTTCTGTGTCTTTATACCTTAGCTCTCCTTAAGTTTTTTATTTATGTATTATTATGTATGTTATTGCATACGTTTATTTATTTCATTTTATTGTACTATATGTTAATATATTTTAATTATTGCTAATTTGTTTATGAAATTGTAACAAATTTATTTGTTGAAAATATTACCATACTTGAACTGTTGCTAAATAATTTTTCCTAGAAAACTGAGAATCCATGAATTAAGTCAGAAATTTGCAATACATAATAGTACATTTGAAAATAAGTATATAAATGATCAGAGCTTACTTTAATAAATTATGTAAACTGAAATTTATATATGGAAACACTAAAAGTTATAAAATAACTTAATACTTTAAATGGGAGTCCGTTACATTCGACAATTGGAAATACAGCTCTAGTACATACATTTATTTTTTATACGCTATTTTATTTCTTTTCTGACGTATACTCATTGTGTATATGCAACTTTGTATTCTGCGGAAGGATAAATGATAAACGAGGAATTTCTCTGCCTCTTTTATTTGCCTGATTTTTACACCGTTTACTTTTACCTCGCGCTTTAAAACCGCCTAGAATCGCAAGTACCGCATATTTCCGCTCTATTAAACTGAAGGAACGAGCGAAGAAAATCAAGATATCGGCCTCTAACCATGGATGGCAAAGTTACAATTTTGTGTATGCGTGTAAATATGTAGGAAAGTGATATATATATGGCTTAATAAAAGTGGGCAATGGAACAAATGATCTTTTGCTATACCATACACTTTTAGCATTACAACGTGGTTATACTTTTCAAATTGATAATTCTAAGTAACCATACTTTAATTTCTAAGTAACACAAAAAATTAAAACAAAATTTGTTAAAATAGGGTAAATGCCCCAATTACTGCCACCTGAATGATCCACTATGACTTCATTGCACTATTTTTATTATTCATTTATCAAAATCACGTGTTTTTCTTGTCTGATACGATCCAGTGTCTCTACTATAAAAAAAATAATAAAACACAAACTTTTGTTTATAAATTCAATAATTTAACGAAAACATCGTCGGAGCTAATACTATCATCCCTAATTCAATTACTGGCACCACATTCACTGTCACCTGTCAAAAACATTTACTGAAAATCTCGAATAAACTAACCGAATTATGGTTACGTATATTCCTTGTATATAGTAACCATTGGTGACGGTACCAGTACACACGTTCGTTTCCAACGGCGAATACTGCCATGGCGGTACGTGTAAAATGCGTAAATTGATTGTACCTATTACTGTCACTTGAATATTAAATAAAAATAGTTCAATAAATCGTTAAACTACGATTGTTCTTACATTCTACGAAGCTTATAGAACCTACAAAAATGATCTTTCCTTATATTCATAACTCAACTATTACAATAAGAACCTTTTCTTTAGTACCATAACTTTCCCTTTGATAGTAGAACAGTCGTCGTTCCCGCTCTTTCAATCGACATACGTTCTTTTATTATTTTATATAAAAAAAGTGATAAAGAATGTTAAGTGTTGCTTTATTTTATTATATTCGCTGCACTTAGAATTCAATGTTAGATTTTCTTCATATCTAATATTTCAGGATTTCGTTGGCATTTTAGACAAACGTGCTTACAGTGGCAGTGACTAGGTAGGTGACAGTACGCGGGTCATTTACCCTATTAAACTTCCAAAAAAGGAAAATTAAAAAATTAAGTTGAAGCTTGTTTCATATATTAAAGAAATACGTGAAAAACAAATTAAATGAATTAAAAATTACTTAAGCTTAACAACATTTGTGCAATAGTTTTCCTATATCAAGATTCCTTTAGCAAGCGATATTTATGCAAAGTACAGGGTAGGTCATATATCGGTTGCCTGATATCAGCAGCTCTGAATAATTCCCGTCGCGGTCTTTTATCCACTCGAGTGTGATTTTCGCCTCATTTAGTCCCAGCATATAAAATACGAACGCTAAAAGGGTGATGAGATGGATATACATGCATCTGCAGCGCGCTTACGCTAAGTACGGCTTTAAAAGTCGAATTCTCATAGAGATCTCTGCAAAACGCAAGCTAACAACGAACAACTTTCATCCCCGCATATGCAAAGTAACTATATTCTGTATCCCCTTAAAACACGTATCTGGTACCAGCGATAAAGATCCTCTTTTGGTTATCCACCGCGAAAAATAACAATGACTGGAAGTTTTGCAAATAAAATAACCTCTTTCCGTGTTAAATAGTTATTCAAATGCGTTCAACGTATCCTCTGGAAGCATCCCACTTTATTCTATAGCGATTTATTCATTTATTTTTTATTCTTTTATTATTAACGTGAAACTAATAGAGATTATGCAAGCGAAAAAATTGCTCAAAAGAGTTTCGACTGTGTAAGCATAGAAGCACAGAAAGTGCATCAAAGTCAGAACTTCGTCCCTGTGTCGGACTTCCAACTTATTTTATCAACGAAGGATGTACTATGGACTAGTTATGAGTGATTTAACAATTTTAGAGTAAATTTAATTTTAGAGTAAATGTAATCGCCGTTATTCAGTTAAAATTTGACAATAGTGATTAATGTGTTAATGTTCATTGTTGTAATTTATGAAATTGTTTTAACATGTCCTCTTTTCGGTACAGCTTCACTTCTAGATTTGTAAGAGATTGATATTGATTGGTAAAAGTCAATATAACGTAGAAAAAGAGGGTAGAAGTAACAATTTATTCGATAATTTAACTGTTTTACAGACGTAATAATAAATGACGTATTTCTAAAATAATTCCCTCTTCCTAAGTTTGTCTCCCACGTATTCTAAAGCAGAAACTCTAAAGATTCCAATTTATTAGAATGTGAAACAAAACTACTAATCACTTCACAACTTAAAATTCAATCTGATGAAGCTTATAATCTTATCAAACATGGTAACTACTTCTGTAAACCTGAAAATAAAAGCTTTATTGTCTCTTTCTGTTCGCTAAACATTTTTACGTAGACGAATTGTCTGTTAGAGATGGAGAATTCTGTAGAAAAGTTATTCAAATAAAAAAAGCCAGATGGAAGATAATTGGTAAAACGTTTCGAAATAAATAAGTTATTAAAAAAACATTTCATTGTATTATTTACGACTTTTAATTTTCTCCATAGATAAACATTTACATATATTGAGCGGTTCGAATTTATAAGCGAAATGGGATTCAAATCTCAGGCAATATCACAAATCCATTATCTTTAACACTTTTTGCTAAATTAAAAAGTGCTCACCGTTGTAACTGTTTGCGTGCATTCTAATAAAACGAGTTCTTAGATCACGAATTAAAGAATCCTCTGACATTGAAAAATTAATTTTATCTTCACTCCTTTACACTCCGAAATTTTTGTATCTTTTGCGAGTGTTTGAGAAATTGAAAATATTATTTTAAAAACAGAAAAATTTATCGTTATTTTACAGTTCTTTGGAAGAAATGAAAATTGAATTAACAAAAGTGAATAACCAGCTGAAAATGGAACTTTTAAAGAAATTTACACATTTAGCAATAGGATCGCTAACGGAGTGCAAAAGGGTTAAGAATATTATGTACAGGTATCCCGCCTTAGTAGCATTTTTCAAGGATCCTGATTTGGTTAGTCAAGCATGTAGGAAATCAGACTAGTTTTACAAGTGTAACATGCCACTTATTAAATTCCAACGCAGAATTTTACAATTTATTCGACAGGCAAGAGACTGAGTTTCAAACATGTCGAAATTTATTCAACTGAAATAATTTAGGAAGACATATCGGTCTCGTTTCTTAGAATTTACGTTATGAATTTCGTGGACAAAGGGATACGTATCTAATGCTTAATGTTGAACCTATATTACAAATTATTGATATAGAACTAATTAAGTATGCTTAGTTGAAAAAACAAACGCCTGAATTTCCAAAATTAATTTGAAATATGTTCAACATTATCAGTACTAAAAATGAAATATAATAAAAAAGTATACAGTATATCCATTATATACACATACATATGTACATATCTAAAACAAGATATTAATATACAAAAATGTAACAATAATATAATAGCAGACAAATTACAATTATAGTTATATTATATATTTATAATTACATACAACTATAATTATAATTTTATTATACAATTCGTATTCTTTGATGCAATTGTAAAAAAAAATAATTCCGTATTGCTACAATTACTCTTACCTCTAATTGCTATCAGATCTACACAAACAAATCTTAGAAATAAAGTGTGTAATAATGCCAGATTTTCCCATGTTGATCGCATATGTTAAACTTAAAGCAAACAATTCATTGTATATATGATTAAGCATTATGTGTATGAGTCATGACTAATACTAACGCCTACTTATACTTTTATTATAAATACTAAGTTATTACCTAAATAGTATATCTAAATAAAAATTTTCAAATTTCTTTAGAGACAGATTAGTATAAATAATATTAACATTCGATTTAATACAAAATCTTCATGCGTTTCATTATTTCTAAAGAACAACAGAAATACACCATTAAGGGGTTACATACACCTAGATAGGTAAAAAAATCGATTTTTCAAAAATATGCTTATTTAATTGTATGACATTTAAGCTATATACAGTTCAAATTTTATTTAAAAATTCGTAAAAGTGACGAAGTTAGAACCTATCATAGACAAGGGACCTCATCGGACACTTTGCGCTTCAATCGATATAAACGCGTTTTTCTCAAAATCATGTTTTCCAAAACGGTGCCCAAAATATCTCGAGAACACATGAACCAATCTCGTTAAAATTTAGCACAGAGTTTCTTTATATAATTATCTAGTAGTTGTCGTAGGATTTTTTTTAAAGTATAGTTTTTTTTATCAACAAAAAAGCACGTTTTTGCAGTAAAAAATCATACGTCCACATTGGAATGGTCGCCATTTCATGAAAAATCAATATATAAAAAATCGGCTACGACAAAAACTTCCTTTTTTTATATACTTTAAGAAAATTTGTTGATTTCTTGTTTTAGATAAAAACTGCATGAGATATCATGGGCACCGTAAAAGCTTCTATCACAAAACAGCCTCTACAAGACAACTTGTACCAGCTGCATTATTGAAGATTTTCAAATGAAATTTACTGGAAATATACGCTAATCTGTATACTATCAGATGCAGTTAGAGTTTTTTCAATCAAATACTTTTTTCACAACAAAAAAATTGTTGAAAGTGTACCCAAATTTTCCTACCGCTAGGTGTATGTAACCACTTAATACAAAATCTTCATGTTTTTCGTTCTTTCTAAAGAACAACAGAAATACACCATTAAATAGTACGTTTTATACATGGTGTTCCATCTGAAAAAGCCAGCTTAGATTGTCTTCTTAAACCATAATTACGTAATGAATACTTTATGTGCAATTGGAAATCATTTCAGAAAATGAACACGATAAAAGCTATTTAGGAGATTTGTTTTAACTAAAAGACTCTGTATACCACGCAAAGGTTTTCGAGTGATACAGATTCTAAAACTTTTGAGATATCGACTTCCAAAAAAGAGTCGACTGAATTAGTAAGGTCAATAAAAATTGTTCAAGATTGAAAGTGTTAATAAAGATATAACATATTAATGTCTGGATAAACAAGTGAATAGGGGCAGATGCTGATATCTTCGGTTTCCTTCCGGATGAAGAGGGGAGGAACCGGTAACACGGGAAGCAACCGCGGAACGTATTCATGGAAATCTGTCCATCAGGGTCTAATGGAATACCACCACGACGAAAAGTGCCACGAGATATTCTTTAATGCCTTCATAAAATTCAGGCTCATAATTCCCGTTTCACTGGCACGTACACGCTTCGCCACACGGGCCAACCAGACACGTGGCGTATATACACGCACGCAAAAGATTAGACCGACAACTCTCTGGCACGAGTTGCTCTCGCTTCCAGGCAAATATTCAACTCTGATGAAACTCCGGACCGAAATTCTGCTGATCCCTTCAGGGTCGGTAGTCATTACTAGGTTTACAGTAATAACACAGCTTACAATAATAAACACGGTGAAAGAAGTTTATTTCGAACCGCAAATCTGTTGTTTGATTCTCTTGCCACGCGATTATGAACCCGGTAAGTTCAGGCTAATTAGCCGAAGGAACGTTACCCGGCGTTAATTGCGTCATGAGCCGCGTTCCGCAACAGATGATTCTCTCATTTAGAAAAGGCTTCTGGGTAAGTGGTACTAATAGCTGATTGAAGTGTATCAGTACGTTCGATATCAAGTGAGATCGTATACCATTTTATTAATCTTTTGGAAATTTCTTTGTTAGCACTAAATACTGTTACTAATTATATAAGAGCAGAAATTCGAGATAATAAGAGACATGTTTCTTTTATATTACTAATAAGATTAAATTAAGATTAATCTTCTTCGACTTATTTTTAATAATTAAAGATATGTTTAATATACAGGGTCGTCCCTACTTTAACGGCCAAAACACGAGCACACTATAAGTGAAAAAGTCAGAAAAAAATGTTATACCAAGTTTCTTTGTGAACGTTTCGTTACAAAGTTATAGTACAGAAATAAATATACGTGAAGAACTAATTCAGTTACTGAGATACAGCAATACGGCGAAGAAATTGGCGTGCAAAAAATTCCATCTTATATCGATGTAAAGCTTGCATTACCGAAGAAGGTGGTTATCTTGAAATGATAGTTTAAACATGTTCAACGATCTTCACACATTAAGTAACATGTAAGTACAGACAATATTTGCCTATAACTTTATGACGAAATGTTTACAAATCAACTTTACATAACATTTTCTTCTTATTTTCACTTGTAGGTTTTGCTTCTAAAATTTGGCCGCTAAAGTATGTAACACCTTGTATATTTAATTTATATCATGTTATATAATCATATAGTATATATTCTCATGAAATATGCATATAAATATGCTTTTTTAAATGTAGAAATTTAATCTTAGTGGCCAACCGCAAATTGTCTGGCAACAATTAGGATAAAACTTTGTAGACCTAAACAACGATAAGAAATACTAGACATGTATTTACCTTTCTTAGCTGTGTGAATTTAAAGAGAAATGAAAATTTGACTCCCAAAGATGGTGAAACAAGCAAAAAAAAAAAATATTAACAAGAATAAAATAATATTTGACATATCAGCTAATCCGAAACAATTAAACGGTACTTGTAACCCAATTGGAAAGGAGGTAACTGTATAAAAAAATAAGTCGAAAACATAGAATAAGATTTCTTCATATGAAGTTTGGCTTCTACGAAACTCCATTTTAAATGTTCTTCAACTACACATGCAATTAGCTATGTCACAGCTGAATGAAACTCGTTATAAATTACAGTCTCGGCTCAAATTTTTGTTTATCGTAATCGGTAATTCAGAATACACAATAAAACACGGTGTTCATGTACAATAAATTTTATTATTCTATAAATCGTTGGACACGTCCATTTTTCCAAATATATTAATTGCGAATTAAAATGCTCTGCGAGTTACATTTCTGTGATCGCTTTCTAGAGTATTTTTACTGTTTTTATTTATCAGATAGTAAACAAATTTTCTCTTTCAATTGTTCAATATTTGTGATTTCATCAAAGTATACGGTTAATTTAATACAATTCCATCAATATAAGTCGAAAAGAGTTAAATGATGAGATCATGGTGAGCAATCTATTGTCTCACAGTTGTATTTAAAATCTATTATGTTTTCGACTTATTCTTTTGGTTGCACAATCAGATACCATTCACACTCTACAACACACTTAAGAGGTTTCCCCCACTTACTTATCAAAGAAATGTCATTTTACAATGACAAATAAGGGGAAACACCATATTGAACTTGTTATCCTCAATCACATTTTCTTTCTAATATGTTCTATGAGTGCACAGCTCATCGATTTTAGGAAATACTTAAATTAAATGAAATTCCATAATTTCAAATAACGTGAAAACCACACTAAACATGGTATTTTCATGGCAGAGTACCTATCTTCCATTGATCAGTTGCGGTCATGTTATAATAATTAAATATGAATCTCAAACAATCTTTGTCTTCAACATCTTTTCGACAAGTACCATTATTAGAAAAATTGTATAGAATAATTACTAGATTGTGAATGTCTCTATGTATATGTAAAAAGTATTCCAAAAGGTACAAAATATACATAGTATGAAAAAATACACAATATATTAAAAATAAAGTGTAGATTCTAATACGTGGTGAAGAGAATAAATCTTTATGTAGATTATATTCCTTCTAATCGTGTTTATAAGAATATGTATTTGTGAAAACGTTCGTAGTTCAGAAATTACATACACTATAGGAAGGTTCAACTAAAATAGGGTACTAATTTCTATAACATTTGCACGTGTTTTTATTTTTGCATTTTAGTAGACATCTGTGACTATTTCCAATTGTTACTAATAAGTTTGTGTTACGTACGCGAGACTTTTATACTACCATCAACGAAACGGTAGCACATGCAAAACTCCGTTTTGTCTAACTTTCTCCTAAGTAGTTATACATAATTTGTGGATCACACAACCCTTAGAGAGAGTATTACAAGTGTTCAATAATAAGGTGGATAACATAAACGGTCGGTTTTGATGCGAGTCCACGGACAGCCACATAAGAGATGTAATCTTTATGTTACTAGTTAAGATCAGTATACGTATAAGTACATCATTGTTTTACGAATTATAAGAAGTTACATTTCACCCCACACGAATTGTAATTATACATTTCCAAATAAACACTGCGGACCAATTGTTTTGAACTCTTTTGGAAAGTTTTTGTAAAGTTGAGTAAATTTTGTTGATACGTCAAAAACCATTTAATTTTTGTTAACAAGCCCTTTTTTCTGTTTCTGACCATTTCCGCGTTAGCTCTTTGGTGGTCAAACTTTGGAGGGTGGTTTCACTCCTTAAACTTGAGTTACCACAGTTAAAAGAAACCACCTGTCTATTATTTTTTACTGTTCTTTACGCTTGCAAAGTTTCATCCACATTGGATTCCTACAATTCCAGTTCTTTCTTTGTATGGTTCAAGAGAAAAGGGTTTGAAAGAAGAAAAACTTACAGAAAGTAAAGAGAGGATCCGTATTAGCATTTTCTTTCTGTAAATTTATGGTACTATATGTGTTAATTAATAATATTATATGTATATTGTATTAAGATTATATATATATATATTAATATTAACTTATAAATATATATATAATATATATAGAATATATATATATATATATATATATATATATATATATATATATATATTCTACTATAATCACAGTATAAATCCAGTAAAAATTATAATTTTCTTTAGAAGTTAATCTTTCCTGTCTTCGTCTATGACAATACAATATTTTAGTAGTTTATATATACATATGTACGTATATATATATACGGCAATATTTCAAAAGAATTCATAAAGCTCCTCCACTTTTACTTTTTTTTAATCACTTTGCTGCATAAAATATTTCTATGCAATCAGTTTATTTAATTTAGGATATATTGATTCTATGAAATAATCCATAATTGATTCGACAATTCCAAGTATAATAATAATTGATCACACATGACGGTATGTGTCGTTTATATAGTAAACATTAAGTTAACAGCTGTAATTATCATATTATGACAAACGGAGTCCCATATGCGCACGACGCTCCATACGATTGAAAATCCAATATTTGTCTAGTTCGGTTTACGTTCTCCATAGTAAATGGCTCCATGAACTTTAAGCGGATCCCTGAAACGACCACAACTTCTCCTATCGGTATATATTTAAATTATATAGGGTGTCATATAACTAGCAATACAATTGACAAAGAGGTGGAATTCTACACAACGGATTAAATAAAAAAAAACGTGAAATAATTTTTATTTCATTTGAAGCTTCATTTTTGGGAAAATTAAGTACGAAAATTTATTTAATACGTTTCTCATTTAACAAATTCCATCGTAGGTTACTTGTTCCAGCCATGTACAAGTTAATTAAATAAATCACTTAAAAAGTACATTTTCAATTACCGAATACAGTAAATGCAACTAGTATATGTACAATAAATTTGATCAAGTAAGATATTAGACGTACCAATAAATAATTCACCTTTCTTGTTTACATCAGCATCTTTTTGAGCAGAATCGGATATATTTCCTATTTTATGTGTAATTGTTGTTAATCTGTAATCTTTGACGTCATCGTTGGAGGAAATTGTAGGTGTCTATTTCAATTTTTGATAAAATATATTTCTTAACTTATTTAAAAATAGTGAATTACTTATTGGCACATCTAATAGTTTAGTGCATCTTCATGAATTTTTAAACTCCAGTTTTTTGAAAACGAAGTCTGAAACGAGACTATATTATTGTATATTTTTGGTTTGCTTTTTCAGATAGAATCTTGGCTGTTGCGCTAATAGACACCCAGTATATTTGACTCGTATTGTGTAACATCGAACGTCTGCTTCGATTTGAATATAAAACTCGAAATTTATCATGCATGCAAAACCGTAAAATAAACAGGGTGAAAATAGAGTCCGGAGCATATCGAGCCATTATCTTGTGACTTTATTGATTTTTATTATGCGACCAGGCGTGCTAGAATAATCTGTCTTGTCGTGTATTCCGCCTACCATCTCCACAAAAGGAATAACGTCTGAACAAGCGGCTCATAAGTTTTATTGACGAACACTTCCCGATACCTTAATCTCCTGCTTTCCTTCTAAAACGACTATTTTTGAGAGAAAAATGTTGAAAAGATACTCACTCTGAGAGTCTCCAACTGAGAGCGCACGTACTCTGCTCGACTGGCAATGTCGGGAATTGCCACAGGAAATGAGCCCATGTACTGTAACAAGAAAAATGTTTGCTTCAGCATTGTTTTTTAGAACTATGAATATTGATAATTATGTAGATAATATGCAACTCATCAAAGAACTCCATTAATTTGACATATTATTATAACTTGACTGTGGATTTTTATGCATTTATGGGAAAGTTCGATGTGCTAAAAGGAATACAATCCATATAATACGTATAAATATATAAAATATGCAAAGTAAAGTGAATTTTAAAATACGTAGGAGTTGAAACGAATCTCTGCTTATGTTCTATTCCTTTAGCTGTGATTATAGAATTATGAATTTGCATAAAAATTCATAGTCTAACGTTACTTCAATTATAATATACGTTATATGAAAATGTAAATGAAATTGTAAATAAAAAATTGAAGAGGATATTTGCTCGAATTGGATCGAAAAAATTGACTTTTTTTCTATTTTCTACTAGTGTAATGGCTCCATAATACTTTGCTCAAAAAATTTTTAAAAAATCCAAATATTAATACAGTTATATAGGTTTAAAATTACACGTGTTAAGAGCTAGCATGCATGAAAACTTTTAAAAGCGTGTCTCTCGAAGCTACTACGATTTTTAAACTGGTTAGCATGATTTATGATAAACTAATGCCAACTAACTTCAAATTATATATATATATATCATTGCTAGTAGCATTATAAAAATGTCAACAGTATTTATATGTTTTACAACAGATTAAACTAAACAAATTTTGTTTAAAATGGACATTCTTCCTCCAATTGAGGATTTATTGTTTCAATAAGTGATGGAGTTGGAGACAACGGAGGCAAGTTTTCTAATCAAATTAAAAGCAGCGTTCTTTCTATTTTAAATGATTATAACGAACCTAACAATTATGAAGGAGGAATTTTTGGAAGTAATTGCACATTAATACATCGATTTTTACATTTATTATTACTTAACGAATAGTTGTAAAAATGTTAATACAGTATTAATAAACTGATGTACAAAATGAAAAGTATGTAGGTCTTTTTGTACGGAAGAAAAAAGTTTATAAAAGCTGTCCATTCTTCGGCCACTTTCGAGCGAATATTTTCTTAATTATCTGAAGGGTCAGCATGAAAAACGATAGTCTATTTTTGGTCAATATCGTGGTGATGGTACCATTTAGACGGGCTGTTTGCGGCAGTTCGCCGCTGCGGTAAATTGCCGTCACGGAAGTTTTCCATCGTAGCCTTTTATCACTGTCTTTCAGTATTACATTGGCTTATATAAAATAGTTCACACCGAACATCAATTTTTGTCGAGATTCGGCAACAAATTTGCGTCCATTAAAAATGAAGGCATATATAGATTAGGGGATGTTCAATTTTGAATCGATTTTTTTGAACCGATTCTTAGATGTCCGATTTTGGCACAAATTCATTCTTTTGATCACGAATCGATCTTTGATTCATGGAGCGTCTTGAATTTATTTAACTATTAATTAAATGCAATCAGTCATATGTTTTTAATATAGAATAAAGAATATTTCAGTTAATTTAATCCCAAAGTAAAAGATGGAAGTGATTCGAAGGTGTAAACAAGGAATTTTTCTTTGGTAAGTGAAGTCAGATTAAGTTAGTTAAGATTGATTAGCCTAAACCGTCATATTGACCTTCAAAAAGAATCCGCTTAATTTTGTGGATTTCAAACTTTACGTGAGATACCGTTTGTATCTCGATGGGAATAAATAGTTAGCAATACGACAGTATCTTGAGCGATTTTTCAACCGATTTTAAAAAAATCGATTTCTTGATCAATTCTTGATCGATTCACGAATTGATCTTTTTTTCAATAATCAAATATCTCTAATATAGGCAACTGTAAACGAGTAATTTGCGGCAGTTCGCTACCGCATTTTAATAGAACATAAGTTTGTTTGGTGCAATTCACACGAAACACAAATTATAGCGACAACTGTGCAGACGACAGGTTTGCGTTTTCAAAGAAACGCAGCAATGCGGCGAGGCAATATCATTGTTTCAGTAATCAGTGCACACGATCATTTTGCGTTAACGCTTGAAAAAAATGACTGCAGTGAACATTTGACAATATCTATTGTAAAATTTAGATTAACCCTTTGGCTTATAACAACGATCTACACTCGTGGTTTAGCCTACAGACCACGTACAATAAAAACGTGCCGTATTTTGCAATAAATTTGAATTTATTTATATTTCAATTTGTAAGATCGTGAGATGTAAGATTACTAGGTAAGAATCGCGTACAATATTTTAGTGTTTTGCATTCGATGTAATGTTATTTCAGTGGATAATCTTTGAAAAATCCGTAAACCAAGGGGTTAACACTTAATGATATGTGAAATACACGCCATCTGTTTGATAAAATTCCAAATGTAAATTCTACGTATCTTCTTGCATAGCTCAATTTGTAATTAAATATTCTCTTCTCGTTTCACAAAGAATTTTTCGCTATGAGGCTCCAAAATATGATTTGACAGTAAAAAAGTTTCATCCCCAACGTACATAAATATAGAGTAGAGAAAGTGATCCAATTGTGGGCTAGTTCAAGTATAGGGCATATTAAGAGCTGCCCTGTGTCAGGAACAGTGTATGGCGACAACTGAATAACAAATAAAGTTGTACAGACGAAATAGTACCCACTGTTTGTTGTATTAATGTGTTTTGTTGCAAACAGTGTCATTGTTACGAATTTCGCGATCGTAAAGATTTTCATAGGTATATTTGTTTCATTGTGCTCATAATTGTCGGTTGAAGTAAGAATTAATTTGTTAAGAACACCATATTGCTAACATTAAGATTTCTTTGACCTACTTTCAATAAAAAGAACAGTTTTCTGAAAAGAAACAATAGTTTTCATTTTTATTTTAATTTATTTAATGAGTGACCCATATTTGGACCAAACTTTCAAAAATGAAAATTTTCACTGCTATTTTAAATTTGTAATTTGTGGCAAATATTACTTTTGTTCAACATATTTCGACTCTACATCAGAAAGCTAACATGTTATAGATATACATTAATATGTAACCCATTAGGTATGTTCAATAGGTTAGACAATGAACGCTGAAATAAAAATGGTAGCCCATATTTGGACCACTTCCTCCTATTAACATATTTGTTTCGATTATTAGTGGTTTACCGAGTGAAATTTTTGAAGTTTCAGCTTCTAGCTTCTTAAAAAAGAAGGAAAAATGAAACAACACGGTGTCGAATTTCCACAGCGACAAAATTGCTGCAAAACGCTCGTCTGAAGCCGGTCTTACGATTAGTCGCTCTCAAGATGTATTATCATTAATTTGAAGGTGAAGTGTAGCAAATAATCATCAATCGTTTAAGTAATCTCTCAAAAATCGATTAGTAGTAACAGCTGCAGGAAATAGAAAATCTTGTTCTTTGTTTTTTGGCAAAGGTCATGATCTGGACGCACGTTGTCCTTCTTGTCGGCCCTTCATTTGCAAACGTGCAACAAACTAGTACTTTTAGTTTTAAGGTGTATCTTTTAAAAAAGTGTTGAATATAGAAGTAAGTTAAAGGACGAACAACCACAAATATGCTAAATTAATATTCAAATTAAGTGTTAAATATCGTACGGTGAAATGTAAATTCTGTTAAATACTAGAACAATAAGAAACACTTTTTTACGTTTAAATTGTATACAGTGGAATCATTTTGGGACTTGCAATTTTTAATAAGAATAACTGGCTGATGACATGTTTATTACCAGTAACTACATAATATGTTTCGAAAAGATAACAAAAATCGCTTCAGCAGAAAATTTGTGTACATATTTATATATTTCGTAATAATTCTTGCCAAGCACTTATGTACAAGATAAAAGTAATGTTTCGCTTAAAAATAAGTTTTGAAGAAAAGGTTCATTTAATATAACAGTTTAACATGTTAAGAATATCTATCGTTTGTCCTCAAATGTAATTATCACAAGTGATACCAATAACCGAAGTTTGATTATAATAAAGGGATTATTTTTAATTAATTTTACATAGTGCTTTGAGACTGGCTGATTATGATAACAATAGCCTATTGATAACATTATCCGTGATTATAATAATCGAATTATACTGTATATTGTGTACGAATGACGTAATTATTTACGCTACAATAATATGGATATGTTAATATATTGTTAACATTGTGAATAATAATGACCGTTAATAAAATTAAGTAGCGAACACAATTATAAATGTAATGAAACAATCAGAAGATATTAAACATATTTTATTACAGATATTTATGCATTTATAGAAACTTTAAATGTTTAAAAATGAACCGAATGCGCACAATGTGCAAAAAAATTACAAAGTATCTAAAATAAAGTATATATATATATATGTATATATATTATTATACTTGAATGGTAAAGCAAAATGCAACACTCTACTTAGGTTCCACTTCTTTAGTCTTACCGACTGAGTATTTTTAGAACTAAAACTTGTTTTTAAACATGGAATGAATATTAAATAAAAATAAATTAATTTGTCTGAATTTATACGAATGTGAACATGGCGAGGAATTTTGAATACTAACGTGATGGTACATTATAAATATTTAGTGATGGGATTTGGAATGCTTCCAATCGCTTCGAATGAAAATTGTGTATCAAGCAATAAATCCGAATCACTTTAAACATGATTAGAAGCCTAACATTCTTGGAAGTCTTAAACGCCTTGATTGTCTTTGAAGTCTTGGAAGTCTCGAAAGTCTCGATAATCCTGGAAGTCTTAAAGCTATTGATCGTTTTGGAAGATTAGGTTGTCTTAGAAGTTTGATCCAAATCATTCGGAAACACTTCTTATTTTCGTTTTCTCATTTCCAAGATACCAACATTCATAATTCGAAATATATACCGCAACCTATACTAATAACCTCAACGTCTCACATTTTCTATAATATTTTGTGCTAATAATATTACTTGCATAATAGTAATAAAAATACTTGTAAGATACTAGATTCTCATTAACCTTCCAAAAAGTATCAAAACTCTCAAGACTTCCATGAACATCAAGAGTTTCAAGACTTTCAAGACGTCTACGACTATGAAGACAATCAAGACTATCAAGGCATTTGAAATTTTCAACAGAATCAAGATTTTCAAGACTATCAGGACCTACAAGAGGATCAAGACTTTTTGACTTCGAATCATATTCGAAGTAATTCGATTTCTTCGCCATTTTATAGATTCGAAGCGATTCAAAGCGTTCCAAGTGCCATCACTAATTATAAACAAACGGGAAGCAGACAAATAAGTGACTATATCCATTATCACGAATAAAATGATCGAAACCCTTGTATTTTGTAAATACAGCGCATCTTCTTTTATCAGACTATTCATTATTCAAATACCCTAATATCTGAACGTTTTACATTCCATTATGCGAATTGAAATATTTATTCATTTATTGGAACTACATTATATTATAATACATTATTTCAATGGATTACATAGTATAGTAACAATCAAAATAAGATATGCAATTATCCCAAGGTATAGTGATAAAATACGATACACAGATAAACTTAATTGGCTACATTATAATCTATTACAAATGTTTAGCTTTTTGGGATAGGATAAGTGAATTCGACATAGTATTTAATTATTCAAAATTAGAAAAATGTAATGATAAAGTTATTTTGCAACTAAATAATATTTTAGTGCATTTTACATTAGAAAAATGTAACGATAAAAATATTTTGCAATTAAATAATTTTTTAGTACATTTTCCATTAGAAAAATGTAACGATAAAAATATTTTGCAACTAAGTAAATAGTTAACCAAAACAATGCAATTGCAATGGTTATACGTTAATGTACATATAACCCCATGTATAACTTATGCACTATGCATACCTTTCTCTGCTTAATCGATAACATGGATATTGCTCAGTTATTTGCATCGTGTATGTTATAAAATCTGTAAATATTTGAATAAATTAACAATTTTCTTGATTTGCATGTAAATAATGACGTTTAGTAGTAAGCAATTGACTATCGTATTATCCCAAAATTCATTTATCCAAATATTTACGTCTCCCTCTTAGTTTGAATACGGAAACTGTATTTGAAATTATTGTTACTACTGTATTTACAATTGGGAAGTATATACTGGCATCCACGATTGTATATAAACCGAAAATATTTTTAAAAATAAGATTGTCTAAATGTGACTTGCAGTTTTTAAATTCTTCACAGTAATAGATTAAAAGAAATTCGTATAAGAATTGATATATTTTTCAATAATCCTGAATTATAACCTGATTTATTACAGCAAATTGAACTTTATACCTTTCATGTAAGTTGAGAAATATGAATTTGTTGCTAGAAATAAAAATTTGATGCTAGAATTGTTGAAGAACACATGTATCTTATTCCATGTGGAATACTTTGATGTTATTTCTCACATCAAATTAGTCCAGCTTGGGCAAAGTTCACATCTCTATGGCTACGTTGTTGCAAGCGATTGCACTCTAAGGCGAAGTCGAATAGGAGGTGAAGCAGAACTGTTATGGCACGAGGTTGAAGACCAGGGCGGCCTGTGAAATTATACGGTACTTGATTCTCTGGCTCAATGTAGTCAATAGGTGTCCGAATTGTTGGACCAGTTTCTCGAGAACGATACACAAGGGTCAATTGTTCACTGCGGAGTCACGAATTCGCTGGAAACTGCATACAACGTTTCAGTAAAATAGTTGACTCTCCGAGATGATCTAATTACCGAGTTTCGAGAGCAGGGTATTTCAGTAGGTGGCATACCTTTGAACAAACTGAAAATAGTTTCGATATAAGCGCAGAGACACAACGTAGTTACGTGACTTTAGTTCAAAATATGCAAAACACTACTACGATATACTTACTTTCCTTTTATTAATTAAAATTCATTAGTACAAATTTTTTTGTGATAGTTAATATTGATTGTGTTTTTTCTAAGTATATTTTAAATAGTAATTTAGTAGCTTGAACTGTTTACAAAAAATTCGAATATTGGTTTCACAATTCAAATATTAAGAAACTCAAATAAAGGTACATGTAATAAATTAACAATTAAAGAAATAAATTAAACAGTACGTTTATATGTTACATTTAATACTTAGCTTTTATTTTTATCACTTAACGTAGTAATTTACTTTCTCTTATAGTTTATCCTAATTTAACACATACTAAATTACTAAAACAGTTATTCATATATGTACATGTATTTTATTTAGTATATTGCTGCTTACACGTTTGATTTAATATTCATTGAAATCAGGGATTGAATGAAATTCGAATATGGTATAACAATATTTTTTTACTGTTACTCGTACCCAAGAAATAAAGTGTACTCAATGAAACTTTTATTTCATAAATATAGGACATGGGCAACTTTTATTTTTTTCGGAAGTAGAAAAAAACTCAAAATAAACGGGGACATTTATTCTGCTTTAAGAAGTTAAAGTCGCGTTAGATCGGCAAACAAATTTCCTGTTATGGGATACACAGTTTTGAAGTTGAAACCTTGAACCGTACGGGCAAGTTTTACACGATGCTTGTATACAAACACTGCCACCATCTGAGACAACGATAATCCAACCTTTAGTTCAGAAGTTGTGATTCATTTAGTACTGGTACTAGACATTTGGTACACTAGTACTTGTTTGTTCTCAGTGATATCAAGACAAACATTAATGAAAATAATTTTGAAAACATATTGCTCCTAAGACTAAACTCTGAGCATATACGTAATTACTAGACTGTGGAAGCTTCTGCAAATGCATATTTTAGAGAAACCCATTAAACAAATGAAACTTTGGCAGAAATATAAATATTCTCATTACAGGATTTTAAAAATGTACTTTTTATTTTACATATTGCATATGACTTGTATATTATGTATAAAAGTTGCATGTTCTGCGTAGGAAGAACTCTTTCTTCCTGAAAAGCTACATCAATTTTCATTTGACAGTTTAGGACAAATTGTGGCTGTTTATCGCAACTTAAATTATGTAATATAAAATCTAGAAACTTAATATATAATTAAATAGTTTTATGATTAAAAAGTTAATAAAGTATAATAATCTAGTTGTAAACATGTTTAAAAACTTAATACTAAAATTACATTTTGCTTTTCATGTTAAAAAGTTTAATAACTTAATGATACACAATACGATGTGTGTATTATAATTATTTTTTAAAACAGTTTGTGTAATATTAAATACATTTTTATGTATTACACATTGTACAATAAACATTGCACAATAATATTAAATTCATTTATCAGACACAATTGTATGCATTTACTAATCCCTACGCCAGTATTGATTTACCCAATTTATTCTGCATATACTTTGCATATTCACTGCATATCGTAGCTGCATAAAATTCCACAATCTAACAATTACTAATTAATTGCTATTTATGTTTTGTTGAATATTTTTCTTACTATTGGCAAAATAAAATACATAATTACATAAAAATCGTAACTTGTTTTCCCTTTTATATTTATTCTAGCTTTAATCTCTCCAATAATGCCAATTTAAAAAATAATTCTCGCTTCTATATTTCACCTTAAAATATATGTTAAAAAATATATAATTCTTTAACATTTTTATCATATAATAAAAACTGTTCAAACTGAACTTTTACAACAAAGTTTAAATGTCAATGTATAGAGTTATGTTAAAACAGAAAAGAAATGATTTAGGAGTAAAAAAATTGATAAATAATTGTTATCTATGCAAGTAAACAGTTTCTTTAAATTCCTGTTTTTGTGATTACACAGATATCCAGTACAGGATTATTAAAAGCATTCTGTTATATAAATATTAAACATATCGGAAAAGTATTACATCCAGAAGACTGTTGGCGGATTGAATTGCAATGCGTGCGCTACATACAATTTGTGTGTTTCAATCATGATTTCCATGTCTAAAAATCTTTTCTCCGTGCCGCATTTCGATTCAGATACTCGTGCCGCAAAATAATCCCTGCTTTAATCCCCCCGGATGATTCTCATTGTTGTTTCATTGAACTTCTCTTCACCGGAGAATCTCCTCTCGAAATCACAGGGATTTTCCAGAAATATTATGCCCCTCTGTGCATGTATTCTATGGCGGAAACAACCTCTGAAAATTCCCTGCAATATCGGAAGTTCAGAACACAGATAATAATAATAATAATCATGCTTGATATTCCTATGGATATATAGTATGAATTTGTATACACGTATATGAAAGTGCATAAAATTATATATATGTTATTTCAGCCACGCGGCGCGGCGCATCGATTTAAGTATATTGTGTTGGTAACAGTATAAAGAGTATATTAAATTTTTAAATTAAATAATTATATTAAATACGGGGAAATAGAAAAAATGAAAAGAAAATGTATGGTTTGTCAACCTTTATTTATTAAATGTATGAATGCATAATTCACTGGCTTTTTAACAAGTGAAAGATGTAATTTAATTTTAAAAACCGTGGAAGTACATAAAATGTGTTGATAAACTTATTGCATGAAAAAATTAGGGTTTCT
This sequence comes from Eucera pruinosa, assembly GCA_028830335.1. Classification (NCBI taxonomy): domain Eukaryota; kingdom Metazoa; phylum Arthropoda; class Insecta; order Hymenoptera; family Apidae; genus Eucera; species Eucera pruinosa. Next base: position 15,167,278 of record JAMYCR010000012.1, read on the forward strand.
TTTGAATTTTGTATTAAGGTAAACTCGATACAAGTTACTTCGTGACACTTTTTCAGTCGTCTGTGAAACAGATACCGTTTAACCGATAACCAAATTGGAGCAAGTAGTAATATGCTTTTGGTTGATAGAATAAAACAACTCAATCGATTAGAATCAATGCGGTGGAATAGGGACGCATATGTGTGCGAAGACAGCATTCATTTGTGTCTTTTTTCGTGTTATTTTTAGGAGACCGCATGTTAATGTATTTATGTATGTATATGTATGGTTCAAAGATGAATAGACTATTGAAAATGAAACTGCGTGATCTTGAAATAACACTGGCAGAATATAACCATTATTGTAGATGTACCAATTACTGCCACTTTAATGTTATCGCGTAACTTTATTTAACTATTTCAGAAGTTACTTAATCTAAAAATCATTCCAGTTTGAAGTATAATATTTTTCAGCATCTCTTTTATTTATGAACATCTTTTTATATGTTGAATAAAATGAATTAATTACTACGTAATTGGAAATGTAGAACAAAGTCCAATGTCCTTATCATTGTCACTTCAAAATATTTAAATAGGAACAATTTTTACATATGTTAGCACGTCAGTTTGTGTAACAGATATCAGATATATAGTAAACGTATTGCCTTTACTGAATTATGATACGTCCCATACTTTCCAATTACATTGGTCACGTTTTAATGTTCAACAGAACATTTACCTCGTAATATTTATTTTTCAAAATTTGTTTATTTACGATTCTTCATACATTACTTCGCCATTAAGTAAACGAATTAAAGTGTCGGTTATAGAAACACTGCCAGTAATTGAGACATCTACCCTATATTATCAGTGTTCTTTTTGCTCATGAAAGGTAGGTAAATTTATATTTTTTCTGAACTTAAGCTCATGTTTTACAGTAAGAGCTTGAAGCAACTAACAATGTATGCCACCAATAAACTGCGAACAGTTTATTATAACATATTTAATGCATTGCGCATAATGTAAAAGCAATTTTTCGTGACAAGTAATTGATGTATTATTTAAAATGACAACATATCAGTTACCAATGTATCACTGTAACATAGAACAAAAATCGCGGATCATTAGAAAATATCTCAGTTATCGAACGCAAACAGGAGACAGTAGCTCCTTGGACCATTTTAACTCCTCAAATTGACGTAGATTTAGCCGACTCTGCAAAAGATGAAAGAAGTAGACAAGAACACATTACCAAATTCTTAGAACTCAATAACAATAAGTATGTTCATTACAATAAATTATACACAGATGCCTTAAAATCCAAACATGGAGTTGGATACGTCATCATTACAGAAGACAGGATAATTAAACATCGCCTTCCTAACCAAACGTCGACCTTCTCCGCTGAAGCTTATGCAATCCATGACGCCTTAAAAGCGATCCAAAACACCAATTATCAAAATCACGTTATTTACTCCATGAACGTTATCCAAGCATTACTCAACCCTCTTAAAATTGGAAAAAACGATTTAATTAAAAATATTCTAACACTACACACTGATCTCATCAAGCTAAACAAAAATATAATTATTGCATGGGTGCCTTCCCACTAAGGAATAAGCGGGAACGAAAGAGCGGACGCCAGCTCTAAGGAGGCAACAACCCTTCCTCTAGATGAAGTATACTCACCTATTCCCCATCAGGAGCTCATCAGCCACTTTAAAAATATCGTTAGAATGCAATGGAATCAGACATGGACTACTTCAAATCGGACAAAAATTCATAGTGTAGTCAAGGATTTCACCCAACAAATCCCTATCGATAAACTGAGTAGGAAAGAGAGGACAATAATGTCTCGTCTGAGGACTGGCCACACGAGAATTACCCATGAACATACACTCAGAAAAACGGAACCTCCGGTCTGCAACACCTGCCGTAGGCAAATTACTGTTCACCACCTTCTATATGAATGTAGAAGATTCGAAGTTCATAGGCGGAAGTACGAAATAAACCCTAACACTGCACTCACATCGAGAACACCATACAATATTTACTCGACTCAAGTCTCTTTCACAAAATTTAGACGGTCCACATCAGGAACATCGTCGCTAATGACCCAGATGTCGATGCGACGTTAACCAGCCACAAGAAAAAAAAAAGGAAGAAAAAAAATCGCGGATGTTAAGTTGCAAACTTCTCTCCGCATTTACTAAATAACAAAGGACTTTACAACATGAAATACGTGATAAACGTAAAGGAAATACTCAGTATATGTTTGCATGTGTCGTTAAAGTCATTCAAAGCATGGAGTATATGCAATACATATAATAATGTTATTTTAATACAGCATTTATAATTATTTAATGCCAGGGTTTAATTTACTACATCGACCTGATTTATTAAGCTCAAGTTTAACCTCTGTCAATTCGATTGTACTTTTCTACGAATTACAATACAAGTGTTGTCTGGTTAAAAATCGTTTCTAGGTATCAAATAAAGAATAATCATAGCAAATCAGACGGGGTAATCTTATTGTGGCAACTAAAGTTGCGTCGATTGTGTGATTAAAATTATTAAGTGACGAGGTCACGTCTTTGTCTAGATATCTCTGTTTAAAATTGCAGACATTTCTTAGAATGGTAACAGTAATAATTACTTTCTTCTTGCAACGCGACACAAAGAAGAGAAAAGAAGTATATATACAGTCAAACCTCAATAACTCGAATCACAAAGGAAGACCTAAAATCTTTGAATTACAGAGGTTTCAACTTATTGAAGTTTTCAAGTAAGAGTGATTTTATGTACAAAAATTCAGTTTACATGAAATAAATGCACGGAAAGTCTCGTCTTATGTTTTCCTGCGTTTATTTTTTTTCATAAATTATGACACATACATAGCTTATGATACATACTTATTCTTAGAGTTATAGACGCAGTGATGATAAAAGTTTCGTTTATATTGGTAAATTTCGACTTGTAGAGATCTGGTTATTCTAAATTCGAGTTACAGAGGGGAAAACTCGAACAAAATATGTGGTAAATGATTCGAGTTAAAGTAAGTTTTATTTCGATTTGTAGAGGCTTCTTCGTGTTATAGAGGTTTTCGAGTCAGAGGTTCGACTTATCGATGTTCGACTGTAAAAATTGTGTTGTAATAATGAAATTTAATCAATAACTTTAATTAGAAATCTTCCATATTAAAATTTCTAATTCTTACAACATTTAGAACCTATACAAATGTTAACAGATATTTTGTAACCTGACAAAATGTAAACGAAATTTTGCTTGAAATTCTGCTTCAAATCCTTTTTACAAGTCATCCAATATTTATATGCAATAGTTTACGTGTACAACATTACATATTCAAAAACTAACGTATATGTTACATATTCAAAAAATAATACATAACAAATAATAAAAATAATAATTTGCACATACAAAAGTTCATGATAAAAGTAATATTATACTGCATATTATAATTTGTCGTACTATGGATTAAACGGAATAATTGTTACTTTTGAAAGTTTATTACGGTTAAATAATATTATTTTGCAACTTTCAGTTTATGCACGCCTCTAAAAACTGTCACATTTTAGCGCATTATGGGACGCCTGACACATCTTGCATCACTATTCGCGGTTATTAAATGATTTGTTACAGTGTGGCTTTATTACATTTTTTACTACACGCCATGAAAGATTGCATCTATATAGGGTATCATAAAGTTACTTTCTTTATGTGCGTAATCGAGACACAGTCCTTTAATTAGAGCTGAAAAAGTGTACCTCTAAACTTATACAAAAGAGATTTCACGAATTCTCGAAAAGAAGCGTAACATTAACACATAATTTAATTTTCCTGTTATTAATGTACCAACGATATGCCTCATGATTTATACTTTACGAAGGTATGCATTATTATTAATTTAGAAATTTAACAAACTCGTGTTGTTGGATTGCAACAATGTAAACATATTGTGAATAGTGTAGAGTGCCGTATGCAATTTATAAATCATTACTCTACTGATGCATAATTTAGGTTTCACATTTCACCGAATATGTTACTTTTCTTTCAATAAAAGAAATATACAACAGTCATACTGATTACAATACTGATAATGTAATAAATACATTCCTAGTTTTGATAAAATACACAACTATGGAATTTTGAAAAACTTACTGTAAGACTTCAAATCAAATTCAAATAAGTTTGACTCCTACTCGCGAATACTGCTACCTTATTAAGAAAAAAGCTTTCTAAAATATGAAATAACCCTTATATGTATGCCTAAAACTCTACACTTACTTTTCGTAAAAATAGGAGTTAAATTAATATGCAGATAGATTGCTAAAAATTTTAGAAGTAAGAGACAGTAAAAAATCTACTGTAGTGTATTACTAAGCTCCATACTACTATTTAACCTTCTAAAGCACATTCCAAAGGATTTATCATCAATCAATGTACACCGGGCAATAAGTACAATGTCCTTAGCGGCATTTATAAGTTATAGGCAATTTTCTTTCAATGTCTAGAATTGTCTCTACATGTATACAAATTTGACAAATAGACGTGCAGGGTAAAAAAGCATCAGTGACAGAAATAGATGAACAATGAAAAAGACAAATAGATAGATATATACATATATGTGATGTTAGTACAAACAAGAAGAAGAAGGTAAGAAACGGTGAATGAGAAAAGGAAATGCACGATAGACGCCACTACAGAACAGAAAAAAGCTGTTGTACGTGAGTTATGGCATACTTTCAGGATGCGTATCGCACATTATGAATCATACATGCTTTCTGTTTCTCATGAAGCGTACACTTTTATTACGTTTTATTATTTCAATCTCCTTGCTGAACTCATTAAGCATTTACGTATACCATAGAAGATAGGTGTGTAAAATTCTACTACACTAATCTTTAAAGCGTTGTACAATTTCTATTAGTATCCATTTTCCGAATTTTCCAAGTATTTCATACGGTGTAAATTCTTTAACCCTTGATTTTTAATTAGTCTGTTACAAAAATAGCAAAGTCTTACAACTTGCGATATTGCCATTCGCAGTATATACAATTTCGGCATGATATAACAAAATTATATATAGGGTGTTTAAAAAAATGTGGGAAATATTTGGCAAATGAATTCTACACATCAAGACAGTGAAGAAAGGTTATGTACCAAAATGTCGTTTTCTCTTTATTTTTTAAGTCACAAGCAATTATAGTTTGCAATAGAAATGACCGAAAATATAGCATTTCGTTAATGCAACAGCCGACGGCATCTTCCTCTGTTTCACTCGCACTTTAGTATCCTTTCTCTTTTGATGCAAGCAATGTCAACGAACCTAAAAAATTGAAAAATCAATATTCGGAAGGTCAATAACCAGAAGTAAAGAAAAAGATGAATTGGTTTAATGTGACAGAAACAGAGAAAGGTTTGTCAGCTGTTGGGCGCGCGGTATACTACATTTTCGGCCATTTCTATTGCAAGATATAGTTGCTTCTAACTTGAAAAATAATACAAATCGTCATTCATAAACATGAATTTTCTGCATTGTTTTGCCATATAGTGTCTGCCTGCCAAATATTTTCCATATTTTTTGAACGCTCTGTATAAGGTTTGCCACAAACGCGAAGAGATTAACTATGGTTTCAATTATTACAAATAACCCGGAGTTTGATGACATTCACATTAATGTTATAGTTACTGGTCTACAAATTAAGAAACATAATTATGGACTAAAAGTAAGATCGCCCATGTTATTATTAATAACAGTACGTGTTGCTTACTAGCATGTTGCAATTTTTGGTTGAAACGCTGTGAAACGAAATTCTTTTTTTTCTACATACACTACGCAAATGCTATTCTGAGATTCTAATTCCTACTTTTCGAATTTCCTATATGTATCAGAATTGAAAATACTAGCATAACTGTATAACTGTATTTTATATGTTTCATTCTTCAATGTTAATGCACGGCCTACAATTAAAAATTAGTTTAACATTACATAGAAGTATGTATTTATTATTTGCTTTTATTATTCTATGTATATCTCGTGATGTGTCTAAAGCAACTTATCTAGATACAAGTTTATACGAAAACAAAAATACCAAAAAACATTTACAGCTTACTTTCTCTTAAATAACGTTAAGATTAAAGAATGAAAATATTTAATGCATTAGAGACTTGAATAATGTGAAGGATTTATTAGGCTGTTTTTAAAAATTGTATAATGTAATAGTAAATTATTAAATCTCTATTATAAAATTTATTCTCTTATTTATAATTAGCATTTATGTACATTAATAACATGTCCTGTTCTAATTTAAAAAAATAGGTATCATACTGTTACAGTAAAGCTATGAAAATGTTAGTATTATATTGTATATTATATTTATTTACTTTTTTGGAGTTAACAATACTCTTGCCTATGAATATCAGAACCTACAGCTAGTTTCAATTATTCAATTCATTAACCATTGTTATACATCATTTATTAGTTTATATATTTATTTGAATACTAATACTAATAATGATTTGTTATTCATGATTAACGTTAGATGCACAAATTAATTCGGTGTCTTTGTTTTTAAAGTTATGGCAATATAGGCCGTCATCTACTTTAAAAAAAAATTCGTTAGTTATCCGATAAATCAAGGAATAATTGAGATTATTTCGAATTTTAAGATTTCAGTTCATGTATTATAAATAAACATCAATTTTTATGAAAACGAGTACCAAATTAATTTGTACATCTAATATATTAATATTATTTAATTTATTTTAGGTATTCATATTTTCATAGAACTCTTATAACGTATAACATTTTGTATCATTATAATATGGCACGAAATTTCATACAGGTATAATTTTAAAATATATACGCAACTTTGTGTCATTTCAATGAAGCTTTAAATCAAAGAAAGTGAGTGGGAGAAACCTTTTATTAAAATATATTATAAAAAGCCTCATAATATTTACATTGTAGGAACGCAGGTAGCACAAAAACTCATAACTAAATGTAGTATGAAATCCATGAACTAAAGAACTTCAATTTCGGTTACAATTTACATATGTATATTGGTCGTTTAACATGACTTTAAGAGCACCCTATACGTTTACCTAATAATTCAACGATATAATAACTTTCCTCGCTCCCATTCCTGGCCACGTATTCTTTCAATGATAAGAATAAAGATAGGGAATGGGAATAAAAGATAAGAGAATGCAAACGAATGCACCAAACGGACTCTCGATTCAAATTAATTGAAGTTCGTCACTTTCGAATGCACCTCAAAATTCACCCATTCCTAATTTGTCCGCCTGCATGAAATGTTTCGATGGAGAAACAGGTGGAAGCCTACCTGTACACTGTTGAATATTTTCAGAGTGGCCTCCGGCATCTTGACTGCTATGTCCCCAGCCTCTTCTTCCTCCTTTCCACCCATAGATGTTTCAATTAATTCTGACTATTCGGTCTTTTAATTGCATATTTCATTAATTGCTCGACGTCTCGTTCGCCAACGATCAAACTCCTGTCGAAGACGTGACGTGCGGAAGCAATCACTTCTTTTCCGGTCTCGCATCATTACGATCGAATAGTTAATCCATTAATTACGTATAAAGTTGCTGAATCACAATTATTTAGCGCATCAGTTATGTAACATGCTCACAAATGTGTTTTAATCACTGTAGACATAAATCTTCTAAACATAAATCTGATTAAAGAGTAAATTTGACACTGTTATTGTCACTGTACATTTTTGACAATTAATCACTCATATTTACACACGTTACACATTTTATTATGTATTTGGTTTTGATTAAGTTATCGATTTGCATGGTATGCAAATTGACATACTATTTGACAAAAATGCCCCCTTTGCTATTACATAAACTTTTATTAAAATTTGGGTACAATAATACGTTACAGTTATAGTCTTTCGAAAAACGTTACGATTGAAAAGGTAACTAAATACAGATCGACTTCACAATAGCTGGATTAGAATCACTGATTAATCTTCTTAACTGTGTCTTTTTTATAGTCTATAAATGGCCAGTGAAAACTAATCTACCATCATTAACTATTACTTTTATACAGCTTCCAATGATTATGTTCGCTATTATATCATCAATATTTTTTAATTTAACTGTTATTTTTAATTATATTTTATACATATTAAAAAGCGTTTCACTTTTCCAATGACAAAGAATTTCAGAAAATTACACTTGTTCTGGACATATAAATAATAACCTCTTGTAATTTGATGGTACATCATTTTGATCATTTGAGTGGTCTTTCGAGTATTAAGAGACAAACGATATTTTTCTTTTGTTGCGGCTTCATGTGGTAAAACCACGAGACGTGGAAGAGACTGGTCACTTTCACCACGGTCACTTTTCTACAATGGTTCGTTCAATTTTGCGAAATAATAAGGGACTCCTGAGTACTCCGTGAAGGTATGCAACGTTGATCACTAATCACTGTCACTTTCGTCTAAACCTGCTTGGTGAATGCGCTGTACAACTCTACTTCTATGCTGCAGAGAGACCTACGCGATCACTTTCGTGTCATTAATCCTACTGACCACGAAAACTAGTTTCAAGAAACGCGTTGAAGTGTTTCGCAAGTGGATTTGAGCGTAGCTAAGCAGGCAGCTGCAACAAACCATTCGCAATGCTTAAAAATATCGAACGTCAATGCTAATCTATTTTCGATTAATTGAATACAATTGATTGCGATAGTCCAGGACTAGTTCAAATTGAATTGCTAAGTACTTAGTAATTTATACGAAGGAATAATTTACGAAACTACGAGAGAGCAAATCTTCAATTTTTCAGTGCAAATGTAGAATAAAATACAAGAATAAAATGAATTATTATTGTATAAAATGTGATGTGAAAAAAATGTTGTTGATAGAAATTTCTAAGAAAAGGAAAGAAAATCTGAAAAATGTTACTTTCACTTACATTTAATTCATCAAACTGCACACTTATAGTATTAACATAAGGACGACAATATACTTTGCATTGTACATTCTTGCGTTTTCTACGAAATGCCATAATAACGATTTATTACGTAATTTCTCAATAATAAGTCTGTAATTGTATTTCAACTATTCTGGTTGGCGTTTTCTATTGTAAAATTCGTCCACAAATGTCAGCTGATAAAGTGTACATGACGCAGCAAAAATACTAGTAAAAATGAAACATTTACATGGCAAACATTTGGTATTTATTTCTTTCAAAATAATATTCAAAGAATTTCATATCGTATTTACAACGTTCACATAATTGTTCAAAACACTTTGCAAATTCTTCTGAACTAATTTTATTTAAATCTCTTACAAAATTTTCCTGAATGTTAAATATAGGTTAAAATCGCTATCCTTTGAATTTCATTTTTAATTTGAAGAAGAGAGAAGAGTGTGTTAATGTCTAATTGAAAGAGAAATGGGGTGGGGATTTAAGTAAAATAATCCCTATTTAGTTAAAACTACTTAAAAATATAGCATAGCTTCACCATTGTAAAGATTATAACGGCATATAAAACCAGGATTCGTAAAATATTTTTGTATTACACGGAAGCGAAATATTTACTGATGAACCCTTTAAGTTATACTTTAATATATTCAAGGTGTTCTAGATCTAAATCGACAAACTTTACTAACATGTTTAGGAAGTCATTTTGGGCAAAATGTGTTATATATACCGTGGATCAATTTGTCTTCATTTTCGAGATATAAAAGAGGAAATAGTAATCGTTATAATTAATCGGATGCATTAAAGCTATTAACTTTGAATGATAATGATTTATTTGAAACAATGTTTTACACTGATTTATACTGGCTTAAGCTGATTTAAATAAATTGTTCACCTCTTGTATCTGTACATGCAAGTAGGCGTGTTTCCACGGATCACATCAACTGACTATTAACAATATCATTATTGATGGTAAAAGCAGTCTTTCTGATTTTTGCTATCAACTCGTCACACGTATCTTTCGATCTAAATATACCCTTCTTACACACGAAATCTTACGATTTTCGATCTAAATACACCCTCGATTTCATGCAAGCTCACAGAAAAAATGTAAGTAAACATATGGCTCAATTAGTATGAGAATAGTGTCGTAACTCGGTAACTATCAGTATTTCTATCTATATCTCGAAAACAAAAACGAATCGTCCCATTCACATCAGAATGACCTCTTATATATATTGGCAAAGTTTGTCGATTCAGATCTGGAACAATCTGTACATATATTTATTATCATCGCATATGGATCATCGTTATCGTTAAGTAAATATGTCAACAGAAATTTAGAATTATTGTTTTATTGCCCAACCGTGCCTATCTAACATGCATTACTTTAAGAGTATAAGAAAGTACTACAATCACAGAAGCAGTATAAGACCACTTGCAAAGTGTATCGATAAGATACTAGTAAAGTTTTACGGTGTCGAACATTAAACTTGATTAGATGATTCTGAATCATTAATGCTACTACGTACCAAACGACTAATACATGAGCACGATCTACAGAAAAAGATTGGCATAAATTACGTCACTACTAAACAATTTGTAATAAAGTTTAATGTACTTACACGCTCTGTCTGGAAAGTTCACAGACTGACGTTTTTGAAAATATAAATCACATTTTGTAGGTGGTGAAACACGGAGCAGTTACTGTAATTTTTTGGTTGCGTTGTATTTTGTTAATTGCATGTACGCACTTCGCGTTTCACAATAATGCAATAAAATTTTTAATCTCGTCACGATGGGACAATAAGTTGCAGTTCAATTTTGCTTTAAGTATTGTAAATTTAAATCAGAAACGTTTTCATTGATGCAACAAGTATATATTAATGTGTATTTATCGCGGGCAACTGCGTACGAAAGGTACAAAAGTTTTTATGGTGATTGAGAGCCGTTTGGAGATAATGAATGAAATGGGCGTCTCTGTAGAAACAGTACTGACAAAAATGTGTAATTTATTCGTGACTTTCTTGCTACAGCAGATCGACATTTACTTGCCGAATCATAGTAGAAAAATTCTGTTAAATATTTGTAAAGCAGTAGTTCAAACTATTTTCAAGGATAATGTTGGCAAAAAGAAAGTATTTGGCGAAGGTTATCCTATATTTTCTCACAGCAAAACAAGCACAACAACTAGTTCCAAAAAGAAACACGAGACTAAATCGGTACAATTCCGCAAAAATTCAAATTTGGTTCAATTTAGATTCAAGAGAAAAACGAAATACTAAATCGGTATGATTATATCCGAATAGAGATTAGGTACGAATTAGAAATAAAAGAATGAAATGAATCGAGGTTAGGTTTCAGTTAGGTTCGAAAAAGGAACGGTTAAATCGGTACAGTATCGAGGATATCAAAGCAATGAATCACGTTTGAAAATGACACCCGACATGGTCCAAATTACACGTGATAGATATCAAGCGAAAGTACAAGCGTTTCCTTCGAGCCAGTGTACGCTTGCATTATCATAGGTGAAATTGTATCCCCAGCACCTGTGCTAAAACGTGGTACTTTGTCGTACTTGTTAGTAACGCTGACTTGATTCTAGGAAATGAAAATATTTATAGAGAATACGAACAGTATCCCAGATGCCAATTTAAGTCTGAAGAAAAATGAAAGAGAAGTCGTCATTATCATTCATATAGCCAAAAAAAGTAAGCACATGTAAAATACTTTCCCGTACATTGCTATTTAGAAGATTCTGCATACAATGCTTTAGTTACGGAATTACAATCACGCGTTAAAATTTCTATTCTCACTTATTACGACCCCTAAAATATAAACTTGATGATTTTTGCATTTCTGTTTGAATTGTTATTTTTATCTAACATACTTTTACCGAACTCGGTCATGTTGCAACTGTTGACATTTTCTTTGACTGTTTCCAGTCTTGAGAGTCGTGACGAAGAATCTCGTCGCAGGATAGCCGTAACGTTGTGTTGTAAAACGTGAACAGCGAACGAGTTGACCTCGATACATTCTGCAATCGAGAGATTCGCCAGTGCATCGATAAGGTCGCAACTCTAGATTTTTATCGTGTATATTTGAAATTTTTTTTGATTGGATGTGTGTTTTAAATAAGTATAAGACATTCAGTAGTTTTATAAAAAGAAAGTTACGTGAATGAGAAATGTTCTTTAATCATAACAATATTTAATATATACATACATATGTTTATGCACTACAGCTCGAGAATTTATAGCGCCTTTCATTATTTCCAAATTCTCATTGTTTTTCTCAATTAGATAGGCATGTTATATTTATAACTTTTACCTTTCATTAGAATCAAGTACAGTTTCATTATTATAACAGAATAATGCTTTCAATACAACATTTATTTATGTAAGAAAAATGTTACTTGTTTTGAAATCATAAACGTAACATGCTCCACACTTTTAAACAGTAGTGAATGTATAAATATAATAATATATAAAATAGTATGTGTATTAGATCATTCTTTTTGTTACGTGTTAGGATCAGAGTACTTTTTAAATAAATTCAAATTTACGTGATTCCTGGCAAGAATATGAAAAATAATAAAGAAAAATACTTTCTTATTAACGCTCTGCAACGCGAATTTTATTTACTTCTACGATGAAAGAAATTATAATTAAGTTAAAATTTTCATTTCAATCCGAAAACCAAAAATTAATAATTATTATATGCATATTTGGCATCAACACAGTCGTAAAGAAATAAAATACAGTGGTGCAATAATATTGCAAATAAGATAAAATTCAACGAATTGAAATAGATGGGTATATATTCTTTAAGATATCTGCATGGGATTATAGAGGGTTAAAGATATACTAAATATATACCAATAATAAATATGTATATATATATATATGTATATGTGTGTGTGTGTATATATCAATTAATATAATAAATTTAATTAAATGTAGAAGTTAACAATTTCTCAAAAAAATTATATATAGATGCGATATTATATTAGCGAAAGCATTACAAAATAAATTGTCTATACACAAAGAATCTATTATTATATAAACGCGGACCGCAAGCACATGAGCGATGATTTTTAATTCGAAAGGCAAACTGTATCGCATGCAAATATTCACGAGACCCCTTTTAATTAATCGACACTCGTTTAATCACGGACACTTGCACGGTTTAATTAATTATCATTCATCTAATTATGTATGTACGTTATACGAGTTTCATTGGATTATGGCATGCGCTTTAATTACGTCGACCGTTCAAATTCGAACGCGATCCATGGTAGTATTAATAATAGCCTCGGTAATCCTATTTTAAATTTCTCACAGGGATGCAATTTCAATTATTTCACTGAAATCACGAACACTGATTTAATGTAACACACGTACGTACCAAAATCTCTTCTCGATAAATCATTGATTATCATGATCTCGCTCGAAGACGCTTCCCAATGGACTTTAATCGATCGTTGCTCTCTTGCCTCTTTTACAGAGACATATATTAATTAGAAATCGTTAAAATAACCGTACACCAGAAAATTAGTTTTTAAGAAGCATCGGTCATTAATTAATTCTAATGGTATATTTCAACGTCCTTTAGGAAGATCAGAGTACACTCCAACTTGCTCGTGGAAAATTGATTACTTCTGTGAATTAACTTTTACTTTAACATATCTCAGCTATCATAACCGTATGTCGACTTTGCCGTTATGTAAGATTTATTGATTCTCTGAATATCCTTCATTTCTATAATATGAAAATCTATGTTTTCTTTTATATAACTATAATTTAGTAAAAATTAGTAGTATTCAGTTGATTGTAAAATGTATAAGTATGTAATATTATAATATGATAATACAGAATATATAATAGATAATGTATAATATATACACTAAGCGAAACAAAGCAATTTATTACAATCATAAATAACATTTCCATTTTTTATACAGTAATTCCCCATTTGTCAATTAATTCTTCGATTTCTTTTTTAATAAGTTATGTACTTATATATATATATATATATATATATATATATATATATATATTATATATTGATATACTATTAATATATATTATAATGTTATAATATACATTTTAATCTTCTAATATATAATAATTTTGTGTTTTAAATACGTTACTTTTTCAAGTGTACAATATATCAATTTTATAGTGCTGTTAAATTTCGCAGTTTAATGTTATTTATTTCATATTTAAAGCGGTGAAAGTAAACACGTAAGAAAGATGGTGCGTCATACATTAACGATGTACGTGCATCTCGTTTTAAAGCAGAGAAAATATTTTACTAGCGAACTGTAATACACTGCAGTTAATATGACATTTCAGAAACTAAATTGCGAAAGAGTGAATATGAAATTTAGTTCATTGTATTACATCAAATCTTTAATTACTCGTTATTAGTAAGCAATTAAATTGATAATTAGTTTATTATAGTTAAACCGATATATTAGACAATTACATTTAACAGATATTTAATTAAGTTAATTTTTGTCTGAAATTCTAAAAATATTTTTACATGTATTAAGTGAATGAGAAGTAAAAAGATTCGGGAACAACCACTATTAAAAATTTCCCAATTTTTTATTTTTTGTTGATTATTAAATATTACCTTTGGACAAAAATTAATATAATGAATTTAGTTTTGAATTAACCTAATTATTTTTCATATTTTTCAAGAATTTTGAAAATATGTTCATATGTTTCACATAAATAAAAGCTGCAGATATAAATGTCACAAAAAGTTCTTGTTACAAGATTTATTAATTTTATTCAGTGTTCCCCAATTTCGAAAATTTTGTCACTTTTGAAAATTGCCCAACTGTTAATCATTTACTATACAAATAAGAAAACGTAAAAATAAATGTTCTACAAATTTTTCGTTCAAAGATGTATCAATTTCATGCAATACTTCTAATTTTTAAGATTTTGAAATGTGTCAATATTTTGTCTAGAAAAAATACCTTTGTATCAATTTTCTTAGTATATACGAATATTACACAACTCCAAGTAAAATCACTAATTATTCATATCTTGACTAATTAGGACGAACTAATAACTTTCCGAAACGTTGACCAATAAGGTTTAATTGTCCACTTATCGAGAAATACGGTGAAGGGTGCATGGATTCTGGCAAAACAATCCCAACTGTCAGTTTTAACAACCCGCACCACATAATAATATATTTCATCACTTAACCGAATAAAGGAATCTCCCGTCGATCAAGTTACACAGACACTTAATTCTAGCACCATTAATCAAGATCACCGAATCCTTTCATTAAAGTGTGCGCGAACGTCATTTAATTGTCTACTCATCCAGAAATACTGGCACGCATGCATTGTAGAGGATAGCAACCCTGTCCGTCAATCTTGCAATGCCATTTGCATAATGATGCCTTTCATCGACATCGTCGTTCAATGGGGAAAAAACTCCTGTGCGCTCTTTCATTAAATCTGCTTAATGACGTATCAACACACTCATGCGTTTGTTTAATTCACTTGCATGAGGAACCAATTATTGTTATTAACATTACTCTAACACTGAAAAAAACAAGAAATTGTACTCTGTAACACACTCTGCGATTCTATGACACTGTGTTAAGTATCCTTTCCATGAAAACAATCTTCCCATTAGCACATAATCGTCGAACACTATCAAAATCAAAACAATTTCTGCTTTATTAAAAAGGAGATTCAGGAAGCTCCATTGAACGAGTATACGTCAGTATCTATTCTAATCGTTAGCATTATGACAAGGTATTGGCTCAAGAAAGCGTATCACAGTCGATGATGGAAGGGAAAGGGATCTTTCCATGTGAAATACATAGATACAGGGTGTAGAATGAGACGAGAATGAGACAAAAGAGCGACCTTCGAACGTTCACCCATAGAGAAATCCGTTGCAGCGCGCGTGCATCGCGGAAAAACGTGCGTCACAAGTCATCTGCATCGCGTATGGTTCACGTTATCGGTGAGAGAGCACGCGTGCACGCAATCTCGCGTGCGGTAAGTGCCGCAACGTGCGTAATAAGACACTGCCAGGCCAGATCGGGCCGCTGCTCTTGCACAGGGCCGCCTCTGCGGAGTACTATGGGGACAGTCGACGAGTCCACACCATGTTGCCTCCAGACTACAAGCCCCAGTGCGTCAGCAACACACACACACACACTACACATACGCAGCAAGGTCGTCCCCGTCGAGGCTCCCATGACTCCCACCACTACCGCTTTAATCATCCTACTTTCTTGCCCGCTGGGCCCTTTTGCTCCCACTACGTCATCTCACCGGACTGCAATAACCACTGGAATAGGAAAATTTCTGAATGGGTACCGACCGATCTGGTTTACTTCTTACTTTCTTTATTACCTTCTTTATATTTTGCCTTGGAACGAAGCTATCGGCTTCCATTTAATTCAACGATCAATTTAAGTTCTAAAGTTGGATCTTTGGAAGGAGATAGAATTTGATGGGAGTGAGTTGCAGACTGTCAGAATAATAAGAGTAGGAAGTATAAAATGTTACTATTTAAAACAAAGTATTTCGTGTAGTACATACTTAGAAATTAGTTAACAAGCTCTATATTATAATTATGACACGAAGGAAATTTTTAAGTAACAAATGTAAAATATACATATTAATTCGGTGTCTTCATCTTTAAATTCAAATGGATTTCACTTTTCTTTTATAGCAAAAATTCATGAATTGCTTAATAAATGAAACAAAAATTATTCGAAATAATGAAAATTGTATTTAATATGTTACAAATAAATATTATATTTTCTAAAAAACTGGAATTCGACTCTAGCAGTAAAACACTTCTAGGCCCCCAGGTTGCAAATATTGAAGTTTGTACAGCGATCTTTCAGTTCGCGTTCATTTCAAACATGGGGCCTCTTCTGATCTTGGGACTTCTGGCGACCACCAGGTACGACGCCTGCTTAATCCGCCACTGTGTATGTGCATATATATATTCAGTATGCATAAATAAAATTAATGATAGAGTATTCTATCTTTAATATTCTGTAATATTATACAATAAAGAAAGAGTATATTACTTCTTAAAATAAATAAAACCAGACACGAGTATTTAATGAGAATTAAATGATAATTTTCGAAGTACACGTACATGATATCAGCAAATCTGTTACTAACAACAAAAGCATGGAAAAATAATTTATTTTTAAATGAAAACATGTACTGTATACCTTCAATTATGCTACACCATAATTTTCTATAGAATTTCCGTTAATATAAAGTGCATGATAATAGTATAAAATTACTGAACTAGTATATTCGACTATAAATTTAAATCTTAATTACGCTATGCAGTTGCTTTTATTAGATAAAATAAGAAACCAATTTTATGCCAAACCATTCAAAAACACGATCAAACTTTTAAAATAATTGTAGAATGTATATCTATCAAATATGTTTGAAAAATGAAGTGATAACACGATTATGTTAGTCGTACTACTTAAATTTTTAAATGACATATTTTACTGCTTTTAGTAGATAATACACCAAATAACTTATTTAGAAGTTTTTATAAATACCATTCCATCTATTATTCTGTTACAGATAGCGCAAAATACGGATGTCTTTAAAAATAAATGGTCATCATTTAAGGAAGGAAGCGTAGAAAATAAATAATATTCAGGAGTAACTTCACTAAAGCACGTTGAAGTATTTGATAGAAAGTTTTTATTATTGTTATAATAGTTGTAATTTAAGAATAATATAATTTTTATCGTTATGACAGTTATAATTTAAAAAATTACGTAATTATTATTATTACACGGGATGCAATGTACAAGTAAAATAATTGTTATTCCTATAGTAGTCATAATTTAAAAACAAGGTATTGGAATATTAATAAATCTTTCCTACGTCCACCTAAATCTTAAACATTTCCAATCATTGTATAAAGTTTATTGTCAAGTTTGCTAATATTAAATACAATCGTTTTATCGATGCTTGTATAAACATCTGAAGCAGTGAATTTTTACGACACCCGGTAGACGGAAACTTGATCGATTTCTAATATGTGTGCTCGTAAGTCATAAGAAACGGTATAAGAAACCGCAAACTGCGGTAAGATGGATGTACTTATATTAGCTACACGGCAACAAAATGTAACAATGAGTGAGTAAAAAGAAACAGTGATATTTCATCCGTGGTCTTATGAATCGAGTAATCTTCATTTGCAGAATCTTAATTGCATTTGGTCATTTTGAAAAATGGCATTACCCTCAATGCAGGTGATTAATCATACGTATCAACTCGTTTCTTTTATTTTAAATATGTAATTCATATGTAATTGCATGTAATTCAACATTACTATTCTTAATTTGCTACATTTCCACTTTATTTACTACATCATTTAATTAATAACTTATAAATTTATGTATTTCATTAGTTTTTATGAATGTTCAATATGATACTGTTTATAATTTTAAGAGGAAGCAAAGTTGGGAATAATAATACGTTGTCATTCTATAAGTTCATTTCCTTGAGTTTAAAATTTGTCTTAACTTTATAATTCTTAATTCAATAAAAGCCGAAATAGTTTTCCTTAAATGAGTTATACACGCTTTTAGTTCGCTTTTAACTGAATGTCTCTCATACATATTTTTAGTTTCATAAACACCCTGTCGAAAAGGTTCTTCTTTTCTATTGTAAAAGTTTATAACATTAATACTTATAGATATCAAAATTTATTTAATTGGTTTAATAAATACAATTATGCTATCTGTTTGAACATTAATACGTAGAAAAGCAAATTATTATATCAATTTTAAGGGAACTTGACCAATTTTGAAATTATCTGCAAGTGTGCAGAATACTTATTACGCTAGAAATGTTTATAGCGACCTTCAAATTTCAGTGTAACACATCAACTAGAAAAAAAATGGAATGAAAAGTAAAAATTGCCTTCCGTGAAACAATGGGAGAAAGCCGCAAGGAAAAAAGAACATTTGCGTAACTGAAATAGTTGAATGGTTCGAGACCAGCCTTTATTCTCAACGATGCTCATCGAGGAGTGTTAAATTACGCGGACATTGTACAAGAACAATGTGCTTTCCGTATGTCGGGAATTGTTGGAATAATGGCGAATACTTCTCAACGAGACATAAATGCAACAATAGTCACAATGATGATAGAATTTTACAAAACTGCTTAACTGGATAACCAATTCAATATAACGTTATCGCAAAAATACATTTTTTTCAACTTTCATCTTTTGTAGAATGCGTTCAATTTTACAAAACATTAATATACAAATTGTTCTGATCTATACTATTTCAATTGCTTGAAAAAATAGAACAGAATTATATGTAATGCAATAATGTAATATACATAAGGGGTCCCAATAGTATGGATATACAATTTGACAAATTATGAAAATTTACGATTAAATATAGAATTTACTAAACTTCTTGTTTACTTTTAAACTTTTTTGCGATGTCCATTTTTATTTCACAAGAGGAGATCGCGAACTGTGAATCTTCGATTTTATTGAAATTTTTAGGATAAGCTGACGCCTTTCTCTTTATAAATCGCCTACATAGGGGCCGAAATTCAATATTTTTCGTTTCGTTTTCATAGACTGCTAAATAGTGGTTATGCAATCATACCATTCATACACATCGTAGCATGAATCAAGAGTTCCTAAATTTCTGTTGTGGTAGCCTGAGATTCATATCCACCGTTTCGGTGAATAAAACTTTTTTTCCACTTTTATTTCATTTTATTTTTTTTTTACATAGAGTTTAAAGTCGCATCGGTATCAGAGCCATACAACTTCATTTTTAATATTTTTCATTCATTTCATTTTTTCATTTTATTCACTACTTTTAACGGTTTTTATGTTTCGTTTTTTTTTTTATTGAAAAATGAAATAAAATGGGAAAAAATTATTTACGCGAATTGAGGACTAGAACATCGAATCGTCGTATTAGAAAAGTTGCGGATTCTCGGCCGATGCTACGTCGTGTATGAATAGTATCATTGTATTTCCAAGTATTTAACTGCGTATGGAAACTTTACAAGTGAATAACTCAAAGAATATTGCGGTTCTACTAATGAGGAAAACGTTCACTTCGTGTTCTAAAAGTTTCAATGAAATCGGAGGCTCAAAGTCCACGACTGCCTCTTGTCAGACTTAAATTTCATTATAAAATAATTTTTATATTATATTGCCAAAGCAAATACGATAGAGATATATTTAAAAATTATGTTGTTTATATTTGAAACACTACGTAAAATGTGTAGGTTTCAGTGGATATACTTCTTAGGTAAATTATTAAGTATAATAATATGATGATTAAAGAGTCTGTAACAGTAAGCAGTTTATTAAAATTAAGTAAGTATAAATTTAATATTGCAACAATGCATATGATTTTTAAATATACGTATTTTGAATATTCTCGGTCTTTTAAATATTTCGTATGGCCGTTAATTGCGTTAAGATAACGAGTTTTGCATTTCTTAACTAAATATTTATAAGCTGTGTATAAATTTTTGATATTTCTAGTAAAAAAGACATATTTAATAGTAACATAATATTATACAGGGTAAGTCTCAAAAATTGATTATCTTACACGATTTATGCATTATTTATTATCGAAAAACTGTTTAAAATAAAAGTTACACAGTACCAACGAAGACATATAGTACCGTAAATAGATTTTTGTTACTTTTCATTTTTATTCAGAAATTTGTTTCTATAATTACTAATGCACAAGTTGTTTGGGGTGATCAGGTTGAGAGATTAATTGCAAGAAACTTGTCATTGAATATACTCTTCTGTCACAGGGTCTGACGGGTATGTAGCCCTTGTTACTATTTTCATTTTTACGATTCGATTGCGTAAAATCTATAGCTTCTGCATTCTCTTTTACGTTATGCATATTAAAATACATTAGTAGTGTTTACATTCCCTTTCAGATAACAGAAATAAACATTTTGATTTTCTTTAAATATCGGTGTTTCAAACCATGTAGCACAGAGCCCATAAAATGATAGGTCTATTTTGTACCTTATCTGTGATTGAAGTATTACATATACATATGGCAATAAATTTTATCAATTGGCATTATTCACAAGGAAATTCAATACTGAAAGTTTAATAATATCCGTCTTACAAATTTATAAATTATACGGTGTATAATAAGCTCATTCGCAGTTATCTGCTCATTGCGGGATAGTAGATTCAGTTGAACGTGGTTTCAATTTTACATTTTATTACTTTCGTTTCGTCGATGTTTTGTTCCCCTACAAATGTGAAAATTAAAAGTCATATTTCATGTTACTTGACATAACTTACAACTGTAATCGATAATACAGTAGAGTCGTGATATTCAAACTAATGAAGGAATATATTGTCTGGACGATTAACTGTTTCATAACGACAAATAATGAGATTTTTATATGACGCATTACTATACTATTAAGTTAATATACTTTAAACGATTTTAATAATTTGATTTGGAAATTAAATAGGGTATGTATGAAGGTTGCCATGTAAATAACTGAAGTTTCTTTCGTAGGTATTGTATATTTCTTATGTAATATTTATTTTCATTATTATTTTCATCATACACATGAATTTCGATTCAGCTAATAATACGTAATATAGAGTTACATACAAAATTAAATGTTTCTCGTTAAGCTAATTAAACGTTTGATTAAATGGTATTTAAATAATCAACGCCGTAACCCTGAAAACCAATAAATAATGACTGTAAGCTAGAATAAGTGAATAACCTATAATCTATCATATATCTCTAACGTTCCACCTTTAATTTGCATAATTAGTAACCTCCTTTTCGTGGCAATTAATCGCATATTTGGAAGCTACAGGAACTACAAGTAAACTATTTTCTCAATAACATTTAAAATAATTATGTATAGGACTTTACACGAGAAGTTAAACAATTCACATGGCAATTCGCACCATTTTTTTTCTTTCAAAAGTTCACGAAATGCGTCATTTATTAGTCAACAGACGCTTTACTTTAATGATCGACATCCATTAGTCGTTAAAAAATCACCGGTCCATATACCTTAAGGCAGAAGCTCTGAAAATGTGATTTACATATATGCAAATACAGGAGTCGCTATAGTTAAATGGCGGAGCGAATCGCTACTCGCATGAGCAAGAAGAACGTATAGCTTCACCGAGCAAAAGTAAACCTTCTCGAAGAAGCTAAAAACAAAATTTAAACAGCTGATTTTTCAATTATCTTTAACTATCAAGTAGTCAATTGTACTGAGACGTCTGCAATTTTAGCCAATGAGGGGAAACAAAGGAAATCATTTTAACTGAAAATCTTATGTATGCACGTACCTGTAATGAATGGTTATGCGCGTTGAGGATTCAGCTTTGTTTCGCTAAGCAATATCTTCAAATACTTTTGTATGCCTTGCACGTATCTGTAGATACAATCAACTTTATATAATATCCGTTTGTCTTGTTACAAATCTGAATGTGTCTTTTAGAATGGCTAACTATGAATCGGGAACATCGATCATAGGAAGAAATAGCAATGCAAATTTAGAGGTTTGAAATTCCAAAAATTTGATGATTTTACAATTTGGAGGTTCTAACGTTTGTGATACTGTTAAGTGAAATATAAATATGTGAACGAATTATTTATCTACTAATTGACGTATTACTTATTCATATAAAAATCAGTTCTTTATTATTTAAATTACATTTATTTATTAAATGACTGACGGAAAGTGATTATATTTTACTATTGTACTGTGTGCTCGTATTCTGATGCCTTTGTTTCTCACTTTTCATTCATGCTCAAAGTCCTCTCATTTTCTTAATACAATTCAGGCAATTCAATTCGTACAATTCTATGAAACTTTGTATGATAATCTACGTTTGTGTTACGTCATATATTTTTTCTTATAATATTAACCAAATATTATAATATTATAATAACATTATAATGAAGCAGTTTGAAATTCGGAATAGTTTGAGTTTTTAATAGGATAGGATATTACCGTCCTTTAGTCGTGAAGTAACAAATCTTTTGACCGAAAAAGATAGTACTGGAGTCGCAGTATAAAAGTGCTTTGGCCACCACGATCCTCAGATCTATCACCGCAGGACATCTATTAGATCATTCCAGAAGTTCGTGTGGCAATACGTTAATACTACATCTCACGATATTTTTTAATTATTTAACCATTAAGGGTGAATGACCTTGAACGTAGTAGTTCAAGTTCAATTTAGGAAACACATTTGAGATAGCAGGATGCTCCAACTATAACTGTAAACCTACCTATAAAAATATAAGCATAATCGCTTCGAAGCTTCAATAAAAGATCGACATTCCTTAATTTTTTAAAAATCACTTTGACTACCAAAAAATTTTATAAAGTTCTCAGACATATATTCCACTGATTAAAGTACTTTCAATATTTTTCATAACTTTTCACTAGAAGATAAACTTAAACTACAAATTACGGTTTGGTTTAAAACTATCCTAATGGTAAGAATATGGGATTGGAGCATGGTAGAATGGTTTCTTTTTAAAGTTCAACCTAGATCACGTGCTCGCGTACTTAACAAAATTTCGAAGTCAGTTTTCTCGAAAACAAAGTCTCATATGAGAAGAATACATTTTACAATTGCGATTTAGTCTTTTGCGTAGAATCATCACCTTCCTGTTAAATAACACCTCGTATTTACTTACTGGAATGTGCAAGTCAATAAGTTTTGAAGGGTCGAAATTAGCATATGTAAATATATAGCATTCTTTTCGTTCCTTCCCTTTTATAAAAATAGCTATTTGCATAAATATTTGCAATCTACTTATTAGTTTAAACTATGCTACATAGTTTACTAAACGCATCTCGAGTTGCCACGTGGTAGCGTGGAAAGAAATTGATTGGTCTTCGCTCTTGAGTGTTTGAGCACGTTCAAGGAATGCAGTTCGAAGCGACGACGAGGAATGTAGAAAGGAAAGCCGGCAATATGGATTATTTTTAACTGTGCTTTATCCGTGATTTCGCTGCAGATTAAAGATCGAGCGTGAACGATAGGCAATCGATGTTGAAAGGTCCGAGAATGGCCTAGGGATACTCGTATTCATATTTATTACGTAGATGAGACTGTGTAACTTCGTTATAGGAACTTATCGAAGAAGAATGAAGTTCTGGTTTTGAATAAATGACTGAGATCGATTGTAAAACGCTCAGAATTTAAGAGGAGCACATTTTATTTTCTATTCTTGTAAAAATATGCTCACACAACTGCTGTATGGGCCCTAAGAGTTTCAAAAGTGGAATTTATTATAAATCATTTAAGGGTATATTAATAGGTATATTAAAACGCACAACATTTGTTACTATAATTATATGCATACATTGTTGCATTCTCTGAAGCACCTGTGATATTTTGACATTTTTATGAATAATTAAAATACCAAGTGAAAACTAGTTTTAACTAACAGCATATAGTTAACTCTAGAATTAACTAGTCAAAATTAGTATCGGCCAAAAATCTTAATTAAAACTAGTATTAATTGAATTGGGTTTTAACTGTGACATGTACAAGCTAATGGAAAGTATATTGATTAGACATACAAACATACTAATTAAAATGTTGAAAACATGAAAAATTCAAAGGTACATTGGAAAAGCTTTGATGTTCCAAAGCTTGAAAACTCAAAGATTTAGAAACTCTACGGTTTAAAAACATGAAGATTCGAAATTTCTAAGCTTTATAAATTCGGAAATGTAGAGAAATCATTTTAATTAAATAAAATTATTAAAAACCAAAGAATGTTTCTAAATTTCCTTAATCAGAACAATAATTTCATATGCAAAAACTTAATACAGTGGAATCCGGTTATTATAATCATGGATAATGTTAATTACCAGTCGGCTATTGTTATCAGAATCAGTTGGTCCAAAACACTCTGTATAAACGTAGTTAAAAATAATCTGCCTATTGTAATCAAACTTCGGTTATTGGTATCACGTGTGATAATTACACTTGGGGATAACCGATAAGAATTAGTAAATTTGTACTAAATGAACGTTTCCTTTAAAACTTACTTTTAATCGATGCATACTTTTATATTTTGTACGAATGCACGACAAGAATTATTAGAAAATATACGAATACAATAGAGGAGAAACTGAAGAGACAAACTTATGCCAATTTGCGTATTCTTAACAAAATACTCATTGAACTATGTTCAAATGTGATAATAATTAGACTGCAAACGTTTATGCAAATTCGTATTTCTTTAAGTAAAACTAA
Organism: Eucera pruinosa; assembly: GCA_028830335.1. Classification (NCBI taxonomy): domain Eukaryota; kingdom Metazoa; phylum Arthropoda; class Insecta; order Hymenoptera; family Apidae; genus Eucera; species Eucera pruinosa. Next base: position 15,192,557 of record JAMYCR010000012.1, read on the forward strand.
AAGAGTGGTGTTTAATAGAGATCCGTTTGGTCCTCTAAATGTTGCAATCTGTACTCTATTTTATATATTTTTTGTATTTTTATGTATCATATGGAATCTGTTCTTTTCTGCAAATTTAAATTTGCTATAAGTGCATAAAGATCCTCAATTTAATCATAACTGTTTGCAATGAAATGAGTTCAATAATGAACATATTTTATCCTCTGCGTAGTTATCAGCCGGTTATTCTTATCAAAAATTGCAAGTCCAAAAGTATCATAATAAGCTGTTTCCACTATATATAACAATCAGGTAAAGAAGAACAAAATTTTTTGTATCAGGAATCTTTTCTTTTCTGACCGTATATACTATGATTTCAGAAACACCCTATATAAAGTATAATTAATATGTTCTACAATACAAAAATGTGGTTGGTCCTTTTTTTATATCCCCACTGTATGAATTCTTTTATTCCTCACTATAAAAGTGTTTCACGTTGTATTAACTATAATCGCATGTAAACCTTTTCTACAGACGTGGATCGTTTCTGTATAATAAGAAAACCGTGTATAGATGGAAATTTACGCTTCCCTTGCGTCGAAGAATGCTAACGGGAAGCACATTGCGGCGAAAGGAAAATTGAAAACAAGTTTAGAAATAATAGACAGTACATACGTTTCCTTGAAACTTGCAAAAGATCAAATCGTGGCGATAGCTGTAGCTTGCTACGTCGAACATCTATTCTCATTTAACACTTACGTACACAGTGAAATCAATTACATTCCCCGCTGCGGCGATGCAACAAGATTTACCGTACGTATATCCACTCTTTGAAGTCGAGAAGCGGGGCTCTCGAAGAAGTTGCAGCATAAGAATTTTTATGCCCCAAAAAAAGACAGAATCGGTTGGTCGCTATGCCATGTCTGGCCACACATACGCACACTGCTCCAATGAAATATGCCCGATTTTGTAAAAATTTTTGCGCAAATTCGTGGGTTGGTACCACGAGGACGGCACAGATTTGCATTCGAGTAATTACAAGGAAAATTTACGATACCTGACATAAATAAAAGTTGACCAATAAATTATAATATATCGGGATAAAAGTAAAGTGAAGTGAAAAATAATTCTGCTGAAATGTATGTGTACGAAATGGCGTGTGATTATCGGTTTATTCTCAAATTGCAAGTATTTCACGTAAATACAATTAAAACAAAGTACAACGAATTATCACAGTCAAGAATATAACAATTTATGGAATAATAAGATAACAAAGGATTTTATTACATTTATTTATTTGCAAATATATAGTTCACAAAATGGTAAAGAAAATTTGAAAAATTGAGGTTTAAATAATTTTTTACATGTTTCCGTATCACAAAATTATTGACATATTTTACACAAGTTATTATATTAGTAAAGTTAATAAATGTATATTTGGTATTGATCTTACAATTATCTTTAAATAATCACCTTTCACTTTTTCCCATTTCTCTTTTAATCCATTTTCAATATTCTATTATTATATTCCAAGCTCGCTACATAAATCTAAAGGGACTACATTAATCTTGTCAGTGTAAAGTTGCAACGAAAAAGCTTTACAACACAAAGAAAGAATGTAGGGAACACGATCCAGGCATGCAGGGCACATTTATGTGGGCGAAGAAGAACTTTCATGAAGAGTATGAGGAAGTCGAAGTCACTGACTTCGAGTCATGGTGAAATTATGCGTTCCAAGATCTTTTTTTTCATTTCAAACTGATTGGGTGTTGAAAGATAGTAATGCCACAGTCGTGAAGATATGAGAGAGTAAGTTATTCAGAAAATAAAATACAAAAGAGTAAACAAGTGTCTTTTGCCTGCATTTATTTATATTTTATAACTGTATCTAATATAATATTTCTCTTATCGTAAAAACTTTTCGAATAAATTATTTGTACAAAATTAATTATTTTTTAACTTGTTTTATTTTTAAATATTCAAGTACTTCATTAATCTTTATAATTTGGAATTATAAATTTATAACAAGACGATATTATATAAAAGTATTGTAATACTTTTTATTATATTTTATACAGGATGTTTAACTTAGAATAGGCCACTTAATTATATTATACATTATACATATATTAATTATATTATATTAATGTATAACAAATATTAGAAACCTCACAATTATGAAAGGATATCCTAGAAACAACGAAATTGTGCTGTATTTAAAAATCGAATTAAATTTGTAGCATTTTTATACCATCACGGATGCAGAAAGTAATAGGCCGGTCTATTTTAAGTGATTTACCGTGTGTATTAATTTAACATATTTGCCGTTTAGTGCACAAAATGTGCAATCTAAAACAAGCCACCTAATTATCTACTGTAACTGAATTAGTACAATAAATATTGTATATTACACTTACTCCTTCAGCCATAAACTCAGGCTTTCTATACAAAATGACATAACATAAAAGTTAGTTAGATAATATAATCAGCTTAGGCGAGACACTTTATGCATCGTTATTGTATTACACATTAATCCATTAACTGCCAACTTTTTTCTAGAAATTTTTATGTAACTGTATACATTTCCGTTAACTTTCAATTGAAATTCTGGCATTGCATATGGGCGATTTTTAAGTAGGAATTATGGTAAGCAACGGATTAATATTTATTAAAATATTTTTTATTGCATTTTTCTATTCATCAGAAGAATCATGACGGTTGTATTGTATACTTAGAGTAACATTAAAATTTAAATTGTAGGTATATATTTATTAAGAACCGAACAACAAGTACTTCAAATATAAAACCAACGATTCCAATTTAATAATTGCAAATAAAGTACTGGACACTAACTTCCCTAATGTGGCCATATTTTTCTGTAGCTTATCTGTGAATTGATTAATATTCTGATGGAAGTAGGGTATTATCATTATTATATTCTTAGTAAGCAATACAATTAATATTTCCTCTCAGTTGTTCCGTAAATGTAGCTGCATTAAAGATTTCTTAACGCATAAAAGCTAGCACGCGTGTGCATCGTTGGAATATCGTTTTGCAACGACCGCCGCATAAAAAGTAAAGTATACCAAAAGTATACTCTCCCTTCATGGAAATGAGATATCGAAAACCGTTGCAATTGCTCATTGCACTTAACGGTTAATTCCAACCACATTAACCATCGGTGATCCTACCTAAGTGTAACTGCAGTTTGCACGCAAATGGGTTGCATGCAACAAGCAATTAAGTGTACGCATCTGGCTGCACTGAAGAGAATCACGACTCGCCGTTTCCTTTTCCAGTACGGAAATCAACGACACGGTATACTGATACATAAAATATAGAATTCAAGTAACTTTAAAGTTGATGGTAGAATAATATCCGTCATATAAAATAACTGATAAAGAATAAATTAGTGGCTAACAATTACAAATGTAACAATTCAAGTAATATATTATATTTATTTGGATCTGCCACTAAAATGAAATGTGAAAGATAAAACTGCGAATATACAAAATATGCAAAAATATTAGGTTCCATTTCTTTGGTCGAATCTATAAAACGAAGAGAAACCTATACAAAACCATATGCTTGAAATTGTAGCTCTATAACGTTTTAATTTATAAAACAAATTATGTTGTTAAAATTGTACTTATTATATGATCTCATAGTTAGCATAAAATAAGAAAAATAGGATCCAAAAATTCAAACACATTATTTAAATTAAAAACGAAACCTTGTATGTACCATGTTCTTCCATAATTACACGATATTTTACTTACATCGTTAATTTCTTACCTTAAAATGACGAGTATCACTGGTGCAGGTTATGGTCTAAAAAAGATAAATACACGCTGTATTTGTAATAAACTGTAATTTTACCTTTAACTGTATCATCAAACTATAATTTTAAGTATTATCAGATACAAATTACGTGTAATATTTCAACGTTATGTATTCGACAAAACAAGAAAAAGGCAAGGTAAACTTTCCAGTATTGAACGATTAATGAAGGGTTAAACAGGAATTGAATACTAGCTTATGAAAAGTTCAGACTAAAATCATGTACTTTTGCTTACAAATACATATGAAAACGATAACGACCTGCAATGCTCTTCGGAATATTAGATCCTCCGATAAGTTTGTGCCACAACATGTTTATACATTTTACAACATTTTTTAAACATCGAATGATAAAGATCTCAATGCATCTTAATTTAGTTACTAAAGTTCAGTTTAAGAAAGATATTCGAGGTAGCAGGGTGATTATAATTACAAAACTAATTATAAAATCATAAGCATAGTCACGTAATTACTTCAATAAAAACTCGATCTTTTGGAATTTGTTTAAAATTCACTTATGTAGCCGAAAAATTAAAAAACCTTTCAAATACATAACCAACTGACTAAAGTATCTCTAATTTTTGTCAGTACTTTTTCTGCAACACATCAAAGGGATCAGATATTAAATGTACATCACGTTTCGGTCTCTAAGTATTTTAATAATAGTTATGATATAAAGTTAAAAGTTACAGAAAATATTTAATTTGAGAAATACACATATATCGATGGATATATCACAAATTCGATAGAATTTAGCATGATAGATGTTTATTCGGTTATACATTTTTGGTATAACATTTGGCATGATTTGATCGGACGAACTAATATAATGTAAACAGACACTATTATTACCTTTTTATGTAATTTGTATGCTGATTGCTAAAATATTATAAAAATAATATGCCAAGATATTATATTGAAGACTACTGAAAATAAGATTAGAATACTTGAAGATGAAATAAAGGGTGTAGCCGGATAAGATGGTCAAAAGTGCCCCTAAACCAAATTAAGTTTGTGATACATCAGTCGATAGAGGGCCCAGAAGAAACACTCTTTGCAAATTTTCAGCTCCCTATCCCCATTTTTAGGGTAGTTATAGGGTATATTGTGATTTACAGTTTTTGATTCATTTCTCTTATTCTCTTCAACAGGAAATTCTGAAAAAATGGGAATATGTTAGCTACCGGAATACATAACTGTGAATTTTTTCAGAATTTTAAGTTACAAAACTAAATTTTAAAAAATAAAGAAAGTTTTGAAATGCTTATTTCCTATAGAAGTCTTAAAATGACTAAGTTTATATTTTTACCGTTTTAGCACCTCTTTATGATTCTTAACATATAATTTTTTCAGATTTTTCCTAGGGGGGGGGGGGGGGGCACGCAGCCAAAAAAATAGAAAACTGAGATTTTCTAATATTACTGACAGTGTCAGTTTTTTGACTATCTTAATATTTATCATAGTTTCATCAGCTCATTATGATTGTTAAATGAAAATTTTTTCAAATTTTTTTGAAAGGTGCATCATGTTGAAAAAAATTGCGGAAGTTTATTCCTTACTTCTCTCATGCACGTATAAGTACCACGTTCGTATGACTAATAAAGTTAATTTCATACGGATATTATATCAAATTCTAAATATTGTGGATGTACATTACTTTCTAGGGAGGAGTTATTACCCCAATTTGTGTTTAACAAGGAAAATGGGAGACCTGATTTTCACCGATATTAATAGTATTTAGCAGGTTTCATACGTACAATAATCGTAACCAGAATTATAGCCACCGATGGTCAATAACTTTTATTATTTTTTCTATGTGTATTTTTTTTTAATTACTATTAGTAGTTAAAAAAAATAAATTAAGGAAAAAAATAAAAATAGTCAAAATCATTAAATCTTTCTAATCGGGCGTTAAAAAGTAATATATTATAATATGATTAATGTTACGTGTGGGTAATATTTGAAAATATTATTTCGTTCACTGGAATTTCTTCCAGCTCTCGTCTAGAAAGGAAAATGAAAAGACGCACTGTTTAGAGTTATCTCCCCCGATACGAGGGAGCTTGTCCCCCAGATTGCTGGAAGCAAAACTGACTCAACGTCTAACCCCTTCATACATTTCCTTATATGGAAATCTTCAAGAATTCCTCGCTCGATTTCGGTGTATATAAACCCCCGAAATCTAAGCCTCGTGGGCAGTACCAAGCAAGAAGTCAGGACGTTACTCTGCTTCGCGTACGTTTGAGAATCGTCTGTTCCAGCAAGATCGGGCGCAAGTTCCCTTTCGGACCAACATTAAACCATATAGGATCCGCGAGTCGGTATAAATCCTATTACGGCAACTTCTACAATCGTTTCTCGAATCAAACCCCCGCATTGCCAGTGCGTCAAAACCGAGCATCAAATAGGTAATATATTTTAACTTCTCAACACTCTACATTCGCGACACTGACAATTGTATAACACTATTCAGTAATATATTGTTCATTGCCCGTGATAACTTAAGAGTCGTTAATTAAACCCAACCTTCGATATCATAATCCAAATTGAAGTAACGATCCCACACGATACAGCTTTACCGCTCGAGCTGTATCGATATATTAAATAATTACTAGTTACGAGGCCTTTACTAACAATCCTTGCGACTCCCTGATTTCGCATCAGGTTCGTTCGCAACAATCTATATCCAAATTAAAGCTCATTCCAACCTTAGTGGCTCCCCGATTTCGCATCGGGTTCGTCCACGCAACTCGCCCATCCTAGCGGCTCCCTGATTTCGCATCAGGTTCGTCCGCATCCTAGCAGCTCCCCGATTTCGCATCGGGTTCGTCTGTGAAATTACCAACCTCCCAGCAGCTCCCCGATTTCGCATCGGGTTCGTCTGCGACGTTGTACCAATCTTCTAGCAGCTCCCCGATTTCGCATCGGGTTCGTCTGTGAAATTACCAACCTCCCAGCAGCTCCCCGATTTCGCATCGGGTTCGTCTGCGACGTTGTACCAATCTTCTAGCAGCTCCCCGATTTCGCATCGGGTTCGTCTGCGCCTTCACCCTCCTAGTGGCTCCCCGATTTCGCATCGGGTTCGTCCACGACGTTTCAACCTCCTGCGGCTCCCCGATTTCGCATCGGGTTCGTCCGCGCTCAAACCACACTCCTAGAGGCTCCCCGATTTCGCATCGGATTCGTCCTCGTCGTCAATAATCCTAGCGACTCCCTGGCTTCGCGTCAGGTTCGTTCGCGCACCAAGCTAACAAATTCATACCGTATTCCTAAACAAAACTCCGCCGGCCACTCGCGCTGCTCGCGGCCCGGGCTTGTAACATTAATAAAAAAAAAGTGAAAATACAATTTTACGTATTAGTGAATTGAAACCCCGGACAAGATCATTATTAACCACTTACACTTATTAACATTCTACGCTATAAGCATACTGTTATGAAATGATCTATTACACAAATATACTGCATAATGATTTTTCCAAAAATCACACATTTTTTCATAACTAACTGGTCATTTATGCCTATAACTCCAGTTACGATTACTGTATTCTATGTGAATCTATAAACCTTCTAAATGTCATTAGAATCAGTGAAGTTCAGGTCTCACATTTTCCTTGTTAAACACAAATCGAGGTAATAACTCCTCCCTAGGAAGTAATGTACATCCACAATATTTAGAATTTGATATAATATCCATGTAAGAAATTAACTTTATCAGTCATACAAACGTGGTACTTATACGAGCATGAGAGAAGTAAAGAATAAACATTCGCAATTTTTTTCAATATGATGCACCTTTCAAAAAAATTTGAAAAAATTTTCATTTAACAATCATAATGAGCTGATGAAACTATGATAAATATTAAGATAGTCAAAAAATTGACACCGTCAGTAATATTAGAAAATATCAGTTTTTTATTTTTTTGACTGCGTGTCCCCCCCCCCCCCCCCCCCCCCCCCCCTCCCTAGGAAAAAGCTGAAAAATTATATGTTAAGAATCATAAAGAAGTGCTAAAACGGTAAAAATATAAACTTAGTCATTTTAGGACTTTTATAGAAAACCAGCATTTTAAAACTTTTTTTATTTTTTAACATTTGGTTTTGTAACATAAAATTCTGAAAACATTCACAAATATGTATTCCGATAGCTAACATATTTTCATTTTTTTCAGAATTTTCTGTTGAAGAGAATAAGAGAAATGAATCAAAAACTGTAAATCACAATACATCCTATAACTACCCTAAAAATGGGATAGGGAGCTAAAAATTTGCGAAGAGTGTTTCTTCTGGGCCCTCTATCGATTGATGTATCACAAACTTAATTTGATTTAGAGGCACTTTTGACCATCTTATCCGGCTACACCCTTTGATAATTTTCTGTAATATAGGTGTTTTGTAACAAATCTCTGTTGGCAAACACTTTAATAATTGCCAAACGACCGTGCAATTTTTTGAATTAGTTATAGAAATAGGTATGACATATGGTTTCGTGTTTTACGTTTTATCTACGTTTTACTCTATTATGGTTTCGTACAAGGTCCTCCTGTAAGATTGTAATCTAGTAATAATAACATGTCCCAATAATACTAAAATAGTATTCTTAATACTAGTTATATTGACACTCACTTATTGTTAGTATGGTAAGATGTTCATATAATTTGTATCAGTGCATCATTTATTTTCTTTTATGGGGGTACACTCATTCATCTATACAAAAGATTCAAATTTTGTTTGATTGTTGGACAGTTGGAAGTACTAAAAGTTTATTTATGAAAAGTTATTTTCAAATTCGAAGATATGAAGAAGGTATGTATAACTATTTCAATGAAATGATACACGCAGGGTAAATCTCATAACATAACGACTTCAAAGAACTCATAAATTATTCCTTGTACGAAACATGGTTTCACGTAAAAGTTGCATAGCTTCTGAGGAAACATACAGTACTATAATCGATTATATATTCTTTAGTTCTTTAAATGGAATTACTAATATTTCCTCCTGAATTCGCATAAAGTTTCAAATTCTATGTAAAAAAAAGGAATTATATTAAATGAAGTCCCAAATTAATAATTACTGAGATACTCGTAAAATAAATTTTATTTTAAGCGATGTTCGAATTGTTATTCGTTCGATCTTGGGATATTTGCGTTATTGTATAACAAAGCTGCAATTTTCTTTGAGCGTTGTACTTATTGTTAGTTACAAAAAAGTAAAATGTAATGGCTAATTTCGATCAGGAAATTTAACTTCGTATAACTTAGCTATCGCAACACTTCCATTGCACGCACCATATACGGTTATCATATCATACTTCTCGCTGTTACTGTAAGTCTTTCCTCATGTACGACTTCTACGTTTAGCAAGCGTAAACAATGTTGTCTTAAAAGATGTGCTAACAGTCACGATGACTGATAATATTTTGTAATGAAAATAATAATTACTGGCATATTGTCTAATGAATTATATAAATTTTGGACCCTGTTTGGTATCATACTTTTTTATGTAGAATTACGTACTCTGTACGAATTCGGAAAGAAATGTTAGTCATTTTATTTAAATAACTGAGAGTTACCTTCGTATCACAATAACAATGCAAAAAACATAAAACCGATCACAGTACTGTATGTTTCCATAGAAACAATGTAACTTTTATTTGAAACATTTTATCGTAGAACAAATAATTTCCGAGTTATTTGAAGTCGCCATGATATAAGACTCATTCAGTATATACATATCAATGCACATAAAATTATAAATAACGTTTTTCGAGACAACACTCTTTATGTTGGTGAAAACGATGTTTTCGAAGCTAATTAAAATACTGACCTGAAAAACAACTTGTAACATAAACATATATCAGCAGATTCGGAATTAAAATCAACTGAAAATATGAAACACTTCCATAATTATTTACTTTACGGGAGACCTCATCGACTTTGACGACCTTGAATTATGTTGTTAAGGTCAACATTTTAAACAACTTTTTTATATACATCTTACCACCACTCGGCCTTGGTTTTCAAGATATTTGCAAAAAAAAAATGGAGGACATATTTACTTTAAGAGAGACAGCTTCGATCGTTTTCATTTTCACATATGTTATTGTAAATCATGCATCATATGCTCTTCTTCGTAAATTGTGGAGAAATTTTTTTTCAATAATGACCGAATTTACAAATATTCAGTCGTACTTGCTTCGGGCTGAAAGCGGCCTTTGGCTCGGCCAAGGGAGAAAAACTATGCAAACCTAACTAAGAACTCGGGATATTGAATAGCACAAATAATTTGTGTAATTATTTACATTAGGAACATTGATTAGGTTAACTAATTAATTTTAGTGATCAGGTGCTGTTTGTCTATTCTTTATTTCATGCAATAATACATTTACAAGTGATAAACTGAAGCGATTCCGGAAGAAATAGTAATTACTGCCTGTGTACACTCACTCGAAATATAATTCTGCATGTAAACAATGATAAAACTGTGTAGCGTGACCTATAGGACACCACAAACTAATAACATTCATGATGTAAGCAGGAAGTATATAAATATATGTATATTAAGTCTCACATATATTTTCGCGAACATCTCGGAAACTGTTGAGCGAGGATTACATGTATAGGAAAAAGATGTTTGTGATAACGTCCTTAACCACATGTTTTAAGGTCATCAAAATTAGTGAGGTTCCCTTAATATATAATTACCCAGTCTTCTCTTAGTTGATAAAAAATGTTTATATATTTCTTCAAATTTCAATATCCCATCTTTAAGTAGTTGTGTTGAAATTGTCATCGCACAATGTTGATTTCAGTACTAGGCTTCGTCATATTTTTATTGCACAAAAATTTATTTGAAATTTTTTGTGTACATTAAATGAAGTGGACATTAAAGATTTTTTTTCCTAAATTATACATCGACATTTTTTACGAGCCGAATATAGCTACATTTTCAAAAGAAGAAATCTTAAGATGTAGTAAATATAATAAATGTATTGTTCAATGTTATATTAAATCTTTAAATTGTTCAGCATTACACTTGCAAAAATATTCCAAGAAAACCTTCCCTTTTTCCGTTCGCCTTCATATTTTGTGGTAGTGGCGAGAAATATATTTGGTATAGATATGATCATCAATATATGTAAAAATCCAGCCATTGATATTTTCAAATACATCAATATCATTGTTATAAGGAGAATTATAAACAAGTTGGAAGTGGAATGGTCCATTTGTAATACAATACCACTTTAGCGTTCGTACGAATAACACTAATACTGGTAATGTTAATACTAATGATACGCAAAGGCGTAAGAGGTTGGGTCAAGTAAGTCGCTTACCACTCCCGAGTTCGTCACTCAATAAATTTGAAACAAAAATGTTGAAAAGATTCGTTAAGGATCCTAGAAGATTGATTTTGATCTAAATTTCTTTGACTTTTTTTTTAAATACGATATAAAAAGTGATATGAATAGTGTTTAAGTATTGTAAAAGATTTACTTAGATATCTTATACTATGTAAAGAAATAAATAATTAACATAGAATTAAGATATATTTTAGTGTAACAGTTTTGCCCCCGCCCTAACCGGAACTTTAACTACACTCTTGGTATTATGGATAGTGTTAATAATTTTGGGTGTGCTTTCTTTTTCTATGAAATAAAAAATTCTGGGAATTAATTTAGAGTACGAGAATTCGATAATGCTCTCGAAATATCTAGAAATTTAATTACCTTCATAGTATTCCCGGAATACTGTAATTAGACCACGGATACTTAAATGAATTCATATCTTTATGAATGCAATCAAAGCAATGGAACCTCATTAGAGATATAATTAAATATCTCCTCTGGATGTTGTGTATTTTTTACTTATGCTTTACTTCCAATATTTTGTATAATTTTGTATATCGTGTACTTTTTTACATTTCCACGTGTTTAAGTTTCCCATAGATGCATAAATACCTGCGAGCTATATGTAAGAAAGGAAGTTTTAATGCAATGTAAATTTTTTTAAATCTGAAAATTGCATGCAATAAGAAAATAGGAATTACGTCTTCAATTAAACAATAAGGCTGTATTTTGTAATGTATAATTTTAAATTTCAAATAAAAAAACTTCAATGGAATCTAACTATGTAAATTACGCAAAGAATAATAAATTTTTTATTTTATGTATTGTCATAGTTATTTCGAAAATATTTCGATAGCTGTCACATAAGTTGTTCAAAGACTTTCTACCCTATCGTTTATGCATCATATCAAACAACCATTTTGATGCTAATATCTTCAAGATATGAATCCCGTTATTTAAATGAAACATATAACCTGTCAAAGATATTCTCATCGCTAAATATCATCTGAGTAACAGCTATCCAAAAATCGTTTGATTGAAATATTTTATAAATGTTTGTCGTCTCAAAGGATCGTTTGAAGTTATAGATTATTCGAGATAATGCAGTTGAAAGAAAAAAAGAAAACAAGACGAGGAAGGAAAACGATCGCATACAAGGTATAAACTTGGCAATTACGTAAATCCCGAAATTTATTCCCTTTTCATTTTCGAACAGCGGAAAACGGGAAGGATTTGAAAGAAAGAAGACCTTTTCCGTACACTGATCCATTGAATTTGCAGACGAATATACACACATAGACGCACGTAATGTCTACATATGTGTGCGAGCTCGTTTCGTATAAATGCGCAAACTTAAGCGTAAATGCACGAGCATATGCTGGCGTGCACATACTCGATCGTGTTTCGCTTGGACCATTCGGAAGAAGAAGAAAGGTTGGAGGAAGGGAAGGAAAGAGGAGGAGGATGGGAATCGTACATGAAAATTACATACTCGCTGGGACCTGCACTTAAAAGGCCTCGAATGTATAACCGTGGGCAACTAAAAGCTTCGTATACGTCAATGCCAGATTCGTGATATTTCGTAACCCATACACGGTCAAGCAGGATCAAAACCGTTTCTTTTAATTGCGAACGACAGATGAAAATTATTGAACTTTGATGGTATTGGAACGGATTAATCGAAGAGTTATTCCGCAGCTCGATAAAATATCAATGTAAAATACAACATCATCTATGAAAAATAACGCTAAAAGTGTCCCATATATGACATTTATGGATTCTGTGTATTAAAAAGTGTATTGTTTATTATTCTGATTTTTCAAACGTTACACTAGTTCATCAGCATAATAGAGAAAATAATAATATGGAATACCCATTTTATTTTATGATATAACAAGATTCACAATAGCTATACGTGAAAAACCAAGATCAATAACTTTAGAAAAGTTGACGTAAAATGTGTTACATAATACGAAAGTTTATGGACTTTGTAGAACATTTGAATTTCTCATTTATTATTATTTTCTTTTTTCTTTTAAGCAAATCAACCTCTGATAATGTCAAATTCGTATATGTAGTAATAAGAGACAGAATTCTTTGTTGTTAGGAAAAAGTAAGTTATGAAGTTTAACTTTTTCGGTTGGTTTTCGCTCTCTGAATTCGTACAATTATTAACCTACAGTTAACATAACAAACAGTGATTCCACATTTGATTCTCAAAATTTTAAAAAAAGTTGAAAATCGCAAAATATGCATATTAATCGTTTAATTTTGGTCGATGTTACTAACTTTCAATAATTTTATTATTAGTATCATATTTAATTAGGACATCTGAGCCATGTACCTAGATGTGTAAAATTTCTTTTTCCTTTTCAAGTGTCTTACACTACACCTAGTACACCATTTTAGTTTTTGTCATTATATCAGTTTTACATTAAAAACGTAATCTATATTAAATTATCAATGAGCATTTGAAACTACAATCATACAATAAATTACTTTTTCAATTTAACTGAAAATTGCAAAATAACTCGATGTAAATCACCCTTGAACAAAAGTATACAAAAACTTTTCACTACAACACTAAAAATAATCATCAGAACTCTAACAAAACTGTTCGGTGCTATTGATCGCAACATTTTTACCGTATAGCGTATTCAGATAAAACTCATTGTGTCTCATATTTTTGCCTAATCCCGATATTCCTACTACCTCCTTTATTATTTAATTATATCGTACACTTGAGGCCTTCTTAATAAACTGGAAGATCAAAGGTAGCAACCAACAAAAGGAGAACTGAAACTTATAATCGGGGAAAATCCCAAAGAGAAAATTCAGAAATTGTAAACAGAAGTTTTTCTAAATTACTTACAAGATAATATATTATAGAAAGTGTATAACACAAATTATCACCATTACGACGATTACAACACCATATTACAACTAAAACCCTAATAAAGTCCATGTACAGCAGGGTAAAAACTGTAAAAAGTAATAAAGGGAAACCTAACAAAAATTTTCACGTTTCTATTTTGTTACAAATCAAGGTTTTCCTACGTAAGAACAGACGGATAGCTCCTAGTGTAATGCTTCTTATTCTATACATGTCTTCGTAATATTGTCTTTCATACTTACTCCAAAAAACATTAGAATATCTCTATAATAAGTACAAATATATTTTATAGAGGCAAATGAATAAGTGAGAGCAGTTAATGATTTTTAATGTGAATGACTGTACTTGTCTTTGAAACATTAATCTATGGTTGATTGAGGTGGAAAGTGTGTATAAACTAAACAGTAGTAAAATAGAATGGATCTTACCTTAGCCGTGACGAATCTCTTCGAGAACGGTTCTGCCATAATAGGTAGACATCACTTCCCATCTGATTGCCACTGTTTCCGGTACGTTACACAAAAACGCTGGTCACGTTAATCACAAAGAGAATGCACGTCCAACAGCTTTTTCTTTACGCATTGCACAATACTGTATCACTTCATCGACGTTCTTACACTTTTTCCAGTGACGCTTAAAATAACTTGTATCGTTTCACTCTACATCTTCATTCCACATAGCACTTTGAATATTAATCTTCTTCAGTAATGCATTTTTTATGTGTATATACCACTTGATCAAAGAACACAAAATTCTCTTCTTTAAAAGTATTGTATTACTGATTCCTTTCTTTTTTTAGAAATCAATTAACTACACTTGCCACTGATTTTCGTAAATTTGAATGGTAATGAGTGTTGCATAACTGTCTCTGAATGTTACCGAATAAATTACTATTGCAGCTCTAAAATAGCTATAAATTTGAGAAACGTTTGTTTTACATCAGCTTCGTTAAAATTAATGTCCGTCTGCTGACAGGTTATATAGTCGAAGGGGAATATTTCATTTAGATTTATGAAGGGTAGCAGGAGATTTCTCTTTCATTTTCACACAATCGACACTTTAGTCTAATGCAGTGTCGTATTTTCAGACCACAGTGGATATTTCTAAAAATTCAAGTTTTTCGGCAATGGCGTATAATAACATAAATACGTACTAATATAAATATTTTTATATATATGAATTCCAAAAGGTAATGCAATACTTGATATTAATATTTATATAAGTATGAATATATTGGGATATACGGTAATGTAAATATCAAGAAAAAACTAAATATCAATATGAATTATTAAAAGTTTGTGATATTTTTATAGATAACAGAAATTGAAAGAATTTAAAATATACTAAATATTTTTATTAAAAATTAATAAAACAGTTAAAATAAATAAATTACAATTAAAATAATAGAATTAGAGAAACTATAATTATGTTTATAAACTTTAACAGTAAACAGTTTATATTAACTTTCAAATAATTAATTCTTTTTTTAAAAAAACTATAATTCATTCTTACCATTGCTGCCATTACTATGATGATTGAAAATGAACGTAATTTTATATATTGAAAAATTAAGTGCGAATATAATGATACACTATAATGATTGGATCACGCATTTACCCTAAGGCGACATAGAGACTGCTCACATATTCTCAGGTATTAGCAGGATAGACAGTCAATGATGAACTGAATTTGACAACAAGTTTATGTAAACATATGAAGAATCGAGATAATTATAATTAGTGTATTCAAAAACAGAAACAGAAATAGTTATAATCATCAATTTATGAACATCTGATTTATAATATTTATATAACACACGAGCACGACAATTATAACATTATTTAAATAATTCGATAGACGCTAATATTCTGAAAATTTTATGTTTACTAATGATAGGTATCCGATGCTTCTTTAGATGTTCAATATTAACCAATTAGGCATCAATTGTATATTTGTTTATAATATTCAAACTTAATTTAAATAGCAATACATTAATTTTAACTACACATGAGTCGTAATAATTATGATTTTACTTCAATAATTTCATAAGCTATGATATTTTTAATTTTTATTACATATATTTATGTATACAATATATATCTTTAAACATTTTGTGTTATCTAAAAATTATATTAATACTATTACTATTATGTAAATATGCATGTGATAAAGTTGTATGAGATAACTGAAGAGATTATTAAACTTTCTGCTAGACTCAACTGTCACCGTTGGAATTTTTCTAAGCTCTCGAAACTTTCGCTTGGAAGGGAACGGTTCCAAGCGGAGAATGTCTTCGAACCGGTCAAATTATTCAATTCTCAAGGTCATTTGTTCATCGTCATGTCTATCCAAAGTCAGAAGTAACTCATTTGTTGCATTTCTAGGTCAGCGTGACACGTGTCATTAAAATATCATTCCGATAAATGAGATTGCTTTTATCAAAGAAATATAATCAATTCTAATTACTAAATTTGATATCGAGAAGTGAATATGTTAAATGTTTACACGATGTGTGTGCAATTTTTATTGTAATAATATGAATAATAAATATAATATTCTATTCACTTGATATCGTTTCATTAATATTATAATATCCATTTAATTATCACTTTTAGTGTTTCCATCATAATATTACTGCTTTAACAATATTGTTTGGACGTCACGAATCGAACCTTTAACATTATAGATGCACCTATCGATCATACGATCAATTAGCGAATGTCAGCAGGAATCGTTAGAGCCTCACTTACCGGTTCAGGTGAACAGGTTTATGTTTTATGTAACTTTATAAACTCGTTAACGAGGACTGGAATAAGTGAAATTCAAATATATCTACGGCATTTATGCAAATTCAACTCCGGAATTCTCTCACGCTAATATATCCGAGGTGGTAAGATGTGACTGATTAACTAAAAAAACTGCAGAAACATTTCTCTACAGCACTGTACCAACATAGGCCCTTAAAATCGTGCACTAATTCAATTAAATAATCAAATAATCGGCAAAACTCTCGACGCATGATTATCATAATAAATGTAAAGCAACGTAAAAGACGACTTAATTATACCCGTGAGATTTATACAACAAAAGCATACTCCGAGAGTCTAAAAATCCTGTAGATACAAAATCGGTAACAAGAAACACATCCGAATGACAATTTCCATCAACTCGACACCAACAGGAACGTAAGTAGCCTCGCGTCATATAACCACTAGCTGAATTACTCACAAAACATTGTCGAGGGTCACCAACAAACGAGCGTAACAGAAAAACTTGTAACACAAGGATTGAACGGAATGAATCCACTATTGATGCTAGTTCGGTGGTCCAGGTGAAGACTTTGCACATTGGCACGAGCCAAACTCCATGGAGAACTGCGATCGGCGAACTCTGGCGGTGTTCAGGTTATCAGGAATATAGATCCGACAGACGAAAGGTCGAGATCGGTTAGACGTAACCCGCTAAATCACGTGGTAGGACGAAGGAGGAGGTCCGTAAAGGAGCCGAACGTGGGTAAGCCTCAGTGGAGGCGCGCGACGAACGACTGGGCCCGTAGGACCGTAAGAGGTCCCATTACTGCGGGGTCTGATGATACGGAGGACGGTAATCGCTAATGGCCAATGGCACGGATAAGAGGAAAGCACTGGAGAGAGGTTAGGAAGAAGCTCGCGAGGTGGAGAAAGACAGACTGACGGAACGGAGGAAGCTATGGAGCAAGAAACAGTGAGAGGAGTGTGTGTCTTGGAGAGAGAATGGAAGTGAGGAGAGAAGATGGGGTCTGCAGAAGAGGTGGAGGTGAGTTCGGCAAAGGCCGGTCGGGCACCTGGGCGACACTACCTCCTCACCTCTTCCAACTGCTCTCTCACATGCTGCCTCGATGCCCTTAGTTCCTTTTCGTTTAGTGCGTTGCTTCATGCTCGGATCGAGTGCTTCCTCAATTGTGGAGCAGTGTACCTTCTTCTCTGACCAATGGGATTTATTCTTGGCAATATTTGGCTGCCCAGGGGGCTTTTGAATAAAAAGTGAGTTTTTGAAAGTTTGCATTATTAGTAAACGGTGTTGGAAGTTTCTGGATTTAAATTAAACGGGTTAGTGCTGTAGTGAGCTATTCAACAAATAAATAATTTGACATAATACAATGAAATGTAATATAGTATAATCTGGTAGTGCATTTATTCACTCTTTTTAAGTTTCGTCGGATAGCTATAATACTTTATAGAATAACTTCAATATTGTTAAAGATTGTTTGCACTTAGATAATTTTTATACTTTCACTGCTGTAATTGCGTTGCACTTTTTTAAACTAAAATACCAATTATTTCCCCTTAATACTATATGAACAGATTTTCAAGAATCTAAATTACAAGAAAATATAGTAAAAAAATTATTCCTTTTCGCAATTGTTATACTAAACTTTAACTTTAACTTTCGTTACGTAAAATTCGAAGCAATAGTTAGTTGGAGTATTAGACATATAGTCACTGTTCATTAGAAGTAAGTAAGAATTAACGGAACCAAAGCTAGAACGTTGATAGGCTAGTTTAGAAAACATAAAGGGAGACCGAGTGAAGTAAATTTGACGAAGGCTTAGCTGGCACCTGGGTCACGCTATTTTCCCATATGCTTCAGCTGTCCGCAGATGCTGTTTCATACTCATTGTTAAATGTACTTCGTATGCAACTTTACACTGGGTTCTGAGTTCAAGTTTATTATGAAGTTATTAAGATGAATGAATGATTGTACATCGCATGACGTATGAATCTCTCCACGAAAAAATAAGATAATGAAGATAAATCTGTACCTCAGAGCTAAACTGACTCAAGTCCCGTATTTTGATTGTACAGCAGAACGAAATCAAAAACTAATACTATATAAAATAGTATTATAGTTATGGTTAGTACCGTTCAAACAATTAAATCTTCTTTATTTATTATTGTAATGTGAATAAAATTTTGCGTCTTTGCTAAGGTAAGGAAAAAGCAATACGATGGTAGCTGTAATTCAATTTTAAAAATAAATGGGGTTGCGATAGTCTGGCTTTAAGGTATAGAAATGTAAGTTTATCAGACACAGCTATTATAATCTAACATTACAAGACGCAGTGTTAATTATTGTTAACTTTATTATTATGTACGGTACCTCACTTAAAACATGCACTTAATTATTGTACGAAACAATATTGCATATTTAACTTACGTACTTTCTAGGGTTTGAAAACAGTTATGATACACATTTCAATTTTTAAAACAGTTATGAGAGCCGATATAAAACAGAGAAATAGCAGTTATAAAATCGAAATCAACATATAGGTTACAATTGTTATATTTATAATAGTTAGAACAATATTTTGGCTCTCATAACTGTTTCACTTAGAACCGATTAAATGACATATTGAAACCGCGTAAACCACTGTTGGTACCAAAGATAAAATACGCTACATCATTGTTTTTAGATTATTTTTCAATAGTTTCCAAGGTCATCAATATTTACATAATGTAGTAGACAATTATGTGATCTACTCTGAGTGGGGCATTCTTTATACTACTACAATTTTACATTTATGTTAATCAAAACTGTACTTAATAGTAACAAAAACTAATAATGTGTTATTAATAGCAATAAAATCATAATATAGTAATAATATCAATATACTAAAATAAAGGATAATGTAAAAGTGTAAAAAATTAATTTATAAGTGTTCTATTGGATATGCAAATTAATTCGATGCGTTTTCTAACTGAATTTTATGTATTGATCACGTAACATCTGCAAAATTATTAAAATATTTTTGAGGATACGATATATATTTTTCATAAAACGGAAAACAGTTGAATTTAAAATAGATTTTAAAAATGTATAAATTAATTCACAAAAATATATAAATTATAAATATTTTGGAAGTACACGAGTCAGTCAACAATTATCGGGAATAAGGCCATAACTTTACTGAGATTACATTGCGAGTTGTGACTGTATTATCAGATATTACTCACTCTCCTGTCACTTCTTTTGGAGACATTCAGATTGTCGCTTCATTACCATATGCACTAAGGAAAAACGAACAAGCTGTGATTTGATGTTTCTAATTTGAAGAGGAGAGAGGAACTGAAATTTATCAAAGACTTGTAGCACAGTGTGGAAAAAGTATATCACTACAAAGCAATATCTACAAATGGATCAACAAATTCAAAACGAAATTTTTTACCGGTGAGTAATTGAAAGAATGAGATAGATACCTGGTTTATCTCTTAATCAAAAACATTTTGTTCACATAGTGTGGCAAAGCTCGTGATTTGACGGGTTAAGTGTGTTAAAAGTTAAGGAGACCAGGTTGAAAAATAATATAGAAATATATACCTATCAGTAGTTTAATGAATTTTCCAAATACTTTCCGGATAAGTATTGATTTATTTTCGTACACATACATGAAATGTAACAGTATTATTATAATGTAGTTACTAACATTCACATGTTAGTATAGTATATAACTTTTTGATAAAATATCATATAAGTCAACCGGTAATTTAAAATTTTTTTATACAAATATCATATTTTACATGTATGTAACAATTTCTGAGTAGTTGTTTTATTTATTAATTTTTGCCACAATTGTCTATATGTTTAAGATACTTTTAAATATGTTAAAACTATTAAGCTACTCAATCTGGAGTAATAAGATAATTTGGTAAAGATAATGAAATTTGAAATTTCGAGGAAGGTTACAATGTCAAAATCCATGAAACCGAATGGAAGATAGAAATCGAAATTAGATTGCATTGATCCGCCATTATAGCTAATAAAATTTGTTATCAGTTTAATATCTGATTAACGTCAAGTTAATTAAGGCACCTTAAAATCTATGTGCTTCCAAGTTCATAAAACCTTGATTCGGCCTAAGTTTCAAGCTACAGAGACGTATTTTAATTTTCACTAAATATACAAAATTTTACGATATTTTTGAGTTGAAATAAGATACTATAACGAAATTACAAAATAAGTTTTCCGTTTTCTTGCGATTTCACTTTATATAATACAAAATTATTACACAGGTTTCAGTTAATAAAGAATATGATTTGAAATAAATCTTCATTTATTTACTTGTAGGTAACTTTATAAACCATCGAATTCATCCTGTAGTCTGTTAAAAATGTATTATTAAAAAAAATACGTAGTGCCATTTAAAAAAATCAAGATCACTTTAATGTCCATACATAAAACAAATTTCATATCACACATTTCTGACAAAGTCGATGAATAATTTGCCAATGCTGTATATTTTATAGCTTTTATTATTTCACTTATATATTGTTAAATAATGATTAATGTAATATAGAAACTATGTAAGAGAAATTTCGAAAGGTCAAATTCTTATGCTAATAGAAAGAAAAACAATACATATCTATATACAAAATAATAATATTAATTATTGCTTATTATGAATATTATTACATGTCATTGTATATTTACATTTAGGTATTATGATATTAGGTGTATTAATATTAAGAATAACACTGACAATGTAAATATTAGTATTTATTTTCGTATCCTTCGGCAAAATTTTATTTACAGGTACAAAATTGATTACGAATAAACTGTATCACAATATTTTATTCACAATCCATTAAATAATCCTATTTTTCTTTCATTCTTTGGAGTGTTTTCGAAATCCTGTTTCAAATGCGAAAATTCTATGCACGAAGAATCATCTTTCCATCTGTAACACAATTTCGAATTGTATGTCAAATATTAGAATACCCATTTAAAAGTCAAATAAAAATGAAAAAGTAACAATCATTCAACCGTTTTTGAAATGTTGATATAACGTTTCGCTGCTCTTTGCTCTTCATCTCATCATCATGGGTCAAGCTTGTTCAGTTTGCGTCGACCATTAAACATAACGAGCCGAGAAGCACCACGCACGATTATCTCCGTAAGCGAGCATGCTAATGTGTCGATGATAACCACCGTGCATTCTCGTGTCCTTCATCGCTTACAACGTTGTACGCGTATATCGCGACCAGCTTCGCAACGTGCACGTTCGCGAACTTCGGTTAGTAAACAGTGTTCAAAGTCCTTCGGCAATCCTTCTTCCATTTTTCTTATTTTTGCTTTACGTTCATTATAATTGAAGCGGCATATATAAAAAGCGGTTTAAAGTGACATTTATCCGAATATAACTTCACTGCACAAATTAATGTACTTGAAATGCATCTACTAAAATTCATGCTATAATATACGAGATTTTTCAACTAGAACAGCCCACAATTGAAGACCTTGGCAGCAAGAGGGGGGCAACTTCACTTTTGACAGTTCTTTAGTTATTACGGGTAATATTTATAAAGAAAAGTTTTACATCGTTTAGTGCAAGTTGAAGCAAATCTGATAGAAAAGATGCGATTCATTGCAAATGTTGGGCCTGCTATTTACTCTTTTGTGTAAAATGAATGGAAAATAATGGTGTTTTTTGTTGTAGACAGAACATGTCAATATATTTCTTCTACATTTGATTAGTAAAACAGCAATGCATTAATAAACTGTGTTTTTTTATTATGCATTGATTACATAAGGCAGTTGTTTTGAACACTTTGACGCGGGTTAGTGGCAGTTCCAGATTTGAAAAATTCACCAAATATTGAAATAAGGACTTATCAACTCAATAACTGTTGCTTATTGTGTGAATATATATATATATATATATATATATATATATATATCTTTTCGATTAGTTTTCTATCTTTAATATTAAGTCGAAGCCATAATTTTATAAACAGTTTTTTAGTTTACTTGTAACTGTCAAAAGTGGAGGTGCATCCCTCTTGCTGCAAGGTCCTCATCTGTCGCCTGTGCTATGTACTTACAGATAACCTTTATAAAAAGATATTATAAAAATTTCCGAGTGTATAATTTAAAAGACCAATCATGTTATTCAATTAAAAAACAAAATGAATCCTCTTCGTTTTCTGACTTTATCCTATAGGGTGAACGAACGCGTATACACGACATGATATTGTTCCTTCCACCATACCTTGTGCATTAGGAGAAGAAAGCAAACCATCCATGTTGCTATTAATTATATAAAATTATTACGTATATTAGAACACAATTAATTACATTCATTGTACAGTTTTGTCATGGTACTTATATGATTTTGCACAAATCTCCTCTATACGCAAACTTAACAATTTCTTGAAAAATAATCATGAAATATAAATGTTTTTTAACGCATAATTGCCCTTTAATATGTATTATTCAAATTATGTATAAAATACTTTTTTATACCTTCATAACTAAAGAGGATAATTAAATTGCTTATTTTAGATGAGACACTCTATATATGTATATTCTGTTTATTTTTAAATAAAAAATTGCCAAAATATATACATAACTAACAATATATTTTAACCTGATGACCCTTATGAAGACTAAAGGAAAACAGGGAATATTCAATTTTACATTGTAATGCTCAACTTGGAAAGAAATCAAAATAATATAAAATGGCTAATTAAGATATTTCGTTCTCATACTTCATTCCTTCATATTTCTCTGACGCCGAATTAGAGCAGACACTTGATGTTACGAATAATACAGTTAAATGCATTAAATATTGTTGATTTATTGCTTTACGAGTGGACTAAGGTATTAAGAATTGATTTCTTCAGTAAAGCTGTTTTATGGCACTTCTTCTTTTTACCCTCTTATCCTCTACAGACTTTTTAAACATCATATTTACTTATACTGTCTATTACAAGGATGTGTGTTCATGACGCAACTTTGCTTCGACAAATATTTTTACGATTGATGAAAAATTGTCTGAATTACACGTAAACGCTTTTTTTAAAATATCTTTTCAATTCTGCTATCCTTTGATAAATACAAGTAGATTAATAAGCATTTATCCCAAAGATACAGGGACGAACCAATTCCAGATCAAATTATCTTTTCTAAGAATTCGTTACTATATTTTACCGCGATTATCGTGTCAGTAATAAAGCTGAATTGAAATTGCGTGTTAAATCGAGATTACAATTCTACCAATCTGGTGGTAATTAGTACAGCATAATTTGTAGCGCAACTGAAAAGCAAATGATTCAACATGAAAAATAAATAAATGGTAAGTGTAAATTAAACATTGCAACGTTTTAACAGGAAATGCTTTCATACAGAATGACTGATTTGCTTGTAAAACATTGCTGTTTCGATTTAAATAATAAGAGAAGAAAAAGATTATATCATTCCAATTAAAATTGTAGGGTTAATCTATTATACTTACAAAACATCACTTTTATGGTAAGAATAGAATAAAAATATAAATAACACTTCTCTTAATTAAAATTCAAATTCAAATTAATTTAATGTAGAATTTTAATTTAATTTTTGATAAGTTAATTTGATGTTGATGGCGCCGAATGATAAACTGTGGATGTTATTGTAAAAATTAAGATTTTATAAACACAAATAAAGGAATAGAACCTAAATAGAAATGTGTATCACCCTATAAATATAACGTGTACTTTGTATATTTTTGCATATTAATATACATTCTGTACTTTTGTATACATTAAAATTTTGTAGAAATGCATAAGCACTTGTCTAATAATAATACTTCTTTTCCGTTTCTTTATTTTCTGTTTGTATGAAGGTGACTGTTGCGACTAATACGCGATGGAACATCGTTTTATAACTATCTTCGACACGAAAGTATCAATTACTGGGTTACTATTTTTGTAGCACTTATGTGCCTATATTTGTAACCTATAATTTTGTGAAAGGAACTCTGGGAGACTCTGAGGAATTCTGTTGTAAAACTCCTTTCAACATTAGCGCATCTTGATATTCTAAAATAGGCGGCTATTTTATATGTAAAATATACTCTTGTTAAATCACTTACTATATTATTAGGTTGCTAATTACAAATTATTAGATGCTTAGATGAATTATAGATGATTGATTAACCATTAGTTAAATTAGTCCTGATAAACGAATCATTATGAACAGCAAGTAAAATATGAAATTATTAATATTATATATTATATATTAAAAATAAATTATTAATAATTACTAATAATAATAATTTATTCTATAGTAAGTATTTTCCTGTATAGCTGGAGGACCAAGAGAATAAATAATGGTAAGCTTCTTAATTATACAGAAAGCAAAGGACTAATTGGGCTAACTGGTTCTTATGAGCCATTAGATATAATTTGCAACTTGATAGAAACAAGAAAAGAAATAGAATTATTCTATATTTATAATATAAACAAAAACTATAAAATGTAATATATGATATATAATTCGATATAATAAAAATGGAAAGAGAAAAGTTTAAGTTTTACATTAGTTTGGAATTATCCAACTAGTTAGAAAAATGAAATAACATTTAATTGGTACTTGTACTACTACCAATTTTTAATATAATAATTCAATATTAGCAGAATTTATAACTGTTACTTACACTTCACTTTCATAAAGAAGTATTAGCAGTTAAAAAATTATATTGTGGAACTTTTGTTACAGTGAAAATCTCCATTTTCGATAACATTTTATATTTTACTACTATAAAAAATAGTGATGATTGAATAGTTAATCCAGTTTCAAGTGAAAGTACTTGAATGAAACGAATAATCATAATTAAATAAGCCTATACAATTGATCGATAATTATTTTTAGTCAAATATAATATAGAATTTTTATTAGAATTTTTAACATTACGCAAACGTTACTCATTTCATTCTACAATTTTGAATTTTACTTTACCTTATTGTAGCTTTTATTGGTATCAATTTTGTAGGGTTTAATTAATTTTGATCGCTCCCGACATCGTTTTTCGATTTAACGGAATTGTAACCTCAATCCGCTTAAAACTGGATATATGTAACCTTCGCTTCATTTTCACTGCTTCAGTGACTTTCAGAATTACGTAGAACATTACAGTGAAGACATTCTTAAACTTTAGCTCAAATGTTTTTGTTCAGCGCATAGTTTGATCTGGAGTCCTTTTATCACCAAAAAAAATTGATTAGGCAGTCTATATTGCCAAATTCAAATAATTTATTAATGATTTTAAATGATTTATTGATATTCTCAATTAATAACTTCAGAAGTACTGATATAGATTTATTATTATTTATTATTTACATTTAATGTCAGATTTACTTATTTCGATACTAAAGAAGGTTAAAACCAGTAAACAAAATTTAAGATAATATTGTATATGCATTCACAATATAATCAAATGAAATACTATCTACTGCTGATTAGGTATAAAAATTATATTATCCCATTTATGCCAAAACCACGAATGTCATTTCTTCGTCGTTCGAGTAAAAATGTTCAAATAAAGCAAAAATATAAAGCAGACGACTACCTATTTTATAATTAAGTTTAAGTCTAAAGTACAAACTAATATTTATGTAAAATTTTAAAAACATGGAAGAAAATTTGAAAGTAGATACGGAAATTAAAAACTATATTTAATTGTGATCATTCCATAATTTATTAAATCGTACATTCATGTTAATGGCAGAAGGAAAATAATTTTATTTATTAGCAGCTACAATATAAATTATTATACTAACACTTCAAATGCAATTTATCGTTAAATCTAATTTTTTATTTGAAAAAACTATAAGAAAGTAAATGCAATTTTGAAGTTCTTTTCATTACTAGTACTGAATATTGATCACAAAATTTTTTTCTGCAGAAAGCGATATACCGCATAAATATCCGAACAATGTTGAACCAAAGTTTCATTGAAGTGAAATTTTATGTGTCATAGCCATAAATGGTTAAATAGAAAAAAGAACAGGAAATGATATCAACGATTAATATTAATAATTCCGATGTTTCATACAATAGAATTAAATTTAAACAAAACTAATTTTTTCCAAAAATAACAGATATGCAAATATCATTTAATATAAATACATATGAACGTATATATGAAACTAGAAATAAATGTGGTGATAAAATTAATCTTTTGCCTAAATCTTTATGATTTGAAACCTATGTCACGTGTCTTCTACATATAATTTCTAAAAACTACATTGATCTTTTTATATTGATAAAAGCAAAGCAGCATTCAACAAAAGCTAAAAATGAAATGACACAATTATATAATAATATGAGTGTTAATTCTCCATATAATATTTCATAATTTTTCCACTATTATTTATTATCTGCACATAATTGTACAGATACTAAAGGGACCTTCCAATAAACAAAATTTGAAAAATAATACACAAACCCTTTGATATAGATGCACATTCAAAGATACAAATCTAATGGATGTCAAATCATTTCAACCAACACATCGAAGAAAATTACATTTTATGATGAACGATCTCTGTATCCTGATAAGGTTGAATCGAATTGAGCAAATAGAAAGGTCGATGGGATTAAAAGTTTCGAAATGCACACGGTTCGTATGCAACTGGAATGGTGAATCCGCCCCTGGCGCCATGGTGTGTGCCTGGAGATGTGCCATGGTGTGTGGTTGTTGGTTACCGGCCGATGCCCAGTCTCCAGTCTGGCTGCAGCTGCGAACCGGTTATATACTTTCATCTGGCAGTCTTAGCACGGTCCCTAAAAGAGAATCCGATGACTATAGCCAGAGAGCACACGCAAGGAACAGAGAGAGGGTGAAAAGGGGAAAAGAGAGGGAGGTTAATACCTGTACGAAGGCACGCTTATGCATTGGAAGAAAGGACGTCCAGCGTCGTTTTTTTCATCCGGCAAGCTACTCCTTCTGGTGTACCAACGAGCTCTTTTTGGCAACGTTCATCTTTCACTTTTTTGTTTCGCTACACACACAGCCACACATAGTAGGTACACAAAAGCTCACGAAACTGGATAAATGGGAAATATGAGGAACGAATTATGGCCCCGGTGTGTACGGTCGACTAATTGGAGGTACTAGATCGAAAAATATTAATGCTTGATCGAATTGGTAATATGATCAAACTTATTGTTAGCTCTAAAAGAAATTGCTGATAAGGGATAAAAGTTATGGTAAGAGCCAAACTTAACGGTTGTTTTAAAAAAATTCATTAATGAAGTCATTGAAAGAAAATCGTTGTAGTTTAAAGGTAGTAATTGAAATATTTTGGACAGACCTTCCACAATTAGATTAAGGTTAAATATATAACGAAAATATTTTTTAGTTATCGATAATTCTGATCAACAAATTTTACAAAAAAAATGTACCTATATCTTTTATGATTTAGCACTTTCTCAATTTATTTGACATTTTATTTTATTTGGCGTAAGAAATGGCAGAAGCTACGGTCAATAAATTTTACAAAACAAATGTATATCATTTATGACTTAGTATTTGTTTGATTTGCTTGGCATTTTATTTGACTTGACATGAGAAATGGCAGAAACAAAAGTTACAATACTTTGCTGTAGTACTACAGAATACAGGGAAGTAAGAAAGGCTTCAGAATTTTAAAGGTAGATAGAACTCGCTCAATGAAGAAAAAAAGCTATAATCAACATACATATGTTAGAAATTGAATGCTGTCAAAATTATGAAGAAATATAGATAAAGGTGATAAGATTATTCATTGTTTTTATGGAACATAATAGCTTTCGAAACCAGCAAGCCATTCGTTCTATCCAAAACGAGAATATGTTTACAACTTTGAAAATGTTAATTTGTTAAACCATGTTTAAGTAGGAATTTTTTCCTTCATTTCACGAGTACTATCTCTTAGAGTTATGACTTTTTTGACATTCTGTATACAGGGTGTACCAAGTCAAGCGTTATAAGTTGTTCTTTTTCGGAACCATTAATCGTATTTTTTTAAAACATTTAGCGTACAAGAAACTTATATGAATTCGGGGAAGGGAGTATTTAATAGCTACGTGTTAATTTGTTATTATTCGGATAGCTGTTATCGAATCAAACCACATTTATTTAAAACATCATTAATTCTGCATAGTTAAAAGCTATAACATAAAATACTATTTTCAAGGGGGTCTATCACCAAGGTGCCAGGAAATAATTAATAAAATAGTCTTTAAACTCTTAAATATTAATTACACCTTTCACGAATAGTGTCAAGAATGATGAGTTGTTATAGGTGGAAATGTTTCATATTTCGAGGAGATGTCGAAAGGTATTAAAATAAATGGATACGGTTGAAACTCACTTTATTAATCGTTTAAAATGGTATTCATTTATTTTCAGACATTCATTCATCCTTTTCGTAACAGTGAACATCTGACAATATTCTTGGTTTTATTGAGTTACAAACGTTTTGTGTTCTACTCTTCATGTTTCCTTTTTCAAATCTTGATGGTCGCAAAATCGATTCACCAAGTCCTATCTATTTATCCGTAACTGTTTTATTTAACTATTGCCAGGCATTCGTGGTAAAGTACATTGGAGCATTATCGTACTGAAACCACACTCTATTTATGCCCAGTGGAATGTCTTGTAAAAGTTCTGAAAATTTGTTTTTGAAGAAGTCAATATACGGTGCGCCTATCAAGTTACGATCGAAGAGGCACAATATAGTCCAGGTATTTAACACGTTCGTTATCATGCATCACACATGTGTGACGCTGTAAGTTCTATCCAGAGTCTAGTATCTCGTAACTGTGACAGAGATTGAATTGCAATTTTCAATAAAATAAGTAGATGAAGGTTTATTGAGTATATGCTTACATCTGACATGGTTCTGCATAGTATAAACAATGAGAAACTGTTCCTGGCCCGATATTGGAATACATTTTCCTTATGTTAGTCATTCTACCTCTCTGCATATCGACTTGCCATATGATTTGTTCTTTGCTGAAGTAATACATTTTTATGGTTTTATATTTTCCATCTTATTATGTTTCACTTTTTATCATATTGTTTGCCCTTGTAAAATAAAATATTTCATGGAATGATGCAAAATTACGGTTGTTAGTATACTAGTTTGTAAAACTAGCGACGATAGTAAATCAGAAGGTTTATGTTCGGATAAATGTTTTAAAAATGCTTCTATTTTTAAAAACTATTAGTATTTCTTAATTTTTATCCTTATTACTTCACTACATCCCTTAATACTGCACGTTACATACATGTGTCGACTGTTCTATGATAAGAAGCGATCTATTCAAAACCTAGCGTTACATATGCGTGGCGTGCAATCAAGGCCAATTAAATCGCCTGCTTAGCACATGTTGGTGGTAATATTTATCTGTGGTTGTGAGGCAAAATGATGTAAGTTACATTTTCAAAAAATTCGAATTTTTGCTTGAAATGAGTTGTAGAATGTAGAATCTATCTGTTTATCAGACAAAAATGCACGAATATCTAATAATTGTACTTAAAACTTTAAACGACAATATTTTAAAAGTGAAAACATGTGACTTATGCCGTTTTACCTTAGAATCACAGATATTAAGACGTATGCCAAATTACGTTAAAGTATGAAAATTTAACACGGTTGAAAAAGGATAACTTTTCACCATTTTCAATTTGTACTTTACTAATAGTGAACATTGCATGTGCTCATTTAACTAACATTGAAAATGTTGCTCCGCCAGAAAAATAAATATTTGCTCAAATATTGCCATTTTCGTTAATTTGATCTTATTGTTAGATCCAGGTACAAAAACAACATTTTTGAAAATTGCTTTCAGTTATGTAGTTCCTGATGTAAGCATATATGATTGTGACGGTGCTCCTGCTCTTTTGAAACTCTTGTAATTGATGATTGACTTATTTTACTATCTCGTACCAGCTGTTGTACACTAACAAGAGGGTTTACATGGACTACTACTAATAAATTAACAGCATTACCATCGTTATTAATGAAACTTCTTCGACGACTTTTACTACATACAACAACTGTTTGATGAACACGATTTCTAGTCGTCAAATTATCACATGTGACTTTTGCATGTAAAATCGATCAGCGAAGACTTCAGCAACACATCTTTAATTCCTTCAATATTCATCCAACATAAGCAGCATGTTAATATATTCGTCAAACCCTGCCATCATAAACTGTTTCTCTTTTCAAATGCTATAAATCTCCGCTGTGTAATAGGAAATTGACTTCGTAAACTTGAATTGGTTGGTTTAATAAAACTTTTACTCGAGCTTGGCTTAAAATAACTGGAAAGCCATTGAATGTTGTTTTTTCTTAAATTCTGCGTGAGTGGATATCAATTAGTCTGTTCCTAATGTGCACTCGCTAGAAGAGACCATGTGTACACTTTTCAAGCGGAGCGAAAATTCTTAAAATATAAAATTATAAATGAGAACGATATTTAGATGGGGTTTCATAAAGTGAGCACCATTGATTACATAAGTGATGAGCAACCTTTGTTCTTTTGTGGGCCAAAATTGGGAATCTGATCTTCTATACAGGCCGCAGCGAATACAATATTAAATACTTAGATGTATTAATCCACAAATTTTCATTTACGTGGTCGAATTTGTTTATCGAATATGTTATTTTCGACATAGAGTATTATCATTTTTACATTTCAACTAAATTAAATGCAATGACACGACAAGGCACAGGCAAGTAATTAGAGTGCCGCATGCGGCTCGTGGGGTACGGATTGCTCATCATTGGATTATCTGAATGAAGTTGGTTCGAACAGTATAAAAGATGATATTTTGTTTATACTAAATTAATTACAGTATGTCAAAAATGCATTAGAAAGTCTAATAATGTAGATAACAGATCTATAACAATAAGCTTTGAATATTATAATTCATGTACATAGATTTTCAAAAATTGTACATAGATTGTCTCCAAATTGTTGTACAAAATGTAGAGGAAGTAGTCCAAATTTGGGTTACCACTTCTATTTTAGCGTTTATTGCCTAACCTGTTGAAAATACCTAATCGCTTACATATCAATTTATATCTATACCATGTTAATTTATTGATGTAGAGTTGGAAAATGTTGAACAAAAGTAATGTTTGCTACAAATTACAAATTTGAAGTAACCGTGACAATTTCCATTTTTGAAAGTGTGGTCCAAATATGAGCCACTTATAGAATAATCTAAAATAAAAGTGAAAACTATCATTTTTGTTTTTTCAAAAAACTATTCTTTTTATTGAAAGTAGGTAAAAGAAATTCTTAATGTTAATAATATAGTGTTCTTAGCAAATCAATTCTTAATTCAGCATGTAATTATTAGGGCAATGAAACAAACATATCTATGAAAACGTTCACGATCGCGAAATTCATATCAGTGGCATTGTTTACAACAGAACACATTGACAGAATAAACGATGGTTACTATTTCTTCTATACAACCTTATTTGTTCTTAAGTGATAGTTTTGCACCGTTTTTGACACGGAACAGCACTTAATAATCCCTATACTTTAACTAGCCCATATTTAGAACCTAGTCCATATTTGGACCACTTCCTTTACATTCTCAAAAGTGTAATTGAAGGACCTCAAGGCGAAATTTCGCGAGGCCTTCGCGGATGGTCACTCTGGACATTATGCCGTAAAGATCGTTGGACCATAAATTTGGTCAAGGACCCATTGATCCCCTAGAAGAGAAGACTTAGTCGTGACACTAATCAAATACTGTGATTAGATTTTTCCCGTAGAAGTGCTTGCATCGAAACAGAATACTCTGATATGCTTTCTGTAACACTCCTTGTGGTACTATTCTGCATATACAATTCATATTACTTATCAAATTCGACTGATCTCTTTTTTTAATCACAACTCTTTTTATCACATCCATTGTAAAACTCAAACAATCTTATCAATACTCGTGAAAAGCGTAGTTAATATTTAAAAGTCCAACGATTGTATCCAACATTTGATTATCTCTCGATTACTCTCCAAAATTCGCCTTGAGGAAAGTATTCTTTACTATATTTTTTTTAAGTATACAGAATAAAGAAATGTTTCAAATAAATGTCGGTATCAATGTTGTCAATAACAATTATCGAAATAGTAACAAATTAATATGTTATTCCATCTAAAGGTCCTCTTTCTCCTTTTAGCTGACTACCCATTCCCAATTTTCTTTACCTAATAGTTAATCTCACGAAATCATTTAATTTAAAACAATGATCCAATGAATACCTGCAGTGGTACTGGAGAAAAGAGCCGATAACACTTTAAAACTGGTACATCCAGGTGCCCCGTTGAAAAAGTTCCAGGACACGTTTATTTACAAAAGAAAAACGGTGAAACGTTATACTAATTTTTTTTGTTTTGTTAAATTCGTATATTTGATGTGTAGACTTCTGCGTTTCCTATTTAAGATCACTTGAATAATTTTCTTACAACATTTGTTTTATGTAAAACACAACTCGAGCAAATGAAGATTTTCGTAATGTTCAAATTCATCGACGGTTACTCACACTTTTATAATTGTTCACAAATTGTCTGCCCAAAATTCAACGAAACTCTTCCTACTAGCACTATTGAAACAACACCTATGGGAATATCATTTTAAATTAATTCAGACAACAAAACAAATACTGCAAAACTAGTTGAACGTTGTTCCAGAAACTAAATTCCAACAATCTTATAAAGAATGGAGAAAATGTTGGCACAAATGTATCGTGAGCAATGGGGGTTACTTTAAACATGACCAAACAGAATTTGATGAATGAAGAATAAAGTTTCGGTTTTATTTAACTTGTTCCGGAACTTTTTGAACAGTTTAATACTTAACGATACCAAATTATGGTACATCAAAGTATAAATATGTTAAAATAAATCGCAATCTTTAAAAAAAAAATTAATTCCCTAACAGTAAAGATCTCGTGAAAGTTCCTGCAGTATTTCAACATTTCTTGAGTTCTTCACTTACAGATTCACAGTTTTTAGAGAAATGTGAAGTCTGACAATTTAAGAGTAAATAGTCTACCCTTAATTACATACCTACCTACAATTCTCTGATTCCTTACTATCAAAATCTTTAAGAAGCTCTCAAATTTGAAAACTGATAAAGATACTTTTCTTGACATTCACTACTCATACCGGGAAAATTGTATGTAATTTAAGTAAGAATTGTTCTATTGTTATTAATGGCTACTACAAAGTTCTACAGTAGCTTTAATTTTGATGGAGTAAATAATGTGGTAGATCTTAATGATCTAGTAGTATAATTATTTAAATGTAATTTAAGTCTATGGTATGTAGCTAATTATTTAAAAATCTTAATTCCAGTTAGAAAACACCAGCTATTATAGCAAACGTAAAATAAGCTCTTGTATCAATATCAAATTCTATTGTAAATAGCTATGGTGCCTACACAATAAATCTTGCAATCCAATCCTTAGAGGTTGATTAGTAAAAGTTGTAAAAACCCACAAAAGTAACATTCCGCTATTACAAAATTTACAACCTTATATCCTGTATTAGAAAACTAAAGTATTGAATTTTTATAATTAAAACTACAATATAAATAAAAAATTACAATTTTGTCCATGGATATTTTGACGATACATTGTGGCTGCTGAATGATATTATTATTTACAAATTGTTTTAAGAAGAGCTATAACATTTACCAGGAAGTATTTTTTATTTTACGAATATGATAATCAACTGAAACATTCATCA
Organism: Eucera pruinosa; assembly: GCA_028830335.1. Lineage (NCBI taxonomy): Eukaryota > Metazoa > Arthropoda > Insecta > Hymenoptera > Apidae > Eucera > Eucera pruinosa. The sequence continues at coordinate 15,227,172 of JAMYCR010000012.1, forward strand.
AACAATTAAATAAGTTCAGTTACATGAAAAGCCATTAACGAATTAACATAGAAAACATCCCACCAAAAAGAATTCATATTTAACTCTTTCATATTTTCGTATCTCATATTTTTTCAATTTTTTGAATCTCTAATAATTGCTAAAGTTGTATTAAATAAGATCAGATTACAGTAATAAATATTGTAGAAAAGAAAAAACGAAAAAATTGAGAAAGTTAATTTTCTCGTATTACTGGAAACATGTAAATATAAAAACTAATCACATTCCTTTAAGGTCTTTCTTATTAAAATAACAACATACCTACCATTACGTTCCTACAGACAACAGTTCATTGCATTTGATACACGAACAATGCTTCCCCCATAGAATTCTTGGAATTCTTGAGAGTAGTTTTACATGAAAAAATAACAGTTAAGGAACTCGAGGTAAGTAACCACCATAATAATTCACCATTACAAATTATCAAGATATATTATGTAATGGGATGTTTGGAGAAAAGTAGCGTGGGTTTTGAACTCATTCAACTTCGTTTGAATGAAATCCTAGACAGGATAAAGGAAGACTTTACAGATCTTTTTCTTTAGGTCATCTTTGACATCTCATTCATATTCCGCCCACGGAAAAAACGAGTTTCTTCTCTAGGTGAATATCATTGAATTTCTCGGATGCTTTCTTATGCTTGGCTTTCCATATAAGAGTTACCAAGGTCTACGAGTTGAATTTCACGATTGTCAGGATCATGTTGCTACCTGTCCACGGATTACCACAAAAAGTCAGATAATAGAAACAATGATTCTTGATACGAATACATTAAGCTGTTCCGTAAGTATGGAGGTTAAAATTGTTTATCGATTTATTGTTGTTGTACCCTCAAAAATTGTAACACTTAGCAAGAAAATGATCCTTGAATAATTTTAAAGTGATTAAATATCGAGAACTCCTACTACATTAACATTAATCTTTGTCGTTAATCTTCGGTATAATTTTATGCTGCTATGAAGGAGTAATGAATATTTTTGTACAAAAGTATATTTTCGTAAATGTATCATAAAAATATTTATATACGTGTTTAAAAATCTTCAGGAATCATCTTTTTGCTAAACGTTATAATTTTAAAAGTTGCGACTAAGATTAATTGGGAGTCAAAGGACGAAAATCATCCCAGAATATATATGCAATTGGTACTTAAGATAAGTGTACACAATTAACATTGAATATCTCAGAGCAATATTACTGTGCCACAAAATTTGAAGAAGTTGTATACTGTATCAATGAACTGTCAGTGTTACACTTTACATATGTTAGCATTGTATTAATAAGTCCTGTAATTTTTAAATGAGCCATTATTAAACATTATTAAACGTTAAGGTTTACATTTCCAGAATTGTTTTTTTACTGAATAATTCACTATTATATCGATTTCTTTCAATTGTTGTACTCTTAAGAATAGAGTAAGGAGATCACTCGAATAAGGAAAGTTTATTGTAAAATTATAATATCAAGTAAAACATTGGTAAAACCGACACGTAGGTAATATATCGATTGCCCTTAAAAATGTCACCTAAATGCTGTATAGTTATAGAAGAAACACTACCAGACAACACTGGAACTCTGAGAACATGAAAAAGGCTATTATAAGTATAATTGATGGAAACAAATGGTTGTCTCTTTTTCCTCTTCGTAAATATATAAACTATAATGGTTAGGAAGATAAATGCTGGACTAACTGTAAGTAGGAATCCAAAGAACTTAATAATTTTGCAATATTACCATTATTACTTTAGACTAGGGACAATAGGGGCAATAGGGGCATAGTGTATACGGATTTGCTCAACCTACGGAACAAACTCCGGAAAAGAAGACGTTTCATTTTGCTGTCGAATTCAGTTTTATGTTTGCACACCTGAATTATATGTTTATTATTTTATATTAATTATGAAAGAAATTTAACCAAAACAGTTTTGATTACACAATTTGTTTCATAAATTAGAATATTATAGAATTAAACTTGAAATATACGATTTCATACAAGTATTTCTTAAATACAATATAATACATGTATAATGTAATACATTATAATATCATATTTTTTTTTCCTTTACACCACTTTTACAAATAATTATTAACTATTAAACAATATAATTTCGTATATATATTAAGCTCAAGGACCGAAAACGTTCAATGTGCGGAAGAATATTGTGGTTTTAGAAAAACAGCCATAACACGAAATTTTTGGTATACCGCCTGCTTTAAAGAAACATAAGGCGCATTAGAAAATGCCACAAACAACAATAGTTATACAAACAAGAATGTGCCTGTCAAGTTTGTGTTTAGTCTTTTAAAAGTAACTACATCGTACAATTTTGTATTGTGACTGTTCCTCTAAAGGCCACAACGCGCTCTGGTCGTTTATTTCGCTCATTGAGCGTTTTCGGCCATTAAGCTTAACATGTAGGTATACGTACACAGTAGCTAAGGAAGAACAATGACCGAGTTGCATAAAACAGATTAATCATCACACGTACATGAAAATGCAGCTTTTAAGATGGATACATGTATATATGGCGTACGTGTACACTGGGGAGATCTATTGTGAGCATGCCACAAATAAAAATCACGTACAGTTAGTTCATCCTCGTATACATAAAAGGGTACGAAAGGTCAGTCCTCTTTGAATTTACATGTACGTAGTTTTCGACCAAAGAAACTCTTACAGTAACATCACGTAACACCTTGAGCTGGGAACAAGTCCTACGAGAAGAAAGACCTGTCTTCCTTAAATAAAATCTGCTCGCTATCTTGGAGCTACACGTATGTGTGACCGTGAAGTCCGAACCTCTGAGTCACCAAAGAGTACGATGCATTAACGAGTAATTGAACTAACAGACGGAAACAAGGTTCTCCAACTTTTTCTTTTTACTTTTTATTTAAAACGTTCGGTAAATTGTAAAACAACCAATAAGGGGGTGACTCTTTACATAAAAATATTTAAGAAATATAGGGTACTCATTTTTTATTATTAACTTAATTTCGAAGAAAAAATGTAATGATAATCTTGAGACCCCAAAACTGTGTGACAGAAAAATACATTTGATGATACTTTGTACCTTGTCTGAGCTAATATATTATATTTAATAATACTTAAGTGAAAGAGGAAGAGTTTGCTAAATTTATAACCCATCCATAATCTATTTGTAACTTAATTATCAACCAAAGTATAAGAATGTTATTAGACAGATAAATTGTTGTCCACTAACAAAATACTAGCTGATTCAAAAGATGTTAATAGTAAAAATTGATAGAAAAACGATGGAAACCATTTCATACTTCTAATAGCATTTTACTTATGAATTAGTGAATCTTCAGAATTTCGGACATTTCAATTAAAACCAAAATGATCAACAAATGCAGCGCGCGACATCTAGTCGTATCTGGAGAAATATGCGTGTAACTTGGCTGCTGGTTCGATGAACTGAACCTGCAGTAAATACGAGACAACGTATTAATAACATTGGGAACTGATAACATCGATTGCATACGAAACCTGCATCGTAAACAAGTATACATGTTTTTCTGGCCAATTCTTCCAAAGAAGGAAGAAATGTCGGTAGGTTATCTTGTTTGTCGATAACATCTGCGTACGATAAAACAGGAAAATTCATACTTCGTAGTGTAAACGAAGTATCGCAGAGGTGCAGGACTCATCTGTATAATATTAGTGGTAATTGGGGTGAAAAATAGATTTAACTTGCATATGATAAATCAGAATGGATAAGATAGGATATCGTATAATTGCAGACGAAATCTAAAATTCACAATATTTTAAATACATAATATTCTTTCATTGTTATATATAGTCTGAAATATTGACATCTAAAAAAATTATAAGTTTTGGAAGAATATCTTCTTTTTTATTATCCAAAAAGCGATTTAAACACTTCTAAAGTATTTTAATATACAAAATCTAAAAGCCAACAGAATAATGATCAATTTTACGCAATCGAAAGGGTAAAAATGAAAATGGTAATGGAGCTCTAAGGACTCGAGGAATTCGACCCATGAAAATACATTGCATAATTGGTTTACTCTTATACTTCATCCCTGTGATTACTACAGAGGGGATAAAGAATACTTACAATTAGATATTGCAAGAAGCTTTGAAGTTTAACTGAATTATTTTTAATTACTGCATTAGTATATACTTCGAAACAGAAAAAAATATATTTAAGTAATTTTAAACTTAAATAGGATTTACTCAAATTCTTTCAAGTATGTACTTTAAGAAGTGTAAGTAACATAATTGAGTATAGTTTAAGTATGATAAATATACTGTGGATCTTTATGCATTTATAGAACATTTAAATGTGCAAAAGAAGAACAAAGTACATACATATATGCAATACGCAAATATATACAAAATGTCCAAAGTAAAGTATACCTTATAGTAGTTAAAAGATCAAACCAACCTATATTTACGTTCAATTTCTTTATTTATATATACATAAAAACATGAATTTGTATAAAGATCCACAGTTTAATATTGTTTGCAATATTACTTTACAATATTAAACTCAATTAAAATTGTAGTAGTGCATAATATTTGTAGTTATTTCTCTGTCAGGATTTCAATATTATTTTCTTAAGATATGTTTCTTTTAAACACTGTACTTATAAATGAATCTTTGAACCCTATGGGTAGGATAAATGTAGGTAATATAGAAGTTTATAAAATTTCAATAATTAAATAACAAATTTTACCAGCAATAGTATATATGAGATCCATATGAACAACAAAAGAACAAACTGACAGTTGAAAGTCAGTAGAATATCCGATACTGAAAAATAAACGTTTTTCTCTTTTGCGATGCGCAAAAATTTCTGAAAGGTGAGTCGAATAGTTAAATATTTTAATAAAGGTAAGCTGCGTCAAAAAAATATGGCGTACCTGAAAGAAAATTCTTTCTTACAATCTTTTTTTAAAACAAATATTTACTTTTCATGGTAGACATAAAGTTCTTTTAGTTCTGTTTCTAAACATTCTAGATGTTCCACATTAGATACCACATTTTTGGATTGCCAAATTTCACTTCTATTAGTTTTTTTACTATAATATCAAATTATTTGAAATATTTCACACTTAACAATTCGAATATGGTTATGTATTAGTTTCTTCATCTAATCGTGATAGTTTTATTAGAAAAGACAAACCATTTTATTTTTGCCAAGCTTTTAAAGTCCGGTGTTCCATATTACTAACGTTTATTCTACTTCTTCTAGGGTTTCAGATCAACTTGTATAACTTAAATATATTGTAGTAACTTTTCTAGATTTTCTATAAATATACACTCTCGATAAGTTGCTATTATAATAAACGTAATTCTTTACACATTTTTTAAATAATTACTAGCATTATAACTATGTTTAACTTTCTTTATTGACTTTTTAAGAAAAGAATATGTTACCTCAAATAGAAATAATATTTACATTAAATACGGAAGAAAGTTATGTAAGTGAGCATTTCCTTTGATAACACACTTCAACAGTCAAAATATATCTTTTGTCTAAATAACTAATTCTGGGTTATATTGTTCTAATTATAGAAATCTAAATTAAATCAAAATATTGGCTTAAATTTTCCTGATGAATTAATGACGGGAATTTTGTAATAAAGGAACATTATTTTTGTGGACTTCTATATGTTTGTATGATCGATTTTTATAAATTGGAATTGTAAAACTGTGTACAGACTCGAAAACAATCGCTAGAAATACTATACAGAAATACCACGACCTATATCCTCCCAAGTTACATGATACTTGATAGGAGATACATGGAAGGACCATATTAAATCGAAACGAAATTTCTTAAATGGTACAGTCAAAAAATTCTACTGGTTACTCCAATCCAACTAAAATCTCGACAGCAAAATTGTAATTTATAAATCTATACTCAAACCAATTTAGACATATGGAATTCAACTGTGGGGTATGGAGAGTACTTTTAGCATTGAAATCCTTCAACGCTTCCAGTCAAAAACCCTTCGAATCATCTTGAAGACCCCATGGTACATAACTAATGAAAGAATTCATCAAAACTTGAAGATCCCAACAATCGAAGAAGAAATCTCGAGCTTCAGTGATCGCTACATCTTACGATTGATGTCCAAACCCTCTGACACCTCACCTTACAAATAGTCCTGAACGTACTCGAAGACTGAAACTACAGACGAGGTAGAGGATAGACCTATCATCTTATGGGACTTCATGTCACATGCTCTAAAATACCGATAACCTAAGAATTCAGACTTTTCGGAAGAATATCTTTCGTTTTATTATCTGACAAAGAGCGTAAACACTTCTAGAGCATTTTAATATACAAAATGTAAGAGCAAACGCAAAAGTTATACATTTTAGACAATCGAAAAGGTAAAAATGAAAACGGATTTGGGGCTCATGAGCAACGGAAAGCATTAGATAAGTGGTCTATCCTGTTCTTAGTCAATGCCGAAACAGTAATGTCCCCTGGATCTAAACTATAGATTTAATACTCACTGGTGGTGTTTCATAAGTGAATTGAAAGTTATCTATATTATACTCCACCTCATTGTACTGATGTCAACAGAATAACTTACAATTCCATATCGGAATTGATTGTAATTAAATGACCATAATAAGAAAAATATCCTCCCAAGTTGCATTATTTCCATTAGTGACATTATATTTGCGATATTTCACGCCAAATCGATCACTTTCGTACTCGATGTCTGCGATTTTGCACAAATTGAAATTTGTTATAGTCTATGCGAAAATAGGGGGTATATATATATAATGACTATTATAGGGGGGATAATAGTCATCATTTTGCTTGTTTCCAAATTGTTTAAAAAATAAATTTTTAAAAATAAAGAGACTGCTCTTTTCAATTAATTTTTTGTCTCATTCGCATGTTCATTTTTTCTACAAAAAAATTTTCAAAATATTTTTGTTTTGTAAATTTAACCCCCGGGGCACGTTTTTAAAAAAATTAAAAAAATATGCCCACATTCTATGTTCTTTCCTCCTTAAAAATCCGTTCTTTAATTCGCGGATGTTCAAAAGTTGTGGTCATGACAAGGGCCTCTGTGTACGGCAATTCAAGTAAGCGCACCGGCTGGTGGCTGTCTTCAATAAAATAGAAAAACCCAAGTAATCTTTGTATTGTAAACGACATTAATAAAAGCAAACAATTATTCTTATTTTAACTGTAATGGTTGTTAGAGTGTCATAAACGTATTAATAGTGTAAGATATATCCTTATAGTAATTTGGCTCCCACTCTGTGCCACTAACACATTCTCCACAATAATTCAATTTAGTAGCTTTAACTTACGTTTTGAAATTATGTATAACGTGGAAGCGTCATTGCCCGACGAATACTACGAGAAGGCAGCTGGTTCAATTCATCGGGAATGGGAAAGAAAGGAACGGATATGATGGTATGGTCGGGATTATTTTCAGTAACAGAAGCATGTCGATATTTTGAGATCACGTTAGAAACAGTTGCGTCGTCATCATTCGAAAGTATTCTCGCGGAAATCTGAGTATTAAAAATCGGCACAAAGCTCAATTGTTCTAACTGTTTTAAAACGATTTTCATAAAATTGAATGATTTTCGTGATCTTTTTCGGTAGCGAAAGTAAATGTAATGTTAGTAAAACTACTTGAAGATCAATTATAAATTGTTTCGCGGTCTTAATCTACTTTTCATATGGTCTCTGTAATTTTGCATGTGCAGCGAGTGTTTTAATGGTTTTACAAATTCCGTTACAAGGACTCTTACCATGAGCAGTTGCAAAAAATGCCACTCTGCATCCACACCAAAATCGCTATTATGGTGCACAAGATTAACAATGTTTTTCTTATTTTTTTACTGGCTAGTGGAACCATCCGGAAAATGTATAACACTTTCAACATTTTTCTTGACAATATAACCCTTGGGGGAGTTAAATGGGGGTTAAATTTGCAAAATAAAAATATTTAATTAGAATATAAAATATCTATGTGTTGTTACGTAAACCGAAGTCCAAATTTAGTATTAAGATTTGTTTATTTACGATTCTTCATACATTACTTTGCTATTAGATAAAATCGTTAAAGTGTCGGTTATAGGGACACTGACAGTAATTCAGACATCTACCCTAGTGTTAAAACGCGGTGATAAAAGACTGCGATGCATACCTTCCGCGACAGCAATTCACTGCGGCGGTGAATTGCCGCAAACTACTCGTCAGATTTTGTTAGCGATTATCTGTAAGCACGAGAAGACGCATTGTTTAACCCTTCCCTAATTTTTTTGGCCTGTGATACTATTATATACTATATATATGGTAATTACTTATTCATCTTTATTTTTCTTTCTGCATAATTGATGTGCTTATCACTCCCGATACATTTCAGTTATGTTCCACCACTGAAATCGAACTTGGACCCCTTCATTATTAATGTGCAAAGGAAGAACAATTGATTTTGATTTTTTATTCGTCACTTTTATGTCAATGATAGAGCAATAATCATTAGCGATCTCACAGACCGCTAATAATGGTCACGTAAGTTTTAATAAGTGTAGTAGTTAAGGGTTAACGATACTTCTACAGCTCGACTAAAAGTTTTATAATTATGATGTTTTGTATTACTATCATGATTGTGCTCATATGGTTCGCGGAATTTCATTGAGCGTTGAAGAAGTCTGAATTTCTCAAACCGAGATATTGCAAGGAAAATCAATAAAAGTGTACAATTACTAACAATTTCATTAAATATATACCTGAATTTAATTGATTTTTCTCAGATGAAAAATAGTTCAATTAAAATGGACCGGATAGATAACTATTATCACGATCTGTGAAAAGAAGAACAAATTCTTTCTCATCATCACTTATCCGATGATACCGTTATGATATGAGATGTGATATTCTTCATTGGTGTAATTGACTTAATAATTATACACCGGAAAGAAGATTCAGGAAAATGTTTGAACATACTTAAGAATTCGTTGGGAAAGATTAAACGTATTATGGCGGAACAAAGGTGAATTTTTCAGCACGATTATGGCATAAAATACTCAGCACGTGCAGTGAAAGAGCAAGTACGTGTTAAAAATGTTGAAATTCTACTGTGGGCAAACGTTATTTCCCGTTTTCAGTATTATAGTGAATGTATGAGAATAGTCCTCCAGACATTTATGGTAGTGAAAAGCAGTACGTCAAGATCGTTTCGAACTTATTAACATAGAGCCATTAAGCTAGCATGGATAAATATCGAACAATCTTACCTGTACTCGATAATATATATATTATCCCTACAGAAGCTTTGAAATTATAAAAAATAAAGGCAATTATACCAAATGTTAACTAATAAAAATTTCAACTTGTATATGTATATTTTCCCCGATTTTTTTTAAAGAAATGCCTTCATGCAATACACGCCTCAAACGGATTCTACTGTGTCTCTGTATATGTTTGTCTAATATAAACATTTTCTTAATTTTCAATTAAAGATATAAAAAAAATAATATAAAAAAATTAGGAGCATCAGGTGGAATTTTACATTCATGTTACCCATAATTTAGTGAAAGAATAGGCGAAGCTGTTCGAGTGAGTAGTACTGCGTACGAATATAAGGTATGGAAAAAGATTTTGTGCTTTTACTTTTATACTATATAATGTCTTTCCATTAAGTTCTGTTCACTCGTTTACTCCTTTCATTAAGATATCTTGCCATCCATTAGCTTACCTCTAGAAGTTCAGCCTTACGTAAAAATAGTTAGTATCATTTATCTTTTTGTTTGCGATATAGCTCTAGAAGCAATCATAAAAACGAAAGGCACTTATAAAATGTATATTCGTTTCCATATGTTTTTACATTCCGGGCTAAAAATCCTTGTCTGAAAATATTCTAATGACTTGCTTTTTTGTTGCTGATAGTGACATAACGAATATTATATAGGGTGGCCCGGTAACTGTTAATAAACATTTGGAAAGGGGGTGATTCTACACGAAGAAATAAATCGAATAAAGGTTTTTCGTATGAGGCTTTTTTTCGAATAGGCGATGTGAATTCATCAATTTATCGATGACTATTAATAAATGTATCAAACCTTTTGTTAACTTACATTTACATAAGTAACGAAATGTTAAAAGTTACGTTCTTGTTGACGTACGCAAATCCTTGCTTTATAAATCAGGAAGTCGTGAACCAATGCCATAGTGTTACGACGCTTTAATTGTTTGGTTTTTTCTTCTTCAAATATTTGTGCAGTAAATGTAGTAGGGTAAACATTGATAATATGAAACATTTAATTTTAAAATCTTGCTACAAATGGAGGGATTTATCCTTTTTAATAAAATCGACACGATGGGACAATGAAACTAATACAAAGTCATATGTAACTTATTAAACTTTGAGGGATATCCACGAGAAGAGCGCGCTGTGTTAAACCCTCTCTTTTCGAATGAGTTATCTTTCGATTGAAAAATTTCGTATATGAGGAGGAAAATTCGCGCCTCGTATTTTTATTTTTCTCCTAATTTTGTCAGTAGCGTCAATCCTGTGTCGTGTCGCGCGGCCGACGAGTCTATCTCCAACATGGTTTCAATACAGCACAATACTCCGAAAGTCACAGTTTCAATATAACGAGGAATACATTTCCCTGATCTTTATTAGTTTAAAATTTTGTTTAACACGGCTTCGATTAACTGTAATATAAGAGGGTTGACTGTATTCAGGAATTAAACTACTTTGACAGATTCAAAAAAATGGAAGAATTGTGTTTTGTAAATAAATGCTTTAAAAGTTAACTAAAAACAGCGCAAAACACAAGACGAAATTCAAGTGGAAAGTTAGTTTATTTCGTGAAAGTACGTCAGAAGATATAGGCACTCAATGAGTAACTATGGCAGAAGCTCGATCGCTGCAAGGACAAAGAGAAGTTTGCTTAGTTACAAAATTAAAAACTAAACACGAAAAAGATTATAACGAAGAACAAGGACAAATATATTATGGTCCAGAATTATGTGACTAAAGGTATGAGCAAAAAATTTTAATTCTTCTAGAAAAATGTTCCGAAAACATTAAATATGTTTTTCTCAAAATTACATTTTTCGAAACAATTCAGCATATGTCGTAACTTGAATAAAACTTCACCGATTCTTACAAAATTTGGCACTGATCTTAAATATATTCTCTATCGTTCGACGTAGGATTATTTTGATATTTTTATTTTTATGTGATTTATAAGTAAACAAATGCAGCATTTCTTTGCAAAAAAGAAATATCTTTGTCTAATTGTGGCCATTTCGTTTTATTTTGCGATAGAATGAAAATATTCTTTATTTGAGACATTTACATATCTGTTCACAAGAATATATCTCTGGCATTATGAACAAAATTTTTAGAAAAGCATTCGTTTATTTAGAAAAAAATTTCCAAAGACGCGATACATGTTTAACATAGCAGAGAAATTCAACCCCTTAATATTTATTGTATCATTATTAGCAATCATTCGTGTAAACTTCAAACCTAAAAATAATTAAGTGCACGTGTAGTCTATGAACCATTAAATTCAATTATTGAGAAAATTAAGTTTTTCATGAAAAAATTTCATAAGCTCCTTTGCAGTTACACTGTAATGATTAGAATACTCTGTATGTAACACGAATAATTAAAATTTTCGTAAAGAAATTTTTCACACCGTTACTTTTGAAAAATTAGAAACCTAGCAACGAAAAATATTACTGTATGGTTGTATAACAATAGAAAGTGTCAAAAATAAATACTAGCATTAAATGTTACTTATTAAAGCACAGAACATTTTTCTAGACTTAATAAAAATAAACAAAAATATGCATAAGGATTACAAATTATTATATAAAATTTGTTGGCCAATATAATGAACTATGTGTATATTCTGTGTATTTTCAAACCTATTATTACTATTATTATTAACCTATTATTAGTTATCTTGAATACGTATCGAAGAAAATTCATTCTTCGAGTCAACGTTGTTGAGAAGTGAAAGAAATATGATAGAAAGAAAATTCTTTATACAACAATATAAACTGTTTTAGAATAGAATGTGTATACCATGGGAAATGTATAGTTTCCTTCTTTCACAGTACCTGGAAATCTACTTGAAACTCATAGAACAATTACGACAGAAAAATTTATAATATGAAATAATACATAAATAAAATATGTAAAATAATGTGCAATACATTTATAAAGGTACATTGTTCCATTTCTTATCTAATATCTAATGAAGAAGGAAAAAGAGAGATTTAAACTAGAAAATAGATTACTTTCACTTATTCTACGAATGAGAAAGAAAGTATTATAAAATAAGTAATACTGTTGAGGTAAATTGAATCAATGTTGCAAAACCAGTGATTAGTTGCTAATAATTTGGCATTTCCTTCTTCCTCTCCTTCTTTCTGTATTACATATTAAAGGATATTAACTGAATTTTTATACACAAGATGTAGCAGAGCAGGTGACACTGTCGTTCATCGTGTAAAAATAAACCGAGCAGTAAAGTTTTTCTCAAAGAAGTTTGATTTTCGAAAAAATAAAATTTAAAAATTCATCAAGTACTCGTACAGTTGGCTATCGTATGTTTTTGCTAGTAACACTGACATTACAAATATTGGTGATCCTTTACAATAGACATAAGTGAAACATATGGTGCAAAAACAGTGGAAAGGAAGTGCATAGTAAAAATACAATAGAACTCCATTTATCCGAACTGGTTGGGAGACAAAACTGTTCGGATAACCGAGATGTTCGGATACTAAGAGTCTACGGATTACACCTTCCACTGCAGTTCATTAATTCGGATAATATGAGCCGATGTTCGTATAACTAGATTTCGACATTTTATTATGAATATAAGTTCGAATGAAGATAGGATAATTACTTTCAGCACCACAATTTTAATCATAGAAGTTTTGTTTTAATCTTTATTTATTTAACATTTAATCTAAAATATTTGCATATTTCGCAATTATAACATTTTTGACATTAATCAGACACTGGAAATTGGCAATATTTAATTCTGGCTGTGTTTCAACCCATCTGATTACATTATTTATGCTCTTGAAAGCATCAGCAGTGCTAAGAATGAGCTTTTGTTTTGTTTTGATGATTGATATACAAAGTAAAACTGCAAGTTCGTATAAGCGATACGCCGCGTGAAGCGTGTTCGGATAATAGGAGCTCAGCAAGATGTCCGGTAAATCGGGCATCGTAACAACCTTGTTCGGATAAATGGAATTCTACTGTAGTCTGAAAATTTGAACTTGAAACCTAAAGTTTACTACAGGAGAAACGCAGTACATATGCGGCCACGCGTTATGCGGAATACAAATGGCGCCAAGATCGATTCACTGCGGGAGTTCATTCTCAATAAATATATTTACCAGCGATGTCACCTATTTACATCTGCATGACTCAAGTAATTGTTGAAAGTTACATTCTTTTTTATGATTGATGCAAATCTTTGCTTTATGAATCAGAGAACCGTGGACTAATACCGCGGTATTTTCACGTTGCGACTGTTCCATTTTTTCGGGAAACTCTCAGCCATGTAAATGGAAATTGGTAAAATGGTTAATACTTCAATTGTAAATACCTATTTACTAGATACTTAATATTACATAAACAAATTGTCAAATGTAAAATCTAATTATAGTATCTGATTTGAGGATATTAATATATTCTTTTACGAACTATTAACCTTACTTTTCAATCATTTCACTTCAAAATTGTCAATTAATCTATTTCTCGTCATAGATCACAATTTTCCTATTAAGAACTTGCTAGATTGCAATTTATAGGCTTAATAAAAAAAAGGAGAATATGCCATATCTAAACAATTGTTCTGTTTTCTGAAAACTGAAAGCCGCAGAAAGAAAAGGATACAGTGGTGCCCGTAGAGTGAATTTCTGATTCAGTCAGCAGACACTCTCTTTTCCACCCATTTTACAAACTGACTTCATGAAGTGGTTATATCTCACTTGCTCACTTTCTCACTTTACCATCGAAGCCATTCGGATCAAGCTCGAGGAAGGAAACAGTCGATAATTCCTGGAGCTCTACCTGCTTTGATAGTATCCAGGCAATACAGTACTTTCTCGATTAGAGACCCTGCAAAACTTTACCTTAGTAGGGCCTGGTTTATCTTCAGTAATAGGAAGATCTCCCTCGAAACGAGTGGCGTGTGGAGCAAGCAGCTGCGGCTTCTATTTAAGATCCGTAGTAAGCTCGTCGCAATGACTAATTGAATGATAACATTTTTTAAATTTTTGGTCCATTCTTTGTCAAAATCTTACTAGCATATTCCGTAGATGTTCTTAATTAAAACGAGACCAAATGTAATAATAATATAATTGAAATCGTTCTTAAGCGATAATGCAGGAAATATTGACATTAATTAAACAAATATAACCTAAATTATATCATATTTATATCTAATCTTAATTAGAAAGGTCTCATACGTTACTAAAATTTTCATTTTCAACGTACCAAACGAAATCTTTTACCGCTGCATTAATATTATTTCACCGATATACAAAATTGTATTTTAATTTAGTTGTCTCAGCTGCCATTGTCAGTTCATCTTTTTCTCTCAGTCGCTATTCTTTTCTACGATTGTCACCGACACACTGGCGAAGTACAAACTTGTTCATAAAAGTCTCAAAGTCAGGATTTGACATTAGAACTTTAATTGAGGGACCAATAGTCCCGGTCTCATGCAAATTACGTGAGCCCTACTATATTTGGTAAATGATGTGTGTAGGGAGAGGGGGCAAGATCGTAAGAATAAGACAGTATAACTTTGAAACCAAAAAAAAAAAATTGAAATTGAAACTTATTAAAACGAGATCTTTACTATATAACACATTAGACATAATTTTGTTGGAAAAAGGGAAACGCAAAAACAAGCGATTTTATCAAAGCTGCGTATTCTACCCTGTAGTGCCGGACACGATATTGCCCCTTTGCAACTTTGGCAATGAAGCTCATCTAATTCTTCAGTACACGGAATCTAAAATAGCCTTCAGTATATTTTAATTCTTTCATGATTGCTATGTTGTAGTTCTTTTATAGTTAATAGACATTTTATTCAAGTCTGGCAGTAAAATTAGATAAAACTATTGCGCTGTACTGTAAATAAAATAAACTCAATTAAGAAATATCTGAACTAATGTTGTTATCTTTTTAATACGTTTCTAACATTCGCACATTTTATTCTAAATTGGGTGCTACTCGATTTTGCCCTATCCAATTTTACCGCGTCACACACAGTAAAAACATAAAATGTAGCAAAACTTTAATAATTACACACGTATTGCAACCACCGTTTGTTAATGAATTGATATAAACAATACTAATGTATAATTGTAACGACGTGACATGACGTGGGAATACTTTAAACCCTTTAAAAAAATAGTACTAGGTCGTGGTTTTACATTAGTACTCGGATTTGGCAGTATTTGCCCTACATAACTTACCTTTTTCTATAATTTCAGTAAGATCAGATTATTTAAGAACGTGTCGAAGTTTAAAATTGAGGCGTTCAGGGTAATAAAGGTGAACTCAACAAGCAGATGTTTCGAGAAAAAGTCCTCTTAGTGGCCGCATAAACGTACTGTCAATTTTTTTCTATAAAAACTTCATATTTGTACCGGGAAGAAGGACCACAATATTTACGAAACAGACCAACAGGACTATGTGTTAAGTGTCATAAACCAATTTAATATAGTAAAAAATATTTTTGAGAGTGTTGATTTCATCCTTACAACCATCAGTGTCTCAATTATACCAATATAAACAAACGAAAAGTATGATTTAATGTATCTTTTCTCTGTGATTCTTAGTTGTCAATAACGATCGACTTTACCGATTCCGTTACCAGATCAAGAACTCCCCACTTTTCCCACAAGTATAATTCTGTGAACGGGTGTCGAAACACAGGTGACCAAAGGATGCAGAGGGGAAATCCGTCGGTGCATGCCTCGGGGAACACGATGGGCTGAATTTAACTCCGGACAACCGTACGTTTTGTGGTATTCTGTATACGGTCAGTGCTCACGCTGCAGAACGAACACCAGGCACCGATCTCTACACGCCTGTCTCAGTTCTGCCTTCAGTTCGCTGTCGTGAGCCCACCTGAACAGGTGACCGATTCGATCGTTCGACAAACTTGGATAACTGCCGATTATTGATAGACATTTCGCCCCTTATGTCCTCTAAGATGTTTCTTTTGAACGTAGATAAGAAGTAATTTATATAAAGATTTTAGTTAGTTATATTATAATAGGGTATTTGCAGATTTTTCCAAAAAATTGAAGTATAATCTACAAGTGAAAATAAGAGAAGTTTCGCCGGAAACGTTTTATTATGAAGTTACAAGTACATATTGAACGCAACATGAAACGAATAGCGATGAGTTTTTCAATGTAAAATATAAAAAAATCAATCGTGCTTACAATTCAACACAATTTATAAATGATATCGCCACTAGAAATGCCATAATACATTGTTTCATGTTTTATAGTGAAAAATACGCTCTTGTCTATAAATTTTAAATTTGCAATCTACCATTTATAATGAACTTTTAACTAACATTTTTAGCTTGTAGATTATACTCCAACAGTTCGTCAGAGAAGATTGGAAATATCTTGTATATCAAGGGTTTACCGATACAGTATATGAAGTAAAAAAAATTGGCGTTCTTACTGTATGGCGAACAACAGTCGTTTACATACTGCTAAAATATATTTAGTAATAATTTTAAAAAAATAGGAGACTATTGTGAACTAAATTACTTCTTTTCTTAGTTAAAAAATAAACTTCAAGTTCAATTTTTGGGCGGCTATACAATTAACTTATTGTTGCTGTATTTTAGTAATAAGCGTAGGATATTTTTATTCCTTGAAAGTGTAGCTTTCGATGAAAGAAGGATTGTTTTACTACGCAGTTGCAAACAATGTGTATTATTAGTTCCCAAAATTTTAAGTTTGCATTGAGTTTCCAAACATTAACCATTGACAATCAGTACCGAATGAAAAATGAAAGAAATTTTTCGTTTATAACACATACTTAGAATACATTACAGTTTCATCAGTTTTATTGGCATTTTCCGAATGTGATTCCTAATATTCCAAAATCATACTTATACGATATAGTTCCCAATACAGATATTTAATACATAATGCTATATCACTATCAATATCTCCTATATATATATTATAGATATAACATTCATATACAATGTAATATTACATATTATATTTGTATTAGTACTACGTCTGCAATGTTTAATAAATATTAATATAGTAAAATAATGGAGTATTTTAATACGATAACTTAAAGCGATAATTTTAATTAAATCAATTTTATAATTGTAATTTGTTGGTTTACTTATGGTTTGTCGAATTAGTTGAGAATCAGTAGCACCTGTAAACGAAGTGATGAGGGTGATCGACTGGCGTGGGTAAAAGGAGTTTATTGCCGTAGGCGAGCATTCAGTATACCGGCGAGAGCTCACCTGGTCAGGCTAACGTGCCTTGACTGTTCTACTGTTTATCAGTAACATGCTGACAGACAGCAGTGACTCTGAAACGTGGCTGCTTAAACAAAATCTTAATTGTCTTGTAAAATTTTCTGGTAAAACAAGTTACTGTAAATAATAGATTTTAAATATAAATGAAGGATATTTGCCACATAAACTCGAAAGTGAAATAACTTGTGACTTCTGGTGAAGTGATACTAGTTACCAGTGAAAGTTTAGAAAGAACAATTTATTGGACAGTGTGTTCACCAAAACAAGTGGCACACAACAAAGGAATCGGTCGAAATAAGACGTTAAAGAGTGCAAGTATGTATTATGAGAAAAAGAAAATACTGTAGTGCAATTGTAAAAGTACATAGAAATTTTTTACGAAGAAGAGTCATGACGAAATAAATAATTGAGAACAACAATTCTATGGAAACTGTAAGTATTACTCTTAACTTTAGTGTACAAAGTTTAGTATCGTTATTTTTTTGGTATAATTGACTAACAATCGGTGGATTTAAAACAAATTTAAGTTCAGTTTATTACAATAAATCACATAATAATTGAAAACTATTGCAGAATGTGTAAATCCTTCCTCGTGCGAATCTTAATTTATTTATTGCTATAGAAAACTTAAGGAATCCAAATCATATTTAAAACCTTTTTCCTTTAAAATTGTTTGTATTTCATAGGTGTAAATAAAATTCAGAATAGTTTAAATTCAGGATAAAGATATAATCAGTGACGCGTGTCAAGAGCATTTACTTTAAATATCATTCAATTTGTCCCCATACAATTGTTAATAGTATAATATCATAACGATTTTGTAATAGTAAATATGATAAGTATATTAGTCTAACGATATTATAAAAATTATATGGTATAATAAAAATAATTATATAATAAAAGATTATTTAATACGTTAAAATTGTATTTAATTTCTGCAAGTAAATATTGAATTTTATGAAAAAAGGCATCATATTGATGTGTACGTCTAATAATAAATAATATAATGTATAAATAGGGCTTGAATAACTTTATTGCTAAAATATGATAGATTTGACGTTTCCTAAATATTAAACTATCATTTTAAGAAAAAGACATGGTTACTTTCATCGAGTTGAGGATATGTTCACTAGTGTTGCAAAAGTTTTCAAAACTCGACTGTTCGCGACTTTTGGATAATTTGTCAGCATTTTTAAAGTGTGACAGTTACAGACAAGGTATCCATCATATATGACGCGCTTCTGCGAATTATGTCAGTGTAAAATCGTACAAGTTTTCTGATATGCAATTAAGCCTGACTATTGATTGATACTTCGAAGTTTAATACGCGTTGGATGGAATAATTTGAATAATTTGAATAATTCTAATCTATCATTTTTTAATGCATATATCATACTTTTTATTAAAATTTGAAATGTTATCAATGGAATAATTTGAGTACTGTGGTTCAATACGTACATCTACATGGATCTTGTGTATATCTTGTCATTTGTTATAATTATTATATCTTTTTATATTCGTGTATTTAATATTCGTATTTTTATACTTGTATATGAACTATATAAAACCTTTTATGAAACTTTTCGTATACTCGAATATTCGAATACTCGAATTTGAATGATATAAATTATCGTCAAGTATTTTCGAATCTTCTTTTCTTCGTAACTCTTTTAAAGGTAATTCAATATTCATTAAATACTTTCTGCTATTTTAATGAGAATTCAATTTACCTTATTTTATCACGAATTAAACTATTGTCCAAAGTTCAATGCGCTATAAATATCAAAAACGTACTACTTACAGGTGAACTCAGTGTGATATATGTAGGTTACAAAAGTTATCTTTAATTAAAGGTTTCATAAAAGACGTATTTAATTACATGGTATGAAATCACAACGTTCTTGCTTTATACATCTTATTATTTATACCTATTCTATAGTCATATTATGAAAAATGAAGACTGTTTCAAATTAAATTTAAGTTCTAATGTTACACAGAAAAAAGAACTTTTCAGCTTTAAAATCGCCAGACACAATTTATTGTAAATCCAATTCACAGTATCATTATAAAACACTTATACGAAGAACGAGTTTCGGTAAAAGGAAGTGTGTGTGTTGTATTACCATAATATTACACGTTCCTTCTGACTCAACAATTTTTGGCCCAAAGTAAGATCTTTCTCACTTTCTACTCAACCTGTTTGCCTGATTTTCTGTGTGTTTTTCCTGCTTCGCAAACTGAAAAATTTGTTAAAATAACGTCGATTACAATTCATTAAAGAAGTAAAAGAAAAGTTAGACCTGATATAAAATGAATTTTCAAAAGTATCTATAAGAAGAGCTTCTAAAAATGTAAAACTAACACATGAAATGTTAGACTTTTAATGGCAACTTTAGCTCCTTAACATGAAATTGTCATAATTAGACTGTGGATTTCTATGCGCTTATGGAAAATTTACCCGAGGAACGAAGTATAGGATGCATATAATATGCAAAAGTATAATCAAATATCAAAAAGAGAACACAAGTTAGAATAATTAAAGGGTAAAACAATCCAAAAATTTAGATCCTATTTCTTTAATGTTATTTGTAAAAATGTAAACTTGCATAAAGGTTTGCAGTCTAGTCATAATACGTGGACTAAATTCTTCAGAAATTTCTCGAACAATTTGACACAGATTTACTTCAACCAAATCCTTTAATTGATAATCGTTAGTGATTGAATGTCGTCTTCCACGTATATACTTCATTAGCGAAGCTTTCATCCTCGGTTTGAAATTTTTAATAGAACTTACATACTATGCCTTCATTAGCAGAGTCTTTACCGAATGCATCGTTAATGTTTCGTGCAGCTTCCTTTGCGTTGCAACCACTTTTCTACTCGCACAATAACATGTATGTGACAATCACGCTGATTCATACTGAACCGAAACTTATAAATGATGCGTTTGTGCGTGTAAATATTCGAAAATCAAAATCATATCAGAAAGAGAAGATTCTAAGCTTCTCAATGATATACAATATAAAATATTTGCAAAGGTAAAAATATGTATTGAAAAAAAGGTTTTAAAATTGGTACCTACAACAAAATCAAACATTTTATGTCGCTGATTAATGTAATAATGACACAATTTTTAATTTGCTGAGTTTGAGATATTCGTACAAAAAAAAAAAAGTAGTAAATTGAAATTTGTGGCACTAAATGACGACACTATTTTTGTATTCGTTTAATATTTTATACCAATTGGTTATTCCAATATGGTATTCTTGAAAAATTAAAATAATTGAAAATATTTAAACTTGTACTCTGAACTATCTTCATTTGTTAGCTATGCCACTGTTACAGTGAATGAACGATATGTTTCAACCTAATAAAATAAAATATTCTGTAAAGTTTTTTAACACATAACGTCCATGATAACTTTCGGTATGAAATTCACGATATTAAAAACAATTAATTGAATCGATTTGATTATTAAATTAATTTTACGCAATTAAATTTGTTCTGCACAATGCAAGTGGTACGAAGATTAGTTTAAGTTAACAACAGTACAATTTCTTGCATACTTCTGACTATTGTAATGTGAAAATCAAAATACACAATCGTTATACCGAATGCGCTTAATAGCGTCCTCAATTTTTTCATGACACAGTCATTTAACAATTCATTACTAATCGTGACGCAATGTAGCCGTAATCTGACATCGCTGTAATCACTTTTCTGTACCACGTAACAATGACATTACAACATCTCATTTCTCTTTTCCAATTATAACTGAAATTATTGGGTTTCTTGTAATTATTATTTACGAGGTGTTTCTCCTATACGAGAGTTCATTCTCACGTCCATGCATCTCGCTTTATGTAACCATATAAAGACTTCAAGACTACAGGCGTATTTCTCTCATAAAACGGGTTTTTTAAGTATAAAAGGCAATAAATTAGATTGTACGAAAGTGTATAGTAATCAAAGTGAGTATAACGTGTACAAAGTACTTAAAGAGTAATTAATAATCTGATTCTTCGTAAATGTGCTTGAACTACGAGATAACCTCTGCAGTTATTAGAATATAGCTATTGCTTATGGGAATATCTTTTATTATGGACGTACAATTACTTTTTTGCAAAAATGTTACGTAGTATCACTAACAAATTTATATTTAATAGAAACTGTTTTTTTATAAGGTCTGAAGAAAAATGAATGTTGTTAAATTAAGTTGGATGTTAAACAAATTTACTTTTGAAACAATAAATAAATATTTTTCAAAGAAGAGAACAAATATGTAGTTGAATAAAAATTTGACAACCACATCTCATTTATTCTTTTCTTGTTAGGTGTAATTAACAGATTATAACGGTTTTGAACAATTGGATAAAATAATTTTTAATGTACGTGTTAGAACACGTAAATCAATACGAATAAATAATACGTATAATTAATTATTTAAGTGTAAACAAAACTTATACTTTTATATCAGTGTTACAGAATTGTAAAATGAAAGACACAAACGTAGTTTCTATATCGAATTCTACATATATTTGGCTATTCCACGCCAAATCGATCACTTTTGTGCTGGATATCTGCAATTTCATTAAGAAATGAAGGATTTAGTCATATTTTGCTAGTTTCAAAATTATTAAAAAAAATACAGACTTTCACAATTCAGAATTTGTGCCCATTTCTACAAAAAGTATCTTCACAAAAGAATTTTTATCTTGGAACTTATTAAATATGTGAACTTCGTTTTTCTTTTATTTCCATCGCAAAAATTGTTCTTTTCAACTAATTCTCTATGTTATTCGTAAGTCATTTATTGAATCAAAAATGTATCTAAGACGTTTGGAAAAAATGTGATAGTATTCTGTATTTTTTTCTCTATAAAATTCACCTTTTTTACCCACGGATACCCTAAAATTGTAGTTATGGCAGCTCGGCAAACTCCGCGATATGTACATATGTATGTATTTTACATGGTGGTTCAGGCGTATCTGATCGACCGTTTCGTTCAATAAACTAAGAAAGTCGGAATGCCTTTTATACCATAAAAACACGGACACACTATTGTCACGTCATGTAAAACGCATGATTTCAATTGACAATCGTAGTATAAGTAAAAGATCATTTTAAGATCGTCAAATGAAGTTATGTGATTTCACATGACGTGCAATAGTGTGTCTCTGCTATAAGCTATTGCATATTATTATAACTTGTTTTTTCTATCCTCATAGACGTTTGAAAAATGTAAATTATATCTTTATAGTAGTTTTAGCATTCTTTGCTAATAGGACTTTTTCTACAATAATTTTGTACAAAGCAAAAGCGTTATTGTTCTATGAGTATCAGGAGATCGTGATAACTTTTACCTATCAGGAAAAAGAAAGGAGAGGAAGGACATATTACTAGGATTGGGATTATTTTCAACGGCTAAATCATGTGAATATTATGAGATCACGTTCTAAACAGTTGCGTTGGCATAAAGCTATATGGTGCCTTTAATTGCCCTGGTTGCTTTCAAACGATTTTATACAAAAAGTGAATAACTTTTTGACCCTTTTGTTTAGAAATAAGATTAAATGAAATATTATCAATACTACTTGTAGCAGAGCCAAATAGTTGCTGCGCGATTGCACTTTGACTTTTATACGATCTCTCTTTTTAAATGTGAGTTTTATGTCACATCAGTTGCCTATATCTGGTTATTACCGACGACCGTCGAGAATGAACTATGATGAATGCGAATAATTGGGGTATTTGCTGGTTCTTGTTGAAATTGTCATGGAGAGTGGTTCAATTTGGGCTTTAATGCGGATTGTTATGAATTTAGGACAGTCTGAGAGAAAGTGTTCCACTGTGATTTGTACGATCTTTGTTTTGTTTGTCTAGCCATATAGTGTGAAATATGAAATTCGTTAGCTAGTATCCTAATATTCCACGTATTGAGTGCATCTGTATCTTAGAAAGTATTTGTTATGCAACTATAGAAGACTGGATGATAAAAACTGTGTTCCTACGATTACCAATGTGTTCGCATCTATTATGCTTCTATTTTCGATTTTATAGGTCGAATTATTTTCGAAACTATCGCTAGTTTCAATATCGGAAATGATGCAATTAACTACAGCCAATATGTATGAATTAAGAAAGCAAAAATGTCGCCAATATCATTTCAGCTGCATTTTCTTTGCACGAGAAAAATATTTTTTTATTAAATAAATATCTTTGCGAATAAGACAAAGGGCTAGTTAAAAAGATCTTTTACTTAAATTAATTTTAAACATTTTTCTGTTAAGATATTTTTCGTAAAAACGGACGACAATCGTCAACTCTGATGACATGTGTTTTTTAAACAATTTCGCAAGTAGCAAAACGAGAATTAAATCTTCATACTTTCGTATAAGTTATAGTATAAACAATATATTTCAATTTGAACAAAATTCCGGACATTAAATACAAGAATAATACAAGGCCCTATTATAATACATTATAATGCATACAGTGACAGATACAAAAATAAGACGATGATATAATTTATCTATTCTAAATTGTATTATAATTATGCTATCATTTGTTTACTATTAATTATACTATAAGTTTATTTTTGTGAGGTATATATTCACTTTTGACTCTCATTGTAAATCGTAATGTATATAATATGGGTATTACGTATCCATCTATTTAACAAAATTTTTATTTAAACGTTGGTATTATGGAACACTTGGCTTTAAAAGCTTGTCAAAAATAGAGAGATTTGCTTTTTATAAACCTAATGCGCCTGGACGAAGAAACTGGTATATAATCATATTTAAATTGTGAAGTATCGATTACTTCAAATGATTTGATATTATAGTAAAGAAACGGAAGTGAAATTCGGCAGTTCGAAAAAAGTGGTACTTAATATGGTACACCTAGAAAATTTATAAAGAAAACTAAAAGTACTTTATGTTTATCTTGAACAATTAATATGTGTTTAAACAAAAGATAGAAATAGACAAATACCTTATAAGAAGTCCATATATTTTCAATGCAGTTTATTTCCACTAAAATATTTAACTGTTTAACACGTTTTTTAGAATTTTTGCACATCGCAAAAGAAAAAAAAACATTTCTTTTTCAATAATGAATATTCTACGAACGTTTAATTGTCAGTATGTTTCGTTATTGTTTATAAGAAAGTCATATATACGGTTGCCGGTAAAATTTGCTATTTAATTCTCGGGGTTTTAGAAAGTTCTATTCCAAAAAAATAGACTGCACAAATGTAATTTTAATTGGTACTAGGAATGAAAGGATCAATGAATTATATACCGTTTCAATTATAATTCATGATATAAAAATTTTAGCTGAAATGCTTAAATTAAGCAATGCGATACTAACACCATGCTTTATACAAATTCAATTAGTAGTAAATACAGTACACGTTTCAACAAGTTATTATACAATAATATTAATGAACTATTGTATAATTGTTATTACATAATATTTAATAAGTAGCATTATATGAATACCATATATTGTATATTGTTGAATAATTAACTGCATATCATTATTATAGAATATATGTATATTATAATGAATATATGAATTAGATTATTGCAGTAACATAATTTTATGTCCTTTAACTTGTATCATTATCTTTTTAAATGATTAAAATAATCGTCTTCCTATTTTAAACAATGTTACTATAAGATATTTAATACTTAATAAATGCGGTGTTGGTCACAGTGTTCTACAATGATGTACATTTTTAGCCTTTTAATCAGGTGTGACGAGTTTATTTACTTACAAACGTTTTTATACCTTGCCACCTTAAGAAGAATGTAACAGGATAGACGCTATCGATATCGTGTAACTGATACCTTTGGGAACATAATCCGATACTTGCATTTTTAACAATTGTATAATTATTATATATGTGTGCATTGTATAATTACAGGAACAGTTAGTAATATACATTTTCTATATTATAACTTAACATTAAAGTTACTCATACATATCTTTTATGCATTAGTAGCAGAATTGTACTTCTTTCAAACCTATATTATATCTAATTTAAAAATATACTATTAATATATTCCTTCGCATATATTTATACACTTCATAATACTACAAATGAGATAAAAATCATTAAATATAAAATTATAAACGAGGAACATTTCTAGAAGACGTTTCATAAAGAATACCACGAATTATATGAATAAAAATAGTCTTAAGATGTACCAAATGATGTATTGCTTGTGTTTAACAAATTGCGAATGTCACAGATGTATGAAAAAGTATAATCTCAGTTATCATAATAGGCATTACATATTTCAATATATTGTATATAGACATCTGTGAAGTAGGATTTATGATTTATGTATGAATTGTCATAAGCGAATGGAAAATTAACAATCTAACTAATTTTAATTAGTATCTACTTAAATTGATAAGATACAATATCCATAAAAACTTGATACAATTTTAAATATTTGAAATTCAAGATGTATTTAAATCTTTGTGATTGATTGCTAGTATAAAATACAGTTGGATCAGGGTTGAATAGTTGAAATCAGGGATAATAGCGAACGTTACACATCTATACCGTAGATATTTATGTATGTACAATGTATGTATGTATATATATATGTATATATATGTATATATATAACATTATATTAAATATAATATCTATCATTGATGGTAACTAATAATAAATTAAAACACAATTTGTAATACATTAAATCAATAAAAGCAAAGTGTACAATAAAAATTATGTAATAATAATGTAAATTCTACATGATAAGATGAAACTGACACATTTTATATAGATACATACATATGTACATAAATTCGAACTGATATGTCTGGCTTATGGTTACTTCGAATTACGGCCAACCACGGATACTTGAAACTGTGGACACCGGGTACGCGGATACAGGGGTTCAACTGTAATAGTACATCGACCTTTATAAAGGAATTTCTACGAAACTTCTTATTACCATTAATAAAACAGCTAGCGATAATTGCAGTTTAATACAAGACAGTTCACTCTATCATCGAATTGTATTATTCATACGATCAGTTGTAGAGAATCATGGTTTCAGTATGATGGAAAATCATGATAAAGTGATTTTTCTAACTGTATATCAACATTAAAATGAAAATTTCTGAATTGCTTTCTGCTTCAGTAAGATTTGAAATAATTATCATCGGTAAGTAGCAATTTATCGACTATATAGCATGTGCATTACGATAGGAGGGAAGACTATGGTGTATGCATTGGCGATGCGAGTTGAGCGTCACGCAACGATGTATCGTGTATACTGCATGGGGTGAACTGGATAGCAGACGGTGGTATGGGGTGTGTCAATACCACGTGCGGTGTTATCATTCGGAAGCATGCATGGCAGGTGTAGGAAATGACGTCACGCACCTCGGAGTACCCCTGTTCGAAACACGACCTTACTGTCTATTTTCGACGGACTACAATGCATAAAAACTTCCTCTGCTCTCCCCAAGTTGAAACACACTGACACAAAGGATGTCCTTGCCTTTGGGATTAACGACACGGTGTGCTTTTAATTGCAGTACTGCTTTGTTTGCAAATTATATTGAAATTCTGTTTTTAATGGCTATTTATGGTAATTATTTCCTGCTTACGATTATAATTGGAGGTTGGATATATAAAAAAATTGCACATTTTGGAAATAAAGGCTTCGATAAATTGTATAAAAACGTGTAACGAAATTGTTAATTATTTATTTTATTTATATACTGCTATGTAATGTTAATTATTTATTAATTTATTTTTTACACCTACTTTATTACTTTACATAATTTTACAATATTTGTGTTGGAATATTTTAAAACCTTTCTAATTAATACAGAAATACTTCATACTTATAAGAATATACATTGATAGCCCTGTTTTGTTTAATTTCCAGTTCTTGTAATGAATTATTAAGTGCAAGAAAGAATTTTCTGGTTTAATAAGCAAGCCATAATTTTTATTTTCAATACAATTGAAATAATAGTTGAAATATTTCTTATTGTTACCTTGTATGCAATTTTCAAGCATTTTCCTAGATTTCGGAACCTTCAAACTACCAAAGTGTAATTGGCAATTTAAATGAAAAAGATTTTTTACAAATTCTTTGGTAACTACTTTAAAGATAATGTGTCTTAGGGCACCATTGCCAAAATTGTAACATATTATTTTAACAGTTTGAAATTCAATCTTTTTAAGAAAACACAAAGAAAATGTAGGGACAATTATGAAACTTAATAGTGATCATGGTATTCACAACGTATCGTAAACAGAAAAAAGGACACTCTAAATACTCTAATACAGTAACTACAAAAAATATTTGTATTCCAATGCATTTATTTTGCCATTTAAGTTCTAATTAATTGAGCTCAGTTGAATTAAGGTTCCTATTATTTAACAATACTTCTGTACAACTATATAAATATTTTGAGGTTCAAATAATATACAGAATCCAGTTAAAAAAAATGTATTGGAAAAATGTACATATGTACAAATCTTTTTGTGGCCACTGTACGTAACATGATATTCTAATTTGAAATAATGTCGTAGATTGTAAAACTGACCGTACAGAATTATTTCCTACGTCTGTGTTACTGAACTAAGACATTAATATAATTCTTATTAATGTTTTTCTTTAATTTTAAACTTATGTATATTAAATTATGATAAGTTTGTTCAATAGTAGTTGTGAAAGTGGGAATAGGCCTTATCGTAATATTATCTGTATTCTTACAAGAATGCTTTGATAGAATTAGGTCGACTCTTAAAATTTCACACGTATCGATTAATTAATCCAAGAAGCTAAAAAAAGCGCGATTCTTAGTATAAGGTTTGCTCATATCTTAGTATTTTACTTTTATTCATTGAAGCCAAATTCACAAGAAAACTTGTTCTCTAAAAAAACATCAAATAAATTATTAGCAAACATCTTATTGAAACTATAATTCAATTAAACATATGTAAAAATATTTTATTACGTAATATATATAGGTTCAGGATAAGTTAGATTTTTTCAAAAATTAAAAGCCAATTTGTTGTAGAAGATACAGGAATTCTGTTGCTAAGATTCAATTTTTCTACTATTTCTTTGCACTTAAATTTACTTTCATCTCACGTTTGTAATATTACACCGGTAAATTAAAAAAACGGGTTAACTGGTCAAAGTTATCATATTGAAATTTTGAGAAATATTATTTACATTTATTAAAATGTTTGCGGAATATTTGATTGGTCAAATGGTCGTTTCTTTTTTTTTACAATGTGCGTTTGAATTGTGATACATGAGTAAATATGTCAATGACTTTAAAATCGCAATTGAAATCTAAAAGTAAATATTTCAATTTATTTTTTAGGAAAACAAATCATAAGAATTGGTTCATAGTTAATACAGCTTCGTAAAAATAAAAATGATGTATATACCAGGAAAGAATAGTGTGAATAATAAAATATATTGACATTGGAAAATTCTTGCCTTTTTCGATCTATATAAAATTTTTTTAATGGAAGAAATTAAAAAGGAATTAAAAATTAATGAAATCATCCAAACGAGTTGAGATATGACAAAAATTAAAAAAAAAGAACCAGACAATATAGTGTTTAATAAAGTTTTGCTCCTAAATGTCACAAAATGAAAAATAGATTTTTTCCAATCTAATACATACCATAAATGTTTGTAACAATATTTACTAGGTTTTTTTGCTCGCAAAATGTAATGTTACAATTAGTCCTCACCTATATTTTTAAAGTAACAATGTTACTATACGTACATTAGCTACTAGATTTGAAAGTTATGTAGGAGTTACAATTTACAAGTTGTTAGCCGGAAGGAGTAAGCTTTACAGAAAAATTCAGCAGGCTACATATGTTCAATGAGTGAAACATTGATACAATCGTACTTTACACTTACGTCTAATTGGTTGCAAAGTACCAGATATAAATTGAAAACGAGGTAAGTGGAGATGAGCGTGAAATATTCATATAATGTACATATTTATAACTAAGAGTACCTATACCTAGGATATAAACGTACTTTTTTAATTTAATTACGTTATAAACTATTTCACTTTTTAATTCAAAGTATATACTACGATTATAATATAATTACGTTTTTCAATAAACATTATCATTTTATATTAATTAAATTATAAAACTACGATTTGAAGTACGTATGAATCACGAAAGCTGAACCAGTGAATATGAAACTGACGATGAAATATTAAACAAAGGCTGATCGTATTGCTAGCAGAAACAATATATGTACATAAATGAATGACAACGCAAGTCGAGGTGCAACTGTATTGGCTCAACGTAAGATAAAAACGACATTACTTAGCAGACTGATAACACTGTGCAACAAATTTTAACTTTTTTTTAGGCCTCTAATAATGAATAGACAATTCTCGTAGATTTTTGTGCGCTGAATACGAATCCGCAAACCGTTTTCCTCCTACACGTACAGTTTTTGAGAAATTTGATTTTGAAAAAAAATGCAAATTTTCAACTTTGAAATGATTTTGTGGTTAAACGATAAGAGTTTTTCGGTTTCAATCAACGCAGAATTATTCTAGGAACTCTCCTAAATAAAATGATATAAGTTATTGTTACATCCAAGACATGCAAATATGTTTAAACAATAATCAAAGTGAAAATGACACCCGAAACGCAGCAATTTTCGCGGATATTCTTCAATTTATTTTCAAAACTAAAGCTGTAGGAGGGAATCCAATCACACCACGCGATAGAGCAGACATTTTTCCTACGGAAACGGCCAAAGAATACTGTTGGCCCGCTTTTGTTTCGAATACAGAATCGAAATAGTTTGGCAAAACGCGTGAGACCGGCAGTGATACTCATCGCCGGCTAGCGCCTCTCCTGTCGCTCAACGTAACAGAACCGACAAATGCGTGCGCCGCTCTCATTTAGATACAGCATTGTACTTATTATTTATGTATTATTACTTTTTTTATCTATGACCTATTTGTTGACAAAAATACGAATTTTAAAGTATATATACCTAAAAGTGCTTTCTTCTTGCCTGACGTTTATATGACCCTTTTGCCTCCTTTTTTAACTGCCAACAGTAATCTGCTAACACTGCAGCACTATCTTTTCCATAATAGCGGTTTTCTATCACAGATATATCTTGATGAAATCGTTCGCCATGTTCGTCACTTACGTCACCAAGGTTTTCAGGGAAGAAGTCCAAATGCGAATGTAGGAAATGCATTTTGAGGGACATATTGCATCCCAATTTTTCGCAGGCTTTAATTAATTTTCCTACTATTTGGGCGTAATCCGGTGATCGATGTGTCCCAAGAAAATGTGTGCACACTTCTTTAAATGCAGTCCATACTTCTGTTTCTTCATGTACCATTTTACAATCGAATTGTGGATCCTGCATTAGTGTTCGTATTTGCGGTCCTATGAAGATACCTTTTTTTATCTTTGCCTCCGATAAATCTGGAAATTTTGTCTTTAAATACTGAAATGCGGCTCCGTTTTTGTCCATGGCTTTTACAAAATTTTTCATAATTCCTAATTTGATGTGTAATGGCGGTAAATATATATTGTTTTGATCAACTAAATTAGGATATTTTATGTTTTTTTCTCCTGGATTGAAATGTCTTCTCATTGGCCATTTCTTAACTTTGTAATGGTCTGACCTTGCCCGACTGTCCCATTCGCACATAAAACAACAATATTTTGTATAGCTGCTTTGAAGTCCCATTAATAAACCTATGACCTTTAAATCACCACATATGTGCCAATTGTATTCTTTATAATTTATATTATTTAATAACATTTTAAAAATTTCGTACGTTTCCCTCATTCTTATACCGTATGCAATTGGTACAGAAGGATAAGTGTTGCCATTGTGCAATAAAACTGCCTTTAGACTTTTTTTAGAGGAATCTATAAAAAGTCTCCATTCTGCGGCTGTATGTTTAAAACCTAATTTTTTCAATAAGGTATCAGCATCAGGGCAATAGCACAAATTTTGTTGCGAAAGAAAATATGGTTTAAATATTTCACATCTTTTACGGTAATGCGTAACATGTGTATTTGGTGCAAGAAGATTCCATTGTTGCAATCTAGAAGCCAATAATTCGGCGCCTGTTTTTGGTAAATTTAAATCACGTACCAAGTCATTTAAATCATCTTGATTGATGAAATGAACGTGACCCTTTGACGAAGATGTTTCATCGGTTTCTTCAGATGTGTTTTCGTTGGAATTCGAAGCAATAATGGAAATCAACATAAACTAGAAATTATATTAGCGAAGACAGATCATTCTTATACTGTTTTCGAAAATACGGAAATCCTGTTTATTTTAAATTAACAGACGTTTTCATAAATGGAATGATGTATCAATATATCTGTGTCTTAGTATACGAAGTGTCAATGTGAGAATTTATGCAGTTGAAATATTATGTATCTATAGGTATATCTGTAATAGAAAACCGCTATTATGGAAAAGATAGTGCTGCAATGTTAGCAGATTACTGTTGGCAGTTAAAAAGGGAGGCAAAAGGGTCACATAAACGTCAGGCAAGAAGAAAGCACTTTTAGGTATATATACTTTAAAATTCGTCTTTTTGCCAACAAATAGTTCATAGATAAAAAAAGTAATAATACATAAATAATAAGTACAATGCTGTATCTAAATGAGAGCGGCGCACGCGTTTGTCGGTTCTGTTACGTTGAGCGACAGGAGAGGCGCTGGCCGGCGATGAGGATCACTGCCGGTCTCACGCGTTTTGCCAAACTATTTTGATTCTGTATTCGAAACAAAAGCGGGCCAACAGTATTCTTTGGTCGTTTCCGTAGGAAAAATGTCTGCTCTATCGCGTGGAGTGATTGGATTCCCTCCTACAGCTTTAGTTTTGAAAATAAATTGAAGAATATCCGCGAAAATTGCTGCGTTTCGGGTGTCATTTTCACTTTGATCATTGTTTAAACATATTTGTATGTCTTGGATGTAACAATAACTTATATCATTTTATTTGGGAGAGTTCCTAGAATAATTCTGCGTTGATTGAAACTGAAAAACTCTTATCGTTTAACCACAAAATCATTTCAAAGTTGAAAATTTGCATTTTTTTTTCAAAATCAAATTTCTCAAAAACTGTACGTGTAGGAGGAAAACGGTTTGCGGATTCGTATTCAGCGCACAAAAATCTACGAGAATTGTCTATTCATTATTAGAGGCCCAAATTCGTGTTGCACAGTGTAATCATAGTAATGTAATGCTATTTATGTCTAAAAGCTTTTCTGGGGGGTGGGGTGTAAAAGTAGTTATATACCTACATTTTTGTATCTTTGATTATATACATATTTTTTAAACTTTTTGAAAACTATATATACTGAACACGCCTACTAGATATGTACGTCAGAAACATCTCGACAATTACTACACTGAAACATTCGTATCTGCGATTTCCGTGACTGCAGTTTCACGTAACTCCGATTTTCAGTGTTCTGAGTTACTCAAACTCTAACGATCAAAATCATAAAATTCGATTTCTTATGGGACGAGGCATTAAAGTTACACGGATGATTGCAGATGCGTTGAAAACTCTAAAATGCAACCATCACCATTACGAATGCAGAAAGCAACAACTTCCAAACACTATATTTTTACAAAAGATCTCCATGTTTTTACCAGGGATCGTAGCCCTTTGACTAACCAAAACTGTAATCCGGTTAATCAAGAAAGGTTTCTGTAGATTATAGTAACCCGTAATGGACGCCAGAGAACGGTTCCCAAATGTAGCTAAAACCCCGGTTAACAGGCTCAGAGTCGGTTATTAAATGATGGTTACTATTTTAAACGATTTAGGCTCAATGCAGACGGGCAGTTTTTAGCCGCACGATCATATGTCTGTCTTTGTTGGTTTCATTTGAAAAAACAAGGGAAAACATACGATCGTGCGACAAAAAATCGCTCGTCTGCATCGAACAATAATAAAATTAATCGCATTCTTTCGTATTTGTTACAAAACAAACGCAGTTACTTTTTATTTTTTACTGGAAGAATTAAAACTCTAAAACTAATTCAAGATACGGTTACACGGATTACAATTCTTGATTAGCATTTAAAAGTTTTCCCATTTTTTGTATAGAAAATCCGTTCTGATCAGATTAACCGGCTTACATTTACATATGTATTATAATTCTCAACCTGTCGTTCATTGAACGATCTAACAAAAAAGATGACAAAAAATAACCAACATTAAAGCGGCATCATTTTATAAATGCTAAAGAATTACAAAAGTACAATTGTTTATAGAAAATACACTGGAAAAGTTGTTAGAAATTTTTGTTTTTAAATTCTAACATAATATATAAAGATTGACTTTCATTAACAAAACAGCATTTGAACTTTTACACTTCATGTATTCGTTTCGAAGTTATAATCATTTGAAATCAATAATGTTTGATGCTGTGAAATGAAGAAAATCTTGTAATATCACGAGATGCCAGACATTGTGTGTCTGAAGTAGACAGAAGCAAAAAAAGGTAACTGTAAAGTAGAATCGGTGTACTATCGTTCTAATTGTTACGTTACCTTTTTCGGGTCGTACGAAAACAGTGAACCTTCAGAATAGTCTCCTATTTAACAGTCTTAAAAGTCAAGAGCGTGGCCGACACACTCTGTTGGCAAGAGGAACACCACTCGGCATATATTCGCAAGTCTTCCTAAAGTGTCGAACCATCCGTAAGAAACATCTTCGCACGTGCATCCAAACCTGTTGGTATCATAATCCTTTACTGTCACAAGTCATTGCAGTAATTTTTGCGACACTGGGTTAAAAATATAAAGCAGTTATAATAATAGATTTAATTTTAATACAGGAGAAAGTAGATATGAGAACAAAGGCGATAGCAGATAATAATCAAATCAAGAAATTTAAAATAATAATAAGACATCATTCTATAGAAAATCAGCAATAAAAGGAACAGTTCGTGTTTGAAAAGTCAACAACACCAAATCATTGTCATATCAAACATGAAGTATAGTTTAGAAATACTAGTAATTACAAATTATCGAATGTTCAAGCAATTTTGTTCATTTCTTAATTTATATGATTTTGCAGAACATCCCGTATAGTTGAATTTGTCTTAAAGATTCATTTTACCTTACCAATCGAAAAAGAATTCTATTCTCACGAGTTTCTTTTTTTAAAATTAATGAATTGATTTCAATGCTTTTTTTTATTGATGTTTAGTATTTTTCGCTTTATAAAATTATATTTTATACAATATTTTACATATTATTACAAAAATGTAAATTTAACTAAGCGACAAAGATTCGAATCAGTACAGAATACTAATTTCAAGCTGGATTAAAAACAGTAGAAGTAGAAAAATTATGCTCTATATAATATAAGCACAAAGTTAACTACTATTATTATTTTATCAGTAGAATTTACAAGTTAG
This sequence comes from Eucera pruinosa, assembly GCA_028830335.1. Classification (NCBI taxonomy): domain Eukaryota; kingdom Metazoa; phylum Arthropoda; class Insecta; order Hymenoptera; family Apidae; genus Eucera; species Eucera pruinosa. The sequence goes on from JAMYCR010000012.1 coordinate 15,262,236, forward strand.
CGGCTTTACAAAGAAAGGTTTCTGCTTTTTATTATTTTCTTTCGGTATGTTTTTGCCAATTGTTCAAAAACTATCTTTGCTATTTGGATGATTGTAGTTTACTTTATGAAGTTTTGTTTACTATATTCGCTATGTATTATGTTGATCAAGATGATATGTATAATAGTTTTCCTCCAATCACTTGCACAAGCGTAAAAAACATAAATTTTTAAGTTTAACAATATTATATGTCACATACCTATTAAGTGTTAATCTTAATAGACTGCACCTTTTCTAATTTTTTAATTTTTGTTTCTAAACTTGCAGAACACATCTTACATATTTCTTAGTCATTGAATATTAAATTTAAGCGGAAGAAATCAGATCTTTAAGTCGCACAATGAAGCATGAACTTTTAATAGCCACTATTATATCATATATATACATATATATATATATATATATATATATATATATATATATATATATATATAAGAACATATAGTTAGTATTTCATATAAAAATTTATTACAAAAATCTTCATTCCTGAAAAGCGTTTTTATTTTTTTAAAACATATGATATTGTGTTGATTCTCAAATCAAATAAAATCATTTCTTATTTGTACATCGTATATCGTTATTTATTATTTCATTAAAAAATTGTCATTTGAACAATAGTAACTCAGGAGTTAAAATGATAAACGATGTAAGCGTCAGAAAGGAACATTTCTAATATAAATAAAAACTAAAGATAACTATTAATTACTAATCAATAATTTAATAACTTATTTCCTTGCCATTAATCTAGTTCTTATAAAATTTTCCATATTAAAAATCAAATTCTTCAATGAAATTCTTCTTTTACTGAAAATTGTTCTCAATTTTGTTAGCACTTGTATCGTTTACCATTTTATCTCCTCAATTATACCTCCTGTTCAATCGTTATTTTTTATTTCATAATCTTCCTGACACTATTTTTACGCGCAGTACAAATAATGCTTTTCATTCACAGAACAGCGTTTGAATTATTACAGTTCATGCATTCATTTATAAGTTATGATCACGTAAAGAAACCAATATTTGGTTTGTCGTATTATACACCTGGGTGATGACTTGTTGAATGTATACTTTTTATTTTGAGTTGTTGCTTTCGACCGTCTCGAAACGCCGCATCGAGAACTCATCAGGACTTTGACTCTCGTCGCTTCTTGCAAGGGCAAACGGGCCCTTTTTTCCAAAAGGGGCGGGGGGGGGGGGAGGGCAACGCACCACGGAAAAATACCGAAGAAGACGCGGGTGTTTTTATAAACGGACACATGAACGCCTGAAAACTTTGGGCCCCACTGAACACAGCATCTAGTTTTTGTCATCGGTCCTCCTCTAAATATGTCGCCACACACCTTTCTCTTTAACTAAATATTTCATAATTTTTATGTTGTATTTTCAGTTACTAATTGTAATTTTATAATTTCTGCAAAATTTGCAGACTGATGATTTATTAATATTTTAAATGTTTTAAAGACCACTTTGATCATCTACTTCTTCTTTGGAAGAAAACTGTAACCAATAATTTTAAAAACTGCTACAAAAAAATTCAAATAACATACTGGACCAATTCTGTCTTTACTTTGTATTCTAGGTTTAAACGGTTAAGTTAGAAACAGATATTTGAAAAATTGAATTGACACATACAATATAACTATTTTAAAATATAAATCCAGAACCACTTTTTAATAGAAGAAACTTTTTAATGCAGTTTACGTGACTGTTAAATGTAACTATACTATTTTTAACAACAAAGTTTTTCTTTTAATATTCATGGATGAAATATATATATTCAAATGAATTGTTTTTCGAACACAAACTCAGATGCAATGTGTTAGCCGTTAAGGCAGTAATTCCATATGAAAAAAAAGAAACGTAAGCTATAATTTTTTCTTACGAAATTTTGTTTGGATATTTAAGAGAGTTCAATGAAACAAAATGTACATTATTTAAATACTTTATTCAATTAGTTATTACTTTGTTAAAATGGGTAAATACGTACTTTATACGCACATTAAGAAAATTAAAAAGAAGGTAATTCGAAATAGAAGAAAAAGAGGATAATAATGAATAATAAAATGAATCTTGTCACTAAAGAATTTTAAACGAATAAACAACACTTTAACTTTAAACAATTAATTATTATATATAAAGTATTATAGTTATAATATTATATTTTATCAATATTAGGTAACAAGATTTGTATGTCCGTTTTCTTTCGTCGTTAGAATATTAATGACAAATTCCCTTCTATTTTATTCTTCGTTTTTACTAAATCGGTATCTGATAAACCGTTCAAATTTTTCGTAAACGATTTTTCTTCAGAACGAACTTGGCTTTGCTAACACGTACGTCTTTCACAAATTTTTAAACACGATTTTTTCGAAAGGGAAACCTCAAAAAATGTGTTGTTTCACATTTTTCTCTTCTCGCTTACACCACTAGCTACACGATGCGTTATATAGTTACAAATTCTTACGCACAAGTCACTGTATCCCATTTCCTCTTCACCAACAGGGTAGTATTAAATTTAAATACGCTCTGTTATGGTTTCCACGCTTCCTTTGATGCAATTATCGCGCTATGGAGTTCGCATCAGCAAGAAAAGTAATCTGGTATGATACGTAATTCCGAAAAAATAGTTGGTCATCTCGGTCACGACTTCTTCTGTAATCTAGATGCTCTTCGAAACTGATTTAATGACGTTTCGTAATCTCTTTTAACTATCTGGTTTCCGGGCATCGGCCTTGCAGACCGCTGACCACGGCCGGATGCTCCTGTCTACGAACAGCGAACCAGTAACCACCGAGAAGAAACCAGTGAGCAAACCTTCAGTGAAGTTGGTGTAGTTCAACAACCGACTCATTTCATATCGGATCAATCTCATTCCATAGGCGGTACTTTTGACCTACACCTGTTAACACTGTTCAGATGTAAGATTTGCTTTATACATTCAACCATGAGTGAAGTTTTGGTAAACAGTATTAGAAAAGGGAACCATCGAAAAGAGAGATATTGATGGTGTGGAAAAATGTCATTTATCAAAAGTGGTGATTAAAACAGTAGCATATTCAAACTTAATTATTAATTATAAATCGTATGTAATAATTTTAATACGTTATAAATAACATTTGGAAACAACGTGGAAATTCATTTCCTTCAGCGCATTTTGTAAGCACACTTATAAGTAGAAAATATAAGTGTTGTATAAGATAGATTGCAGTGAGATTCAAACTTGGGTGCAAATAAATGAAGATTAGCGATACAATTCCCTTTATTGTGCTACTTTTTTTGTTAATAATACCGTTTATTCTAATTTTATCCTTTTCTTCGTTTTACGTATCTAACGTACCTAATGTATCTATATTTTTATATACCTAACATACATTTATATTTATTATATTGTGTAACTTACTGGTTTATGTTTGAAACCATGCATTAATTTATAATTATAAAAATCACACATCATCTTTATTTCTGTGAAATGCGGTATATACACATGTAACGTTTTTAATCACTGCAAAATCATTGCATTTATACTAATAGTTGGTTAAGCACGGGAAATAACGTAAAATTCTCGAAAACTCTGAATGAAAAGTTAATACTACGTACGGAAAATAATTTATACTGAACGCCATATTCATCTATTGTCAATTGTTTTATTAGTATTTAGTATTTGTTAAGCCTTAGATTAATTCCTCAGCACAGTATTATTTCATTATATTACACACTTGGGACGTAATATGGAAGGTTAAGAAAAGCAAATTATGATAGAAAAACTTATTATTTTTCATCGTATGCAGGAAAAATTCTAACGAAAAATTGCAAAAATTATCTTTAAGCGGAAGTACATAGTATCACAGAAAAATATATTCTATTACAGAAAATGTATAACATGAAATGGAAATTAGTGTTTGGTAACGAGATATTGCAAACAAAAGAATTTTAATTATAAAATGAAGCAAAATATTTTTTTTAAACATATGTTAACGTCGCATCAACGGCTTGGCTATTAGCGATGGCGATGGTTAATCATTAGCGTTATTACATTATTAGATCAATGATGTTTGAATCTTTGATAAAATCAAGTAGGTCATCGGTTTTTCCATTTTCAACGTTATCTTTTAGTGAAGGTTTAATCCTGTATTTTTTCGGAGGTTCTAATGTATACTCGAAAAAAATAGAATTAAGGTTTAGTAGGCTCATAGCTGTACAAATAGCCGTAAGAAGCTAAAACATATTAAGTTTGTATTATTTTCAAATCAATGTCTAGTAATAAGTTTTCTAAATAAGGACAAATGGACGGCTCCTAGTGTAAGACTCCTTATGGTATATATTTATAATCTCTAAATTTATAATACTGTTTTTCATTAGTATTCCGCAAAAGCTTCATACATCTAACTGACATTTTATAATAAGAAAGTTAAAATTTATATTGATTTTAAATAAATTTTAAATCTGGAATATTTTATAGAGACAACTGCATAAACCTGACACTGTGCAAAAGTTGATAAAAGTTATAGTGTTCACTTAAAGACTTCCCCTTATTAGTATCATTTGAATGATGGACGCATTAAAAAAAAAACAATATGAAAGATTTCATATAAATTAATATTTTAGTATTTAAAATGATTAGAAAAGTGTATTTTTGTCACGCTGATGCGAATCTATAAATTTAATATATGATATAAGTACGTTTTTAATTGATGAAACATACTACATGTTATATTAATAACTTTAAGATAAAACGTGTTAAATTAAAAAAATACATCCAGTTATAGAACATAAATCTAGAATTTTCAGTGTAATAAACATGGTAATTGTCTGCCTTATCGTTAATCCTGGAGTAGTGTAAAATAAAAACAGCACTTAAAGCATTCACTTCCTTGTAATAATAAAGACGGATGATTTTAAGATTTCCATCTCTTACTTATCTATATTGATGATAATTTTTGTAAACCGTTACTGTTTATGAGATTTTATACAATGATGCTTTTAATTATAATGGTAGGTTCGAAAACCCTAGAGGAAGTTATAAAAATGGTGAATACTTGACTAAAATCACTCACCGAGAAGAAATGTATAAAATAAGTGAGTAAAAATAAAAAAAAAGTTAAGAAACATTTCGTCTCCTTTTTATATTGAACAGATAAAGTGAAAAAGTTTGCTATACATTACAAGGAAATTAAAAATGTATAATAAAAATAAAAAAATTTCAAAAATATAAATCTACAAATACAGGGAATTAGTTTTTTTCTACAGAGTAGCAAAGAATCTAAGTAGGCATATTATAAAGTTACATTTTGGTGCAAATTATATTTTATATTATGTGGTATCTATATTATGTTACGTTATAATGGAAATTTTATTTTCTAATGTACCACTTTCATAATTAGAAACATAGAAGATTCTATCAGAGTATTTGATTATCTTCGCAGAAAGCGGAAGTTGTATACATCTGTATCATGCGTTCATCAGGTGAAAAATACCTGAATTAATGATATGATATTCTTTTTAAGGCTTAATTAAGAAAGTGGCTTCCCTATACAGTGAAAATCTGAAAACCAATGACATGTCAAGTGTGATAGTTTGTTATAAGTATGACTTCGTTTCTTATTTCAGTAACTTATATCAGTGGGCTAAAAGATTGTTGATACATAGGACAAATATACAGAAAACAATAATAATAGAACTTTGAATTTCAACTTATTATCTTTCGATTTCTCATATTTCTGTTACCTTTATTTGTGCCAATAACATTATGACTCACTGTATATAAAATATTAACCAATATTTCAAATAATAAATACAAAATTTTTGTTAGTTTTTTAACATTTCTTGTTCTTTCTTATGCTCGTATCGTATAACGTATCGTATAACGTTCGTAACGTATCGTTTTTGAACACCAAAAACTTTACTTTTATATTTTCAAGTAGTTCTTCTCTACCATAATCATTCAATCACCGATTATATTGTTGTTTTTCTCAATAATTTTCTACAGTCATCAATTTATATTATTTCCTGTTCTAACATAACGTGACTTCAAATTGTAGCATGAATATTGGGGAATTGAAATGGTAACTGCCATAAGTGGCATAAATGAAATTTTTCAGCATTTGTTTTTTTTTTTACATATACAGTAAGACCCCATATAATTCGAGATATATGTTCCATGCTACAGGGATTTCGCGTTATACGAAATTAAGAGTTCAAAGAGTTTGAAGTAAATAAATACCCTTTTTTTGATGTAACAGGAAATAATATACATTTTATTTTATATAACAAATTTTAAAACAATAGAAACGGATTTTTTTTCATATTATGCGCAAAGTAACTTAAAGTAAATGAGCAGATAAAACTCAAATCTAATCACTGTTGGAATCGCTTGAAATTAAATTCTACCGACATCGCCTTTTGGGTGCTGGTCCAGCTTCTTCGTTTGTTTAATTTTCTTCACCTTGAAAACACATCGGTGATATTGCAAAAACTGAAAAGAACATTGAAGAGCAGAGGAGAAAATTCAAAAAGAAGTCTAAGAAGATAAGTGAATTAGGAAAAGTAAATAAAACTACAGCATTGATACCGAAAAACATAAACGACAAGATGGTTTTCACGGTTTGCTGAGAGACTTATGATGAAGATAGGATTTAATGTTTGAATTGCAGAAAATGGGCTTGCTATAAATGAATATACATATGAGCATTGCTAAATTATGTCATAAACCTTTGCTGTGTCCGGTAATAAGGGCCACCGAAAGTTCTTCTAAAAACATATACTATAATAAAATTTGATGTTAATTTAAGGTCACATCATGATAATATTGCTCACTTCGTTCTATAATTTTTAATATCAATAATAATGTCAACTTGAAATTAATGCAAAATAGGAAGAATGAAACATCATTCCTTCTTTATTTATTTAGAAAAAACCTTAAGTGTTCAGCAATAGGGAAATTTTCCTTAATAATTGTGTGAGTGGAACTGTATGATTATTTATAGTAAGTCTGTGTTCCATACTAATTATATAAAATATTTCAACACTTTTTATAATTTAAAAACTGTTTAGAAATGTGAAATGATCTGTAAAAATAAAGAAGTGTTTACGGATATATTTACTAAGGAATCTGAAATATTTCATAAACTATTTACTTACTTTTCGATCATCTATTCATACTGTTTATACTCTCTATATGTATATATACAATTATGCTGTCCGTACACCTTTATTCGCAAAATATCCTAAACAATGACTTTATGTTAAAAAATTCTATAATTCCATTTAGAAAGGGGATGCAGTTATATTTTATAAATATATCAATACAAAAAAATGCATGAAGGTAACACGTATTAAGTATATATTAGATAATAAATAGAAATAGGGTGAGATCCGCCAGTATCGATTAGCACCCAGTTCCGACCAAATTATTTCTTATTTCCACTATTAGATAATGACACTTTGTTTGCATAAGCAAATGGATGTTATAGTCTTCTACAACATACTCCGAAATCAGTTGACTTGGTTAGCGAATGGCATAGAATGCAGTGGATCAAAGGTAAGAATTTACCTTCATAGGAGCTAGAGATGTCTCTGTAAAACATTATGTTATTCTAAATATAGAGGACCTAAAGGAAATAAGTAAATTTGAAGTAGGAGACAGAATCGAATCAGATCACCAACTATTTTGCCTTTATCTGAAGAAATGCGCAATAAACAGATACCACTGGACAGAAAGAAAAGAGAAGGCGTTCACTGTCCGGGATGAAGAGAGCAACAAAATGCATGTGACCAATTATATGGGCATTGTCCTGTTGAATGCTACATAGTATAAGATATACACAGCAATCCTAAAAAACAGATTAAGGGAAACAATCGAAGAATGAGAAATTTTACAAGACAGAAAAGCTGGTTCTAGAAGGAAGAAGAGCACAAGAGATAATGTGTGTACATTTTGCAACACATAGTGGAATGAGAACTGGAAAGGAAAGGGGGTAAAATTGTAGTTTTCTTCATAGACCTCAAACCAACATTTGACACCGTCAACAGGGAACTCTTTTGGAAAACATTATACAAACAGGGTGTGCATAAAAGGTTAGTAAAACGTCTAAAAAAAATATACAGGATATGAAGACTAACTATCAACATAGTAATAATGGGAGAGACTAGGCTTGGCCTGTGGCAAGGATGTATACTTAGTTCATTACTACTCACACTCATTATCGCAGATACGAAAGAAGATCTAACGAAGAAGCAATGCGAAGAAATAATAGTGGACAGGAAAATTTTGTATTCTCTGGATTATACCGATGATTTTGCACAAAACGAAGAAGAAGCTAAGTACATACATACATCTACCGAAAGAGACTAGAAATGTATTTCGATAGGAAGCTTACAGTACTTACTCTAAATATGGATAAGTCCAAAATAATAGTATTCAAGAGGGGAGAAGGTAGAGGCGAAAAGTGGGACTAAAGATGAGAAGAAAGGAAAGTTGAGGTTATGGAAGAATTCGTATATTTGGGCTGTGAGATTTCAAAAAAATGAAAAATAGGGAAAGTACACAAGAGAAAAAGTTAAATAATGCTGTGGTAATAATATGATCAGGTGCGGGGAATAGGTAAGAGTATATTCCGCGATGATTAAATGCCGAGAGTGTTCTTGTTCGACAGATTAATGACAGGAATTTTATTATATGGATCTGAAATATTTGGCTGGAGGGAATGGCTAGAAGTAGAGGCGGTGCAAACGAGATATTTAAAATGGTGCCTGGGGCTAGAGTGAAGCACGCCAAATTACATAGTATTGGAGGCAGTAAAAAGGGATAAGTTAAGAATAGTGACCGGCAAGAGAGCAATGGTATATGAGGAAAGTATAATCACGGCGAGTGGAAAGTGGATTGCGAAGATATGCTTGAAAGAAACAGAAAAAAGAAAAATGAAAACGAGAGGTTAAAAAGAAAAAGAGGAATTCTAACAAAGAAATGGATATAGTTTGTTAAATATTAAGTAATTGGAGGAGGAGGTTGAAGTTAATATAGTACAGTTAATTTCGAGGAAGGATCGTGCAGTCCAAGTTCAAAAACAATTTAATAAAAGCATGGAGGGCAAATATAATGTAAAATTTTAAAATGTTAAAAACTTTGTATAAACCCAACATATTTATAATAGGAATTCAGATACTAGTGTATTCGTAATTTATTGCCATGAAACAGAATACTAAATTACAAGATTTTATTGTAATATAATACAACAATTAACAAAGTGAAAGAAATAGTGTATCACTGTGTATGGAAAATAAATTGACAAATAATATTATGAGATAAGCAATAGTAGTTGTTTCGAACAATTCCTTCAAACTTTGTTCACATACTTACAATTAGTATCAGTTTAATAATAATATGATATAATTATCTATTTCTATTCAAATTCACAATAACGTATCTTTGAGCAATAATTCGTTATATTGCACATTATCAAGTACATTTCTATCGTAATAATCCTACAAATGTTTAATGGGATTTCTATTATAACTTTCTATCATAACATTTAATCATAGACGCAGTAATAGTTCAATATTGTTTTCTTTAAAAATTTCTTAGCAATTTTAAAAATATGTTTAAGGTCACTATCCTGTTAGAAATTATACGATACCTTCCTCTAGATTAAAATGTGATAGAGAAGGCGTATTTTTAGACTGTGGTAATATATTTTCTACAGCGAGTATACATTTCTAAATTAAGCTACAAACATTTTTCCCTAACTTCCAGTTAACTTTTCCGATACTGAGAGCTGCGTTTTTACCAGTTAAATAATTTTAAATATGTTGTATGCAGATTAGATATTCGACAAAAGCAAAGTTATACTGAATGCGATTATTGGACACGCGAGTGGATACAAGGTTGTCCAACGAATTGTTGGTTGCTGGTTGCACGCGATAACAATTTTATAGCTTTCAATTACATTCGACATCAGCTTACTACTAATGCAGCTACAAATTTCCTAAACGGTTACAGTAAAGAGTCGACTATTCGAACTAATACGGAGACAAACGTGTTAAATGATTTTTTAAATAATTGGTCCCGAGAAACCAAAAAACGTTAATTATTTTACATACAAAATTAATTCGGACGAACTTTTTATTGATGTAAGGTATTACAATATCACTTGTGGCAAAACGTTATTAAAAAAAATCAAAGTTTCCAATGCTAAGTGACCTCATATACTTTCGACTATTTTAATATAATGCTTTCTGTATTTTTGGGGGTTATATAGATCTAAAGAAATTAGAAAATTTACGATACGCAAAAACGGGTCGAAAAATTAAAAAATAATAACTTATATAAGAATAAATGGATAATATATATGGAATTTGTAAAATTATAACAATAAATAAGATCGGGTCAAATTGATCCAATATCATATATTTACGTGATATAAGTATAAACAAATAAAATTCAGTTAATTCCATCACTACAGCTTAGTATTTGAATGATTTCGTAAACCTCGTGCTGTATAATTTAATTAACATTATTTAGTTTTTCTTACATAAAGGATTTCAGTTGATCAAAAAATGTTTTCGTACTTTAAAGACATACAGAAATTGAACTCCATTAACCAGTGCATTATTCATTTTTTGACAATTTGTTACTATATTATACAATTTCATGATTCCACCACAAAAAAAATTCTTCTTTTAAATGAAGAACTCGTTTGGATAACTACTTTAGCTTTTAATTGTTTAAATTTTCTTCTGTAAAAAGAATTTTATACATTTTTATATTCTTTTATATCTATATTCTATTATTCGCACCACTCTTCATTGGTTTATACTAAATTTTTACGTAGCAGGAGTAATACAACTGAGTGTATCGAAAATGCATCTTACTTTCTTGCATTTTAAGGCTGTTAGGCGTAATAAATGCAATCAATCTTTATGACTTTTTTCTGAAAAATAGATTGAAATGTTACTTTTAGATCTTATTTGTGATTTTAACGTTGTTGGCATGTTTACTCATATATTGCAATTCAAGTTTAAGTAATAAAATAAATAAATAATAAATAATAAAGCTTTAAGTAATAAAAACGCGGAAGGACTTCTTAACCAATCTAATACTTAAAAGTAAAAAAGGCAAATAATTTCTTTAACCTGGCGGATGCGAAAATCCCCGTAACAAGTAAAGGAAATGAATTTGATAAACTACATATTAGATAACATATATTCGTGAATTTTGTATGTATCAAATTCCGAATGAATTGCAAAAATTGCAATCTCGTTATATCGGTATTCATTCCTATGATTTATTTAAACAAAGTTTTAATTACCATTGAAAGTGTATCAAAAGTACGATCCATGAGAAATAAATTGAAGTTACGCATTTTTATTACAATGTGCATTTCCGTACTCCAAACTACTTTTAATTGTAAGTAGCGCGTATCTTACAGAAAATTCAGTATGGTTCAGTGAATAAATCTGTTAGGTAGAAGGAAGTAAGATTTCCTGTAATTAAAGTACTTTACTTACACTTGATTGTAAGTGGTAAATCATTTTCATTTATCTACTTTATTTTCTAAATTAAAAAAGTTACATTAAAATAATAATGTAAAACAATAATATCATAAAAAGTAATTAATATAAAAAATATACCTGTTATATTTCTTGGAGTAATAGAAAAAGTGACATTGACAGTGCTAAAATATAATATCAAACAATGCTTTTATTAACATAAGTTTATATATACTTATTAAGCATAATACTTTTATTGCTCAATGTGAAGGTTTTTTTAAGATATGAAGTTCAAGTTTGTGTTTTAGACAGAATATTACATTTTCTGTTTGGAAGTTTGAAAGAAGATTCGATTTCAAATAAAAATGTATCATTCTTTACTCATCGTAAACTTAACCATTAACAAAATATTTTGCGTTGATATTACACAAAGCAAATCTTTATACAGAACGAAACAAGTGGTGTCATTCACTACTAACAATAAGTATCAAGATAATAACGTAATATATAACATTAGAATATGATACTGTAGTATAATACATTTCCTTACTGCACCTTCTTAAATGTCTGGCCCGATAACAAAATTATTAAAAAAAAACTTAATTGCTCTATTGATGAAACAAATTTTCTTGAAGTATATTAGACTTTTCATATACTTATAGAATACCGCATAAAAGCATGGATTCAATAATATAAGAGAATGAATAATTTTAATTGCCCGATTTTTAAATAATTTAGTTTGCGGTTGAGATAGAGCCTACGAATATACGCCGATATACATACGTATCACACATGGGCTACAAAAGTGACTCAACCTATTATAATTTATTTACTAAACTTAAAGTATCAGATAAAGGGGCAGGCGCTTAAAGTTATTTTCTACATTTTTCATTCTTAGCCCTTCAAATACCTTCTGTTTATAATATTTTTACCGGACACTATCAGAGCCAATTCAAATATCGTGACGACTAATTGAAAAATTACCTATATCACTCAACGAAAATGATTCGATTTAATTAAGGGGCTATGTATATCTCAGAAGATTATAAATAAAAGCATATTCGAGAACATTTTTGCCTATAAACCTTATTTTATTGTTTAATTGTTGTTAGCATTTAAAAGAATATAATTGTAACAGTTTTTAAGAATAACAAAAATATAGACGTTTCAGTGAATGTATCTAAAGCAGAAAAACGAAACATTCCTTCGAAATTCCAGGTTTTCGACTTTTCAGTGACTTTTATTGCTGTCGTGGCAGTAATGTAACAACTTTGATGTTCTTGCAATAATATTTATCATCATATGAATAATACGAACAGATGCTAAAATTACTTTATTCTATGGTATTCTGAAAATAATGACACTCAATTGCATAAAAATATTTAAAGAAACCATTATACTTTCACGGCAATATACTGCCACGTGAATACGAGTCTTATTTAACCTTGGAAAGAAAAAAAACAAAATACTCATTAGTGAAATTGAACAGGCTGAAGTAAGATTGGACATATTCAATGAGTGAAAGGACAGTTTGTAGACGAAATGATGATTTGTAATAATTATTCGAAGAAAGTAAAGAGTGTAGTCCGCGAAGTAAATCGCTTTTTTACAATTAGAAGACGAGAATCCACAATGCTTTTTCACGCTTGTATTACGGTTATGTGGTATAACGACGACATCGTGAGAAACCAACTGAAACTTCCGGTGAGCTTTCACTTTGTCTAATTGTCCTTGTGGTTACTTGTGACCACAATCTTGACAATCTTGACATTGAACGCAGCCCAGTTTGCTGTCCAGAGAAAGTACACGGAAACAGTTTATCACCTGCCAAATTGAATGTAACAACTGTAGAAATAATTGATAAAACCTGATTTTGTTTCTTGGAATAATCGATTAACATTGTAGGGACTAAACATTGTACACACAAATTAAAATCCAATTAAGGATATCGTTTTTATTTTTAATAAAAACGTTTTTTATGCTATACTACTTTGTGCATAAAATATGTGTACAATGTTGTATATCGTATAATATTATTTGCATAAAGAATATATTATATATTACCATAAGGGATAGCATACTATATTGAAAAGTGTCCCCTAAAATACATTAATTCTTCCTAGCAACACTGTATCACATCATCAATACATATTAATATTTATAATATTAGTATAATGTTAATATTTATAATATTACAAATATTAATTATAATATTTTCTATTTCTAATAATCAGCTATTAATTGTAAGTTGAACAAGGATTTGTTCGTACTTTCAAGATATTTAGAAAGAAAATCTTATTAGGCAATGTATTGTCCATTCTTTTCGATAATTTTATGCCATATTATATTCATCATTTCACTTTTACAATTTTTTTAATTTATTTCAGCGAAGAACTCGTTTGGCCGACTTTTTTTAGTTTGATAATTTCCTTGTATTAAAGGAATTTTGTAAACGCCCTCTTTAAATATTGGCATTCTAATATTCATGCCATTTCTCCCCGATTTATATTGCATTTCTGTTTTTTACAGTAGTAATACAATACCATGTATCAACACCGTAACTTATTTTCTTCATTTCGAGGCTACGTTAACCATGACAAGTATAAGCTCATTTTACGAAATTTAATCTAAATTAAATTTTCGTTTCTTCAAATAAATTGTAATGTTTACTTTCAGACCTTGTTTATGATTTGAAAGTTATTGGCATGTTTCCTTGTATATCGCAATTCAAACGTGTACTGGGAAAAAAATGAAGACGTTTTAACCAACTACAAGACTGATGTATCACAAACTTAATTTGTTTTAGGGACACTTTTGATCATCTTATCCAGCTACACCAGTTAAATAAAACACAAATTATTTGAGACATATGATCATTCTTTATTGCAAATTAAAGTGTAGGTACAGTTACTCGAATTAATATTCGGACATCATTTGCAACGAAAATTAAACACGGAAGGCGTGATTTTAATGAAAGTTCACACAGTTGTAGAGCGTAATGGACTGTATATGGAGCACGTTTTTTGTCGCTAGAAAATGCCTTTACGGGGCGAAATCAGATCCCTAGAATAGCATGTTTCCATTTTTTAAATGCTACTTTGCTTGGGACTTTTTTTGCGCAAAGGTGATAGAATATTCAAAATTGAACATTTTTTGTACGAAAAGTTTTGCTCTCTCTCGCACAGTTACGAAGTTATTTTTAGAAAACCAAAGACCAAATGGCATTAGGACTGATTTCCTCTGGTTTCCTGTAATAATTTAAGGTGCTCACGGCGTCTTTTATTTTCTCTGTACCTTTGTAACGGTACATACTATAGCATAGAATTAACAATTTCCAATTTTCTAAATAAGAAACCTACAGTAAAATCTTTAATCGAGATTTTCAAAAATTCTTTAAATTTTAAACATCATTTTCAAGAAAATTTAGAAGTAGCAAAATTATTTTATACAATATTACTTTACTTATTGTAACGGTAAGAATTAACCCAACAACTTCATTTAATTATTGCAACACACTGAAGTTTATAGTATGTAGATGGTTCATACTAATTGTACCCTAACGTAGTTGAACAAATGATTCATCAACAGAAAATTCTTGATTATCAAAATAAATGAAGCGATATGCTAACGGAATTCTAAAATCATTTTCGCTCCACAAACACTCTATTAGTTATAACGTACTGTTAGATATAGTAGCTAATGCTATAGGTATTTTATTTATAAAGTATATATTATATCATATATATGTATATGCATATTATACATATACAGCGTGAGTCATCTAAGATCAGAAGCTAAAAAGAGTTTGCTTTCGACAATATAAGAAAATGTGTCAAAAAGAGAATATGTATTTAATTCAAATGAGAGGTTGAAACAATTCCACAAGCAACTATTAATAGCTACCATATAGAGGCCTTTTCTAAAATAGATACAAAGAACATAAATAAAATTATAACGGTTCTGATGAAAAAGTTTCTCATCTGTATTGCTCTCGATTACGGTTGTAATAACTTTTGAAATGTAGGTTCTACATGTATCGGTTTGATTTCACTTAAGATTACGGTTTTAGCACGTGATATCAGTTTTTTCTCGGTTTCTAAATAGATCCTTTTATTGATTCTAAAATGTTAAAATATTTAACACTATTTAAAAAAATTGTGTAGACTATTCATTTCATCAAATCTATAGGAAAATCAATTTAAGAACTTACATCGAACCCATATTTCAAAACCTACTGAACCTGCAAATGAAATCCATATAAAATACAAAAGATAAGAAATTTCTGAAATTCGAAACATTAAATATTCAGAATGTTGAAAAGTCGGAGGATTGAAAACAGAAAGCATTAAAAATTCAAAGCTTTATAATTTTGAAACAGTGAAAATTCAATATTTCGAAAATCACTGAAACTGTAACTGATATTTTCACTAATTTCTGCTCTTTATAGTTGTAATACACGATAACGAGTTTTCAAACCTGTTTCACGAATCAAAATCGATATTACAATAGTCTGCAATCATTGATTTAAAGAGACAACTAGAATTTCAAATAAGATTTTCTTCTCCTGGTCCTATTTTCCAAAATTTCGAAGCGATCCAAATTTAAAGAACAGTTTACACATTTTACAAAATGGATAGTTAAAACCCTATCGTCATTCTGCTTAGAAAAGTATTAAGGTAACATGATCTTCCTACAGATACATTTTAAAAGTAATGCATTACTGTTTTCATCGCACCTGATATCAATTATTTTTGAATATTGTAAAGTAAAAACACAATACACACACTAAAATAATTTATTATTCTCATTAATTAAGTATAAACATCAAATGTAATGTAATATATTGCTTTAACATTTAACAAATTTATAAGGTATACTATATTTTTATTGCAGAGTACATATAAATATAAATAAATTGCTATGTAGCTATTTGCAATAGTTACAGCATCAGCTATATTAACGATATTTCAAAGCTTACTATTGGTAGCACGAGAATATTTAATCGGTCCAGAAATGAATTTTCACTGCTCTGGAGAAATTATCTCGCGTGCAACGAGAAAATTTGTAACCCTTTTCTTCTGGCAACCGGTTTACTCGCGCTTTCCTTCTGACCAAGTTACCTTTTTCAGCAGGATATAAGAGACGGTTTGCCTCGATTCTCTATCTTCCACAACTGCGTTTTCTCTATGCGACCAACTACGGCATCTTTAATCTCTAATGTTGCACCACTGAACTAATTAGCTTTGAGATCTGCGACTCGGGAATTGTTTAAATTCCGCAAAGACAGTCCCACTGAGGAAAATCACATGTTAGGGAATTAATACAAAGGTGAAAGTGAAACATTTGAAGGTGGTGTATCGTAAGTACTTTAAATTCTTCCACGAAGCTGGAAGAAACAGAAAGAATATTCCAATAAAAGTAAATACTATAATAAAATTATACGGTTAAAATATACAAATATAATATAATAATTGGTCTGGATATGTTTTTGAAAATTCACATTTTTACAAGCACAACTAAAAAGTAATCCTAAATATAAACTTGTTTTATCCCCTAAAAATATTATTATTAATGGGTTATCCTCTACATATTTACTTAAATATTTTACACATTTTTGCACATTATATGCACTCTGTACATTTTTACATATCTCAATTTTTCATAAATGCATCAATGTCTATAGCTTAACAATTATTAAAGTAAATATAACAAAATACAGTTGACAAAAATAATAATTAGGATAATTAATTGAATGCTATCTTTTTAGGAAGTTGATCATTGTAGGAAATAACTTATTTATTTTGGTATTCTTAATGCGTAAATAATTTTTCCATGCTTCTGAACAATTTATTACTAAGAATGTATTCAACATTTTTTAATATGACAGTACAATTAGGTACAGGTACTTACATTTACGATGAATACCAAATTTTATATTTTGCGTTGTAAATTATTTGTTAATTGTATATAATCTTATATAAATTGAATACTGTGTAATTGGTTTGTTATGAAAGTATAATAAAAGTAACTGTTATTTGACTGCAAATCCAATTATTTTTCGAGTTTGTAAATGGTATTTGAAATTATAAGTTCAAGACACGTTTGGTAATTTATATCAGAACTCTACAGCAAGGAATAGTCCGAAGCTTCAGATATAAATAATATAAGATAACGATGCTATAAAAGGAAAAAGGATTGTGAATAAATGAAATACGAAAATTTTTCTTTCTAATTAGAATCTTGAAACCGTATTAACGGTAATAACCGCAATTAATCCTAACATAGAATTTCTAACATTCACGTTTCATAAAAATATTATCAAATTTTAAAGTTAAATTAAAGAAAATGATAGCTATCTTGCATATACAGTAAACTCCCGTACAATGCGAGTTCCTACAACGTGTTAAAGACATTGTGACGACTTTTTTTATATAATGCGATTTTGGTACAACTCGCTAGATAATAAAATGCAGGAATTCCTTGTTTACTTTAGTCGAATGTGTTTCAATTTGCTATATGCACTTTTCACGAAGACGTTTTACTATCTTAATAGGTAAAACTGAAAACAAAATTTGGCATGACAATAATTATCCCAAATATATATCATTTATATTATTCGTGTTATACAAGGGAAATTTTCTTATAACGCGATTTCATATAACAAGTAAAATATTAACCGAGTTAAACGGGAATCTACTTTAATCCTACATAGTTTCTTAGAATATTTGTTTATTTCGTTCGAAACACATTATTAAAACGTTTATAACGAAATAATGTACAATGTAACATTTTAATAAACAATAAACAACACAATGTTTATACATAAGTTATACGTTTTACAATAGTGATCACAACTGTACAGTAGGATCTCCCATAACGAGAACTAAAAATTCCACGACTGCCGTCGTATATCGTGATTAAAAATTTGCTTGAAGAAAACTTATTTATGATATGAAAATGTATGCGTTTTTTAATTTATTTAATCGTGAAATTCACTGTAAAAGACAAATTATTCTTAGGGAAATAATATAAACAGACATATTACCAAATGAAGAACACAAATTCTGAGGTTGAAGAAAATTCGACCGACGAAAGAACTGGACTGGCATTCTATTATATTAACCCCGTAAGTTTTGGAGTGGGTAAAAATCTCCGAAAAGATCTGAAAGAATTCTGATAACATCTTCAAATATTCTAAATTGAGAAAAAAAAATTGGGCAGTAGCTTATTTAAGTATATTATTTTTTCAATTATATTAAGTGAAAAAGTGTATAATTTCGAATAAAAAAAACGTTGGTTTACAGTGTAAGGGTTAGTTTCAAGTGATTCTGTCATTGATTAGATTTTAGTTTTACCCACCCTTTTACTTTAAGTTATGTTATCTATAAAATGAGAAAACTACGTTCATGTTGTTTTATAATAAAATAAAGTGTATATTATTTTCTATTATATTAAAACAAGGGTATTTGTTCAGTTCTTACTTCTTAAACACGGAACATATCTCTCGCATTATAGGGCGTCTTACTGTATCACGTATATTTATTATATTTTTTACCCTTTTTTTATATTGGTTTATCATATTCAATTAAAAATATACAAAAATTTCTTACCTTGTTAAGCATAGTTAAGTACATAACTTATAGTATATTTACTACAATTTTAAAGCAGTTGCTATAAGGTAAAATTTTCTGATTTTAGGATTCAACACCTCGATATAAACTTCAATTTCACTCACATCGAATATATTTCCATTCAACGAGGGAAAGTAATCATGACAATTAAGCGAAGTTTATCTCCAAGATGACCTCGACGAAACCGATCATCACGTTTTCGTGGTTATTGCGATCGTACAAGAGGCGTAGATTTAAGTTCGAATGGCTCGCTTTCATGTTCACCTGCCTTTTGGCGAGTTGCTCTGCCAGAAACAATCCACCACGCTTCTTGATTGACGGTCAGACGGAAATAATTCTCAGGTTAAAGGAAGGACCTGATACACCAGCTGGTAAGGACATATGGAACTTCGTTCTACTTCGATTCGCCAACCATGTCTTTTCCTACATACACATAAACTGCAAACACTGCACTTAATACCTAAAATGATTTTTATACTTTAAAAATCGAGAAAAGCCAATCCATCTACTTTTTTCTTTAATTGCATGCTCTTCCGCATCCGTTCATAAATTATTAAGGCGAAATTCGTAAAATTCCTAGAACTGTAAAAGCTTAAAATAAGCAACGATATATGTATGTAGCTTATAGCCACATGAGAAACATCAAACGAGTTTCCTCCAATGCAAAGCTTTTTTATCGGATTGTCGTCACATCTAAAAAACAAATCATTGAATTTGTTTAAAGTTTGGCTGTGAGTCTGTATTTTTATTAATATTATATATTTTTTAAAGTCTTTAATGATTCTAGATGTTAGATACATACTGCATATTGTTTAATTAAAAGTGACACTTTAATTTATGATCTGAAAATTGCTCCAAGACCAATTTTTAATATTTAACTTTTTTAGTTTCCGTAATAGATTGAGTCAAACAAAAATTTACAACCAACGTTTATAATAAGAACAAAATTAGCAACGTGAGATAATGTAGAATTAGAACATTGTTTTATTTCTTAGGTATCTAACCCAGATCAATGCGACTTAATAAGCTTTCTGTTTTAGTATATACGCAATATGTCATATGAAAGGTTAGCCGTCATAATGATTTCAGTATTTCTGAGAGCTAAATATTTCCCACAAGTTAAGAATACTAAAAAATAAGAAACAAAACAATTAATTTAGTGGTCGAATGTTGCGCTTTTGTAACTCTAGAATTATGAATTTTATGCTAGAAATTACGTATTAACGAGTCATATAAAAGAAACGTGAAACCTACAAACGTTACGGAGCAATTACTTTTTCCTCTAATTAAATATATACAATTAATTTCAGATTGTAATGGTTTTTCTGGTTTACTAATTTAGGTGATTGCTAAACTATACCGCAAGTATATTCATACTTGTGTTAATAACAATTTAATGTAGATAGAAATTATATTTATGACCATGGATACTGTTTAGCTTTCTTCTTCTGAATAATTGAAACAGAGAAAATCGTTGTAAAATGATAGAAATTAAATTAACAGTATCATAAATTGAAAAATTAAAATAACTTTTATAGCTAACTACACATATTGAAGAGTGGATATGTTATAAATTGTGTTTTCTAGTACTTTTGGGATAGAAATACTATTACTATATACAATAATATTACATATACAGATGTACTTTAATATAGATGCTATAATATATTGTATAGTATGTAGGGTAAACGTTGATAAGATGGAATACCTGATTTTAAAACTTTACCAAAAAAAAACAGCTAATACATAATCATATTTAATTAGTTAAACATGATACAATTCAAATGATTTGAAGTTTTAGTGGAACAATTAATAAATGTAAACTTCGGCAGTTCGAAAATGGGATATCTAATATAGAATACCTAAAACATTTGTAAAGGAATTCAATAAATTTTATTTTTGTTCCGAAAAATGAATATTTATTTCAATTATTTTTGAGTAACCTATTATTGGTAAATCATCCAAATGTAATACTTTTTAAGTTAACTTCACAAAAATATTTACCTACTTAACTCATCTCATAGAAATTTTACACGCCACGAAAGAAACAAGCGTTTCTTTTTCAATAATGGATCTATGTACGTCTGATGTTTAATTACCAGCATGTCTCGTTGTTGTTTATATGTTTACCCTATATATCAAGGTATATGTACATTATTATAAGGTTATGTATAATAATGCCTTCATTATTTAATATCACAAAATATAATATTTATTAATTTTAATTTTTACATGAAATATTATTGCTTGATTTGTTTTGAAACAATAATTCACAAAAAATTGAAGTCCACAAAATTCATGAAATTTTGTATACTAGTTAACGTTACATACTTGTAATATTCTTCTTTTTATTTACTTATGTTGGAAATTTGCAAACATCATTCGGGTGTTCCTAATAAAAAATATTTCTACTTAAATGTACCTTAAAGGAAACAAAATTTATCTCAGTTCTTTTGCAAGTAGTTTACTGTTTTCAATAAATATTTTATTGTATAAAGTTGTTCGAAAAATTCGTATAGATGGTTTAATAATACTCGAAGGTAATATGTGCACAATAACATTGTAATAAATATTTTTGCATATTGTATTCATTGTTTTATAATTGTATGACTGTCTGGAAGCTTCATAATCCTCTTTTTCAAAAAGTTTGCACCGTTTACACACTTTCTTTCTCTGAAATGAACCCATGCAGATAATTCTTTTAGACTTCTAATTTATTCAATTTCTAGACATTAACAAAGTTTTACAAACATTACCATAAGTGATAACAGCAGAATATCTCAGGTAACGACTAACAATTTTTGCAGCCTTATTAACGAAACATTAGATTGTTTAGTGTTACCTACTGAAAGAAGTTGCCTTTGCATTTCGCTACGTATTTTTTATGAATTATTGGATTTTAACTGGCCTAGATAGGAATAGTATTTGTTCACATTAAGAATGTTAATATTTAATTAAAACTCATAAAAAATAATTCCCTTCTAATTTAGCACTTGCGCAACAGTAGTGAATATTACTAAAAAACATTACGAATTTTCCGAGCAATCCAATATTTATACAATTACGGATTTTTGTGGTTTTTCCTCTAACTTTTTCTGACTTTTTCTTATAAAAATCCATGATTCTTAATGCTTTTTCTGAGTTAATTCTCTCCCAGTGACTATTCACCCATGTATAATGCATACAATCAGCAATTTTGTACACTTAAATTAATTACACCGTTTGTTCGCCAGCGTATCGTGTTGCAATTCGTGCCAACTGATTTCTGTTGCAGGCAGTTTAATTTACAGGCTTCGCGGCGTCGATCCTGACGGTGACAGCCTGACGTTCGGCGTTAGAGATCAACCTGGCAGCGACGTGATTCGGGTCGAGAATTTTAGTCCAACTGAGGCCAATATTTACCTGAACAAATTGCTGGACAGAGAGGTAATCCGTTCACGAGACGGTCTATTTCGTTGCAATGATTCCATTCGACCGGCCATAACACCGGTCCAGGGAAACTGCACTTTTAGTGCCGCTTTAAGAGAGAAGGTAGACTCCGAAATGACAAAAAAATTAAGAAAGTTTGCTTACCAAAAGAAAAACATTTCCACAAGCGAAAGTTTCAGCAAAAGATCAACATTTCTATATTAATCTGTTAACCGAAAAGGATGGGTTATCTAGTTTATAGATTACAGATATCGTTGTGGTAACAACATTGAGAAACTGTACAGCAACCAAAAAATGCTTTTGGCATAAATAGTCAATTTTGGTTTATAATCTGATTTTATCCGTTTGTGCTCTAAAACCTTTGTAATAGTATGATCTAGTGATAATTCTAACACGTTCTTATGACTCTTGTCAGAATTTAAAGTATTACATGTTTTTGAAAGGAGAAAAATTGTCTTTAATTTGTTTTTTTGTTTCGAAAGGAATCAGAATCGAACTGACAAAAATGAATGTAAAGGATTATCTTGTATCCAACAGAGTGTGAAGGATTAATTGTGGGCATAAAAATGAAATCGGAATACTGGATCTAGTTTTTCTTATACAGGAACTAACGACGGGAATTTTGTATTAAAAAAACATTATTTGTATAGGCATCTATACGTTTTCGGTATCAATTTTTAAAATGCCAATTTATACATTTTATGTATATATTAAAGATAAGTCAAAACCAAATTTATAAAATCGCGAAACTCGTATTTGAAACTTTTCGAGGTCTCCAAACCCTCAAAACTTTCGAAACCCCGAATGCTTATTTTCTTTCTTTTGTTTCTGAGCAATATCCATTTTGTAAGGCGTTAAAATCCTAACAAATTTTGTTTAAAAAATCAAGTTACTTATTGAATATAATTAAATGAAACGTAAATGTAGTTATTATTTAAATAAATGGATAGACCGACTTAATAAAAGAATAAGACAATTTGAATTATTTCCAACAGATTCAATGTTGCAAAAAGAGTTATAGGAATATAACAAAATCAACAACAAGAATAGTGACCTGTTTAGCTTGCAAAAATTTAATTTTTATATGTTTTACTTTTTCTCAGTACAAACATTTGTAATGAATTGGTGAAATCGTACTAATTGAAATGAGTATAAAGTCCAAACGTAAAGTTAAGTGGATTGTTAATGAGATAAATTCAAATTGTGACTATGTTCATGTTATTTGTACAAATTATTATTTATCTATATTTCGAGAGATTCGAATCATAAAAGTAGTACAAAGTTTCAAATTTCTAGAACTCAAAAGTTTTTGAATTTTGGAGGATTGCGTAGTTTTGGCAGTCACATTCCTAATATAAACACATCATCTGCAACAATTACAGTAGAATCATATGTTGATTCACGAGCCTACTTTTCGTCGGCTATAATAATAACTTCTAACTAGAATTAAAGTTTTTAAGTCACTTACACATCACGGACTTAAATTATATTCGAATAATCCTATCAGTTGATCATTAGAATTTATTACTTTGCTATTTAGTTCGATCATCGTGCTCGCAATTCACATTATATTAAAAGAAATTGTCATTATCAAACGCATGCTAAATGTTCTCACTGTTGGAATAGAAAAAGAGCTTGCTTTTTGGAGTTTTAAGATGCATGGAACAGATTTCATCACTATCTTTTGTATCCGAATTTAGCCAAAATAGCTTAACACGAACCAAATCAAATTTTTACCCTTTTGTATGTTCTTTTATATTTTAACTCTTTTCCTGTGATTCGTCTATCTATTCGAACGAGGGCAATAATTTCCCCTTTTGTTTTGTCATTAGTCATGGTTGAAGGCCTTCTTGACCTTCGGTCGTCGTCAATTGATGTTCAACCATTTTTACGTTGACCTTATTACTTGTACACTTTTCAACGATTCATAGCAGCATCTCCGGAAATTACTTGTAGCATTTGCTAGAGAAAGCAAGTTTAATGCACCGTAAACGACATGTGAGAAGAGAATTAGTTCTTCAAACCTTCAAATTCATTTGTATTTCGAACATAATGTTTAGTGCATTTTATAAATGATGTCCCCAGAATTGATCAAACTTTGTACCTAACAACTCTTACCTTGCCAATCGATGGAACCTAATTGTAAAAGAAATACGAACAAAATTTGTTTAAAGAATGTTTCGGAAGAAGCATGACAATATTAGATTTTACACAAAAAAGCAGAAAAAGTTAAGTACAGCAAAACACCAAGCACATTTTTTTAATTCAATCACCTTAAAATTCATTTTCCAAATCGCCTTCCAATTCATTTCAATAAACGTTAATAAAGTTAATGTAACTTAGTTTTAGTAAAATCCTGTATTATTAGATCCAATTTTGTTATTACAATTAAGAGTACAATTTTTTAGAGTTACATATGTGAAACAATTCGAGAGTTAACAATACAAGTATCAAGGCAGTCAAAATAACGGGTCATTAGTTTGCTATACAAACTACATAAATTTGCAATGGCACATTCTTAAAAACGCTCTATGATTTTTTATATAAAATATAAGGAAAGATTCATTTTAGTTGCATCATATATTTTTTCCAATCGTCTATTATTTTGATTCCTTCGCCAAGAGTAAGTATGTTTTAATCGCCAGTAGTTCTAATGTTAAAAATTCTACGGAGGAGGAAGACATTCTACCGGCTAACCTACATTATTTTCTTTCGTAAAACATGTACTCAAGAAACTTTAATACTTGGCCTTCTTAATAGGCAATAATTTGTAAAATATTTTTCTAATTCTTCTCTCTAATTTTATTTTTAAAGATAACTTTTAAAAGATTGTACTTGCCTTTAACTGAATAAATTTACTCGCATTTACACGCATTTAACTGAATAAACTATACAAGAAAACAAAGGAATTTATATTTGAAGCAACGAAACAAGGAAACAAAGAAATTCATATCTTAAGCGATGTAACAAATAAAAGAAAGACGTTTAACAGAAATTATAATTCTTTAACATTACTTTTTTCGTCTAAAGATTTTTAATGATCGATTTGCAATAAGAAAATATTTATTTCCATTTTCTGTAGTTATTTAAATTCCAATGGCGATTCCGCTTTCGTTGTTTTTTTTCAATTTTTCCAAATCATCAACTGTGGTATGGTTAGGTTTTTTATTACTGACGTCTTTTCCCTGTAATGAAGTTAGTGACAGTAACATGCGAAATTCTTGCTCCATGCATTACTTTAAAGCGCAAAACAGCGCCTAAAAATCACTTTCTATACCTCTCTATTTTCATCGTAATTGATGGAAGAAAATATATTTTCTGTATTCACTTCTGTCGTGTCGTATACTTCGCACGAGTGATCCTTTCGTTCGAATATCTTCCACGCATAATAGGTTCAATTTGCTATAACAATAATGTCGAAAGCATTAAAGAGAAACTCAGGGACGGGCGAGCCAGCTGAAGAAGCGTGTAACTAGTGATCTGCGTTATACCTATTCGTCGAAGTTGTTATTTTGTCATCATCGTCACTCTTAAACCATTTGCGTGCCAGTTAATTTCCTATCAAATCATACTCGTGTGTTTCGTGATTATTGGTTTGGCGCTTCGCATATCCTGATGGAGATTTTTAAAATGCTTTTATATATAATAATCTAGGTAATGCTGCCACTCTCTAGATAGTTAGAAACAACATATTTTGCTTCCAGAAGGCTTTCATGATTCTCCGATGCTTATAGCTTACTATTTTTTATATGTATTCAGGTAATACTAAACATAGTAAAAGTCCTCGTAATGGTATTGCTGGTTTATCTCTACAAAGGGAGAAATCGTTCCTCGTAAATTGCAAAAATAAGTTGTTAGCCACAATTAAAATAATAATAGTACAATATATTTGATATGTTATCAATCACACTAGTATAAAATAGCACAATTCCCGAAACTACTTTGAGTTACAATAATATGACGTGTACAAAATATGTAGATACAACATATATTTCTAATTGAATAATGAATTTATACACCTAGGTAATTTGTAAAAGAATGATGTGTTAGCTCAAAATTATCACTGCAAAATGGAACAATATTCTAAATTATTAATAACAGCTGCTATTTTCGTTACTCATATAATAATATTATGTATGTATATAATTCTAACTTTAAATCTGGTTGAGGAATTACATATGTACTTTACTGAAACATGTATTCTAAAATATTTGTCGATTCTTTAATTATATAAAATGAACTAAATAGCAAATATAAAACTTTGATTATTCATTCTTAAGCAGTATACGATTTTATTTCCTCTTTGCTGCACCAACTTTCATTTCCTCTTTCATTTTCATTCGCTAATTTGATCTACATAAGATTGTCACTATAATGAATACGATGCGAAAACGTATCCTTTTCCCATTAAGAACTCTTCGCATTAAAAGTTTTATAAACCAGTTTTAACTTCATCTATGCTTGATCTAAATGCGTTTCACCCTACATTAAATATTGCATAAAGAAAAACAGGACAGCAAATGAAAAAGAAAGTAGGGCCGAGTCTTCAAGCCATGAAAGAAGATTAACCCTTTAATGCACAAGTTCGTATGTGTTGCGAGCTCGCCTTAATGTGTTTTTATTGCATCATTATTATTAGCAATTTAAGTTTATGTTCTACTTTGTCCCCGTTTTCCTTTACTTTGGTGAAAGTTTTTCGTTCACTATTAAAAACGAGAAAACATGACATGATATCCTCAAAGTATGATTTACGCAACAAAAGCTCACTTTTGATCATTAAACTGAAGATAAAATTGAGTGCTAGGGGTCTAAGAGCTTGCGTATCGATGAAACGATAATAAAATGATAAAGTTCTGTTACTTCTAGTTCTTTGTTAAAGCTAATTTGAATTTACTGGTGAGATTTTTTTAATTAAAATGATACTAACATCAATACTATTCATAATTTTTAGAACGATTCGTTTGTAACTTATCAGGTATTACATACTACAAAGAAGTAAAATTCAATACAACATTAATTAGATACAAAAGTCGCACCGTCAAAATAAATATTTCAAATCAAATCCGAGTTTTGAACATTTAGAAATTACCACAAGTTATCATAAGAATTTCATTAAACATATAAATGCAGAGTTCAATTTACTTTAGTCGCGTGATAAGATAATAAGGAAATTATATTTCTATTCAGGTAATCATTGCTTAACACAAAAGTGTGTATTGTATTATACAAGGTATGTCTAAAAAGTAATTAGATTGAAGATAATATTTATATTTTTCCCAAATATATGTTTATTTCAAACACTGATAATTCATTTTTGTTCATATCGCGTTTATAAAACAGAAATATTCGCTAACGCGAATATACTGCGTCCATACTGCTCAAAAGATTAATAATCCGCAAAAGAATAGCCGCTTGGGTCCTACGCAGCGCAATCACACTGTTCAGATTTCACGTGAAAAAGTGCCACCACCTTCGACCGCGACGCACAATTGACAACACGTTTAGATTTGATCCAAGTCTACGCGCTCAATTTTACTGATATTCGTTCTTCACATCGTTACCTCCTTTCCCATGTAAAACGTGTAGATAATAAATTTTGTCTTTGCCTAAATAAAATAAGGGTTATCGTGCCGCTTGGCGTTTTTAAATATGGAATAGAATAAGCGCGATCGCGCCTCTTGACGTTTTTCTACAAGATTTTTCCAATGACTCCTGGAACTCATTGTCAAACGGTTATACATGGTTCTGATGTTGTACTTTTTGAGGATGGTCCGATACGCTCTGCTGTCCCTTTGAACTAAGCCGGAAGACTAATACCCAGTTATTTATTTGCTTCTAGCACTTCTGTGTTAATTATGCAGCCCTGTGAATTGGCTCGTTTATTTCTGCCATTGTGAAGTCTTTCTATGCGAGTGTTTTTAACTCATTCCGGTTCACGACTCTTTGACATTCGAAAGCCATCAGCAGAAATATTATTGCAGACCGTATAATACTACGTTGTTCACATTTTTTTTCAGACAAGGGATGAATATGCATTAGTACTGACACTAACAGACGGACGTTTGGGGGAAGGAAACTTCATCACGCAAAGTTTATTGCTGCTAGTGGAAGACGTTAATGATAACGTGCCAATTTTCCGGCCACATCCGACGTCTTTAACAATACGAGAAGATGCTGGACCGGGTATTTTAGCAACAGTCGAAGCCACTGATGCGGACCTAGGAGCACATGGTCAGGTGGTTTACTATCTGCAAGAATTTGATGGCGACAATGACGTGTTCAGCATTTCTACTGTCAATGGAAAAGGTGTCATCCGTTTAGTCGGTCACTTGGATTACGAAAAGAAATATTTGTACCAGTTAAGAGTGCTGGCGATTGATCGAGCAATAAATGAAAAGGTTTGTCACTTGCAATGAATTGCTTAAAAAAACTTACATTATCTCATTATGTAATGATATACTGCGGAAAATAACTTTATTGCCAATACATTTTTCAAAAGTTTTATTGTGCTTTAAGTAATGATTTCTAAGTGTTATTAACACCATAAAAGCAAAATAAGATAATGCATGTAATGGAAAAGGATTGAAATAATATTTATTTGAAACTAAATATTAAAAAAAAGTAGAACGGATTTTTAAGTGATACATATCTGTAGTACCAATGTAATAAGAATATTAAATTATAACAAACGGACTAAAATAATCAGTTTAATAATAAACAGAGTTTCTTTTTTATGCAGAAAGCCAAGAATACGATAGAATACGTTTTTTATCTTACGTTTCGGTTTTTATTTATTGGTATCATTCCAAGAGTTAATAATTACCTGTTTGAGTTCAGAAATATTTAAAAGATAGCAATCGTTTGTAATATAAATGTGTCAGACTACAATACGCTCTACAGTTCCCGTTAAATTTTGAACTGGCTCTTTCTAATATTTGGTTTCTTATTTCGTCTTTGAAGTGAGTGAATATGTGTAATAACTCATAGATTTTGCATAAAATACATGCATCTCAATATTTTATAAATTTCAGATTTTGATAATGAATAATAACTGAAAAGTAAATTGAATAATGAACAGTATGTAATAAAATAAGTATGATATTATATGAAATAAAAAATTTTTCTAGTAATTTTCCATCATGTTTTCAAAATATAACATGTATCAAAATACCATGACATATTATTGGAAATGGTGTAATTCATTAAAGGGAAGGCTTAAATATATCAAAATTGTTCGACTATTTCTGAAAGATCACTGATAGTGTCCATAAAATCCAAGAACATTGCCCGCTTTAAGCGTAATCAATTTTACTATCGCAAATATAGGGGTACATTTAAAATGTAATTCAAGATAAAACCCACATAACACTACAAAGGTTACCATTACGATAAACAATACTCTTGCAAAATATTTGAAGGATAACAAGAGTACATGATTAAAATAAATGAACATAATTTATAAATGTTTGAAAATAGTTTTTACTATGCTGTATGTTGCAAATGAGTTTAAGATGGAGTGATATATAAGTACCTTTCAGTTTACGTTCGTTGGTAATTATTGCAGGTAAACACAGGAACAACCGCGATACTCGTTAAGGTTCAGGATGTTGAGGATCAACCTCCAGAATTCATAACCATGACGCCTGTTGCCAGGATCAGTGAAAATGCTAGGATAGGCACGTCTGTTCTTCAAGGTCAGCTAACTTACAGTCATAAAAATTACCGTAATCCGTAAGAAAGGAAAAAAGTAAAAAAGTCTTTAAGTTATTTCCTTGTTATATAATATTTGATTTCAATATTGCTATCTCCAGTAAAATATATATATACAGGATGTTCCGTAACTGGTGATACAAGAGAGTAGGGGGTGATTCTACGTGAAAAATTGAATGGAAAATTTAGAATAAAATTTTTTCATATGACGCTTTATTTTCGAAAAAAATAAGTTTGAAAATTTGTCGAGTAATTCTGAAACTAAAGGTCCTGTTCAATAAGCATAAGAAGAAAGTAAAATCGATGTAAGAGATATCATCATGTTGACAATGTTTGTAAATATTATATTCATTACTAGAACATATACAAATTTTAATCAATAAAGGAGTATCATATACAGGCAGACGATTTCACATGTAAGGTAATTTGGTTCATTCTCTTCTTCGAATTCATTACATACATAGCCTACTTTTTGCATGTAATCATCATCAGCAGTGTCAAACTCATTCATTTCGTAACTTTCACTCATTATAAAAATGCTGGAATTACATGATATAGTTTGTAATCTTTCATTTCACTATTTCTACGAAAATAAATATACCTAATAATATTTTTAAACAGCAATTCACATCACCATACACTCTTAGCTGTCGCCAAATACAGAATGATTTATTTGATAAAAATTAGGAAAGTGATGCTACCGACACAAAGCGATGATCGATTAAGAAACGGTATTGTGTATGTCATTTACCTCTACCGTCATATCGCCCACTCAGAGCGATACTAAATTGCTTCTAAAATATTAAGCGATAAATAAGCAATCATGGACCTAAAAATTTCAAAGATTTCTTTTATTACAAAAAGAACCTACATACATGTACGTTACTTATCGAAGTAGTAAAAAATTCTGCAGTAAAAGACATATATTATTAAATCGGCAATTTAAAAATGTTCGAGTGTGACTCAACATAGGGCTACCTGTGAATAAAACTGATGTTGAGTCACACCTGACAAAGGTGTGCAAAGGGGTATGCTCCAATTTTAACTCTCCCTGATGCCCCCCAAAGGTCAGACCATTTCTCCTTCCCATCCTTCTATGTTTTCACAATACATACTACACCAGATGTTTCATTGTCTCCTATTCTTTCTAATATACATATGTAGTTAGCAGCATTTCTTTTCCTCCTCTTTCCAGAATTTGTTTATCCATTTCTCGTTTCTATGTCTCATCCATGCCACAACTAGGATTCTCCAGCAATGTATTTACTACATTATAATTATATAATATCATTTATATTTTATTATTTATGCAACATTTTATTAGTTTTACATGCATTTGTCATTTTAATGGATTTACTCTTCCATTTTTATAGTAGTTAAAGTATTCCTCTCGCGTAAAATTTCTGGTATTTGGAAAACTTCTCATGGGGACGGCACGGACTTATGTTACAACTTAAAATATTTTTATCCAATTGTATAAATAATTTTGTCACTATTATGTTACAGTCCGCGCGGTGGACGGTGACAAGGGAATAAACAATAGACTAACATATAGCATCACCCAAGGTCCAAAGTATTTATTCGACATAGATGCGACTTCCGGTTTGGTGTTCACTAGGGCGCAACTCGATCGAGAAGCAGAAGAAAATACCGATGGTACTTTTATCTTGGAAATCACCGTGAAGGAAGTATCGAGTGTCGTACCTGCACCATCAGTATCGACCGAAGTTACTATTATTCTGACGGATGTAAACGACGAGGTTCCTAAATTCCGAAGTTCAAGATATCGTGCCGAGATAAATGAGAATGCACCATATAATACGCCTGTTAATTTCATTGGGGATGCTATACCGGAAGTTTACGATCATGATCTGGTAAGATACAGGTGTTAGATAATTACATATTATTGTAGAATTATTATAAAATTTCAAATTTCATTCATTAAACTTTATGTTAACACTATTATGACCTAATAGTATTTTTTTAATTTTATATTTTCATTTTATAAATGGTTTCGAAGTATTTTAACGCTTTAATTACCAGAAGGCTATTAATATGTTTTTCGATGCCAACGCTCATCGACCGGAAACCCGTCTATCTATTATGTCGTTTTATTTGCAGAAAACTAATTCTATTTGTTTTGAATATTACAATTATTCCTAGGCTAATATTTGCAGAATATGTTAAATATGATGAATGGAGTAGTAATATTATTAGAATTATAAATGATAATAGAATTAGAATGCCTTAAAGTAGGAGAGATCGAAATGGTATAATGAGTACTCATTAAAACCAAGCTGGTACTAAAATCGATCGAAAATGCATAGTAAGTTCAGCCACAAGCGACAGATAAAATGTTAATAAAGACTTTTCATTACACGATGTAAATAAAAAATTATTCTATAAATGTCGCAACAACATTAAATCTAGATATAATCTTATATCACTAAATTTGAAAGTATTAAATGCGCAAATTAATTCTGAGCATTTCATAAGATTTAATATCTATTTAGAAAAAAATCAAATACAGTTTTAACATTTAAAATTTTCAGCATTCTCACGATTAATGAAGCATATTCGTCACTTGAAAAATAGAAAAGCAGCGATTTGGAATTAATACAAATGACAAGAGTTTAAAGATAAAGGCTCGTAATTAATTTGCACATCTAATAATTTTTCGATGAACTTTTCAATCATCATAAGTTCATTGTTTCTAACGCATGAATTTCGTGAAACTCTGCGAAATACATCCATACCTCGCTTTATGCGAAATACTCGTTCCATTTGGATCTTTACGCGGCTTTCCTACGCGAGAATCCACTAATGTGACAAAGATACTTAAGAAAGAGCATGATACAAGTTATAAAAAAATATATTTTATATATTTCCACAAAGAAATTTTGTTAAAAATCTATAAAAATCATACTAAATTTTAATCTTTGTCGGTGTCTGAACCGTAATTTAAAATCGTAAGCCTTGTCTTTATAATTGGTAATCGCTAGAAATGGAAAAGAAAAAAGGGGGACCGCGTAAAATGAGATCACGTAAATTGAAATCGCGTACAAAAAATCCGCGTAAATTGAGGAACAAGTGAATATAAAAAAGTTTTTTTTTTGATTCTCGAGTATCTTAAAAGAAAAATTAAAACAATTTAGTCACATTTCGATTTCTTTCATTCTATTAAATGAAATAATATGAAAAAAATTACTTACAAGCTCAATCTACGGTTTAAATGATAGTATTCTATGAGATACTTTCATATCAATTGACTTTTGTAATTATTTTTAAAAGTTTGTCCTTCTTTGTAAATTATCACTAGTTTCTGTAGAAATTTGCGTCATAGAATTGTTCTACAAAATGTTGTCAATCAATCTCAAGATGTACTTCTTTCAAACTTCTAAACTGTTGAAAATTTTGCAATATTTCATCACAATATTCTTTCGTTTAATTTCCTATCTTTTCCAATTATTAAGTACACATAATTAAAATGAACTACAGACTGAATTTGACGTTTTAAATGATGTTAACGCTTTCATAATAAAATTGTTCTTATTAAGAATTTATTTGTTACGATCTATCGATTATAGGGTTTGAAATTTGTGTTAGACTATGAATAATTTTTTTAGTACGCAAGTGGAATATATGCGTTCCAATAATCAGGAAAAGATGATTAAAGTTACTTTCTAAATATTCCTATTGAATAGCTTTAGAATATTTGCTTTCCAAACTCTTGCATTATATAATATTGTTGAAAGTAAAACTCTATATTTCTTCCCTGCTATTTATTTAACAAGTAGAAGCCAATCACCATGAAACGTTCACTTTTACTTTTACTTTCAGGTGCTTTGTTTCAGTAATGAAGTAGTTCATCGATATTACGGCATAATTAGTTTAATTATATGAAAGATACTTTTATTTTCTGCTTTAATTGAAACTTAAATGAGAGTATTTTCTCCATAAGAAACAATTTTTCAGGGAACAAATGGTACATTTAGAATATTCATCGATGGGGATGATGGAATATTCGACGTGACACCGGCCAGGGGAATTAATGAAGCACCTTTTCTCATTCGCGTTAAAAACTCCAGCAAACTCGATTTTGAAACCAGATCAGGTACCTAAAAAGTTTATTTTGTATTCGTTCTTAAATTAAGGTTTTCAAATAATAACAAAGAAATACAATTGAAAGTTAAATTGAAAAAAGTACAGTAAAACCGAATAAAATATCATTTAATTTATGTGATAATAATTAAAAAAGAGATACCATTTAATTTTATTTAGTTATCCAAATAAGTGCGTACCATTTTTATTTCATAAAGATTTGAAGCTAGAAAAAAGCATGGAATATTGGCTTGGAATTTGTATCATCGTAAATGTTGTAACAATCTTCAATTAATCGCATTTAAACGTTTTTATCTGCTTTACCACCTTTGTGTTTTAAATTTAAAGGTATGGAATTTCAAATAAGGAAACATGAACAATTCTGATATCTTCTGTTATTCGAGTTTAATAGAAGTATTAAAGTGACCCAAGTTATTTGAAACATATCTGCACACTAAAAACCAACAACCGTTATATTTCTAACGAGGAACATTATGAGCCACGATCTACTTTGAGAAAAGATCGATTAATAATGAAAAAAAAAGCAAAGAGAGCTAATTAAATGTTGGGAAAAGGTTTTATATGGCCTGTAAATGCAGATATATTTTTGACTAATTTATATTTATATTTTAGAAAAAGTAAATGCTTCATAATCAAATACTTTAATAGTAAAAAACGACATGAACTGGACAATTTAATATGATTCATTGTAATCCTGTTTATCATAGACTCAAAATATTCTAATTACAATTGTTGTAAGACGTTAAGAGCAATAATTTCTATCTTTTACATTATCATATATTTTCATATTTTATATGTATCTCTATATTTGTATACTACAAGTATAAGTATTCAATATACTAACGTAAGTGCATCATTTGGCATTTTAATTATTCGAGAACACACCAAGCACACGTATATTTAATGTTTAATATAAAATATATAATCATACTATTCTATTTGAAATATACTGGAATTTATAAATATCACATCGCATAATTTGATGTTTCAAATATACTTAAAATATATTTTATACTCGCATTCTACTTTTTATTGTTCTATATAAATTTAATGTTTCTTAATTGCAGAGGTAAATTTTACATTAATCGCCAAGGAAATAGTAACTGCAGCACCAAAGTACAGCAAAGTGCCAGTAATTGTCTTGATAAAAGACCAGAATGATAATTACCCGGAGTTTACGGAGGACGTATACGAAGTATCGATACCAGAAAACTGCGTTGTTGGAACCACGGTGGCATGGGTTCAAGCATTGGATGAGGACAGTGGCAGTTTTGGAACACATGGAATTAGATACACGAATTTAGGAGGCAGCATTGCACACGCGTAAGAATATAAAATTCTATAGTATCATTCACACCAATGACGAAATACCAAATACGCTAACGATACAATAAAACGTAATAAAAAATTCGTCGACACTAAAGTAATTAATGATAAAAAATCGGTGAATAAAAAAATAATCAAAGAATAAAAATAATCGTCTACTATAAACAAGAAAACGGCGAGGAAAATGAATCTAGTTAACAATAAAACGATACTTTGCCTAATATTTATATTACCTAATATTTTCTAATATTTCTACGTCCATATATGATTACTATGTGTTATAATATTGATACTACGAGATTTTCACAACCAGTAAATGGAATTTCTCTTTACAATAATTTTATTATTTTTCGAAACTGATTGTCACTTTTGGGGACATTTTTATTAACCAATTTTGCTCCGTGCTGTCTATAAATTTTCTATTAGGTTTTATAGTTATACAATAGTATTTTGCATCACAAAATCATTAATGCTCCGTAAGAAATATAAATTAAAATCTTCCCTTGTAATAAAGAACGATTATAATCTTCACGAATTCTTTAAAGAAACTAAAATAATAGATAAAATAATATGTCAATGGAGTAATATCTGTTCCCGTTGTTAATAATTATATAGTTAATGCGTTGTTGACCCATAATAAAAAAAATTATTTGTCTTTTGTTTTTCATTCATTATTTTTTCTTGTTGAAATTTCCTAATTCTAGTTAATTTGTTGTTATATAAACTTGTAATGTTACTTTTTTCATTCTAGGTTGTCAATGGATTCTTTAAAAGGAGTGATCACAGTTAAAGAATCCGGACCAAGTTTTGATCGAGAATTAGTATCTCGACATTATTTAACTGTTGAGGCAAGAGACGATCTTGGAAAAGGCAATCGCAACACTGCTCAATTGATTGTAAATGTAAACGACGTCAACGACAATGCTCCTGTATTTCTACAAAACAAATACGAATCGGTGCTCCTGGAGAACGAAGACCATTTTGAATCACCATTAATCGTTGAAGCATTTGATATCGACTTAAATGGTACGAAACTTATCTTAGAACATATACATATTCAAGGATATACAAAAGAATATCTCATTTAGTAGCAACATATGCATACGCATTGTTATTATTTCACAACAAAGCATCAACATATATTTAAATAGGTTGTCGTACTAAAAATTTCAAAGATTTCAAAAGATTTGCGTTCCACTTCCCACAATCATTTTAACAGCACGTTTACACGATAAAGTTTTTTAACCGATTTGAATCGGTCAGAAAACAACATCACGTAAACGAGCTGTTATGCTGCTCTCTCAATTTTATTATACTTATTGGAATATTTCCCAGTCATGTTTTTTCATTCGCTTAAGAACACAATGTCATATGCTGAGAGATGCGAACTATGGTTAAAATATATTTTGTCCATACATAGATGCTATATGAATTACTTGATAGTTATAATTCTTTGCCCATAAAAATCATACGAAAACACACATTTCAAATTTGAAAGCTTTTTTTTATACAAGGTTGTATGTTTAATACAACGTAATATGCAATTAGCTAACTCAAACAATTTAAAACAACCATGCATCAACATAATGTTTTATGTGTGTAATGTTTTGTGTGTTTAATCATGTTTGTTTAATCATTTGTTCAACTATATCTCTTTTAAAATAGAATTTAGCGTCTGGGGTAATCTGTTTATTGAGCGGTTCTAGTAGAATAACAGAAATGGTATGAATAGTAAGACAGGTGACATAAATACACATGCATGTGTATCCATATTCAGGGTCCTTCGAATTTGAAGCGTTGAGAGGCAGAAGACCACAGTTCGCGTATTTCACGTATTGCTTCCTTCATTTCATGTGTCATCATTAGACTGGAGATCTTTATGCATTTATAAGAAATTAAAATTCTCAAAAAGGTATATTTCGCACACAATGCGCAAAAGTATGCAAAATATCCAAAGTAAACCGCACGTTATAATATTTACAGGTTGAAAGAGATCACTTTTGAAACAGGAAATTGCATAAAAATTCCCATTCTAGTTATCGTATGAGGTATGTGTAGTAGTACCTCCATATAGATGATAATCTGATCCAACTGTAAACTATATCGTAGACATATAGAAAGATAGTTTGATAGAAATCAATTACACGTGAACAAACAAATTATATGATAACTATTACTGTCGTAATGGAATTAAAAATGTACGGGAAATATGGCTATATACGTTTAATAACATATCGATCAGAATGTAATAAGATTAAATGATATTACAGAATAAAATAACTGTTATGGGTATATGATTAAATAAAGAAACGGTTGAGATTTCAAGAAATATATTGGATAAGGCTTGGTATATAACACATGTGTCTAGATCGCTGGAGAGCCGAAACAGGAAGTGTGTTAGAAACAAAAGAAACAATAGGAAGACGTGTGGGTTACAACCCACTCCAGTAGATAGCGCGTTATTTAGAAGTGCATGAAAAAATTCACTTTTACAACAATAACAGATATCACTTCAAACACACCTACATAAAATAACAAAAAAAAATTATTGTTGATCCTAGAATTCTAAAACGAGAACCAATGATGACTAGTGAATTATAAGTTTTCCTGTATAAGGAAGTCGAAAAGTTATGTCACCTTCTAAAGAAAATATAATGAACCGCAACAGAATAAATAGGGAGTATTTTCTTTGGAGTTATACAACCGTTGAGGCAACACTCTATATGAGGTAATGTAATAAGTAATGTATTTGCTATCAATTTTGTTATTATTATACTGGTTTTCTGGGTGCTTAAGCAGCATTATAACAAAATACGTACATAGCAAAGCAAATATATTTACTAATTGCGTTACCTCATAGTAAATCTACTTCGGTTCATTATATCTATTATATTTGATTCAAGGGCAAACAAAGAGTTAGGTTTATTCTGTAGGTTCAATAAATACGTACTTATTAATTTGAAATGAATGTAAAACAAATGAATTTTGCAATTTTAATATTGACAAAGCTGATGAAAGGGATACAAATATTTTTATTATGTGAGATGCGGTGTACTTTGTTAATGGAGCATATTAACATTAGTGGCATAAAAAATTATCGCAAATATTCCGGGATTAAATTCACCACATATCACAAGTTAAATATTAAGATATCTTTTTTTAGAAATATAGACGTTAACTTTCATGGAATATTCCGCAGGTACTAAGAATAGTGAAGTAGTGTATGCATTAGTATTGGGAGAATTTTCGAGGAATTTTAGCATCGATCCGAAGCGAGGCGTGATTACCCCGACAACACCCTTGGATTATGAAGCGTTACCTATCAGTCAAGGACACAAGGAAACATCAGTACGTCCATTAAGATTGACGGTACGAGCTAGGGATATGGGCTCACCAAGTTTGAGTTCAGACGCCCCATTAATTATTTACCTGAAGGATATCAATGACAACCCACCCGCATTTGAAAGAACGCTATACAAAAGAAGTATTCCTGAAGATCTGCCTGGAGGCACCAGTGTAGTTCAGGTATCATTTATAACACTATACTTATGCCGTGAACAAAAATTGAGGATATTTATGCATTTATGAAAAATTTTAATGCATAAAAATAAATATCGTAGGGTGAAACTAGTCTCAATGCAAATATCAACTCTTTCATAGCTTTTGTAAACACATGAATTTGCATAAATATACGCAATTTAGTTGCTGGCATTCTAAAAGTAATCCTATTCCGCATTCATAAAAATCTCGATTCTACGAAACGACGAAACGATAAACTTCGATTTTAGCTCCTTCTTAGAATTAAAATGTTTATTGGTTTAGATAATATTGGTTTAAAACCCAATTATACTTTGGGAATGATAAAACCTGCCGCTCAATGCATTACAACATTCATTCTGCCAGGGCCAATGAGAGCTGTAAATTTTTCAATTTATTGTCCCCGCCCGTGAAATATTGCACGGTGTGTACTACTTAAAGTTTACAGCTCAATAGACCACTCAAACCACTCAAGATTTGACAATTGAATTTTGCATTGTTAAATAATGCGTCTGGATGCGCGGAAGCTATTGAACTTGAGTTAGTGTCCCGAGTGACAACTACCTATTAGAACTGTCAATGAATGCTACCTAACTGATCATTTATTGTTAGCTGACTTTTCTCAAAGACTCTTACAAAAGCCTACGTTACTTCTATTGATCCTCCTGACTGAGACTTTTCTCACTGAGTTTTAACTTGTTACCGACTGTTTTTGGCTGAGATTAATCCTTTTAACATGGTAGCGATTTTTGTAGCTATTTCTTGTCACCATCTAACTCTTCTGACACTCGCTGATTGGTTCTCTGCAAATTTTGGCAGGAACCAATTAGCGTGGCCAACTCTCATCGGAGACACCCTTCCTTGCTCCCGTAGTGCGCCTTTTTTGGAGAGAAGTGTCACGTTTGGCAACATTGAAGAATTTTCTCCAGGTCCTGACTTTTCAGTATCTTATAGTTGCAAAGAAACCTTTGCCATTACAACACATTACCATTTAGAAATTGCCCCTTTATGACCCGTCTTTGACTATTAAACGAGGAGGAAATCTTTAACTCTTTTCACGATGTAATAAACTGTACTTTCTCTTGCCAGGAAATATTCTTAACGTTTTAATAGCATGTTAAATGTAACTACTATCCTTAATCTCAGAAGTAGTCTTTCCATTACGTCTCCGGCGTAAACCCTATCAGCGGCTGTAATAAGGTTGTGTCTTATGCAATAGTAGAACACATTTAAACTATACGAAACTCGTTTGTCTAACTATTTAATAAAAATCATAGTATCTAGTGGGTTTCCTAATGTTGACTCATTGTAATCGAAATATGTATTTGGTCTATTTCCACACACGTTGCATGAGAATAACCTTCGTTAAACGCATTCCGGATACAACTAGTTGATTTTCTATAACTCAAAAAGTAAATTTGAGAAATTAATAGAATTTACCAGATAATGATAAATATACAAATCATAATTTAACTTAAACCACAACAGATTCCACTCAAGTCTTTCCAAAATAGTTGAAAAATCAGCATACTTTTAATAAAAGTAAAAAATAAGCTTCCAAATTTTTGTACAGAAAAGTCCAATGCAATTAAGAAAATTTTATGTCTACAGAAAATAAACAAAAACGTTACATTTTACCCAGCACTTAATATTTACATCTTCAATAGGTTAGCATGAATTTTGTCACATAGAAAATGTAATTAATTATTTTTTATTTTTGATATTCTCCCGTACTAGAATATTAAAATAATATTTTCATTGTCAAAGTATTCGCTGTTCAACGAAATATTCACAATGCGCCTAAAAAGGTAATGAAATTAGTAACAGTACAATATTGACACAGAATAAAAATTTCTTTTTATTTTAGCCCAAAATAAATTCTGTGTAACATTCCCTTGGATTTTAGGTACAGATTGATAACCCTTACCTTTTTATTTTAGTTTTAATTTTGAAAAATGGAAAATATCAGTTGAACTAAATTAAAATAGTAAGGAAATGGTTAAATTCAGACATCCTTCTAAATAAAAATACTTAAAAATGCAGCTCAGCTACTCCATTGTATGGCACAAGCTCGAAATATCGACTAACGCATACTAGTAAACCACTTAAATTATGCTTCAGTGTAAAGGGTTATCCAAAAGTACCTTTAGGATGTTGAATGAGAATATCTGTCAAACGCCATGTTTGTTAGTAAAATAGAGGCAAAAAAAATAAAAATTTAAACGAGAACGAACGAAGATAATAGAAATGAAAAACAGATTAGAAAAGTGAAGGTAGGTGTTCCTATACTCTATTTTGGATAACCCTATACCTGTTACGATTATTTGGAGAATATCGTTGACGCAGACAAGTATGCCAATAAAAGTTCAGTCTCATTACTCACTTCCTGCACTATGTACGTAGGAGTTGATGTGTTTAGAACGGTACAAAAAATGCTTGGAAATTATTTAGAAGTTTGCCCTCCTCACCGATTCCA
The DNA here is from genome assembly GCA_028830335.1 of Eucera pruinosa. Classification (NCBI taxonomy): domain Eukaryota; kingdom Metazoa; phylum Arthropoda; class Insecta; order Hymenoptera; family Apidae; genus Eucera; species Eucera pruinosa. The sequence goes on from JAMYCR010000012.1 coordinate 15,303,990, forward strand.
ATGGCAATCAAATGCTGTCAGGGACATTACTTTGACTACCTTCTTCCGATGCATGTTCGGTTTTAGTTTAATAGTAATACATGAAAATATGTTCAGTAGCGAACCTAACCCGAACCTTAATCTATCTATAGATATAATTCAGAGATGTAAGTAAGGTTGGGGTATATTTTTTAGGGTGGGCGGAGCCTTTCCCTCGCCCACACACTAAACTTTCAAATGCTTCTGAAGTCAACTTTTACGTGGTGTACCAAAATCCATATTTTTATTTTTATCTTTTTTATCTTTTATATTTATATGTATTAAGTAGATATTTTTTCGACAAATTCGTATAAAATTTTGCTTGAAAATTGAAGCCAACCACCTAGTAATTATATAGGGGAAATGTGCTTAAAATAATATTCTTGACAAGATATTTCAAGGTTATTGGAATTGACTGACTTTCACAAAACATATGTATATATAATTATATAATACAAGAACAGAAATATACAATAGTACATTGTCTGAAAAATACTTTTGCGTATAACACGAAAATTAAAGCCACGTGCTGAGTAGGTATTTGTATAGAGAATAAATACTCAAAATGATCTCCTTAAAATCGGCGAAGAGTTACTCTTTTCCTACAAGTTCACCTCCATTATCGTAGTATCAACAGTTTTTTTACAAAACTAAAGCCAGGCGGACCTTGACAACATATTTTAAGGTCATCGAAATCGATAAGGAAGGTAAAGTTTTAAATACTTATCAAATGGTTTAGTAATCTGGCATACGTATTAAATTTTATCTTTATTATTACTAACATAATAAGAATTTATTACACAAAGTTAAAGATTAAACTAAACAAATTTTCAAACGAAGATGTCACAACGCTAAAATAATTACAAAGCCGCGCGAATATTCTTTTTATCCTGAACGAGTTTGCAATTCTTACACACATGAAATTAACATGCAGTATAATAGTATAATATAATATGTGGTGTACTGTGGTATGATATACGATACACAATAGTAAACGATTTTGTAACAACAAAAAATATCATTGCTGCAGGTTAAGGCTTGGGACAAGGATTTATCATCACCCAACAATAAATTGGTTTACCGAATTCAAAGCGGTGCGGGTGATAAATTTGTGATTAGCCCGGAAAAGGGTATAATTAGAGTTGCACCGGGTTCTAATTTAGACCCAGATTTGACTTCACCGAAAACTACGAGATATAGCTTGAACGTCATCGCGATTGACAGCGGAACGGAAGTACAAAGAACAGCTGAAGTTCTTGTCAACATCACGATTGTGGATGTTAATAATAAACCACCACTTTTCATCGAACCTGGAACAGTGACTATTCGTGAAAATACGCAGGTATGCAGTATGTAATAATAATAATTATGTCATTAATAGTACATTGTTATTAGTTGTACCAATAAATTCGATGTTTTTCTTCATAGAATTCGATGTTTATCTATAAACAAATATAATTTTAATATTCCAAATAATTTCCACTATTTTACAAATTTTTTCTTCCCACATCAGACAATTAACAATTGCCATCTTCGAAAAAAAATAACAGTCTTTAATTAATGAGCTCATAAATAATATACTAGCTGATTGCAAAAGTTTGATAATTATAAGAAACGAACACATCACAACTATTTTCAATTTAGTATTTTATTCATCTTGTATGTACCATTTACTTATTTCTTATTAAAGCAAACTATTTATAGTTTATTTTTCAACTAAAATTTGAATTGCAAATTTCTTTCTAGCAGAATTAATTTACGTAAGAATACTTTGATATTATACAAAACCCTAAAAATATGTTTACATTTACGTAATATTGTACCTGTTAGCATACTATATATTATATTTTACTTAAATCACATATTATTAGTTAGTATATTAATATATTGGGTTGCCAAGAAAGTTTGTGCCGAATTTTCTATTGAAAAGGTACATTCGAATAAGCATTGTAAGAGTACCATTCAATGAAATTCAATTTGTGAAATTCAATAGGTCTTCTAAATAAAATATTTTCGAGTAAGTTTCAACCTCCTTCCCCCCCCCCCCCTATTTATTATTAGAGAAGCTACAAGCAGAAACGTAATTTACAGTTTACGCTTCATTTCCTTTGATCTATCGCATAAAAAGTTGAAAGAAAAATTGGCGATGCTTTATCCAGTTTTATATACATCTTGAAATTTTTTCAGATTTTCTAACCGCAGAACCGAATTTTACAAAAATTTCTCAAAGTTAATGGTTTATGAAGGTTTTTACGTGACTGTGTTTATATTGTTAGCTTTATAGCTATAGTAGACGCATTTTACTACCCCAAAGGCTTTTACTAAACTGAACTCGGACAGCTAAACTGAGGTACATTCAGATCTACGCGTTGGATATTTAAAAAAATATTGTGATATATAATATAAATACAATACAGTACGAACTTTCAGAACAATCCAATATTATACTTTATATGTTCCTATGCAAACTTGGCGTACACTCACCGTAACTACAAAAAGAATTTGCATGTTGGGTGTCCGACCATCCCCGGAAAAATGAAATTGTGTTTTATATTCCGTTTCTTAGTTATAAGCAATTAAAAAATCGATTTATTACCGACTCAAGGTCAATTTATATTATCACAGACAAGATAAAGGATAGACCTGTCACCCAATGCATCTTTCAGTCACACGGTTTTAGACTCTCAAGGCCACATTACGATTCTCATTTTTACCTTTTCGACTGCGTAGTTTATAGCTTTTGCGTTTGCTTTTACATTTTCCATATTAATATACTTTAGATATGCATGCACTCTTTTTCGGGTAGTAAAAAGGAAGATATTTTTTCGATAACTTTGACTTCGTTAGATAGTTTTTCAAACCATGTGATGCGAAGTCCCATAAAGTGATAGGTCTATTCTGTACCTCGTCTGTGATATCATCCGTTCAAATGCAAAACCAGAGACGAGATATAAGAGTAGACAAATCACCTTAAGGGACTTCGTGCTCCATGTTCTGGAACACTGACATCTAAAAAAATCAAAATTTTCACAAAAATAATATCCTTTTTGTGACATCCAAGGGAATTTAATCATTTTTACAGTATTTCAATATGTAAAATGTAAAATCAAACATAAACATTATAAATTTTACGTAATCGGAAAGGTAAAAATGAAAATAGTAATGGAGCTCTAGAGCCCCAGGAATTCGGGCTATAAAAATATAGTGTATGATTGGTCTATATACTCTTATATCTCGTCTGTGGCGAAATGTTTACAGAACGATTCGTTTCCGACAAAAGTACGTTACACCCTGCTATCAATTAGTATCAGTCTATGTTCGTCAACGTCAGACTTCTTTTCGAATACTTCTTTTGTTCAGTAGATGCAGGGTATGTACGATTGCTCGCATTAATATTCGTACACCACTTACAGCATATCAAATGCGAAAGTCCCGATTTTAATTAAAGTTCACATACTTGTAGAGCATAATGGACCGTACGCGGAGCAATTCTTTTATCGATAGAAATATTCTTTTAGTACTCTTTTAATTTCATAAGTTGAAAACAGTTCGCAAATGTATCAGTATTTTTACATTTTTTAAATGCAATTTTACCGGTGCTCATTTTCCGGTGCTCAATAAAAACTAACCACTTTTTATGTGGAAGTTTTGCTCTATCTTGTACCATTAGAAAGGTAGAGAGAAAAAAAGTTGCGAGCACTATAAATTAGGAAATCAGGAGTGAAATCAGTCCTTTTAATGTCATCTGCTCTCCAGGTTTTTTTCAAAATAGCATCGTAATAGGGCGAGATAGAGTGAAGCATTTCATATAAGAAATGTTCAGTTTTTAGTGCCCTACCATTCAATTGCAAAAAAAAGTCCCAGGCAAAGTTGCATTTAAAAAATGAAAAAATGCTGAAATTTTGTGGAGTTAATTTCAACCTCTCAATGGGATTTTCTACCGACAAAAAAATTGTTCCATGTGCAGTCCATTATAGTCTACAAGCCTGTGGACTTTCATTAAAATCAGGCATTTCGCTGCTTTTGGATTAGACACGTTCAGTCACGTATCGCTTCAATCAAAATTCTTGTCAAGAATGTCAGCTGTTGTCTGTCCGACACGTAACATATCTGAACTGATCCGCGACATTATACATGAACATTGGTATTTTAATAACCTACAACCATGTTTTTCTCAACTAAAACGTGCCCTAAATGTTTCGTATTTGAACGGGCAATACGCGGTGGCGGCAACATATTTGAAGACACTTCAAAAATTCATCTATTCTATACAAAACTGTACAATTAGCTGTATACTGAAACGAAAATTTCTTGCATAGATAGAAAGTGCAAATCTTATTTTATACAGCTGCCAAACATTTCTACTTACCTTTCAATATCAACAAAGTTATACTTTTTTTTTACTTTATATGTAACATTTTAACTTAAGGGCACTTAAATACCTTTTATTTTTCACATCCTTATTTCGTTTTTAGTTTGTGAAACATTAATATATAGTTGATAAGCCTTTCTGTTTAAGCACATCACTATCAACGTGGCACAGACTCTATAAACCTAATGTATTTGTGTATTGGAATGGACTTCCATCTAGTTTCAGTAAATCGGCACAATTGTTGTAAATTCCTTGGTTTCTCTTCTTCCACGCATTTCCTAACGTCGATCCATAACATCTTTACTGCATTTCAATCCGGTGATTGAATTGGCCATTTCATTATATTAATACTTCATTCAGCTAAGAGCTGTTTAACTGTACGAGCCTTGTCTTTTGGGCCAATATCGGTTTTATAAACTCAATTGTTTTCCATGTGGTTATTTGCATATAGGAGCAGCACATCTTTAACTATTTGCAAATATTATGGAAGATATCACGTCTATCACATATCAGATCTTCGTTTTCATTATCAAATTTTCGTTTAAGTATGCTTAATATTACAGTTTTGTATAGAAAAGTTCAATTTTTCAAGTGGCCTTAAGTGTATGGCCGTGACTGTAAATCGATCTTTAATCGGCAGTTAAGACACGGAAGTTTTCATATATCGACTAGTGTAAGGCAAGTCAAAAAGACGAAGAGACCGCCACCAAAATGAAGGCGCATCTATTTCTTAATTCTGTTAAAGCAAACTGCTAGTTGTTCGTTCTTTTTAGCAGTGAAACTTTTCTCATTTCTTGATTTATCGTACATCAGCTGATTCAAGGAACTTTCCGCTCTTCAAGAGCAAAATAGCTTAATTATTTAATGCTTACAACTGAAAAACGAAGCCTCAGATGCAATTTCGTTATTCTTAAATTTCGTCTTATTTTTACTTGAAGAATCATCTCACTAAATTTTACCCAGGAGTGGTCGAACATTCTATATACCACATTGTAAGCAGATGTTTTTTAATTAGATTCTACATTTCATTTCCATGATACCAAATTTTTATAGTCATACGAGAGTAATATTCTGCCGTCCTATGTTAAAATATCCTATCTTATATTTCCTTCACTTTTCAAGATATATAGAAATATTTGAAGTTCAACATGTTTTTTACCGTTTAAGTGAAGTTAGAAAGTCCTAAATACTTTGTAGGGATTTAGAAATAATATGATTCATTAGCCCGAACTGCATTTCAGGTAAGGTTACTCATTTAAAGTATCCTATGTACCATTTACTAACAATAAGTTAAATAGTCCTAACTGTACATCTGTTTTATGTCAATAGTATTTATGTTTCAGTCGTATATTTAAAAGTATGAATCATATACGACTGCAAGTGTTTGCTATGTTAAAATGTCCTATCTCAATTTCTTTATAAACTTAAAGTGTCCTGTGTAAGGCATTCAGTTAATTGCTACGTTAATAATGCAATATCTTTGTACAATATCCATTTTAAAAAATTATTTAAACTGTTATGAAATAGCAATTCAATTTTTTAACTGAAAGAAAAAAGACAAAGGATGGTACAGAGAAAATAATCAAACTTCAACTTTCTCAGTATTCTTGTCTCAGAACACTAGATAGGATATTTTAACTTAAGAGGATAGTATTAATCCTTTAACCTGCTACTAATCGTCAATCGCTAAATAAAACCCGTTTTGAAAACTTTTAGGTGGAAATGATTAAATCATAATATAATTAGGCCTAGCAATTAGTACCTAAATACCAAAATAAATGCAATGGTGTACAAAAACTTTTTGTAACGACCGCAATACTTTGGATGTATACCTGGGACTCTTTTTACACGGTACCTTTTTATACGACTTTAAAGTTACACGGTTTCCATTAACACAATTTATTTACAGTTACACGATTACTCTTTTTTCACTTTGCTTTGATTTATTCATTTTAAACACATGACTTTACTATTTACATACTTTTCTTTAACTATATTGCACTTATACATATTATATTTATTCAATTGTATATACTGTACGCGATATACCTTAAAATTGAATGTTTTCATATAACGTACATACACATATGTGTGTATGCTATGATAAACTGTTTCGTCGCGACTAGGACAGTGTCGTCCGTTCGATCGGACAGTTGAGAAACTGTCTTTTTGGAATTTAGATTTTACCCACGCACCCTGGTTCTCCTACAATACATACATATATTATTAAATAAAATACTTTAATGAATGCACTTCTATGTTTTAAATTACTTTTTGAATAGTTCGCATTCTTTAACACAAGTCTTATAGTTTGCTGCCAATAAATATTTGCTTAATTCGTTTCGCACAATTCTTTTCATACGATACGCTTTCGCACGCAAGGGGAGTCCCAGGTGTATATTATTAGGTTTAAAAGCAAATGGTATTACAATATTAAATAAAATATTTGTATTTTTTGTGTCTTTAAACATGGACATTGCTAAAGTATATACTACAGTACTATTAATAAAAAATTCTTACATCTTATACTAGACATTTTCCTGGTTGATTCTGCAAATTGTAAAATTCGTTTTATTGTGAACGAACAATTTTTGGATTTGCCAATAATTAATAATTCAATACAAAGGAAAGACAAAATTTAATAATACAAGCAAATATAAAATCTTCTTCTATATTTTAATAAAAATAAATATTCATGTAATTCTATATTAATAAATTTATAATTAAATCTTTGCTGTACTCATAATAATTTAGCTTAATAACATTTCGCTTATAATTCTTGTGATCTTCTATTCGTGAAATACTTATTATGTAAGGAAATTTAACGGTCGTATCTGATTATTTACATCATTTTATTAGGTTGGAGCGTATGTGCATCGTGTTGTAGCTAATGATCCTGACATAGCACCCGTATTACGTTATCGCATCGATCCGAATTCTTCGGAGGCAAGAAACGAAGAAGGAACGCTAATTAAGATCCAAGAATATGATTATCTGTCTGCCTTGGAATTAAATGCACTCGATGGCTTGCTTCGGGTTGTTAAATTGCTAGACAGAGAGAGAGTAGAAACGATAAGATTGGGTCTTGTTGTTGAAGATTTAGCTGCTGTTAGAGGAATACAAACTGCATCCGGTTAGTACATTTCAGTTTTGTTAATAATAAGGAAACTTTCATTCATTAGAAGACTATTTCTTACCATACAGCGTATTCTATGAGGAAAGTAATGCAAAAAGGAACGAAAGCACAAAAATGATAAAAATAATTGCTGTAAACTTATGTGGCGTCCCATTTAAATCGACCCACTCGAATGTTTTCGAAAGTGTTAATAGTACTGAAAAAAGTTTCAAACAGAAGTAAACTGGTTTTGAAAAGCACAAAACTTGATGTAATTTTTTTCCTAAATGATGCGCGGAGGTCATATAAAGGTTAAATTTGCTTTTTAAAGACATAATCATACACTTTTTAATACGTTAGTCGATGCAACTCATTATTATCTACCTACAAGAAGATATTAAACCACTTCAGGTAAAAAGTCATTAGCTGTACAAAATTATGGAGGGTAATGAGATATATTCAATTAAACAATTTTATATGTCATTTCGCTTTACTTCTGATGTTAATAATAATTGTTTACAGTGTAATTAATATTGAAGTTCTGTATTCGCAAATTTCATTCGTCATTGCTACAAATAATATCACACATAAAATAGTACGGTTGGATATGTTTTATTACCATTCATCATTTTGTAGAAGGAAGTTTCAAATGTAGGCAAACGTTGCAATTTTCAAGTTAAAATGAAGTAATGATTTTTAGATATAAATGGTTTAATATTCTTTCATAAAAAATAATGAACTGAATTGATTAATTCATTAAAGAATATACGATTCCTTTTAGAAAAACGTTGATCCGTATATATCCTCTATATCTCCACTTTGAAAATTATTACTCATATTAGATTATGTATTTCCCGAAACTGTTCAATCTTTGGTAGGAGAGGTTTTTCCAGTATCACCAATTTCGAAACTATTCGAACGAATGTATTTAAACGGGACATCCTGTATGTATTAACTGTTCAAGACTCATACTACTCTAAATCGGCAACTTTTGTACTAAACATCGAGGATTTTGTTCAAATTAAAATATCATCCAGTGCACGCAGCACGCAGAAACCCAAAGATTTTTATGAAAACTATTTTTAGCGGAACAGATACTTCTTAATTCTGTTTGCACAGTTGAATTCGTTGTTAAAAAATTGAAATCGCTCTATTTACTATATAATTTTTCTATCTCTAATAGTTTTCAATAGAATCCTGACGTTCTTCTACTGACAATGACAAATATTTTTGGGATTTCTATTAGACCTAACAGTTTTAAATTCTAGCACACCCGTAAACATATGTTGTATGATTAAAAAATGGTGTATGTAATAATTTTTCTATATTATATTCTTAAGAATCAAAGTGGTTTTCATGGAAAACGATACACTGTTGGAAACATTTTTCGTACTTCTTCAAGCAATATTGCAAGTTTTCAAGCTTTGTGCATCTCTCGCGTGATTTTTGGTCTTGGTTCACGTTTTTTGTCAGAGCTACCAATATGAATTATAAAGAAAGTAGTCTCGTTGCAATTGAATCAGATCACATAAGGCGTTCGAAAAGCGTGTTTTAAAACGCTACCATTCTTTCAAGACGTTTTTGTATTACCTGGAAACATTTATTTAACATTTTTTTCTCTTATTTCCATAGCATTGGAAATATTGAAGATGATAATCTTGCTTACTCTATCCTCCATTATATGCATAATACAATAACATTAATACAAAGGATAAATCTACAAAGTACACAAATTTAAAGATTATTTTTTCGCTTTTATTGTTATTTATATACTTTCAAATACAACATGGTATATTATTTTGAAAATTAATTATACTTCCAGCGACATTAAATATAATAATCGAAGATGAAAACGATAATAATCCAAGGTTCCGAAGACCATTCTACAGGCGGTCTGTGACGGAGAACAGTAAGAATGGCGTTAATATAGCGAATATCGTAGCTGACGATGCCGATAAGAATCGCAGCATTACGTATTCCTTGGAAAGTCCCAAAGAACTGGCAGATTTAGTTCATCTTGATTCCGAAACAGGTGAAATGGTCGTAGCGAATAAAATCGATAGAGAACAATATTCCTGGCTTAATTTAACAGTTCGTGCCACTGACTCAGGAATTCCGCCTAGGTAAAATTGCTTTCATGATTCCTATTGAATTAACTGTTCATTCACTCTGTCGTTCCATAAATTACTTCGTTTTTTATTTACTCACAACTTTCAACTGGAAAAGGTTGTCAATGAAAAAACTAAACGAATATTAATATATAATAAATATATTGAGTACATCAGTATACATTAAATAAACGTAAAAATTTAGTTTATAATTAATACAGTTGTTTTAATGCTTATAAAGATATAGTTTATGATCGTAGAATTTAATATTAATGACAAAAGAAGTAATTCATGTTTATTTAAACTTTATTGTATATTTTGTAGATATAACTAATAGAAATGTATGTATACTTATATACAGTTAGAGAATTTATAACATCATGTACTTTGACTCACGAAAAGATTAAAGCATTTACCATAGAAAAGGATTATGAATATATATTAATAAACTTTGATGAAAATCTGAAAATATGCATATACATATGCATACACAATAAAATTTCAAGATACTTATTGCAAACATGCAGTTGACAGAAATCACGGAAATATTGCAACAATCAATTGGGTTACCTTTAATCGTAAGACCAACTACTCGTTTCAGGCGATTATTCATGCTGTACGCTACTTTTTCAGTTACATAATTGAACAATTTTTTCTTCCGATACCGTTTTGAGAATTATACAAAAAATTTTCCATTGTGTTCTTACTACAACCTTTAAGAGTATATCATTGAATTAATATTGGGACTGTAAGGTGATGTTTGTAATTAATGGGATATATTGCATATAATCCATTCTTTATTCATTTTTATCTTAAGATTATGTTTACTTAAGAATAAAAAACTTTGAACAATCCCATTTTTTAACGCATTATTGCTAAATTTTAGTGTAAACTGTGCCAATGTCTTTACTTCTTTAACTTGTCTTTCATACACACTATACCATAGCTTCCTTACTGCTATACATGCCCATACATAGAATTGAACCACATGTATGTATATTTTAAAATCGCCTGTTTGTTTACAATAAATATCTTGTAACTTTTACTTACATTTTGGATTGTTTCTAATTTGACCAGCGCAGACGCTATAATCCTATCTAACAAGTAAGTTCGATGCTAAGAAAGAAATTTTATATAATACACACATCATATTTATAAAGTTTCCTATGGTAAGTGTTTAAGTATGTTATATGAACTATTATTTCAACTTAATCACACTAATATTGTGTAAAACATACTAACAACCTTATTAATGTTAAATGTATATTATCTATACAATTTATATTTTGCGACATTGCAAATTTTGTCGTTTAATAATAATGAATACTAATTTAAAGATTCTATTATACTAGTTTTGTTTACTTATCATACTACCATCTATTTTCGTATTTTGATGTGCTTTCTGGAATTAAAGTTTAAAAATCCTACTTTGTTATCCGTAGGTCAAGTCTTTCTGAAGTGTATGTTCAAGTATTGGATGAAAATGATAATAATCCATACTTCTTGTCTGATATTAGTAATTTAACTGTGATGGAAAATTCTAAGATTGGTACAGAAATTGCGATTATCGAAGCTAGAGATCCGGATAGTGGAGACTACGGAAAAATTACGTATCTATTAGATAGAATGTCTTCTCAGGTAATTATATTTATCATTACATTATTACATATTAATTCACTTAATCGTCTATTGTAAGAATTATTTATGATGACATTCTATATGATAACAATGAAAATTAAATAAATATTTCATAAAACAGGGAACGTTTGCCATTCATCCAGAGACTGGTGCTTTAACTGTGGCAGATACCATTGATTGGGAAGATAAACAAAGTTATGTTCTAGTAATAGAAGCTTGGGATAACTACCAATTTGGTTATACAGCTGGTGAATCAAGAAATGCATTCAAACAGATCCAGTAAGTTGCCTCATTCTTAATAATATAATATGATATAATATACTACAATATATGTGTACAGCACGTTTCATTTAAATCGAACACACAAATTATTTGTGCTACTATCTACTGTAAGGAAATTAGGTAGGATTTAAGTGGTTTTAAGGTGTACATCTGATAGCAATTAAAAGAAGTCCACTCAAGATCATTTTGAATGCTTCACTTCAACGCCATCTGTATATTTTTGTATATTGACATATGTCTTTCTACGACGTCATATTGTAGTCGGTATCAAATCGAGTTCAAAAATCCAAATACCATTATCTTGAAATAGCCCTGAAGACGAACAATGAGTTTAAAGTGAAAAAATGTAAAAATAATAAAATCAGTTGCCAAAAGGTGTATTAATTCACTGTTCACGCATCTAGCATACTCGCTATTTGTATGCTCAGCAAAGCAATAAAGTGTTCAGCATAAAAATCCTACAAACAGTTAATTGTAATTCCTTCATCGTAGCTACTTTTTCAAATATAAGATAGCAGTCAATAATAACTTTTGGCGAACTTTATTTTAATAACATTCATTTAGTATCGATTGCGCATTACATATGATGCAGGGGACAATGAACATGTTAAACTACATGTTTCCCATACGATGAATAAGGTGCAAACATTATTTGGCCAGCTTGGTTACCCAATTTGTCATTACTAGATTACTTTTTGTATGAAATACTATAACTGCCTAATTTTCATTCTCATTTTATTATTTTTATATTCTTCTAATTTAAACATATTTTTTCGTCTACGAGGTCATTCGATACTCATGATATTATAGGACGCAGAACTCGTTTTGATACCGATTACAGATTGGATAATAAAAAGCAGATGTTAATATGTAAAAATATATTGATGACAAGCGTTTCTTTCACAAACAGTAGGCACACACTTTGAAGTCATTTAAACCCTTTTCGATCATTTTTTCTTACCTTAAGTAATAACGACAAAAGTTCAATTTAAATGCAGCATCCTGAATAATAATATATCACTGTAATAGTAATGTATATAGAGCGTCTCGCTTAAAACAAATTATCTGTGTAAGTAGCATCTTGTTCAGTTACGATGGTATCCAAGATATTTCATAAGGCTCCAGTCCCCGCTTTACCATCAGTATTTTTCCCCGCTTTAGCGTCCATTCCTATCTCCACCGATTCTTTGTTGGACAAGTTGGACCGAATTGAGCTTTGAACCTTCCAGCTTAATAAGAAAAAAAACGACATAGACTAAGGCATTTGAAGATTTTGTTCGCATTCGTACATGTAAATACCTACTTACGATCAGTATCGCTTTCTCGTTTACACCCATTCCTTCTCTTTCCCTCAGCTGAACTTCTACAAGTCACGTACCCACATAAGCGTCCAGATTCGATCCCAACTGCGAATGCTAAAGCAGAGATACTGTTATTAAATTAATATTAAAAAATAAATACATTGATACGAACTTTTTTGTTCCAAGGCTATTTTTTGCTGAATTCTTAAGATTTCACGTTATAAATGGCGCTAAAGATAATTAAGCGTCATGTTGTATAATCATGTACCATATCACTCAAACCTATGAATAAAAATTTATTATATTTATGATAAAACTGTAAGACATTCTACTGTCACATAAAACTAAATTTTGTTAAAAATAATTAAAACAGTTTTTCCAAATTTTAAGTATAAAAATAGTTCTTTGTCATGTATTACTTGTTCATCCCTCCAATATTTATTCACCACAATTGTTATTGATTTTGATATATGGTTGCAATTATACACCTCCTTGAGCACTCAATTTACCTTATTTAATCGCGGAAATGTTAAATTCTATCTAAAAGTTACGGCTTCTTCTGTTATGTTTAATATACGATATTGAAATTTATACACGTTTAGGACAAATAGTACTTTTACTCAGTAGTAAATCTAAGTAAGGAATAATATAAGTACATTTATGAGTGTTAGCTGACCACTACTTTCATACTGTGTAACGTACAAGACCATAAAACATTATTGTATATACAGTACGTTGCATTTAAAGACTCTCATACTTACGAACTGAAATTAAAATTACAATTCTAATTAATTTTGTTACAAACAGGACCTAGCATTACTGAACTATACGGAGTTAATATTATGGTAATAATATATGCCGAGATGCTATACCTTTAAGTGGAGTAGTTTCATATAAATTGGAATAACAGAGAACAAACAATTTTGTATTTTTCAAGGCTCGCTGTGACGGACGTTAATGACAATCCACCGAAAATGGAGATACCTTTAACATGCGTTACTATATCAGAGTTCCATGAAGTCAAAGATTTAATTTTTGTGATTAAAGTAAAGGATGCAGATGATCCAACGACACCAAATGGTCGCGTAAAAGTTAGAATTGTTTCTGGGAATGAATTAGGTCTGTATAAAAAATGTATATTTTATTACTCTGTATAAATAATTAAAAAATTAATTACAGATAATATTAATTAATAATGCATTATTAATTTGTTCAATTAGGTTTATTTATCCTTGAACAGGTGGATCACTGGACTGCGAATATAAAAGCTGTTCATTCACTTCGAGGAAAATTCGGAAATTACTCATTGCATCTAGAAGCACGGGATCTTGGTAGTCCATCTAATAAAAATGCCTCCGTCTTAAATATCTGCGTCACTGATTACAACGACAATCCACCAGTGTTTATTAGTCCGCAGCATAATACAACAATTCGAGTACCAGAGGTAAATTAGCATTTACATTAACACAAATTTTATTAGGTATACAGACTAATGCAATGCATTTATCTTTAAAGTCTTGACAATGTTATTAATTCAAAACATTCATCTATTTCGAAAGGAAACTTTGTCAATTACCAGTTGATAAATGGGTAAAAGTTATCAAGAATTATTGAGATTAATTTCCATATCAAGAAAACATTAAATTTTATGAAAAAATACGGAATTAGTTTGTATACCCAATATATGAATTGATCTAAATGCAATAACTTAAACCTTCCGTATTAATATACCCATTATCTGAATACTTTAATATCCAAACATTCTACTATTCGATTATTTTATTGTGCGAACAAAATAAGAACAGTGGATATTTTTTCATGCCGTAAATATGCAGATAACACAGATTTTTCTTATGTTGACAAATTTATGTAATTTAGTATTCCATAAGATGTAAAATCAATAAAAATTTGAACAAACTGTTAATTTTGTATATAGGATATTTCATGCAATTAAACAATGCCGCACTTTTATAACAGTTAGCCGTAAAAGAAAATTTAAGGCAGTGAAATTGAACAGATGTTAGTATTCTTTACATTTATGTGATTTAAATTGATGCGTTTGAAAAGTGTAATTGTAAAATGCAAATTATTCCAAATGGACCTACAGTCACTCACAAAAATATCTGTACACCTATTCATTGCAAAATAAATGAGCTTTGAACATTTTATAGGCACTGATTTTATTTATCAGCTAAAATTAGACGCAGTTCTTAAAAAAGAAATTACTTTGTTCCGTTTATTTGCAAGAAAATATGAAAAAATTAAGATCTCACAATATCCCCTTTTAAAATTTTAAGCAGTATACGGAGATTTTCGTGAATGACTGTATATAATTTTTCTTATACAAATCTGTTCTTTAGGCTATTTTGCGAAAAAGGTTATATAGATAGTAAAAATGTATATGTAGATATATAAATAGTATGAATAGTCAAGATGATCGAAAACTAAGTTTTAGGAAATCACTTTCCTAGTAAAACAACCTTCAATACAATGTTACTTCTATAAATCACTTCACATTTTTAAACAAATTTTAAATCACAAAAGATATTGAAATACATTGCATAAATAAATAAAGTTTAATATCGGACAAAACAATTGTTCTATAATTCGAAAATTTATTTAGTCGAACTCTTATGTTTTGTATTCCTTTTACTTCGGATATTTAATTTTAAATTTCGAATACTTAAATTTAATGTAAATTCAATATAAATTTTCACCTTTGCTTGTTGCTTCGATTTAGATATTAAATTACTTATCATCTTATTATCCTCTTATATTATTAATCTTTATATTTATAGAATGTGACAAATGAACGTTTGAACACAGTAGTATTAAGATATCTGAAGTAATAAAAATTATAGACCTATTAATACAATACTTATTTTCGTAAATTTTATAAAATTTGTTAACAAATTGAAATTTTGTAATGTAATTACATATTCTGTAATGTATTACATTATTGTAATGTATTACAATAATTTTGTAAAGTTCTAGGAAGTTAATAATTATTATAAGAAACGTAATGCGAGAGATAAATGTAGAATAAAATAATTTGTTATGGTATTTGTATAAAATTAGTATTGTTAATGGTATTTGTATAAAATTAGTATTGTCAAATGTATTTGTATAAAATTAGTATTGTTAATGGTATTTGTATAAAATTAATATTGTTAATGGTATTAATATCATTAATATTGTATAAATATAAAAATTTATAGAATGTAACAGTTGGGACACCGATTATACAAATTGAAGCTAAGGATATTGACACTGGACCGAATGGCGACGTTCATTACCGTTTGAAGCAAGACTTGGCTGGCCATTGGAGAACTTTTCAAATCGACGATGCAACTGGTGTTATCTCATTAAAACTTCCGTTAGATAGAGAAACACAAAAATTGTATGAGGTAATTTAACTTAACAAAAAGTAAAAGGACTTACAGTTTATATACAAAATACGTAATATACCTACACTGCGTAAAATAGACAATATAGTCAATATTTTCATTACATCATCATCGTTCATAAACTATTACATAATAATGTGATAATATAAATTGTTGTTGTTTTTCATTATTTTCATCTACTACGTATATTGTTTCGCCTGCTATTATTGCAATAAGTGAATTAAATTTGTAAATTTAATTTACTACTGAAGCTAACATTTCTGTGCTTAAAAAATTAATTAATCTTTTATACGAGTTACAGCAATTACAAAATAATAACAAATAGCATTTTATATTTACAGATTAGAGTGGAGGCGTACGATCTAGGCACTCCAACTCCTCTCAGCTCGGACTTGGATCTGATTATTTATGTTCGAAATATTAACGATTATGAGCCACAATTTTTAGTCGATATTTTTAACATTAACTTTACGGAAGAGCAACTTCCTGGTTTTGAAAAAATTCAATTACCAGAAACTATCGATAGAGACGAAGTTGATGATCTTGATGATCCTCCCACTCAAGTCTGTTACTTTATAATTGGTGGCAATGACGATGGATTTTTTATTCTCGATGCTTTTAAACATGAATTAAGTGTAAGTAATTATTAATATTAACTACTTACGAAATATACAAGCTATCTCAACTAGAAAGACTATCTTTTCTAGTTGTAATAAAATAATTTAAATAGTATTAATTATTACTTAAGGAATGACTTCGTTAAACTGGCTGGATGACTGATCACGATTAGAGGTACAACAAAATTTTTAGATTAAAAAAATTGCTGCTTCAAGAAATGTTTATTATAGCAACAAAAAACAAAACAAAACCTAATATTTGTAGCTATTTAAAGTTCGATTATTGTCGGAAAAACGAAAAAGAAGCATGTAACTAAATAAATAGATCTGTTTTTTCTTCATTAGCTGAAGTAGTAAGGTAGGTTTGAGTTACCTGACCTACCTAAGCAAATTGAAAACTAAGTACATTCGTGTTCAGTCTTAAAATGGTTAAACGACAGATACTTAACAAGAAATACGTTCAACTGCTATTTTTTCGAAATTCCACATTTACACATAAAAATATAAGGTGGTAGATAATTACTTGGACATTTTCAGGCGGGATACCTTGTATAGTGAATATATCTTTATAAAATCTTTTACGAAAGATTGTATTTTACAGTATAGAGTATATGCATATATGCGTTTCATATACTATGTAATACAATGAGGCAGTACAGTATAATACAATACAATAACTGACAAAATTAATGAAATTTATATTGCTTTCTTAGAATAATTTAGTTTCAGACAAAATCAATATAATGTAGTAGAGAGACAAGTGCTCAAATGAGGAAATTTTCAGATAAATTTACTAAATTAACACTACATCTTACATTTTTTGTTATATACGTATACTACGTAACCAATTTATTACATTCATACTGTGTCACGTATATCATAACCAACTATTAGGTATACATATTTTGTATTTAATGAAACTTAATCTTATGAACTAAAATTAAAGTTTAAAATAAATAGAGTATGCCTTCATTGAATTTATTAAATTAAATATTGTATTGAATTAATTCATTGCACAGGAGTGATTCGCTATTGCAAGACAAGGAGTTACATAGAAAGTAAGAAAATTGATAACTAGCTTAAGAAATTATAAATTCCATATCTCTCTGCTTGTTAAATTATACAAATTTTTCAACGTAACTAGCTACTTAGAATTACGTTCTTTATGTATCCTATAATACTTGTTAATTTGTTTCAAGTTTTAATAGGTGACACTTTTGTTCGGATAACAGAACATTCAGATAGCAGAACATTCGAATAGGAAGGTTCTACTATAATTTAACTTGTATATCAAGAATGTACGACTACAAAGCTTTATACTTGGCAATTACATTTTAGTTAAATAAGAAGTATAATAAATGAAAGCATTTGATTAATTTCACGAATCATTAATATAAGAAAATATACAGGTGTTTTCTTAGCGATGCTATAATCGGCAAAGGAGGCCACTTTTCATGTAAAAATAAATCAATGATTTCGAACAAAATTTTTTCATAGGAAACTTCGTTTTCAAGGAAATCAAGTTTGAATATTCTTGAAATATGCGTATCTGTACTTAATAGATTTGCTGCTGTTAGCGTCCGTCGCTAACACGGTTTATGACAAGGACGTGCCGAAGAGGCTATTTTTGAGCTTAGGATTTCTGTAGTTATCAGCATGCAATTTCCAGTTAATTATATTCTGGCGAGAGAAGGTTTGGGTCTACAACCCTAGAGTTTTAGAAATTCATTTCTCTCGTCCTCAATAGCCGTGGCCGTGCCATAAACTGGGAAATTCCGAAGGGTAGTTGGACACGTGCGTGTAACGGTTAAAAGACCGAAGGTCCGCTACCTAGAAGAATTTCCTCAGCCTTGTTGAGCGTCTTCGCCCACCCGAGCACCGCGGCACCCCTCTCCAAGTGAGCGCGCTAAGGGCGCAAAGAGGAGTGTCCGCGTTTAGTCAGGTCCGCTGATTGGTGACTGCCAAAAATGAGAAAGAACCAATCAGCGGACAATATAGAAAATAGGAGAGTTGGCGAGCAACAGCCAAGATCGCCAACGATACTCTCACTCCGCCATTCAGTTTGTAATAGTCAGTACAGCAAGAGCTTCAGGCGTCGTTTAGGACCCTGAACTCTCATTCCATTCAGTTTGTAATAGTCAGTACAGCAAGAGCTTCAGGCGTCGTTTAGGACCATGAACTCTCATTCCAACACTCAGTTTGTAATAGTCTGTATAGCAAGAGCTTCAGGCGTCGTTTAGGACCCCGAACTCTCAATACAGCACTCAGAACGTAACAGTCAGTATAGCAAGAGCTTCAGGCGTCGTTTAGGGCCCTGAACATTAAGACGTTCAGTGTCGATCAGGACACTGAATACAACACAGAATTAACCAGCAATCAGGCTGGCGAATAGTTTAGTTTCCGGAAAGCATTTTCACGGGTCGTCCTACGAGCGAGTACTAGGCGGCACGTACTGTGCAATATTCAAGGACGCGGTAGTTCAGTGATCGCGTCCCTAACAGCTGCTGTTTACGCACCTATCACGTAACTAGATTTTCTTGTGTGTAACTCACATGTATTAGTAGACTTATGTTGGCTACGAGCACAAATATATTATGTTAGGTTGTGTGGAAAGATTGTAGAAATACTGTAGAAACATTCAAAGATAATATGCGCATATTAATATATTAGTAATCAATGTTCGATAATTATACGGCTATCAGAAAGTTTCATATTTCCCTTTTCAAAAAAATTTTTACTGTTTGCACACTTTCTTCGTTCGGAATGAACTCATGCAAGTAATTCTTCTAGGGTTCTAATTTATTCAATTTCTGACCATTAATAAAGTTTTACAAACATTACAATAAATGATAATCGTAGAATATCTTAGCCAACGATTAGCAATTTTTGCTACCTCATTATTGAAGCATTAGGTTGTTTAGTGTTGTCCAATGAAAGGAGCTGCATTTGCTCTTACCTATGTAATGTCCATTAATTACTGGATTTTAAGTGACCTAATAGAAACATTATTTGCTCAGATTAAAAATGTTATTATTTAACTACAGCTCATAAAAAACGATCCACTTCCAGGTCACTAATTATACAACAGAAGTAAATATTATCAAAGGCGCTAAGAATTTTCCGAACAATCTAATATTTTCAACTTACTTTTACATAAGGAATCACATCCTTCCTGGTTATATCAAATACCTTACATAGTTTATCATAACTACAATTGATTATTCCAGACTGGCAAAACGTTAGACAGAGAGCAACAAGAGCAACATCTGTTAATTGTGAAAGCGACTGAAGATTGTAATACCATTCCAATGAACGAAACCTTTTTCGATGAGACAAACGACACTACGTTGAAAGTCATTATAGATGTAATTGACATAAATGACAACCCACCGAAGTTTGTTAGCAAAATATTCACGGGCGGAGTTACAACAGAGGCTAACTTTGGCGCACAGTTTATGCAAGTGAAGGTAAAATTCGCACGAATTACTGTAACATTAACACAGAGCGTAAGATTTACCTCAAAACATGTAAATATCTCGAAAAATATGGATAATACTGTAGGGATTATTTCGATTAAATCCCACGTGAGTGGCTCAAGGTACGGCCAGGCAACAAAGTTTCGTAACAATGAAATAATGTTTATTAAATATAAAATAATAACGCACAAACTTACATTCACGCACGCTTTTCACGCATTCATTCTCTCTCATTCTATCTCTATGTTTCTTTTACACATCTCAGACATTCTTAGGACCCAGACAGTTACGTTTACCCAAAATCTTGCATAGCCACGCACCCTTTCTTCACACGCCAAACTCATGCACAGTCCCAAAAACTCTTCAGTCACGCGTCAGTTCATAAACATTCACACGATCTTTTCTCTCCTACAATATGGAAAAATTTTTTGGACAGAAATTATAGGGTTCCAAGGGGTCCATGTAACGTCGATATCCATTAGACCTTGGGAATATGGGTTTGCATTTAAAAATTTAAACTTAATGACAGGGACATATAAATATTGGCACCATATGTCCCCCGTGGTACTCCATAACTTTTGTCTAGAACACTTTTTCGTATTATTCATGTTTTTCGAGATATTTACGTGTTTTGAGATGAATCACACACCCTGCATATTAATGTAATAAAGGAAACAGTTTTTATTATATAAGTAAATGAATTCTACTTCACAAAAATAACACATTATACGGTTAATTTATCATGTATTTCTAATGTGCAAATATAGAACAGTTAAATTATTATTCCAGGCGATCGATTTAGACGCAGGTGAAAATGCTGTAGTTAATTACTATCAAGTTGGTAAAATGCATATGACTTTAACAGAGGGTTTAGACGATATTGAGTTACAACCATTTTTAGTTAACAAGCTCACCGGAATAGTGAGTTTAAATTTTGATCCCCAAAGGGGAATGAAAGGATACTTTGATTTCATGGTAGGTCAAACTGATTTTAATATAATATTATAAAATTATTTATACAATTTTATATAATTTTATAACATAATTTTATAGTATATTATTACTTATTTAGTATATTAGTATATCGATAGACTATTTCCAAGTAAATTTATGTAATTATATATATATAAATAAATCCAAGTTGAAGAATATTACTAATGTTAACGAAGTTTCTATTAATATGCTTAAATAGGTGCTAGCCAATGATACGCGTGGTCTACAAGACACTGCAAGAGTGTTTATTTATTTACTACGAGAAGATCAAAGAGTTCGTTTTGTGTTGCGACAACATCCACCGGAAGTCCGAAATAGGATAGATACGTTTCGAGAGTAAGTACAACAAAACTTTATCATATTATAACCCTTAGTATTTTAATTCATATCTATATTACATTTCTATTATTACGATTTACCTTAAATGTTCCTGGTTTCCGCGTACTAAGAAGATACTCTCCGCCTGAAGCGGTCAAACCAATAAAGTATATTAACGCGTAACGGCGAATTATCAACGAAACCACCTAAAATCTGTGATAAATCGGTCCCAAACATTTTACATTTTGAAGATTTTTAGTATATTTTATATTGTGTTATATTATATTAGGTTGCCTAATAAGTTCGCACGGTGTTTATTATTAAACAAATATTTATTCTTTGTTTCTTTTGCTAAAGAACGTTCTGTTTGTTTTCTTTTACGCTTTGAACTGATCTACACCGTCGAGCACAAAATTTACAAAAATTATCATCCTTGCAGCGTGTAAAACATTCTCTCTGCAATGAGATCTTTCCCAGAAATGGTACATATACACTCGTATGCTCTTCTACGTAAAATCGATCACTTTCTGACGCCAATATCACGGATTGTTTTCAAATTGAAATATATTATAGTCCACGCAAAAGTAGAGGGAGAGGTCACTACTTTCCTATATTTGAGTTTGTTTAAGGAATATTTGAATTTTTAAACGTTGAATTGAGTTGCCTTTTTTAGCTCCAATGGAAAAAGTTCAAAGTATCCCACTCAATTTTGTTTATATTAAAGAATTAATTTTACAATGTTGAAAATTATAAACAAATTCTTATTTTGCAAATTTGATATTGGAGGTCGGAAGTCCATGAATTTTAAAAAAATACCACCCCATTCTTCGAAATTTTAACTACAAAATGAATCCTTTTTCGAAAATAATATCTTAAAAATTAACGTATCAATAAACTATTGAAAGAGCGGTGCACACTGTTCCAAGTAAGTTGCACGCTCCACTATTACGGTCATGCATAATAGTGTCACTTATGCTTACCAAACGATTTCATTGTCCGTTCTTGGAGAGTAAAACTAACAAACTCAGTTGCTGAAATATAGATGGGTAGGTAGGTACAAATGAAAAAATTTGTGAAAGGTTTTTATTTACAATGAAACGAAATACTCAGGTCTGCAATAGTAAAGAAATTGTATTCGTGTAACAGTGTCATAGGATACTTAATCCTACTGTGGCCTCCGAGATTCTATTCAATGCGTTCGCATCTTTTCTTCTTTACAAATACTTTAAAATTGCGAGAAAAAAACACTTCGATATAGAAACTGAAAATTAAATTTATAACGCGGGTTCTAGCTCGAGGAGTTCTAGATCGACGGGCTGTTGCATTATCGTGGGTTCGCGGTAGTGTTCGGGCTGTGCGGATGAAATACGTGGACACATGAAGACGGTGTATATCGTTTATTGTACACTTGAACTTTAGTCTATGTATTTACACTATCATACAATCGTTTGGGGAGAAAGAGCTGCGTGCTCTGTCGCGGAGTCGCGGGATCCGGGCCGAGTTACTTGGGAAGGAGTGAGTTAGATGTCCACTCGTGGGAGCGTCCTAGAGCTGGTGGTTGGTTACCGTACTCTGGCTTATTCGTCTTTTGGTATCTTTTTGGTTTCGCCATGAGTAGAGGTAAGCCGTTGGAGGCAAGGTCGCGGGCCCCCTTACCGGCAGTGCGTGAGAGACAGAGATTAGCATTACCGAACTGGAGTTGAGGAAAGTTTATATGAGATGAGAGGGGAAAAATTTTCAAAAAAGCCCCAGCACTTGAAAGATATGTCGAAGCAAAAGGAAGAAACGGGGAGGACGAGACGGAAAGTCACCACAGGACGGTGTATCCCACCCGCGAGGAAGGTGAGAGTATCGAGGACGTGAAAGACGTAGGAGGAAGAATCAAGAGGTTTGAGAGGTGAAGGGAGGGAGATTTAGGATTTAGCGGTTTAAGGTGGCAGCGTTTAGAGAACGCGACCAGAGGGGAAAGGATTTTTTGATCCTATAGGGAATACAGTTTCGGTCGTAGAGGGAGGTTTGATAAATAAGTGAGTTTAGATGGCAGGAAGCGGAAGTTGTATAGCTAGTAATGAGGTTTTTTACGTAAGGCAGGATGGGTTCGATGTTTAGCTCCTCAAGGAGTTTAGTTATCGGATATCGCATATGTCCTCCTGCAGTGATCTTCAGGATGCGATTTTGCATGTATCATAGTTTCATGAGGATCGTGGCGGGAGCCGCCGCCCACACATAAGTACCGTATGTCAGGATGGGACGTAGACACACTTCATAGAGCGTTAACCGAAGCGATTGGTTTAGGCGCGAAGACGCGGATATGTCCGGTGAAGGGCCCCCGCAGCGGCCCTCACTTTTTTGATACGGTTCGTCACTGCCGGAATCCATGACAATTGTCTGTCGAAGACGACTCCGAGGTACTTAACCTCATCCGCCCACTGGATATCAACCCCTCCAACCGAGAGATAGAGACAGGACAGGGTAACGCGCTTTCTGGAGAAAACAACGGCCTGGGTTTTGACGCGGTTTATGGAAAGTTTCCAGTCCTGGAAGAATTTTGCGACGAGGTCTAAATGGTTTTGAAGTTTGGAGACGAGGCACTGCAGGGACCAAGAGGAGGAAAGAAGTATTGCATCGTCAGCATACAGCGCTGTGTCGGAGGAAGTGGGTAGCGGGATGTCGTTTATGTAGAGGTTAAAAAGAACCGGGCCTAAGATAGTACCTTGAGGCACACCAGCAGTTACAGGGAACCAGCTCGAATCGGATCCGATGAGCGAGACGTATAGGTTTCTATCGGATAGGTAGGAGAGCATGAGTTTTAGGAAGGTATCATTGAATCCGTATTTCGCGAGCTTGAAGATAAGGGCGTCATGCCATACTGACTTAAAAGCACGGGCGAGGTCAATGAGGACCATGCCCGCGTGTCTATTTAAGTTAACCTCGTGGGTGATCAGCTGTGAGACGCGGATCAGCTGGTGGGTTGTCTAGTGAGCGGGACGAAAGCCGAACTGTTGATTAATTAGGATCCGCCTCGAGTCGATCGATTCCCGTAAGCGAAGGAGTACGCCTCTTTCGAAAATCTTGCCGAGAAGCGACAAGAAACTGATGGGGCGGTAACTCTCCACCTCATCCTTGGGTTTTCCGGGTTTGGGGATAGGGACTATTTTTGCCATCTTCCAGGAGGCGGGAAAGTAGGATAGAGACATGCAACTCCGGAAGATATAAGAGAGCTGTAGCGTGATTTTCGGTTGGCAGCATTGAGAAGTTGAGCGGTGATGCGGTCCTGCCCTGGAGCCTTTTTGTTTTTTAGCGAATTGACGACGATAGCGATCTCTGCCGGAGCAATTACTAAGTCCCTACGAGGGTTTCCGCGGCGAAACGGGAGAGCCGCGAGATGTACTCTTCGACTCGTTGAGAGAATGGTCATTTTAGAGATGAGATGGAGTTGTGAACTTTCGCGAAGTTTACGAAAGAAGTGGTGGCTTTTTGCTGGCATGCAAGCAAGAAGGACTCAAGCGTTCTAATAGTTGCATCAATTTCATGTTTGGTTTTCAACCGATCCCTTAGTTGAAGGCTAGTAGTGTGTCGGAGGTACGCCTTCCAGTCCACTGTTTTTTGGGCGTTGGGCGAGTGCATCGAGCCGGCAGTGGGTGAAAACAGCACTGGCAAGTGCTGTGTGGCAGCATCACCAAATGATTTACATTCAAACACTGAGTTGTGATGGACCAGAAAGAGATCTAATGTGGAGGGTCTCTTGGGAGGCCTCGGGAAGAATGTGAAGTTTTGAATGGAGATCGGTCTATAGGGGGCGCGGAGGGCGTGATTGTGTAAGATTTTATGGACGCGAACGCGCGAGTCGAGGTATTCTAGTTTGAAGGAATCACCGTACTCTTCCTTTCGGCAACGGCTCAGCTGCGCAACATTTCCGTTGAAATGTGGCAGGTGTATCGGCGGAGGACGTATGGAAGTGCGTTTTGGTCGCATCTCCGCGAGCTGTGGGGTCGGTGCTCGATCGCGACGCGAGGGGGCTGACGGGGAGTTGCGCGAGGATGCGGCCTTCTCGAGGAAGGATTTGGAGTTTGAGTTGAAAAACTCCAGGAGGGTGTATCGGTTTTTGGATGGGATGTTGGGCGCGTGGGTAACATTGGCGGTGTCGATGTCCATGTTGACGACCGAAACCTGGTTGAGTCGTCCAAAGGGTAATCGTGGGTTTCGTTTACGGAGGAGTTTGCGGCGAGGCTGGTGGTCGAGCTCAGGAACGCGAACTTCTGGTCGATCAGAGGGGGAGTCTGATCGCTCGGACCGGCACTAGTGGGGGTGCTCGTGCGCGTCTCGGGGGGCACCACCTGTCGGGACGCCATGGAAGCGGTCGAAGAAGAAGCCTTCAACGATGCGGGGGGAGTGGAGGGAAATGATCGCGCTTGATGGCAGCCATCTTTGATTTCTTGTTCGATTTGGCGGACGTCGACTCCATGACACAGGAGGTGGTCGCAGGAGAGCGATTTACCTGTTTTTTAGGCGATCGGGAATAGGAAGTAAAAATTCACTTACCCGGAAGATGCTACTAAGTGATTCAAGGGATCCGTGGATCGAGGTACCTGCTTTAAGCTTATTTGACGGCTCGCGGGAGGCTGGAGGATGCTGGCATCCCTGGTTATAGGAAATGGCGTTTTCCGAAGAGAGAGTGCTGGAGGTCTTCGTATCCGGGTAGAATGAAATGGAGGAGAAGCGGGTTGGACCTTTCCCCTGAGGGAAGGGCGTCGGATCCTGACGAGCACTTCCGGTGGCATCAGCCCCGGGAGGCGCCCGACGGCTACAAACAAACACTAGGAGACACAGGAGCACTTGACACGATTACTAAAGAATTCGTGGAAAAACCTAGTCGGCCAGCCAGGAGGCTGCCGTGGACACAAATGCACACAGAACGCGATATCGCGAGCACTGCAATGGTCGCCTGGGAGGTCCCAGTAAGAATAGGTCCGCACTCGACGGTCGCTATACCTGGACTGGAACAGAATGGCTCTGGCTTGTTCGTCTTTGGCTTATTCGTCTTTTGGGGCCTGCGCTGGCCCTTTTATACCCGTCCGGAGCCTCGGTTTGGGCAGGGTGCGTAGTAGGGGTAGTGCGCAAGGGTAGGGGCGCTAGCGTGGCGGGGGTCTTTCGGTAGTCTGCATCGGGGCGCTACTCTGGTGGGCGCTCTAGGTAACAAGGGAACCACGAGGGCGGGTGCTACAAATTTACGAATATTAATAACAACTTTTTTGCGTTTGTCTCAAAAGTACCAAATGTTTTAAAAAAATAGGACCTCGTCTGGGTTAAAAATAACCCGAGGTTCACAGCAGGGTTAAATTTACTATCGGTTAGAGTATAATGATCAGTTCCGTAAGGAGTTTCGCGTCTAATATGTAGCTCGAATAATAGAATTTTCTGCACGGTTGATCATATCAGCGGTCACCCTCATAAAGAAAGAAAAGAAAACCTCCAGAGATACAACCTGCATAATAAGTGGGAGAATTCGAGGTCTTAAACCCCCAAACAGGCAGCAACCATTAGAGTCTTTCGCAGAGCTTTGTTCTTCACATATAGTCCGTAAGTAGACATACAGGGTGTAGCAGCATCTGTAGCATGACCGGAAAGAAGGTGATTTTATATCTAAAAATAAACCGAAAATAAAGAATACAATTTTTGTATAAGAAGCTTAGTCTTCGAGAAAGCTGAATTTAAATATCCATATAGTATACGCTCACCTGACTGTCTGAGCTTCATATCATACTGATAATAAATTTATTGATAATTTCATTGTTTTACATTTAAATTAGTGGATAAATGGTTACAAGTACCATCCTTATTGGCGCACACAAATACTTGCTCTTCGGAGCAAAGAATTGTGAACTGATGTTACGGTGTTTTAATGCTTTTATTTCTCGAAAACATATGTATGTATATTATCCTTTTTCGCTGCTGTAAGGATTTATAATACTTTCTGCGTACACGACTTCTTTAACATGACCCCACAAATGGAAGTCTAATGAATTAAGGCTTGTTGGGCCTTTGTATTGTACTGCTTCAACCTATCTAACATCAATGGCGTATTAGATGGATTTTTAAATCAATTTTCTCGAAACATAAGACTTTAAAAAAAATGTTGTTCTTTATTTTCGGTTTATTTTTATATGTAGAATCACCACCTTCCTGGTTGCACCACGCGTCTTGCTGCATCATGAAGCTTTTAATGTAAAAGTACAAGTGGGTTTAATATGTTTAATTGTTAGTAAGTGTGTCGAACATGGTGCGTTGGTAGTGTTGCAATCCATTTCATCATAAAGGATATTGTTACATGAAAGGTCTACGAAAAGTGTCTTTAGAAATACATCGGTCATTTTTAAATATTACGGAGAATAAGTCCATTTGCAATACTTTCCATTTAAGGGGTTATCAGAAAAGTAGCAGAGCAAGATTAGTCAAGAGGGGCTAGTGAAATACTTTGGTAGATATAAATGACACCATTACGCACGTTCGTAACAACAGAATGTGCGGACCACTAACTTGGGATGCCGAACCGTGCGCACCGCTCCTGTAATAGCTTATGGATAAGTTAATTTTCACGATTTCATTTTTAACAGAGATTTATTTTGAAACTGAAACTTTTAAAAATAACGTACTATTTTTTTTACAATTTTGGACCTCCAACTTCAATGTGAAATTTACGAAATTAGAATTTGTTTATGTTAAGATTATGTTAGGGCAATAAATATAGGCGTTTGTTGTTATATTCATTTAATAGGTATACATTAAGTAAATTGATATGTATATAGAAAAAGTTATACTAGAGACTATTTTCACGTGGTGCATGATTCACCATATTGCTCTGACTCCACCTCGATATCGATTCACTCTATCGACCCTATCGGATACTAACGAGTCAGTAGCGTGCGGTGAGACATTGTTACCCCGAACACTCCCCCTCAATGTCGACATTCCGAGACGTTCTGAAAACTCTTGATGTTTCGTCTATGGTAGCGCTTTGGTTAATATGTCCGCAGCCATTTCATGCGTGGACATGTATTTGACATCAATGAGTTCCTTCTGTACTAAATCCCTGATAAAGTGATGTCTGACGTCAATATGTTTGGTCCTTTGATGTTACCCGTTGTTTTTGATCATCGACTGAGCACTTTGATTGTCGTTGTATGTGATTTTGCTTGCTAGGCATTTGAATCCAATCTCGGTAAAAAATCGGTTCAGTATACTGATTCCTTTGCAGCTTCTGCAATCGCCGCGTACACTGCTTCTGTAGACGAAGTAGCGACTGTTTTCCGCTTGTGCGATTCCCAAGATACGCTGCAATCTCTGATTGTAAATACAAACCCTGTGTAGGACTTGCGATCGGTCGTGTCGTTTGCATAGTTTGCATCAGTATATCCCATTAACTGACTATTCTTTCGTCCGAAAGTCAAACCAACATCCATCAGTTTGTTGTTACATTCATTTAGTAGGTATATATTAAGTAAACTGATATATAGAAAAAGTTATATTGGAGACTATTCTCACGTGGAGGCATGATTCACCATATTGCTCTGACTTCAGCTCGATGTCAATTCACTCTATTGACCCTATCGGGTACTAACGAGTCAGTAGCGTACGGTGAGACATTGTTATTCCGAACAGTTTACAATTTAATATTACAAAATTAATTTTTTAAGATAAACATAAACCTATTCGAATACTTTCGCATTAAAACTAAAAAAAAACGACAGCTCAATCCGGCAAGTAGTTCCTGAGATAAAAATTTCTTAAGTGCAGCTCGGTTTTTTGAACGTTGAATAAAATTGAAAAATTCAAAACTTTGTATTAAACAAATTCGAATACCGGTAAATTAAAACATATTGTTAAACCTTCCCATTCCCTAATTTCGCATGGATTACGATATTTTAATTTGAAGAAATACATGATATGGATAACAAAAACTGATTGATTTGGTGTAGAATGGTACACATATGTTTTGAACAGCTTGAAACGCGGTACATAATGTTTGCGAAACCCAATAATAGAAGATGCTGGAAATATTAGCGTTTATCTACGACATGATACTTCACAGTTTTAAATTTAAAGTAAAAAAAATAGAAAAGCAAATAAGAAAATTCTAAACATAGTAAAGTACAGAAGTCTGCAAGCTTTACGATAGTACGAATACGAAATCAATACTCAAGTTTCTTTTGGCTTTGAATCTTCATTAAATAAAAACGGCACGATCTAATGCATTATTTTGTATACTACCGCACATTACACAATAGTATAAAAATTTATCGATATAATCTCTCTGTAAATAAACAACAATTACGAGAATATGAAAACTCCATTTTATATAAAATAATTTGTATTCGAAATATATTTACTTTTCTCGTTTCAGAGCAATATTTTTTATTTGTTTACTCTGCATATTAATTGTTAATCATATATTACTAGGCTTACAAAGATTATTATTTTATTTTATTAATTTAACCCTTATGTTCTGCACCAAATCAATGTAAACTGAAAAGGAAACTGGATATCTAATAGCATCGTTTTAAATAAATAATGTATGTTAAATTTACTGATCTTCTAAGAAATGTCAGAAAGATATATTCTAAATACGAGAAACATACGTTGTACTATTAAGTTATGTGCATAAGGATTAATATAATATTTAATATCATTATACATATTCCAATAAATTTTTCTTGTAATACATTTTTCTTCTAATAAATATTTGTGCTAATAAGTTATTATTTTCAATAATTATTTCTTGCAATTTTTCCAAACGTGTAACATAATAACCGTAATTTTTCAGGATACTCGGCAACGTGACTGGAGCAATAGTTAATATCGACGAATACAAAATCCACGAAAATCACGACGGTTCTGTTGATCGAACAAAAACCGATTTATATATGCACCTTGTAAATCGTCAGGACAATTCGATTCTTGAAGTGTCCGAAGTACTTGAATTAGTAGATAGAAACATAGAGAAACTCGATGGTTTATTCAAAGAATTCAATGTTCTTGACACACAAGCAGCTCAGTATCAACCAATTGTTCAATACGAACAAGCAGGAACGACGTTTTGGCTGTTGACTTTAACCTTGTTTCTGGGTGCTTTGTTAATTTTATGTATAGCCTTGTGCCTCTCGCAAAGAGCCTCTTTTCGAAGACAATTAAAAGCAGCAAACGCATCTCCTTTTGGTAAATATTCCCTGTATTATAAATTGAAGATTAAGTTAAACTGTCTTGACTGATTATATGTT
The DNA here is from genome assembly GCA_028830335.1 of Eucera pruinosa. Taxonomy (NCBI): domain Eukaryota; kingdom Metazoa; phylum Arthropoda; class Insecta; order Hymenoptera; family Apidae; genus Eucera; species Eucera pruinosa. The sequence continues at coordinate 15,334,910 of JAMYCR010000012.1, forward strand.
GTTATGAAGTTACATGAAAAAGAAAATGAAAATTCATTATAAAATTTGTCTTCTTTCCTCAAGGCACATCAGACGCAGAATTTATTAGAGGTCCTGGACGTGTTCCCAACACAAACAAGCATAGTGTAGAAGGATCTAATCCTATATGGATGCATGCTTACGAAAATGAGTGGTTTAAAAGTGACGAATCTATCAGTCATACATCTGAGAGAGATTCTCTGGATGAAAATGCACTGAACAATGAAGAAATAATGAACGAAGCTAATACAAACCAAAGAAGTGATGATAAACCATATTATATTGAGCCGAGGGTGTCTTCCATCTCAAGGTAAATGCTCCGTAAAGATTTTTTAAACGTTAAGGTAGGTCGCGACGTTAAATATCACTGGTTCTCCGTTGGAATCAGTCAAATGAGTAATATAAATCGCTAACAACTTGCCTTGCATGATTTATATATATGTATCTACATATATTTTCTTCGTATCGGTACGAGATGATAATGCAACAATAAAAATTTTCTAGTTTTGATTCTTTGTTATGAAATATCAATTTCTATGTTGATGAAAGTTATTCAGTTAAAACGATTAAAGACATAATATAATTTGGATTATATATATTTATGTAATAAAAATTAATGATTTTGTCCCTTACAATATCGCTTTTGGTATATTAAAGCCGTATTGCTAATCACGTTTAGAATTTTCTTTTTGGAGTATTATCTCGCCAAGAACTTGTGCGTTCCTGCAGCAAATGCTCGGCGTTGATCCTACTCATGAGGATGGGGGGGGGGGGGGGCGTCGGAGTCGTTTGGATTCACTGAAGCAAGTTCAGCTTGCCTTTGATGAAAGTTTATCCCTGTTAATCCCTGTTAAAATATGTGACGTTGCAATGGTGCAGTAATGCAAGATCAAAACATGTTTATTTTTATTCTTTATTAATAAATTTTTTTAACATATCTGTTAAATTTTTCTGATTAAAATGAGACCTAGCAGGACATAGTTCGGACCAGATATATTTATTAACATTTACATATACAGGATGTGACACGTAACAGTCGCCACGATTTTTCAGGCACTTCCGATTGTGTGACAAAAAATGTTGTGAACAAAAGTTAATCAGTTTCTAGTTGACTACAAAGTACAATATAAAAAATTCCAAGAACTATTTTTTTTTTTTATAAAATATCAAGGTCACATTGATTTTACGCCAATCGCTAAAGTACTCTCGATGTTTCTTTCATGTCAAACTCCTATTCTAGTATACAGGAGGCCTTGATACCACATTAATAACTATACCTAACTGATGTTGCAAAATTATTTTCAACAAGAAGAAGAACATTCACAAAATAATTGTGTTAAAATAATGATATTATTATAAAGATTTTTACGGCCGAAGCCATTATTTATATTTTGTAATAATTATCTGTGTATTTTTGAATCGCTGTTCCATTACAATTATGTTATATGCCAAGTTGCAATTTCATTTCGCTATGTTTAAAAAATTAATACTAGATATGTAAATTAATTTAACGTCTACTACATAGAAAATGGTTATGCAAAATAATGGATTGCTTCAAATTATCTTAAACGCTTAGATTGTTTGATTACGCATAAATACACATAGAATTTGTTTAATAGTTGCAGGAAATTTATTTTTACACCTGATAATAAAACAGGTAAATACGTTAATAACTAATAAACAATGGCACTTATCATTCGTATTATTATTATAAATGTATTTATATTATACCAATATCATATGCTACGTATCCTACGTTATAGATAGTATTATATTTGTAATAATAATAATAATAATTTCTATAGTACTTCCTAATTAACAATAATTAATTTTCTTTACAGCGCGGAAAGTATTGCAAATATACCAAATGACTTCCATCGAAGTTCACCGATATATCGAATGCAAAATACTGTGAATCCCCTTGGCAAAAAAGTAGAGACAACAGAGCTGTAACTGAACAACGACGATAACATTCGAAACAAAAATTATACTTATTTAAGTATGTTAGTATTAATAAGTTCTTAAGAGGTGTAAATTTAGAATCGAATTTGTGTATATAGTCACACTTCGTATAAGCGATAGTATCTATTTAATATTAATTTATTTTATAGTAACTTTAACAAATGATAATGACAGATTTATTCTGTATCACCAAATTTTCATCGTATTTATTTGCGTTTTAATTCGCATCTATGGTAAATATCAGTAATAACTTTGCGACTGACTTCAGGTCATGTATAAAACAAAGTCATCAATGATCTCTGCACACCAATATTTTACATACATTTGTACACCCTCATGTTTTCTTCTAAAAAATAAAAAAAACAGATTTAATGATATTTTAAATTTCTTACCTTATTAACTCATTAACTACATGAATTACTACCTTTATATTAAATATTTTTATGCATCTACATACAAATTAATTCGTTTCTTGAACTGTTTGAAAAATCATACACTTGTAAATCTTGAATTAACCACTTTAAAAACATATTAAAAAGGACAGACTAATTGTCACTTGCTACAACCTGCTATCTAACATAATGCCGTATTAGACCTTTTCTGCTACTATCAAGAAATTTTTTAAAAAATTTAAAATGATTATAGGAAAAGATTGTTAATTAAAAAATATAAAAGCTATGATCGATTTCTCTTACATCCCTATAAATACATTGTTTCTATAGCAAAATAAGTACTTATGTATATATATACATACCAAAGTTTGCATACATACATTTTATCATCTTGATGTTTGTTATTAGTATTACTTATATAGGTATAAAATTATACTAAACATCTTTTGAAATAAATTGAATGGTTAGACAAAGATAAGCAACAATTACCAACAATGTGTATAAAATAAAAATGGTGGAAAACCTATTAGTACGATTTTCCTTCGATAAAATTGAAAATTAAAACTTAATTTATTGCGTGTAAACAAACAATTTAGACCTCTTATTTCAGTGTATTTTATTTGTAATACGTTTAATATCGACATCATTAATCACTGGTAGATTTGCGCATTGACGTTTTCCACGCCCCTACACTATTGATAGGAACACTATAGTTGGCAATGAAAAATAAGCACAATGTTCACTTGTGGTTCGTTTTATAGAATATGCTACTGAAGCAAAAAAAACAGTGGATTCAATTTTAGCACCATCTTTTAATGCATGCAACAAAATAGTCACTTGCTATAATAACAAATTAATATACGAGAGTGGGTGCAAATAACAAAATCATCTGTCTCGCTGATAAAAAATGTATAGAATGCATAAGTTATTATATATTCTTATAAATGCTTGTAGAATTATATGAATAAACATATAAACAAAAAAGAGCCCTAGAATAAATGGCAATGTGTCTGCAAAACACCTAAAGTTTTATAATATCACCAAAAACATAACAACATAATCTGTATTATAAGATAATTGAATAAATTATTGGCCTATAATATTGAACGTTTCATTATTTATAGTTATTAATCAAAAACTATGTTTATTACCGCTCAATTTGTACTTCAATAAAGAAATGTAATATCTTGAAAAAAATGCTGTATTTCCCAAATTTCTGTTAGTAGTGTACATACATACATATATGTCATTATATCAGTAAAATGTTATGCATTTCAAGATAAATATTATTTGAGATTTACATTGCAGATTATACAGATTATCAGAACGTAATTGTAAAATTGATTTTATCATACTTACTTTGCAAATTCCTTTGTTACCTATTCTACTGCTATAATTAATTTTTCTTAATCAAATGTGACATGAAATTGCATGCAAAATATGTGAATAAAGGTAAATCAATGCAAGAAATATCAAATTACTTCAAACACAACAAATTACGTCAATTAAAATTATACAAATAATTATATAAATTGTATCATTTATTCTAAAGTATATCAAATTATCACTACGTGTAGGTCCGTATAACATTTTCTTCTAATGTTAATAGCAACCCACATAGGCAGCTGATATCGCCATAAATGTCAGAAAAAGCAATAAGTTAATAAATATAATTGTTTAAATTATTAACTGAGGAGGTCGAATTAATTCGGTCACTCAACATGTCATTATTTTGAACATAATTTATTTCAAGCGAAAATTAAGAATTTTTTTATTGTATTCTTTGATCTGTATTAAAGTTACATTATTATATCTGCGATTAGACGACAAAACCTGATGTCGTGTTCTCGTAATTTTTCAGTTTAGCGATTTAAAAGTTTGATAAAATGTGAAAAATCAGTACTCTTTTGAAAAAGTACAACTTGTTTTAGTATCTACAGTAAAAAGTATTTCTTAATCGTTGTGCAATTGATGTATTCACCTTGTTCCTTCTGTAAAAAAGTTTTATTGATTTTTCTAATGATCGTTTGACATATCTGGTTTTGCTGTTTTCCTTATTAATCGGTATTTAAATATTTACGGACGACAATGATGATTTCTCAAACTGTTATTCCTCACTTCTCCGTTCTTTATTATTTTATTAAGAAATCAAATAATACATAAGAAAGCGAAATACACAAATATACCCTCTTCTTTAAATACGTGATAAAGAGATATTATTTTCTACAAATTAATATTGATCCTATTTAGATACATATGGAAAAATATATACCTCAATTTTTACGAAAAAGTGAAATATCAGGTTTTACTATCTAAACACAGATATTTACAGTTTTAAAAATTAAATCTGATTAATTTGTCTGTATTCATTTTTAATCGTATATTTAAAAGAAACTTCTGATTGAAGAATGATCTAAACAACAGATTAAATCAAGAAACTTCAACAGTGACGGTGTATTTAGTAAATTCTTTTCCCAAGTAGCTGTCTTGTAACAATATCAGCTGTATTTAAATTCTTACCTAAAAAGCAACATAGGAAAAGTGCTATCTCATACCAAGTCACTATAAATTAGAACGTGAAGTCCGGGCATGCAAAATAAAGCCAAACCACCCCCGGAACAATCTTACTCGTGTACACCCTTAACTGGGTCGCATAATATTAAAGTGCGACGGCACTTAACCTGAACGAAGTCTAAACTAAGACCAAGACTATGATCCATGGAATTTCCACGATCAAGTCTACTCTGTATTATTTGTTTCAATTACAGAATTAAACAAAAGTGTCGTTTGCAACATTAAATTAATCATATTACAATATTGATGAATTGATTCGTCACCTAAAACCAGGGCTTGAATACTGTTATGATATCGATTTCGGTTCTTTAAACAGTTATGAGGAATCTTCATTTCGAATAACTGTTAGAAGTCTACTGCGTCTTTTTATGTAAATTCATATTTTTATGAATAGGTATGAAACAATAGGACCTAAATTGGGGGTTGCCTCAGTCTCTAAATATCATAATTTCCATCGTACTTCGGATAGTTTGCATAATTTTGCATGTTACATGCATTCTGTACATTTTTGTACATTTAAATATCCCATGAATGCATAAAAATAGGCAATCTAGTTATGAGGAACCGAAATTTCAGATTTTACTTCTTTTCCATGCTTTTCTCTTAAAATGATGGAAAATAATTGACAAAGGAAATTTGTCTTGTATGTTTAATTTTCGTACTATGACTTACTTCTTTTTTGTACTCTGCGCAATATGAAAAATTATGTATTCATTTCTGATCATCATACAATACAAAAATTTTTGGTGTTAGAGTGTATAAGATAAAAGTGAAGCATGTAAAAATAAAATTAAGTGTTTCATAGTTCCTGGTGTTACCTTAAGAGAAACAATGCACAAGTTTCTATTCAGTAGTATTATATGAACTGTTCTGAAAGAGATGTAAGCCCATTCACGCCTCTGAACAAAATATATGCCTAGTTAATTGTTAAAAAAACAATTTGATTATTTAACTTACATCTATTTGAGCTCATAAATACGTCTACAAACTACATAAATTCTACCAAGATTTTTCAGCAGTAGCAAACGCAAACTCTTTAATATCTCAAAACAGAAGAAAATAGACTTGCACCACTTTCAAAATAAGCGATTTACATAATGCAAGAATTTGGAAAGTAAATATTGAAAGCCCTTTAGTAGAAATATGTAGAAAGTTCCTTATTAAATATCACTTAAAATTTCGAATTCAAGCTATAATCAATTTTAGTTATATTTACCTAAAAATTTAAAAGAAACAGAAAATTACATAACAGAATAATCATAAACAGAACTAAAATAACCTATTTTATTAAAAATTTATTATCTGTATTAACAAGATACGACTAACAATGTAAGTATTAATCTCATAAATAAGTATAGGACATTATTCTCTAGTAAAAAAGATATCCTAGATTCAGACTACAATTCAAGATAAAAGCTAAAGTATAATTTAAAGAATAGTAAGTCAACTCAAAATATATTAAAGTATCTGAAACATTCTAAATTATGCAGGGTGTGTTTAGTTTCTTGTTTAGCTTAATTTTCTAAGTTCTAGTATATAATAAAAATTCCAAACACATATATTCGTCAACAGTCTACATTGTTAGCTTTTGCGGGACGTATATATACGTCCATAGTAGTGAAAGGGTTAAAGATATGTTTAGGAATTCGTTTCAATAACACGAATAATGCTACAGCATGGGAGTCATGCACACGTGTTTACTGGCATTATAGCTATCTAAAAAACTCTTTTAATAATCCATTGTCAATATTTGAAGTGTCGTTGTCATCTCTATATTTTACACTTTAGAAATTTGGTCTCTCTAGTTGGAGTTTCGACTATTCTGTACTATTCGTAGTCATCCAAAATAAGATTTTTTGAATTCATTTTAGTCGTAACGAATGTGGTTGTCCACCCTACCGAAGAATATATCATATAGGAAGAATATTAACAGAATAGCGATCCTTTGAGGTAAAAAATTTGACATTTAGAATGTATTTCACAACCTCCAATTGCTGTGAAAAGAAAAGTATTTGTAATGTTGACTTAAAAATAGAATCAATAACCAGATGTATTTTGAGGATTTCTGTAAAAGCACAAGTCAATAGGTTGTGTTTTTTTAAAATATTACTGCCGTCAGCTCGAAAAATGTCTCGTGCAATGTTATGTTGATATCTTTTGTTAATTTATCTTTTGTTACAGTTAACTAGTGCAACCTTAAATGATCTTCATTTATATGTCACTATATTCATTTTAAAGGGCTTTATTAGAATATAAATAAAAAAACGATATCATCCCATATAAAAAAACAGGTTTGACCTTCATATCTCGTATATGCCTCCACCTATAAAAAATATTATTGACATCATATTATATGTCCCCCGAAATCAAGCAAATTTTGTCTGATGTCTTCTTTTAGTATTAAAAGCAAACAAATCATTCAGGTGGTCTGGTTTAGCTGCTCCACCTGGTATAGTTTGGCGCATAGGGCCTTTAGGAAGCGCAAAAACAGCGTAATTTTCTTTAAATCTCTATAACCTCATAATTTTTCGTAATTTCAAAGAAACATTTGATGAACACATTTCCAATGGTTCAAACACTTAAAAATGCAAAAATCCGAAAATCAATCGTTTATAATTTCTGAACCAGAATATCTTATTAGGCTTTAAACCATGCCTTTTTTATCTATAGTTAGAGTAGGTTTGGGGTTAAAACTTAGCAGAGAGGGTTTTTCTTAAGAGATCGTTAATATTGGTTTAAGATCGTTTCTACTATTTATACCTGGTTTGGCTGTAATCTTTCCTGTGGTATTATTTTATAAGATTGTTATCTACAAAAAGATTATCGCTGAGTGGGCAACTCGTGCAGATATTATCGCAACACGAAATATCGCCAAAAGAAGAATCCATTGTGTTCGCGATGATAACTGTTGGCCGCCAAATTAATTTTGGCCAACTGATTCGACGGCGGTAGTCTCGCCTTTTAGTACGTGATGACTCGGTTCCGAATGGCGAACCCTTGACGACTGTTTGACGAGCTCACTGACTGTATTACGACTGACTGACTGTTTCTGTTTCACGGCTGTTGAACGACTGACTGACTGGTTCACGACTGTTACTGTTTGCTTCACGAATGATTGAAGACTGTTACGAATGACTGACTGGTTCACAACTGTTACTGTTTGACTGACGAATGCCGACTGCCCCTTGGAACGCAAAGCTCACCCCGGTTCGTACGCGCCGGAAGTTCGTTGCTGCGTGGGTCGGATGCACGCGGAAGTGGATGACGCCGATTTTTCCGATTCGCTAAAATTGACCGCGGTGTCCGTACCTATGAATTGATTGGCCGCTCGCGTGACGGACCAATCAGCGAATCGGAAATTGCCGGAAAAGAACGGTCCCCATTGGCGGGCCTCTCGGACCAAGGCGCCTCGCGTGCCATCTTTACGTCGGCGAAGACACCTCGGCGGCGAGAGTCTGCGCTTTTTGGGTTTTTCCGGCTTCGCTTGACGTCATCCACCTCTCCTTCGAGGGTTTTTTCCAAGGGGGGTGGTTGCCGCGTTGACCGTGCGGCCTGTGCTTTGCAGCCTTCTGGGCACGGTCCGAACGTTTACCGTTAGGCCCAGCGGCTGCTAAACACGTGTGTCCCTCGTCGTTTACTCGGACAAAAATATATATTTTGCCGAGGTAAGAAAAATGACAAAGGGCTTTCAACGCACGCGATTTCTCTCTGCGTTCCATATTCGTGCGACGGAACACATTGTTTAAATGCAAATGAAGCGTACGTAGCGCTGACCTCGATGGGTCAATCACACTCTAAGGTTCCTTTTAACCTTACAAACACTCATCGCCACATAGTTTCTTAATTAACATTTGTTATTCTTAACCCACACGCTATCATCCAATTAACTATGAAGGGTTTGAATCTTGATAGCACTGTGCCGAAAAATTATAGCCGAAATTGCCTTTGACGTGTCTTTCACTGCTCAACTTATGCTAATTGTAAAGTTTAAAGCAATGAATTTCAAAGCCTATGCTGGAAACATGAATCGTGCATAACTATCTTTGAACATTCGTTACAGATTAGTAGTCGTTTACTAAATGAAATTGCTGATAAGTAAATTTTTAATAAAATTAATTAATTCGCATTGATTATAGTTCTATGAACTACAGACAAAATAAACTAACCAATATTATATTTATGATAGTACAGGATTGCCAAATTCTTATTTTTCACACGTAAGTGAATTATTTTTTAAGAAGAATCTGTTCTATTTCATCTAAAAATTTGAATATGAAAAAGTATTAATTGAAGGTAATGTATAGAAATATTATAACGTTCTTAAAATACGATTGATAGGATAAAACAAAAACTTGAGTACTAAAATAGAGCAAGAAATAATATTTTAAATTCTATAACATAATATTCTACACAATATATACCTTGGAAATTTAAAGTGATCTACAAATAGTATCAACTTCGTTTTCTAAAACGAACAATATTTTTTGATATTCCTAAAAAAACTGCATTAAATATAATTCATTAAAATCTATCTTACATCTAAACGTATAAAATTTGTTTCATATAAAATCAAACGAAAACAAAAAATTTATATTAAAAAATATAAACAAAATTGGCAAACGTTTTGTGTTTTGCATTTTGAATAAAACTTAAATTTAATCTTGTAAGTAATATGTTGGGATATTCCATTAAATATTACACAACGTTAGCAGTTATTATTTGTAGTTACTTTTAAACCGCCCATAAATCGTGCAATTGCTTTTCTTTAAACACGACAGAGTATACTGAAAGATGTCAGAGAAACTTACAAATTTCACTTTAATACTTTATAAATACCCTTTTGAAATCCGAAACCGTCAGAAAATGTAATGCAAAATAATTGAAAAGATTACAGTGGTATTGTATTATCATTACTAATTTCGTCTGAGTAACCTAAATTTTTAAAACATGCAATACTTTTGGAACAGCCCAATATTTTGTCGCTTAAATACATACAAGTATAGTACATTTCATTCGTACCGCAAGCGTAAAATTCTATTAATATAACTTGTCATAAAGGTTACGTTTTATGAGACGGAAAATGAGCAAGTTCGAAATCATACGCACAGTTGCTTGTAGGTTGAGAGGTTAGGTAGCCGAGGAAACGGCCACCTACTCCCGTATCCTATTCCTGAACGTCAGCCTCGCGTGCAATCTTATGCTAATCATCGTTGGCTATATAAGCGACTGGTCAGTGTCGAGTCATTCCCTTCTGCCGCTCCTTTTCAACCCTTCACTAGCCCCAGACGGTCTGCGGAATAACCTACTATCGCTTCTATTAAAATCAGTGGCGTAGCAATCCTAAATTAAGTGAATTTTCTAAACCAACATACTGGAAAAATAATGTTAAATTGATTTAAAACACTTTACAATTAATCATGGTCAATTATGATGTCAAAAGTATGTTCTGTATTATAGTTTATAATATAAAGTACAAGGAGTCTAATCAATCGTAGAACAATCGAGAAGGGGTTGATTTCGCATAAAGAAGTACATTACAATTAAAAAATTAACTTTTTGTATATAAAACTGTCTTTTTGAGAAAAATGAGTTAAAACTTTCGTCGGGTATATACGCGCTAAATGTGAGTATCTACAACATAAACGTAAACGTGTACGCTTAATGTATACGCACTCCACTGATTTTCAAAATCACGTTTCTCGAAAAGGAAGCATCATGTATGCAAAACCTTTCCTGTACAATTTTAATTTATTCTTTTAAAAGCAGTCATTACCTTATCCTGTATATTATATTACGAATACCATATAAAGTACAGTAAATACAGAATATATTAAGAGGTGTAATTGAAAAAACTGTAATTTATATTTACATTTATGTAGTAAATACAGTAAAAGGGGTATGTTATATATCATCATAAATTACCACATAATAAATTATATCATTTTCATTATTTTCACTTGCTTTCCCATTTATAATTTATTATATAAACAATCAAAACATTAAATGATTTATCATGACTTGTCAATGATACAACATGATGATTATTTTTTTCTACTGAACTGAGAGACAAATGAAAATTAACTGTTACAAGACGCATATGCGTGTGGTGTTTGCGTTCCCATCCGAATATGCATTAGGCTGTTAATCTTCTGGTAAACACTGAACTGTGTTAACTTATACACGAGATGTTTGTAATTTTTTACGCCACATATTCTATGGTAAATGACAAACAATCGTTATTTTCTAGGGTTATAGCTTAGTTAGTGCCAATCTTGATTTCACGCTACTACGACAGTTGTGGCGATGCATTTATACTACCTACGCGCAATTTGCATGCATTGGCCCTTTCTGTATACGTACCGCAAGCTCGACATGCCATAACAGTCCTTCAAATGTCCTCATTCCCTAGCTTTCGTTAATATTCGAATAGTTCGTTTCAAATTATTTTACCTATTGCTAGAGATTTAAGTATTTTGACAAACAAGTTTATATTCTTATTAATTTTAATTTCTATTAAACGTAACAGTTAAACGATATATAATATTATAAGGATACTATTTATGATCTATAAAATACAAGTTTTAGTATTTCAGCGAGTAAAGTTTTATCTGCGTTATACCTATATGAATTGTAAAAGTTCTTTCTATTTTAACATTTTATCTTACTATTTTTTCAGTGACTGGGTATGTTCGGCTAAACATTTTGCTACTTTTAGTATAAACCATTAAAATTTATTATATGTAACTTGTATTTGGTGAACTTCGATCTTACACTTTGGGACTACTACCGTTACAGTTAAAGTTAAAGTGCATTGTAAATATAGCGTGTCTTTTTGTATTTAAACCGTAATCTGTACCACGTATCATTCTCGTGATTATAAAGCAAATGCTTAATTTCATATACATATGTACTTGGTACAAAATATTTATGAGTATGTATCTGTCTTGAATATTAGTACTCATATAATATACTTGTTACTGTAAAAGCCTGAAAATTGATAAATCTTACGTTTTACCGATCAATTCTAGTATGTGAGAGCGCTTCTTGTTTGAGTGCGTATTATTTTTAGTTTTTAACTATTATTTTATTTCTTATTTCACTTTCACCGATTAGTGCTACCAGAATGGTTTGATAAAAATCCAAAATGAAAAGTTTTACAAGATATTTTCGAACATTTACCACCTCACTATGGTAAATGCTAAGATTGACAGATAAAACCTAGGATCTACCAATTTTCAGGCTGTTACAATAACATATTCATATAATATAATGCTAAATATACCAAATAAATTAATATAACATTATAATATAGTCTAATATTAGAATCTAATATGATATTACAAATTAACTCGTTGCTCTATATGTTTAATTTATTTAGTATTTTAAATATAATTTAGTATTCTCCTATATATACCTATGTATATACAGTACAGAGATACATGCATATATGATGTACACTTTGTCTCACTTCACCCGCATTACAAGAAACATTTAAAACTTTATTTTTAATTTAAAAACGAACCCCTTGGACAGTAATAACGCACGTCAGCAATTTTCCTTTCATGGTCTCAAGAAAGTTTAAAACAATATATTGCACTGGTAAAATGCTACGTCCAGCGAGTAATTAAATGATATCGTAGCTGGCATCGAAGTTATTTACGGAGTTAGACCAACTCTTTTAATCACAAAGAAAGCTTATCTCGTCTGCGAGCCGATGATTAGCGAAGAAATCGAACGTGAGATGTCTATCGTCGAAATTTCTTCCTCGTGGCATACAAATCACGCGACCCCCGCGTTAAAGAACCCTCCTTATTAGGGACTGCGTAGCTAATACCCCGACTTCTCAAGCCCTGACTCATCGACGTTGCGTTACCTTTTGGTTGTTCTTATTACATCGATAACTCGCAATTTCTTCCTGTCAATTCTCAAATGTAAATTACACTTTTGCAATCGTTAGTCAATGAAAATTTTCATAAACAATTTTATAGAAGATAATAATTATAAAATTATGTTTAAATATCAGATATTAGTATATACGAAGGTAAAAAGTATATGCCCAATTTTCATTACATTATTTTATATTATTGTTTCCTAAAATGAATTGGTCAATACTAATAATCTGTTACAATTTTGATAATATTTTAATATAATGCGCGTGTACACTATTTGCTCTCATTCAGATCGTCTCTTTTAGCTGCATTATGCAATTGTATGGTCATTGATATGTAATTAATAAGTTGTATATTCTAATTACATTATTCCAATTACTATTATAACAAATTATATTACATTAAGTAATATATATGTACATACATACATACAGTAGCGGACAAAAGAAAATTTAAAGGGTAAAAGATATTAAAAATTACTATATTCTTACAAAGAGGAATTATAATTTACAATAGTATTAAATATGTCATAAATATATCATAAGGTGCGATAGAAACAAAAAAATTATGCATAGGTATGCGAAAGTGTGTGTTTTATTGAAATTAATGAAATAAACAGAAAAACTAGCTGGACAGAAATAAGTTTAATTATATGTTCTTATGATCAGATTCTCTATATTTGCGGATGTACCATTTTTTATGCTTCATGTGATCATCTTTTGTATATCTACGATATATCACAGTTTGCTATCTCTTTGGTGTACCGTTAACCAAAATTTCTAATATATTCATTAGAAAAGCGTGTAGCTTTTATTCTACGATTTCCCAAAATGTTTTTTTAATAACAAGAGAGTTAAAAAATGTGGTCATTTAGAATGTTCGAAGAATTTCCAGTTAGAATAGGATCCAGCACGTGTTACTCAATCTTTCGGATGCCTTGTTTCGCAATAAATTCAGGTGCAATTTTGACTTAGGGGCATTATTCGGTTGAAAAATAAATCTTTGCAATCGTATTTCCTCCTACCAATTGCGATAGATTGCTGTCAAAGATGTTAACATAACTGATACAACTGATTCTTTGGTCATTTTTAATTGTCCAACACCTTTCGTAGGAAAAGAATTTCAAAACATCATGGAATCGCCGTGGCTGATTAGATATTTAGGAGATTCAAGCGGTCTGATAAATTACACGGTCCATTTTTGTGTTTTTTTTTGGTTCAACAATTCAAATTTTGATTCGTTAGATTATATGACACTTTTTTAAAGTGCTAATAACCAGTATGATATGAAATGTTTAGTATCAAAGTTATTTACTCTCGCATACACGATTTTCAATTTGTAGACTTTTTGTTATCAGTTACAGTATATATACAGATTGAAATTTATTACATGCTCATATTATACAATTCATTATATTATTCACTATTATATTATTAATGTTATAATATTGTATTATATGTTATGCATATTACTTAGATAATATTAAACAAATGTTGGTGCATACATGTATCCATAGAATATTGTTTACATTATCCGTTATTATACTATTAATATTATCATGTTATATTACTCATTATTCATACATGATGTTAAATTATGTAATTTTTGGGAATATGCTTTAAAACCGCTATAAATATATTCGATAAAATAAATTCTTGTAGAGCAATTAAATGCAACATAATCTCGTCAAAAATTTGTGATCCATTTTATAAGTATAAATAGCAAACTGCTCACAATAATTAAGAAGATTAAAATTTGTAATCAGAAGCGGTGTTAATGTATTTCTGACAACTGCAAACTTACAGAATTAAAATAATTATTCAGGTGGTCGATTATTAATCAGTAAACAAATTTTATTACTGGTACAAATGAGAGAATTGTTATTTCAGAATGCATAAAATGGTTTTACTGGACTAATTTATTCGAGATATGTAGAAACATTTAAATGCAGTAGTTAAGCACTGCAATTGTGTTATCGTAACAGATTTTATACGTAAGTAACGAATGCTTTCAAGGTTTGTATAGACTATCAAGAACTAACCATTAATGTGTACCTGCGTTACATTACATTAGAATTTAACCTTTCACCGCAAAATCTGCAGCATGGATTTGCATAAAAACTACGTTTACATACCTGTATAATGCGAAATATCACGCATTTGGATGAATGAAAGTTACCATTTCTAAAAATACCAACGAAAATCCTTCAGTAAAATAAAGTAAAATTCTTTGCGATCAACATCTTCGTATTCTTAATTTTATTGAAAATAGATTGACTTCTCTATTATTTTGTTTATAAATATATGGCAGTAACAGATAGAAATAATTATTACGTACAAAAAAATTATCATTTTGAATGATCTACCAAAATATAAAAAGATATAATTTTTTTAACAACTTATTTCCTATAAATGATTATTTACCGTTGTATTCATACTACTACACTTTTGTGTGATACCTGACACCATTTATATTTTCAGCATACAATAATTGTTTTGTATTGAACAAGAGTAACAAACGTCTGTTTTATATCAAATTTACTGTAGTGGGGATAGTAGTATTCCCCGTGGGATTTAAATAAACCTTGAATCCAGGGTTTAACTAGATTTTTTTAACTGTACAATAAGTTCATTGTAACCTATACGATATTCCAACCTTCGTCTAAAGAAATTCACAAATGAGTGTGTTATTTTCTTTTATTACAATTCACAATAGACTTCAGTAACATCTGTAAAACGCAGCATCCGCAAAAAATAATTAATGGGACAGAAGAAGCTATTCCTGTGAAGATAAATGCTGGAGGGCAATCACTTTAATTTTAAGATATCAACATATAAAAAATATTATTTTGTGGGAATTTTGTTGCACTCTTTAATTGTAAGTTGTTCATTTAAGAAGTGTACTAAAACAGTGTTAAAATGGCCTATTGTAGGTATCAATAATAATGTAACAAAATAATACAAGAATTAAAAGTTACGTAATAATTACGGTTTAAAATTTCCTACTGCATTGATGCATCTTGTCTTACACTTGTTTACCAATAAGAAAATATTGTTCGCGACAGAGACGATTAGCATGTCAATCACACCTATAATAAATTTAATTAAACTCCATACGTTTATTTTTATATGTTACTATCTAAAAACACTACTATCCCCGTTATTGTAAACCTTTAACAGAAAAGAAATAATTTTCTTTATTTCCAATAATTTTCTTTACAGTAAATAACAAGTTTTGCATACTGAAAAATACAAATGGAAACAAATATTCTAACACTTTTCACTGCAAATGAGTTATTAAAAGCGTTATATTTTTGTATGCTCTGATAGATCATCCAAAATGATACATTTTTTGTATGTAACAATAATTGTTTCTATCCCTTATCCTTAAATATGTACATATATACAAAACAGCAAAAAACTCATTCGATTAGAAACTACGCATCGAGTAAGTAGAGTACAAGAAACTGAATCATCCGTACATTTACAGTTTTCCTTCATTTCGTATCATTATAAAATTATGTTCAATAAACAAGACAAGATTGATTTTACCCCTTCAAAGTTAATTTCCATAAAAAAATTCTTCCTTGTGTAACCTCATTACACTCTATACCCACAAAGTTACAGTGAAATCGAAATATTTCGGATTACGTGACTTTTTATATGAGTCTTAGTGAATAAGTGATGAATACTATATTACGTTAGAAGCAATTATTCCATCAATTCTTTTCCCAAGAACAAAGTAATTTATTTTCTTTTTATAACATTGTCTAAAAAATACGATTTTAGCTATTGGTGTCCCAAATTTTGTCTATTTCCAAAATCGTATCTTCTTTAAAGGATACTAATTTCCGGATGGAATATTCATAAAAAATAAATATGAAAAAGAACATATTTACACTAATACTAATTCATATCACACATTAAATTGTTTTACGAATTATAGATAAGAAACAAAACATTCAACATATATACTAATTATTAACTAATAGTTTTAGAACATAAACATACAGGATGACCCATTTGAATCGCCCCAAGGTGGTACGAAATCAAGATACAAGTAAGATTTTTCTAGGTGGACGCGTAGGGGACATATGGATGTCAATTTACATTTTTTTAATGGAATCACATAATTTTTAACACAGTAAAAGATGCAGCTCGACATTCTTTTCATGAAAATACTAAACCATTAATTGCAAAAGATCATTACGTTAGATGATATTTTAATTTTAATATTAGTTTTCCTTATAGAAATACCTGAAAAATAAAGTTTATATATAAAATGAATTTATAACGCTCTACAATAAACCGTTTATGAAAATGCAAACATTTAGAGTAAAACTACACTATTAGATTATAAACAGTTTAATTAAATTGGTCAAAAGTCACCTTATTAAACGCTCTCGACTCTTGCACTCGATGTAAAATAGGACACAACCTAAAAATCTTTTTATTACATCTCGCATAGCTCATTCAATTAATATGTATACTATTAGATCATTTGTATTTATTAAAGACAAAGGATTCGATTGAAAAGTAGTACGATACAGGCAACTCTCCCCTATAAGGGTTAGAACTTCAATGTGGAAATAGGTAATCTAAGAGGAAATGGTGGATGTACCTTCCGGCTTGCAACCTGTGGAGGGGATGGTCGGAGTTACGCGATGTACACGTGACAGGAACATACGGGGTTCGCATTGGGGTTGAACGAGACCAACCCCTTCACATGCGCGGCGTTCGCGGCCACGTGAAGTGGTGCGTTCTTCCATAACTCTTGAAAATGTCGACCCTTGACCACGGTTAATTCACTGTAATTCCTTTTATCAAAGTCGTAACTTTGTGGTCACGAAACGAACGTTGTCAAAAATTTAAGATCAAAGAAGGGACGAACATTGTAAAAAGTTTCTTGAGTGACGAGTGTTGTTTAATGTGTTACTTTAATTAAAGTGATCCGTTCTATACGTCTTCTTATACTCATTGTTATCAATTACAATAAAATATTGCGAATAATCGATTGCTCTAGATAGTTCTATTGATTCCATTGCTGAATTATTAAGAAGTGATTCTTTGTTGAGCTTGAAATGAAAGTTTCTTTCGAGGAAGAGTAAAATGAATCATAAAAAGTGCACACTATTGCGTGTATGAATTACTTTAAGCTGGAAAAGTATCCTTGAAGTGTTAAATGAACGATCGATGGATATCTTTGCGAAAACATGTATTGCTTGACGATTTTGCGCTACTGAATGATTCTGCGATCAGGTAAGTATAAATCAATCATTATTATCATACGTTAAACTACGTGTATTAAGAACCTAATAACTTCAATTTTTTCGCTATGACAGATTTAGATTCCAAACATAAAATACATAACACTGTAGAATGCGAATCTATAATCTGTAATTAAGTCCAAATAATGAATTGCATGGCGTTGAGGAATTTATATTCTTTAAAGTACAAATAACGATCTCTAGATGCCAAAAGATACCAATAGTATTGGTTAACCAAATTTAGTTACAATAATGCGCTAACAACACATTATGTGCGAATCATCTGGTTGTTTATAGGCGATGAAAGAGTTAAATGTGTTTCAAACAATAAAAATTGAAATTTGATAAAATATGTGTATTATACACAAGACATAAATTTTTTAATAGTTTCAGACTACTAGAAGAATGCAGAGTACACATGTAATGTTGATATTACATTACAATATTAGCTTTCAATTTCTTGAACTATGGTAAATTTTTTTAAAAAATTTGAGAAAAACAAGGATATATATTTTATTTCTACGATACCAAGTTTCAGTACTTACACACAAGTGCTACTAAATGATAGAGAATTGAATATAAGTGAGCATAATTACAATGGCGTAATAATATAATACTTTTTATAGTCATTGTAGTAAGAATCAGTTGATAACTTCAATAAACCTTTGACATTTTTTAAACTCCTTTGAAATATTCTAAATTCTTACTCACAGACAGAAAATTTAAAGAAATTTTTAAAGTAGATCTTATTGGCTACAATTGCAATATCTCTGATTCTTTTATAATCTGTCTATAACTACCACATTAAAAAAGTTTTCTGTCAAGAAAATATTTTATATGTAAATACATTTTTAATTTGACTTAAATACTGTTTAATTTTTACTGTTCAATTTACAATACACAGCCGGTTATCCATGTTTTCATGCGTATCATGTTTCAAGTTTCATTTGATGCGCGTAAATTTGTATGAGTTTATTGTATTTCTCCTATCAAACCTATATTGAATACATACACCGAACAAAATTGTTTTAGTTGACGCGGATTGTGTGCTTTAAGCCAGCGTGGCATGCTAGCATAACATTACGTATACCGGTAACGAAGATATTTGATCGTTCTATATTTCGTAACGCGAAAGGTGTTTGACCGTTTCACAAACACAATTGGTAATAAGTGTTAAATGAAAAACATTTACTTGTAGTACATAATTCATTTACGTAAATGTGTTTGTGTATAATTATATTGCAGTATGACATTTATAAAACTAGTTTAAAACTACTGTCTATGATTTTTACGTACACAGCAGTCCAATAATAATTTATGTTTTCATTGTAAAATAATGAAATATAGTTAAAATAATGATTAGAAACACATTAGTTCAAGTTCCTTTTAATTATCATGGTCGAAAAACCAATTTATTTTCGTAGAGTTTGTGCGATTGAAAAAGTGTTCATAAAATATTAACAAAGAGTTCGCAAAATTCTCAAAAATATGAAGTAGGAATTGTATGAGAAATTCTAAACGTTGTTTCCTCAGAACGACATTTTTCATGTTGATTGCCATGATATCTAAAAAAACAATTATCCAATTTATTTAAAACTTGGCGAGAATTTTCAGTGGATATCGCTTTATCGCCTGACAATGAGTTAGAATTAAACTGCTATTTGCAAAAATCTTATTTCTGCAACCTAAAAAACAAATTATGTACTTGCCAAAAATTGGATTTTTTGATCAGGTGTTGGAAAGATTGTTTTTTTTTATATTTAACTACACATACACAAATTAACACGTTATCTATTGCTCGCGAAGTAAATGCATCAGCATTACTCATCGTTTTGTTCAAACGCAATAATATAAGATTTTTGGGTAACAAAGCAGATGTAAGAAATAAAACACAGTCAATTTATAGGCTTCTCAAAAGACAGGATTAATAGGCTTCTGGTAGGTATAATGTTAAAACTGAGATTGTTTTACCTCATGTAGTAAGTACAATGCAATACAATCGCTGACTTTATAGACATAAATCATAAACAGTCACTTTTTTCTGAAGGGCTTTGGCGAAATAATAATTTTTAAATGAATCACAGTTTTTACGTGAACGAATTGTTATTTGTTGTTCAACTATTGATGAATAAAGCACATAGTTTTAAATTTATATCTTTATTAGTTTTGATGAAAGGAATTCTCGAAGATCGTTTAATTTTTCGTTTGTCAAATTAAGAGAATTAACCTAAATGAGAAAATTCGGTGGTCATAAAGCGAAACATTAAAAATCAAATTAATCCTACTTAAGATGAACGCAGTCTTTACTAATATAAAAATACCATAATGTACTTTTAATACAAATTAACGATGTACTAAAAATTCAAGAACGCCTGTGTAAATAAATTACTAATTGTAAGGTTCTAGTTACATAGACTTGGATAATGAGCTATTTAGTCATTTTTTTAGTTAACAGACTAATATCACAGCTATAAATATGATAAAAGGGCAAAAATTATTACATGCTATTTAATAAAACTACAATTATTTTAACAATTACGTAGGATTTGATTTCTGTGTAAATATCATTGATAGGAGAAGCTCTCGCTTCGCTTAAATGTTACAGAATAAATTATTGCATTGTCAGTTTTCTGACAACTTTCCAAACAATAAACTTTTCAGTTTATTACATAAATTCCTTCATTTTTCATCAGAATAAGTACCTACTGTAAAAAATGACTAGTCTGCTCATCAATTTCCATGATTGATCAAACGTGACAGGATTCTTCATATTTTATACTAAAATAGATTTCTCTTCTTCAGTGATCTGACGCAGTTCATATCAATCACTAAAGAATGGCTCCACAACTTACAAAATTTAACGAAACGATCTTTTTGTCAACTAGTATCGTCAATAAATTCTAATATTAGAGTTGAGTAATTATTTTCTCCAGTTTATTAAATATTAAGTTCGTAACAGTTACAATATTATAGCATTTATTAAAAACTGCATAATGAAAAGAAACATTTTTACCTAGTTGATTATTTTGATTAAATATCCCTTAATATATGTTACATCTGTATAGTCATAATAATTATTCGCAATTATTATAATAACTATGAAACATGTCATTTTATACAGAAGTGTACAATACACATTATTATTCCCAAGTATGCGGTGTTACATTGCATATTAGTGCCAGATGGCACTGTTATATTACAAACATTAAGATGTAATATTTAGTAGCACAGTAAGTGTAAACAAAAATCTCATAATTTTAAATTGCAAATACCTGACAAATGATTCCTAATGTTTCAACAGATTATTCAAAGATGCCTAATGGCTAAATTACATTAATTCAAAATGATATTTAAATAAACATTAAATAGAATGAAATAAATCGTAATTATATAATTCTTGTTTCGAAATAGGTGTATTAAAACTTAAAACTTAATATTTCTATTTTTAGCAAAATTTGTATACTTTAATTTACTTTATTAATGAACACTTTGCAAGTATGAAAGAAAGGATTCATTCAAATTTAAAATTGCATATAATTTTCGATTCGTTACGAGCATATGTATTTATAACGCGAGTGCGTGTCAAACGCTAAAGGTAAAAGAAAATCAAATCGATCCACATTGAGTGGACAATGACCGGTAGTACTATTAAATTCTTATGCGCAATGGACGAGCTTAAGCTCCATTCTTCTTCAAAGACTACTACTAACTTATTAACATGCGACAACCATTTTTAAATATTTATCATCTGTCTCTGTTACATGGAAGAAAAATAATTAACATTTAATGAATAACGGTACTTGAAATCTTGTAATCTTTTAATATTTTATTCGAGTTCCTTGAACCCAAGTGCATATGTATATAGTATGTTTTTTTACATAGGAAAGTAAAGGATTTTTTAACACATTTTGCGACGCATCTGTCCTTTACGGGACTTGTTTAACTGCCGGCCATAATTCTTATATTTTGATGTGGAATTGCACTCGACAACAATTTTTATAGCTCAAAAGGTACTCATTATTTAGGTTTGAAATTTTAGTAACGTATCAAGCTATGATAACAATTATTAATTTTGCTTTTAATATTTTTAATAGTAGCATTTATTGCAATTTAGAATTGAAAGAAACCAGCATTTTAAAAATACTGTATTTAACATTGTAATCCAAGAAATTAAAGACTATTCAGACTAAAAAATTGTAATACAAATTATATTTTACGAGTACTTACATTGTTAGCATTTAGCCAAAATGTGGTAACAATGAAAGCAATCATTCCTGTGAAGAGGAACCTGAAATAATTTACAAATACAGGACGTTTCGCTTCGCTAAAATTGATCTAGAGCAATTGCTTCAGTACTGACATCTTACAATTGAACTGGAAATTGAAAACATTTGCAAAGGTTTTGTAAAAGTATTCAATAAAAGTAAAAAAAATACTTCATTTTGTCCCATTGCTTCACATTACTTGAACATCCATAAAAAGATTCTAACCAATAAAAGTCGCTGACCTACATTTGCTTCCGTCATGTGCGATATTCTGTGTTTTCCATTTCACTTCTGCTACAGTCATTTCTTCGGCACGTGGCTGACCACGGTGTAGGGTAAATTATATACATTGCTATAATTCGTGAGGGCAGGTGTAATCAAAGATTGAATCATTTCAACAGCTTTGAACAACAGACAGAATGCCAAAAGGCAAACATGAATAGTACAAAGTAAACATTTTCAAATTAAGTATAAACAGAAATTAATAAATTAATAAGAGAGCTCTCCTATATAATAAGATTGCTTCTGTAGATAATACGTTAATATTAGATACTGGAAAGAGCTAATTTATAATACAATACAAAGTTAAGGTGATGTAAGCGTACTTTAAACACAATTTTGTTTAACAAAGTAAAAGTTGAATAAGTTACACTTTAATGACACGTCGTAATTATTAGTGTAATACAAAGGTATATGTGACCTTACGCAACAAATAAATAAATAAAATTTGTAAATTATGCCACTGTTGGTGTATTGTCATTTCAGAATTCTACAAAAAAAATTAGATTTTAATTTACTTCTGATGGAAAAATGTCAGATCTAACAGGTATAAATTTAATTGGTCGTGAAATTGTTAATATTTGTTTATATACAAAATAACAAATAATGATAAATTATTTTCAAAAGCGTAACATTCTAACAGTTCCAGTTACTTTCATAGAATTTGCTACATTAATTCTTAATTGCCTTTATTATAGAAAATTATGATTATATCTGACTATATCAAATACACAGTGTTTATTAACCTTACACCAATGTGTTTGTTTTCGGAACACGAATTTATAGTTTGTCATTATTCGAAAATTCTTTTTCAAGTTTAGTTTAATGAAAATGAGACAATGAACTTGTTAAAATATTGTCACATTGAAAAATGTAAATATGCACAAATACTGTTTTAGAGACTGTAATTGTAATGTTTTCAGTACAATATTCATTTTAATTTTTTGGTATTCAAGTAACTAATATAATGCAATTAAAAATAATTTATTGCAATTTCATTGAAAAATATCACTATTTTTGGATGTGATATTACGACGTTAGCTTCTTGTCTAGGTACACTCCAAGATACTTGAATACTTCTGTTTGAGGTATGTACTTGTTATTTAGAGTTACCGGTGAAGATGTCTGTTTCTTTAGTGTGAATGTTATGTGTTTAGATTTCTTTTCATTGACTTTGATTTTCCATTTACTGAACCAACCTTGTACTTTGTGTAGAGGCTTTTGTAGCGTTTCGGAAGCTGCTGTTTCGTCTTCATGGCAGGCCAAAATAGCTGTGTTATCTGCGAATGTTGACGTGTCTGTTTCATTAATGGTAGATATATCCGCTGTGAAAATTATATATAGTATTGGTCCTAGTACGCTATCTTGGGGAACTCCTGCATTTATTTGAAGGGTGCTTAAGATTTCGTCTTGGACTTTTACGAAGTGAGTTCTATTCGTTAAATATGTTTTGAGTAGATGGTGATAGCATAATGTAGAATCTATAATTGCTCAGCCAAATATTTGGGCTTGCAAATGTATTTTTACTTTCTTGAAATACTGTAATTTAGAAGTGTAATGTAGTTATATAAATTGATGTATTAATTAAATATTGTATATATGTCCAGCTGAAATAAATCTCGTATGAGGTTCCAAATGCTTCAATAAAAAAATGCATGGTGGAAAGTTTTTTGCTATTTTGAATAGTAATCCCTTATATCGGACTCTATCAAAAGCTTCTTCGATGTCAAGAAATGCTGTCGTAATAATACATTTTGCTTTCGAGACTTGTTATGACCTTGTTTACTACTCTGTGAACTTGCTCTGCTGTTGCATGTTTGTATTGAAAGCCTATTTGATGATTTAGTATTAACTTTTTCTCTGCTATGATTGATTTTAATCTTCTATGTACAACTTTTTCTAGAATCTTAGACATGATGGGAAGCAATGAGGTTACCCTATATGATGTAACTTGATGGGGATCTTTACCAGGTTTTAGAAGCATTATGATCTCTGAGGACTTCCATTGTTTTGGAAAGTACTTTAATCTTAGAACACTGTTAATTAGAAGTGTTAAAATCCCGATTGCCCTAAGAGGTAATTCTTTAAAGATTTTAATTCCAATTAAGTCGTATCCTGGACTTTTTTTAATTTCTGCTTTTGCGATAATCTCTTTCACTTCTTTGATACTAGTGTTAGTAATTTCATTGTTATTAAAGATTATTGGTTGCTCAAAGTCATGCATTTCTGTCGGCAGGGTGGGTCCATTGATGTTGTGAGGTTGAAATACATTAAATAAATATTCTGCAAATGCGTTAATCGTTGCTTCAGTATTTCTGATCCTGATACCATTGTCCCTTTTAATTTCTGGTGTATTGAATGTAGGTTTTTTAGTTTTTTTGTGGCTTCCCCCAAGGAGAAGTTTGATTTTTTTGATGGAGATAGATTGCTTATGTTTAAATTGAACTTGTGATATTTGTAACATTTTAGCGTTTTTGTAAGATCTTTGGATGCAGCATATAGAAGCTTTTTGTTTCGTGTTGCTTTTTGGTTTTGTCACATAGCTTTAAGCTTTATCTTTACGTTTAGGTAGGCCATATTTACGTTTCTTGGATTTGCCTTTTTCCCAACCGTTATCGTCCAGATCGTCAACAGCGTCATCGGTGTCCATGCTGTCGGTTAGTTGACCAATTTGAACGGGCACTTCAATGTTTCTTTTGCCGCTGTTCCGAATTACAGCATACTTATTGCCACTTTTCGAATTTTCAACAATGTAATTTTATCACTGTTACTAGACATTATTACGGCAATAGCCATGCCGTGGGCTGTACAGAAATTCAGAACTCCTGGACAGGGGTTATCGTATCTAGCTTTGTATGCTTATCAATTTGGTACACAAGATCAACAGCTTAGTTTACACTTCACTGACACATGTCTTACTCGCACGATTGCTCGAGTAGCACTGATCAGTCGAAAAGTTAGATGAATTTTGAAAATTTCTGTTAACAAAATCAATGAGCGCATCAATTTAAAATTTCGTGGTTTATCAATGTTTAAACAATATGTGAAAATTTTTCATGCACAAATTATGATTATCCCCAAAATTCTAATGATTCTGCCTCATAGAGGAAGGTGTGTTTGCATGGTTACCATAAAATTAGTCATTTTACTTCTTTGCATCCGAAAAACGCAATAATGGCAACCAATGTAATATGATTGTAGTAACTGTTTGAATAAAAGTAAATTAAAAATACGAAAAAATAAGAAATTGCAACGTTTGGAAGAGAAGCTCAATTTTAAAAAAAAAGTAGTTTGTCTTTTGATTCAGAAAAATTGTAGTTTGCAAATATCGATTTATCGCTAGTTTTAGTTCAGATGATAAATGAAAATCTACCAAAAGTGCCAGCGAAATTTTACGTAAATAAAACAATTGACTTTTGCGATATTATGACAACCAGTTAAAAAAATGTTGTTCTATTAGAGACATGTTTAAAGTTCTTTACGCAACTACGAGTTAATGGCATTAACCCCTTTCACCCTACTACAGCTTTCGAGGTTCTATCCAATTCAATCATATATTTCATTTCTTATGAATCTTTTATAATTCTGAGATAAAGAAGCTTTAACATAAAAATTGAATCATAATTTTACAAATATTAACAACTTTTATATTTTTTAAGCACGAAGAAACGATTTGAAAATTTAAGAACATACCTAAAACGAAAATGATCCGAGGATCGCAGCAGGATTAATAAATTTTTATAAATCTTGGAATTTTCACGTTACTTTATAAATAGAAACCTGAAGCTAGAAGAAAATGCGATTCAATGAAAATTGATTTTTTTTCACCGTTAAAATAAGTAAAGAAAAGTCATTAATATATCAGCTTTTAGACTTCAAAGAATGAAAGTGTTAAAAAATAAATCTTGTAATTCTGAATGGAAATAATTAGATAATAATCTAGTTGGAAATGTTCTGTTTTAAAGAATGGTTGTTATTGCCATAAAACCTTTTATTTCAGTATTACACCACGCCCTCTTTAGCTATTAAAAAAGTTTACGATTGATATGAAGAACGGTTTGCTGACTTGACGAAAAATGTTGACTACATACATATGTATGTTAGTTCCGAATAATGAGTGGGTACGACCTCATTTCTTGATCATAAAATCAATATTTCCGATTTTATCGAAACTCAGAATCTTTGTTGTTAATGTATATTACTCGTTCGTAACAGGTAGTAGCCTTATTAATTTTTTCTACAGTGTAGATCATAAATTCTACAAAGTGAAATATCCCGATTTATATTTCAACGATATATTACACTCTAGGTTTATTTTTTGGTTTATTGATTATGGAAATATTGTTCAAATTTATTTTGACACTAAAATGGGTTAGGAGGTCAAAAACCTACTTTAATGGTAATAAATCTTATACGTTACGGAACATGATGTACATAGTACACTAATAACAATAAGTATATATATATATATATATATATATATATATATATATATATATATATATATATATATATTATAGAATATATATATATATATATATATATATATATGAATAAACAGAGTATAATTCTAATATTTTTTATCATAACCATAGTGGAGGTCAGCTGACAAATGTTTACAACACAAAACAAATTTCTGTTTAGATCTCATTTCTATACAAATGTTATGATAAAAAATATTAGAATTATACTCTGTTTATTCCAAACTAATGTGTTCGTGTAAAGATTCACAGTCCTACTGCAGTATTAATGTACAAAATATTTGAACTAGTTTTCATAATTTAACAAAAACATATTCCAAACTGAAATATGTAGATATCAGATGAAGAATTTATTGGCGTATACTTCAGACCACAAGAATCACATGACAATTCGATACTCTTTCTTGGTGCGTACTAATAATGGAGCAGTTATCATTTTGTTTCCAAAACAAATAACAAATGTGAAGTATTAAGTTGAAATTTCGAATAGAAAACAAGGAAAGTATGTGACAGTTGATAGTGCAACTCACAATGTAAAAGTTATAGCTCTATTGCGAATAATTATTGACTTATCCTCGTTCTTTCAAATATATCATTCACATTAACAAATTCACCATCTACTTAATACCAAAAAATTGTGATTTGGAATGTTGTTTTGTTAAAATATCAAAGCCACGTCAAATGCTATTGCAACTAATTTAAATACCATCGTGTGTAATAAAATATATGTATATAATATACAAAAGCTATGCGGTATATGAACTTGCGACTGTTTATAAAAAAAGAAATAAAATGTTTGAAAACGGTTTGAAATGAATATATTATTGTAGTATGAGAATCTTCTGCTATATTACAAAATAGATGTTTTATGAGTTCAATGAGTTATTTCTTGGTAGCAAATCGATATGTATCTAGCTGGTAATCGGAAATTAAACGCAATAATGTCTGACATCAGGTGCTTATTTCGTCCAATCAAATTTCCGGAGTCATATTGAAACGGAATTTATATGCATGAGACTAATAATACATGCAAGTTTATTTTTGATACACTAAACATTACGCTAAAATAGACGTTGAACTAAATTCGAATGTTATCAATGAAAAAATGAGATAGCTTTGTATCAAAAAGTTATTTTTGATCATTAATATTTCATATCATAATATTTCAGATCATTTAGCTTGTTTGGCGTATTATTGCATGTACAAAAGTAGCAGTTCGTTCAAAAAAATACAACTTCAAAATAGTTTCAACTATATTAAGAATCTTACTTTGCTTTAAATTTAATAGTAAAAAAATATATATTATAATAACTGTCAGCGAAGTATTCAAACATAAACTAAGTTATATCATTCTAAGAATCTATTTTCGAACAATATATAGGTTGAATTACAAGAAACAGGATATCTAAATACATATATCTATCGCCATTGCATCAAAAAAAGCTTTTGAGGATAAAATTACTCTATTTGAAGAGCTACACATAATGATGGGAAAACATCATCAACAAAACATATTGTGATCTTGAAATGAAGTTAGATTTAAAAATTTAGGTTTAAGTAATGAATACATCAACGTGTAAAATTAGTTTAGTTTTTTAGTCTAGTTTTTTCAGCAATGACACAAGCATTTAATTGTTCTGCAAAGCTTCGAGTTGTTCTTTCAATCGATTTCATCAAAACAGATATACAAGACAATTATTCTTTCTTTCATGTTCCTTAGAATGGTTTGTTTCGTGTGATAAACATCGCCTTTCAGTTTTCTTCACAGGAATTCGAATGGACTAAAACCAGGCGACAAACTAATCGTTTAGAAATTCCGTAGCACTATGTGAAAAATGCACTTGGCGAACATTTAAAGAAACGCTTTCCAAAATATCCAGCAAGATATCCTATAAAAATGCAACGTATCTCGTTGCGTTTAATGTACTAAACAGTAAAGTATGGTACAATTATTTTAATACCAAGAATTTCGTGCCAAACGTTCATAAACCAAAGCCTTTCTTAGTCATATATCATTTCTAATTTATGGCAGAGCACGATCACAAAAATTTACATCATTTTCAAAAATTTTTGTGTAAAGCTCTTGGTGAATTAATACGTGATCGAAGAATAAAGTTTATAAAAATGCATTATTCCCATAATACTATACTGGCTAATGTCACTTCCTACCTACAATTAGTACTTGTATAAGGATTTGTATTTTAATTCAGCTGAAGTATTAACCGCATTTGCTTTATGTGTTGTATTTGTGATTTTCACACGTTTCTTAGCCGCAAAACTACCAATTTCATGAACGTTTTTAGTTAAATTTTAGTACATTGTAAAAAATGAATAACTATGGCCAGGAAATCGATCCTTGTACGATAGGAATGTTTCTCTAATAACTTTCACCATAAATCAAAATTAAATCGATTATTTCTTCTTCTGAATAACGCATGGTTAAACGTATATCAATAAACGGTTACATTGTCTCAATAGGTCAACGATAATAACACGTAAGTACATATGTATTTACAGAGTATTACTTGTACATTTAGAGATAATCGTTTGCGAATGGTACACATGTTACTACTATAACTATAATCTAATCATTTAAGAAACCAAATTTCATACGTTGATGTTTGCTTTGATCAATCTTTAATATCTAAGCTGAAGGTCACACGAAGGTTACGGTATACTAGGTCGATAAATTCGTTTTGATATCAATTGCAACGCTATTAAATTAAAAATAGATAGTGCCATTAAAAAAAAGCGCACCATAAAATCTCGTATCAAAATAACCTTGCGAAAATTTTATTCTCATTATTATGTCCCATGAAATACTATAATTTTGTCCTTATGAATTTCTTGATATAACGAGATATTTAAGTGTCTTGCATGTTGTAAAGAATAATTTTACAGCTATATAATAATACAAACGTTTAGGTAAATTTATTTTCCATAAGAAATATACTGGGCTGAAATTTCATTCATCTCAGCATTAATGTAACACGTGCTTCAAAACGATAACTTTTATGGTTCTGTGAAAAACTCTGTAAAAATTATTCAAATATTTACCAATGATATTACGGTAAATTATTTACTCAGATTATCGCGAGTAAATTAAGACTGTTGTCGACAGAAAGAAGGGGTGTGCGCCCTATCACGCGGTATCGAGGAATGACCACCGGCTCCCTTAAATAATTACTCACTCGATAAATGGAATGACTGTCAGTCAGTTTGAGAGGGTTTGAATTCACCTCCTTGCAATATTTAGAAAAGAAACAGGGGAACCCGTATAACGAGATATCGATCTTTCCATTAACGCAACAAGCTGGTAAAATTCAATTACTATTGATTACAAAATAAATTATTAGTTTCTATACGTCGCATCATTGAGATTAATACTTTAACTAATATTACAACCGTTTTATTATTTATGGATTCTAGTTTCTTACATTTTAACGTCTTAAATTTTTTAAATTTTCAATCTATATTTTAAGATTTTTTTCAATATTTCTAATAGCCATATTAATAGTAATATAATATTTTGTACAGTACAATATATAGTGATTGAAAATTAAAAATTCAGAAGACTATGAGGGCCTTCCACAACAGTCATTGTTTTTCATTCTTTTTTTTTTTTTTTTTTTTTGCGAATTTAGAGTCGCATCAACAGCAGTGGTTATTAGCGACTATTATTGGCCCGATTTAACTGATTATGGTGAGGACTTGGTGGGAAACTTGTAGAGGAAAGTTTATGGGATCACGGAGGGTGGTGTCACAGTCTTCACAGATCGTTGAAAATTTCGATGGTCTTGCAGAATAATAGCAACGTGTCCTGGTACGAGGGTGAGGTAGTCGTCCCGGTGAGGTTGTCCGTAATTTTCATGCCTCTTCTAACTTGATCATACTTCCTGCATTCGAGGATGATGTGGTTGATGGTTAAGGGTGTACTGCAGTAAGATATAAATAATAAGAATTCGGGTTATCGCCACTTGCTGTTTTCTGTTGAATTTTATATTTGTTGTCAAGTCGTAGAAATTGTCGACTGCTTTATGGAGTGGGCTAGCATTGAAATTTCTCCATGTGCGGTTCCAAACCTGTTTCCACAATGATTTAATGTGTTGGGTGATGTCGACGGAGGTGATGAGTAAGGGTTGTTCTTCGATATGCAGGGTGGATGCAATTTTTGCTTCGAGATCAGCCATAACATTCCCGTAGATATCCATGTGGGAGGGGATCCATGCCACAGTTATTGTTTTACCAGCCTTGACCAATTTATTGTAGATTTCTTGGTTTGCTACACACATTTCCATGGTTTGTTTCATATTTTGGGTTTTTATAATGGCGGACAGTGAGTCCGAGAAGATGATGAATCTGGATTCTGGGGAGCTGTCAATGAAGTTGAGCGCCAAGTAGAGAGCATATATTTCAGCTGTAAGAATGTTATTAAACGAGTGCAGACCGCGTATACTTGTCTCATTTTGGGTAAAGACTGCAGCTCCTGTTCCAAATTTATTTTTAGAACCGTCGATGTAGATATGGGTAGAATCAGGGTATTTGTTACAGAGAGTATTAAACCGTCTTTTCCATTCCAATACGGTTAGCTCTTCTTTTTTGTTTACTGCTAGTGATAGGTCGAGGACGGGTGCGTCTAGCATCCATGGGGGGGCCTAGTGAAACCTGGTTTTTTCCATGTCCGGTAGATTGTAATTAAGTTCGTTTAGGTAGTTTTTGATTCTTTGACGGAGAGTGATTTTATTGATTTGATTTTCTGCTTGGTGCCGGTTTTTCGAGGAAAGGTCGCCGTGGATGATCGGGTTTATAGATGTTGCAGCCCTTACGTCATAGTTTATACTTAGAAGTTTTCTTCTATGTTGCAGCGATGTTTCACCAGCTTCGATCATTATGCTTCCGATGGGGCTTGTGTGAAATGATCCTGTTGCTATTCTTAGCCCCGCATTGTGGATTACATCAAGTTTCCGTAATACATTCGGTTTAGCCGAATCGTATATTACAGATGCATAGTCAATTTTGGACCAGACAATCGCTTTGTAAGCTTGCAAAAGGACGGTTTTGTCTGCTCCCCAGTTGTTGTGGGCTAAAGATTTAATTATCTTAATTCTCTGTTTGCAGTTATCGGCAAGATTGTTTATGTGGTTGTTCCATGTGAGCTTAGAGTCAAACAATACTCCTAGGAGTTTTGTACATGTGACAAAACGTAGTGGGTTCGTCCCAAGTTTCAACACAGGCATATGGGTTTGGTGGTGGTTAGAGAATAAGATACACTCCGTCTTGGTGGGTGAAAATTTAAGACCGTTATTTTTTGACCAGCCGAGTAGTTTGTTAAGAGCTAGCTGTATCGTATGTTGTGAGGTGTTAACAGATTTCCCTTTACAAAGAATAGTGATGTCATCCGCAAATACTCTTGTGATAGCCGAGGATTCAGTGGCTCTGCATGCATCGTTAACAATTATTAGAAATAGTGTGACACTAATTACTGCGCCTTGTGGTACACCGGTTTCTATTGGAGTTTCCTGTGATAGGGTGCCGTTAAATTGAACTTGGACACTTCGGTTATGTACAAAATTTTTGATGAAGTTCCACATGTTGCCGCTGATTCCCATCTCCTGGAGTTTGACTAGAATTTGCCGTCTCCAGACCATATCGTAGGCCTTTTCAATGTCCAGACTTACTGCAAGAACATGTTGGTTATTGGCGAAGGCTTCCCGGCTATGAGTTTCTATACTGACAAGATGTGACGTAGTGGAATGTCCAACTCGAAATCCAAATTGGTTAGGCCCATTAAGTTTTTTATGCTCGAGGAACCATCTTAACCGGGCATTGATAATTTTTTCAAGAGCTTTGCACATGTTACAAGTTAGGGCGATAGGTCTGTAGCTGTCAGGTTTGGTGGGGTCCTTGCCGGGTTTGGGGATCGGGACAACGATGGCTTTATTCCATTTTTTAGGGAATGTATTGTTTAGCCATATAGTATTGAATATATCTAGGAGTGTTTTGATGCCGATGGTAGGCAAATTTTTAATCAAGTCGTTGGGAATATTATCGGGCCCTGGGCTGAAGCTTTTGAGATTTTTTAGTACTTCATTGATTTCTCTTGCTGAGATAGGGGCGTTGAGGTATAAATACTTAGGATTGTTGATTTCAACGATTTCTTTCCCCTCTTGCTCTAGTTTGTATTGTTTAAATTCTTCAGAGTAGTTCTCATAGCTGGAGTTTTTTGCGAAAGTTGATGCTAGGATGTCTGCGATTTCTTGCGGATTAGTTATAATATCATTGCGGTTATTGGTAATAAATTGTGTGTGACAGGCCTTCCGGTTGCCTCTGATCGCATTGATTTTGTTCCAAATTTCTTTGGCCTTGGTGTTAGTAGTCAAGGTTGAGACAAAGTTGCTCCAGCTGTTCCTTTTGCTTTCTTTAATGATTTTCCTGGCGGCTGCCCGGAGTCTTTTAAATTGTATTTTATTTTCTTCTGAGTTGTGTCCTTTGTAACGGTTAAAGGCTTGTTTTGAGTTCCGCACGGCTTCTTTGCATTGGTCGTTCCACCAGGGGACGGGATTGTGGTTCTTTGGCGGAGAGGTTATTTCGATGACTTCATTTGCTGCTTTGATAATAAGATTGGAGAATAATTCGGTTACAGTGTCAATTTCATTCATCTTCGTCGAGATCTTAGATTCTTGTATATACGTCGCTATCCGTTCCTTGTATAACTCCCAATTAGCTTTCTTGAATTTCCATCTTGGCCTAAACGAGTGTATGTCATGCTTATTTGGGATGTTTTTTAGTTGTATACAGATTGGAAAGTGGTCGCTGTCATGTAAATCGTCTATTATAGTCCATTCGAGATTATGGACATAGCTAGTACTGCTAATTGATAGGTCGATGCAACTGAAAGTACCGTTTGCAATACTAAAGTGTGTGTGTTGCTTTGTGTTGAGAAGAGTAAGGTCAGCACTTTCTAATATCGAACCTATTTTATGTCCACGGTGGTCACTCTTAGTAGAACCCCATAGAGTATTGTGACTGTTAAAATCACCAACTAGTAAAAACGGTTTCGGTAGTTGCAATATGAGGTCGTTAATTTCGTTTATTTGAAAATCAAGGCTGTTGGGGAGATAGATATTGCATAAGCATAGTTTGACTAGGCAGCTCATTTGGATGGCGACTGCTTCAATATTTGTTCGAAGATGGATTTCGTTGGAAGTTATTTCATTTTTAACGTAAATAGCACCCCCCCCCCCCCGCTGGCATGACTGGAGACCGTGCGATTTTTAGCGAAGCATTGGTAATTTTTCAGTGGTCCAGTGGTATTATTTTTAAAATTGGTTTCTTGAATGCAGAAAGCAATGGGCTTATAGTTTTCAATCAGTAGTTGGATTCTTTCTAGACGGATAAAGAAACCATTAGTATTCCACTGAAGGATATTGTTCATCTTAATATATTATTATTAGTATAAGGTTGTAAAGAGTGACAGGCACGCTGAGTAATTCTAGGAAGTGTCAGAGTCGAAATCAGATGCCCAGCTTCTTTGGGCATTGGGGGTTGGTTGTTTGTCTAGTTTTTTACATAATCTATGAATTCTGTTTTTTATACTTCGTTCTTTTAGTAGGGGATAAATTGTAGTCAGCATTAGTGTTAATCCAGGTATATCTTCTGTGTAGTCGAGGGCGATTTGATTTGGGTTTGGTGCTCCGAATGCGTTTTCTAAGAAGCTTTTTAGTTGATGATAGTTAAGGGTGAAATTATTTTGGGGACTTTCAATTTCGCCTTTTGCTGGTTCAAGCATTTCTTCTAGATTTTTAGGTAACAGGACAGGTGAT
Organism: Eucera pruinosa; assembly: GCA_028830335.1. Classification (NCBI taxonomy): domain Eukaryota; kingdom Metazoa; phylum Arthropoda; class Insecta; order Hymenoptera; family Apidae; genus Eucera; species Eucera pruinosa. The sequence continues at coordinate 15,369,859 of JAMYCR010000012.1, forward strand.
ATGGGGCGTATCAGTCTTTTTTTGTTGTTGGTTGTGTTTTTTTATTTTTGTGGCGGAGGGTAATATTGGTGTTTTGAATTTCGTTTCATCGCAATCCGTTGACTCAGGTGGTGTTTCTGATGAAGTTGTTGATAGTGGCCTTTTGATACCAGTTGTAGTTGGTCTTTCCCCCATTGAATCGATTTCCATTCCAGTTTCTTTAGTTGCTGTTGGAACCGTGATTTGGGTAGGAGTACATGACGTTGGGATTATTTCTACTGGTTCGGTTTCCAGGGTGGCTTCTTCGTTAGTTGATGGGTACAGGGTTTGAATGGGTGTACGCGCCGACAAGGTTTGGTTTATAGTTGTAATGGTGTCGTTTATTGTTGTGTTACTATCGCTTGGTTCAGGATTGTTGGGACATTGCCTGGCAATATGACCCTCCTGTTTACATAGAAAGCAGTTGAGTTTATCAGTGGTAGTGAATATTCGGTAAACTGTGTCGTCATAGGTGATCGTGAATGAGTCGGGTATCTTTTTGGCGTCTTCCGGATTGATGTATACCTGCCTTCTGAAACTCAAGATATGGGAGTACTCGGCATCTGTTATTCCTGCTTTTAAGGGTGTTATTTTGGAGCAGATTCGTATGTCATTCTCTTTAAAAATATCTTCGATCGACTTGTTCGGTATTACAGGTGAGACATTTGATAGGACGATACGTTCCGCTGGTGTTATCATGGGTCTTATGTCTATTTTGGTATTGTTGATTGTTATTGACTTGAAGTTATCCGTGAGGCTGGCAACTGTTTCTTTTTTGTCGAGATAGACGCAAATTCTACCATTAGAAATTCTAGATATAAATTTTATTGCTTTCGGGCCTGTTATTTTTCCTACAGCATAAGCATAATCTTTAATAGTGATACCGTCCATTGCTGGGAGAATTACCGCTTGATCTTTAGTAGGAAAGGACTCTGATTTAATGGCGTTCGCGTATGATTTTGTTGATTCAGTAGTGTTGTTACTGGCCTGTACTTTTCCGGTGGTGTTGATAGAATGCGAACCCCTGTATTCAGAAGCTTCGTTTCTTTGGTAATCTTTTGTTGGTTGCATTTTCGTTGGTGTGTGTGTGCGTCCACTGGGGTTCTTATGTGCCACTTACACTCGCGGCGTGGCCCCGAGGGGCACTGCACTAATAGCTTATGATTGGCACACGCGAACGAAACCGTAAACACGTCTGTACTCATCGACGGTAGGACCGCGAATGTTTTTTCATTCTTGTTCCTTTGTTTAATGGACATTTTTAGTTTCGGTCGTAGCATAACATTTGCGCATGAAAACTTCAACTTATTCTGTGATTTTCAATAAAGCAAAAACAGTAAGGTATTCCATAATAATTGTAGCTTCGGAGTATCAGTAAGATTTTACAGTACATATGTATATTGTGTTTTTGATTGTGATAGAAAGACAAAAAGCTAAATGGTGGATGGGTAGTAATATGAAATACTTGATTGATACTTATAATATAATATTATAGTTTTGGTTATAATTGTTTACTTTTGGGTAGGACTCAAGTTTCGTTGAGTCACGAAAAAATTAAGAAAACTGCATGTGAGATTGTCTCATCATAATAAATGGGCAGGTTTATAGAAAAATGTTTATGTATACGATTATAATAGAACTAAATAAATTATGATTCTACTGTTATATTTTACACTTGAATAGAATTAATCTTCTTTATTGATATTTCAACGCAATTTAGTGATGTATTTTTCTCAAAAGCAATGCTGTCTCATAGTACTACCTGAAATTCTACTTGCCCGATTTTGCCTTATTTTGGAAAAAGGAGAAAGTTCCAAAATTCTATAAGATACACAATATTTATGTTTATACAGCACATTTCACATCAAATTCCCTAAAGTTATTGGTTTAATTTTCTCGTTTATAACTATTCTCAGACTTCCTAAGACAAAAAATGAAATGGGTATCTCACATTCCTACCTTCTCCATTACTGTAGAACGATGTATTTCTTCGAAGCTCTTAAGTTCATTAAGCTGTTATAAAACCAATTTTGTCAAAATTTATAATTTTTGTTTTCTACTGGGATTCAGAAGGGTCAAAGATGATTTGAAGAATACGAACAAAAAATTTAGGTAAAACTTTCTGGGGATTAACCGCTCAATATATGGTAAGCATATTGAAAAGTCAAAGTATGATAATTTATTGTTATTTAAACGAGTTGCACAGTGTGGTACGTGATACAGAAGGCATAAATGGGTTAAACAATATGATTACAATTTCTATTTATTTATGGAACGGTCATACGCAGAAATTGATTTGTTACCTTAGGTATTTGCTAAACGCACAATTCATCACATATTGTCTACTCTTTCAGTTATCATTGTAGCATAATATCCATCACCAATGTCAAGTTATTTCAGTAACTATAATATTAAGTTGAACGGAAAGTTCGTGCGTTTAATACAAAATAATTCTGCATTATTCTGATATAGTATAATTTGTTAGTTGTTAGTTTTATTAATTTTTTATTTTCATTTAGTAAACAGAATATAATAGATCTTAATTGAAATTAATTTTTATAAGTAGTTTTATCAACAGTTTCTTCAAAAACAATATAGTTGCATATAATGAAATAAAAACACTAACTTTTCATTCAACCCAATAAATGCATCGTTCTTCATGACATAAATTAGTAAGCAATTTGCAGTCAATCAAAGGTAAATAAAGTATTGTCATAAACAGTAAAGATTATCTGGATAATCTGGATATTCGAATATTCGGAATAGTGTTACGTTCCGAACAAAAATTCTTTTATTTTAATTAACGTCGGTGAGAATGCGATTTGATGATGCATAGCATCGTGGGAAGTCCCTTGTCAATCGTATATTTTGCCTTTGACGTTTAGTCTGGCTTAATTCCGATAGCTCAATTGTTAATATAGCGCATACCTTCCTTGGAATCAACGTGGTCCTATAACAAATAACCGATAGGCATTATCGTTTCTTAGTACTGATGTAATAAACAGGATGCATGATGTGAGTCCAGCGTAAGAACGGTTATCGCGGTATTTCAAACCTACATATAGCTATTCATTTTCGTAGCGCGCGTGTCACCCATAGTTCATTCGATGTGAGTCCTGCGTCGATCGCAATGTGTGAGTAATATGCGTTGCAGTAAACCGGAGCGTGAATGTACTGTGGCTGCGATGGTCCTCTTCACTGGAGATAGAGAGAAAGAGAGCACGAGACGATCCCTTCTCGCGACACCTTCCGACTACGCTGATTCGTTAAAAATGATCAACAATTCCATTTCCAATAGAGTATTTCAAGGGGAGGATTATTCAACTTATTTCCGAAGGGCCAGAACTACTTCAGTACCGTTTTGAAGCTTCGATCAGCAAGTCGCGAGGTGCGTGATCGGGTAGTCCGTGGTGCAAAATATTGAGATAGAGTTTGTTACAAGTTGTGTGAAACTTAGAGTAACAAAAGACTCAGTGCCGCGTATTCAAAAACCGTGTATTCAAATTTCGCCTTATATAATTATTGATTCGTTTAGTCCAGTTATTCCATTATTATTTTGTAACTTTACCATTTCATAGTCTTATTATTTTGCATTTCTTTTATATATTTTAAACGTTTCATGTACTGTCCGTTTCAACCGTTAATACAACTATCTCTTCTCCAGTGAGGAAGTCTTAGAGAGCAACCAACTCCAACAAGCGAGTAAATAAAAGTTTACATATACTAGCAAAAAAATAAATAATCCGATTGTCTCGATTTACAATTTGGTAAGTTCCATTTCATTTTAAATTGTACAATATTGTTGTCAGCGAGCAATGATAATTAATGCGTAGACATTGTGGGATTTCCCTAACTTATTATTGCTGGGTTGACATTGATAATTCCCGCATTGTTAAAGACAAATTTTGTATAAAACATCTCATTTTTATATATTTCTCTTCGGACACATTATAATTTATCATAATTCTATTTTTCCAAATTATCTGGTCAAAATATACGTTGTATTTACTTTATATCCATTATTCTTTTTTTATTGAAACTCTTTTAACCTTTTATCTTCAATAACATTATCAGCCTCCAACTATAATCAACCAATGCATTTCCAAGGACCCGTATGGGACTAGACAATCACGAACCCATAAATCTTACAATAATTTGGTATAATAATTCCAAATTTTATTACATTTCCTGTCTGCTACGAAAGCTCATATTATTATTCCCGCTCAAACACGTCTACACGTAACAATAGTAATAGAATAATCCGAATCGTTAAAAGTATTTGGATAATTCGGATAGCTTGGATAACAATAAGAAAAGGAAACAAAATACGCAGAATTACGGCTTTAGTTAAATGTGCCGCCATATTAAAATTCTTAATATAACACAATTGTAAATGGAGCTATGTTTTGTTATGTTTGCTTTTACGTTTAAATAATTAAAAGGAATATCATTTTTAAGATGGAAATAGAGGCATATCATAAATTTGTACATGATTGTAAGTCGGAGCGTGGAACCATGCAGTTTACGTTGTTGAATTTTTATTTAAAGATATACTTATGTAAATCTAACCATTATTCGAATACCCGGATTTTTTGGAAAGAAATTCGAGTATTCGAAATCCCGATTACGAATAACCTGTGACGTCATTATCCGGCAATTTGTACTTTCAGTTATTCGGATAGTCCTAGCCTTAATATTAATATAACATATTACATTAACATAAATGTTAATATATTATATCGGAAAAAATTAATATTCCTATTTTGTTACATATGTTAAATAAAGCTTTTACATAAATAATTCTGTCGCGTAGCGAAATTGTTTTTGGAGGGCTATTAACGAAACCTCCTGCGAGGCACATTTGAGCCCTAAGTATTTTTACCCTAGCAGGAATAAAAGCCCAAGGAACCGTTACTTCACTAATTTTAGTCGTAGTTGCTTCGGCACGTTTCGCCAGTTTTTGTTGATTTACAATAGTTTTAACTTTACATCTGTTTGCCAGAAGTCGAGGCGATCCTTGGTTTTATTACTCGCTAGGGTCAGCGACAAGAACGCTCGGGACCCTTGCGTGGGTCACTCGGGGGCTGCAATCGGCAACCCCTCTAGAATCATGAGTTGAGGGGAAGTTAGTCCCACTCGAAGGAATTTGGTTGTACGCGCCCACTACCTTGGAAGGCGACAAATGGGGCTGATTTTCAATTTTTGCACACGCCTACCCAAGGCTTATAAAAACTCACGCAAGATCCAGAAAAGTAGATGTACAACAATTTTCAAGCGAGACAAACGAGACGGAATAAACAGACGTGATTGTAGACACTCGCCGCTGACGAGTAAGACAGAATACGTTTAATAAACAGTTCACTTATTTCGCTGAAGTAAACCATTAAATACAGTCCACTTCAAAACAGTCGCACAAAGTTAAGTCGGCGTGCGACGTACGGGTTTCACTATTCGAATCTAGAAATAGAAAACGCGTACTCAACAAATTCTGCTAGACGCTCAAATGTACGTTTTCTAAAGTTAATTAAACTAATAAATATATGTTTAACTAGAAGTTCTTCTTACCTATACTTCTTAAATACAAATAGCAAATACTCTAATAAGAGAGGTTTCCCAATTGTTAATCGCCGATTTTAATGAAACTCGGTGAGAAGGTAGTTTAAAAAAATATTTCACGTGTACTTTTTCTTATCGGCTACCATCCATATTTGGAAGGTGAAACCAGTCGTCAAAGCGAAGAGTGGAAAGTATACAGTTACTCACAAAATTGAGGATATACCTATATTGCCAATAAAAAATAACTGAAAAGTGAATATAAACACATATTCACAAGTAAAAAACGCAATATATATATTTTTTATGTATTTTATTCACATATTCTAACAGACAATTCGTACAAAATTCCTGAAATAAAATCAATTTTTTATTAATACTTAATAAAAAAAACGTAAATGTATAGCTTTTTTGCTGGCACAAAATTGAACGATATTTTCGTTATTGTACACATGATATATGTAGAATACTATTTTGTTAATCATCTTTAATCTTCGTAGCATAGAATTAATTCTTTTTTTTTACAAGAAGATGAAATATTGTCCCATTCTTCTTATAATTTCATTTTGAAAACTTCTCTATTTGTAAAATTATAATTTATCATTTTGAATTTCAATTTTTCTAAGATATGTCAAATCAGATTCAGAATATGTCTGAGGAGGTTTGCGTACATTGAGTAGTAACCATTCCTTATCCATCCTTCATTGCGTTCGATGGTGTACGCTCAATTTTATGAGTAACTGTATTCTCTTCAATATCTCAAAAATTATTCAATCTATAAAAAAATTCAAGTTGTACGTTTTCCGATTACAAATGAACCTCTGTTAACCGTTTTCCAAAATATCTATACATATGTTTAAAAAATATACTAAAAATAATATTTTTCTATTAATTCTCCGTGTTGAATGTTGATGTATTTTTTTGCAACATTGTCTATATAAACTATAGATCAAACTGAAAAATGTGGATATTTTGGGATTCTTAGTTATTACGTATTAATAAAATATTAGAATTGTTATAGAAAACATTTAAGAACTTAAGAATGGAATCTAAGGATGTATATTATCAGAATGATTTTAATAATAGGAACTAATTGGTGTTTTGCATTTTTAATTATTTTTTGGACCACAAGCAATGTTACTACAAAATTGGGGTTGATAAATTTCTAAACAGACCACCTGGATTCTGTTAGGTGTAACGTCCCTTGATCTGCTGACTCAGAAAGTTGCCCGTAGACAAAATATCATACATTGTTTCTCCATCATTCAATGAATAAGTTACTGCCTTGTTACCTTTTTGAATATTCCATATTAAAATTTTCTTTGCGAGCTTAGAAATTCGTAAAAATTAAGTACGTTTCTACGAGACAAAATTGACTCGAAGTTCCTTGCATTGTTCAGCACTACAGCGATTCTGACTCGTTATTGCGAAAATAACCCTTTTTACATTTTATGTAGAAAGTATCTTCACCCCAATTAGATTCAAGCGCGTTGAAAAGCGCAATGTTTTATTGTACTTCGTACTTTCCTCTAGCTCGCAACTATCACTCGCTCGCGTTCCATACACTAAAAACCTTACTTCTATTAAGCTTTTATTTCATTTTCATTTTCTTGAACTTAAGTTATGTACGTCATTATAAGAAATATGGTAGTTCATAAAAGAGCTGATTTGGGTTGCTGCAGGAGTGCTTCGTATGAGAATATGACGTATCACAATAATGATAATAAATAAAGAGATGGTTAAAACACAAGTATTCTTTACCCGACAGCCTTTGTAAGCAGCGTTCAGGCTTAGCAGGCCAAGAAACGTACCTAACAAGATCTAGGTACTTTGTTTGGAAATTTATCAACCCCAACTTTATGGTGACATTGCTTGTGGTCTAAAAAGTAATTAAAAATACAAAACACCAATTAGTTTCTATTAT